>NC_051165.1:269479512-270097012 GCF_013339725.1 Rhipicephalus microplus
ATCTCACGCATTTAGAGCACGTTATTGCACTTTGAGAGCACGGTTACTTGTTCTGCATGAAATTTTTGAGATTGCACTGATGTGTAGAAGTTTCTGCATGGAAAGCTAGTAAAAAAAAAAAGAACAATGCTTATAAGATAAGTAATCTCGTGCTTTCGATGGCTTGCTTAACATATCATTTTGAAGATTACTGGTAGTCTGAAAAGCTGTTCACTTGACCATCAATCTCTCTCAAACAAATATGTAGACCTTGTTTTTCTTTACGAATGCGCGTTCATAGCAATGCAATGATTTTCTACTTTGCGTCTGCAACCTTCAGTAGACATTATTTAGCAAAGTTGTACTTCCGTATTTTCTGGCTTGTGGGACGGGAAGGATTCGTTTAAGTGCAGATCACTCAATGGGTCCGGGTTGTTGTACGCTGTAGTCACCTCGTGAAGCACAGCGTAAGACGGGTAAAAGCACGTTTTAGAATAGCCATCTGTAGCACACTGAGTATGCATTCGTGCCAAGGAAAAGGCTTCTTCCTCTTGTTCTTAGAGAGCCTTGTTGATGATATGAAGCGTGGAGCGCTTCATTGAGAAATAGATAGAGAGAGGAGAAGAAAAACGAAATAGAAATAAATTCAAAAGAAGAGAGAAAAAAGACCAACGAAACTGGAAAAGAGAACAGGAAATAGATAGAAAACAGAAGAAAAACAAAAAAGGCTGCGCAGCTCCACACTTCCTATAGAAACTACAAGTGCGAAGCTGCATTAATATCACTTTTTTTTTTTCATGCTAAATGTCGCGATTGTTGTTTTGTTGTAGTTTTGCCTCCGTTCACTTGTGTGCAGTTGCTGTCGCTAAAATGTCGTTTACGATTATCGAAATCATCTTGCGTTGCATTTCAGAGCCTGTTTCGTCAAAGTAGCAAAAGCTTGGAATACTATATAAAAAGAAGAATTTTAAAACGTTACCCACATTCCGCTCTACGGATTACTTCTCGCAACCCTCATAACGGTGTCTAGTCACGCTGCGATCAAATAAACTGAAAGTGGATCCCACATTTCTGAGTAGTCCTCACTTCCTTTCTTGATGCTGGCTTGCTGGTCAGGACAGAAGCAACCGAAATCCTACTTAGAAGTGTGGCAGCTTGGGCTAGTTGGTATGGCATGACGATAGTTATAGCGCGAGAACAAAACGACGACACAGAGACAAGAAGGACACGAAAGACACGAGCGCTTGTGTCTTTCGTGTTCTTCTTGTCTCTGTGTCGTCGTTTTGTTCTCACGCTATAACTATCGAAATCCTACGTCACACAATATCAATTAGCTACTTTGCGAGCGCCATGACCGGGCCATTCATAATTGAAAAGTATATTTTTTCTTTGTTTACTATTTGTTCGGTGACGTTTCTATTCGTCACCATATGCAACAAACATTGATAGTGATGAAGTTTATTATAAATATGATTACCTATTCAGTTATTCGAAACAAACAAGGACAAAGTGCCAACGGCAGCGTAATATATCGAAGGCGTGTCGTTATTCATCCGATGTGCACCAAAACGCATTCGTAACTGCTAGAGGGTACAAAAATCTTTAAGTATGGCCGGATACATTCTTTTGGATGAAGAACTTCCATAAGAAAATAAGATAAACATTCTCTCAAAAACTATAAACACAGAGCCATATGTGTCACACATCTACTCAAGTGTATGCATAACTTATGATGCGTGTCACAGCACAGGCAGCCATTTTTCTTTTGGTGCCGACATTTAGGAGATGTCTGTTTGAAATGTGGGCATCATTCTTCGACACAGTTCGTCAATTTCTGTGTGCATTCATTAACTCACTCTTGTGTTTTCTGTTCATTTTTTTCTTCATCTCCTCCCCAGTTGAAAACGTCATCCAAATGAGAGGAATCAAACCATGCGATTTGAAGAATTGAACATGGAGCAAGAAAGAAAAAAACATGAAACGGGGTCACGAGAAACACGTGTTGTTAGATACCGGGGAAAAAATCGTCGCATCCCCCACATTCACATAGGACACACTGCACACAACTACAGTCCCACCACGTGGACCGCAACGATCGATGTATCCGATGCGCGGCAAGGCGTCTCCAAGGAGTCGTATACATCTCATCACAAAAGTACGGCTTAGGCCTGCATCCATCATCCGGCTGGAGTGGGATATAAAACAACGAATCGCTGGACTACTGAACATCTGGACTTGATCTTGCGGCGCAATTGCACTTCCAAGCCCTTCAACGCGGTTCCGAGTGTTTTCTTGAAAACACGAGTCCATTTTTTTTTCTTTCCCACAGCACCACAAATCTATGTGCAGTTTTCTGCCACTGTTTGCTGCACACAACTTTTATCTCACTTAGCAGCTACGCACTCGCGAAGGCATGTACCAAACGAAAGGTATCGCAGACCTGTGCATATTTGATCACTAGTAGCATACATCGACGTTGTGGGCCATTTTCTTTCTTCTTCAATTGTGAAGTGGCTTTTGTGCTCGCATTTTTTTTTCTATTTGTTCTGCGAGGAAACAGAAGTGGTGCGTTAGGGATGACTAGCAATAAAATAAATTGCTCATTCTCAACGCTTGAATGGAGAGAGAGAGAGCGAGAGAAAAAAATAAATTAAGAGAAAGGCTGGGAGGTCAACCAGGATTGTAGCATCCGGTTTGCTACCCTTCACTAAGCAGAGGTGTGAGCAAGATCAAGCATAAAGCGGAGACAAAAAGTAGGCGGGTTATATGATGGAGCCATCTGGGCTCATAATCACGAAAACATCTTACGCTAAAAACTTTCCTAATATTTCAGCCAATCATGACGCGGGACGTAGCTTTAGTGAAGCCGGCTATCCAATAGGAAAATGCACCTACGAAAGCGACGTTTTGTCGATTCAGCCTCTAACGTAATAAGCGTTTTGCCGAACACGACTGGAACCCCTTTGAAAATGTGAACATAATTTGCAAAGAGCACGTGAAGTGTAATTTTATTTTAATAAATGTGGATTTTGTTTGTTTTTACGAGTAACTAGTTTTGCGGTACGAGCGTAAATATCGCAACCCTAAAAGCTTGCCAAAGATGTGTGGTCCCTCTCGCTGCTGCGATGTTTAGCGATTTCACCGCCCTTAACGCAAACGACGATCGAAGAGAAAGTAAATAAAGAATAAACTTTCATGCTGCTCGCCTTTTCATATACATACCATACCTCATTTTGTTCATTTTACCAATGAGTATTTTTTCCCATCCGTTTGTTCATTGAATTATGTGTATAGATATTGTTTCTTCTGTTTCAACATGTTATTTTTTGGTTTTCTTGAAAGCTTTACTGACATCTCTCTCTTTAGAGATTATATGCTGGTTATACCATTCGCTTTCGATTGATTTATAGTGACTCACTACCTTTCGAGGGAAAAAAAAAACGTTCTTCACGAATACGAACACTTCGTTAGAAATTACGCAATTCTTTGGCTGCATTATCATTACTAAAATTGTACAACGTTCCTGACAAATAAACAGATGAATAAAACTAAAAACATTTTTTAGGCGTCCATTGGTGAATTTCGAGTAACGTACTCGCCTGCCAACTCATGAATGGTCTGTGTTTTTTTGGTTTTTTTTTTTTTTGCAGATACTTGCGTAAGCCACTCAATGCTTACATCCTCTTACTGTGCCGCCTTATATTGTTATTTAAATCACATTTGTGACACATTTGTGACACATTTGTGACACATTTGTATCTTATGGGCTTTGAGTACAGACCCCACAACAGCACTATTTGTATCCACGCTGTGTTGATGTAATGAAAAGATAAAGAAAAACATTGCTTTAATTAGTGAAAGAGTGAGTTGTTGCAATGTCTTGTTTAATTTTTTTAGAACTTGCACGTTTGTAATATGCGCAAACGCAAGTGTTATTCCACGCAGCACCTTATATTTATCTAACACTGTGTTGAAAAAAAAAATAAAATTGGCAGAACGAAGTGTGCGCCTATATTTACCTGTATTTGCGCTATGTGGATTGTTCTGACTGTTGTTGTTGTTGTCACTTGGATTTCTGTCACATCTCGTTTATCGTGTATTCGAACGAGTGGTATTGCATTGTCTTCATGGCATCCTGAAATAAACACTACGTTGTAGTCTGTTAATTAGAGTACACTTCCGTTTCTTGTTACCTTGTATGTACTGCGCATATGTTTATGTCTTCCTTGTTACGGAGGACAGGAGTTAAATACAGCAGCAAAGATAAACTTGGGAGGACAGTACTTTGTCCGGAATGAAGAAAATATTATAATTAGTCTGATAGTAATACATGCTCACTCTCCAAATGAGGGTTTTTTTTTTCTAAAAGAGCCAAATGCAGAAACCGAAACTAGGCTAAATTTTTGTGGAACGTAAAGCATGCCCAGGTATCCTTAACTTCTAGAACAGTTATAATTAAAATGAGGCAATTTTTATTCTAACATGAGCTCAAAGTTGCAGTTTGTAATAAAAAATGAGCACTCCAACTGTTTCGATCAAAGTGAGCCACATTTATTAAGCCAGCACTGCGCCAACAAACATGATCAAAAGAACACACATGCATCCCACCCGAAATATTTCATTTGTGTCTTAGTTGCTTTTGTAATCGTGTTTACGTTCCACAATTAAGTTTGCTAGCGGGAGTTGGCACTTTCTGAAGGAAATGATGTTTAATGACAAAACTTCATTGTAAAGAGTAAGAGGTGGACTTGCCTGCTTCTTTTTGCATATTAGCGATTCTTTTCGACTTTAGCGCAACAATATCTTGTCCTCCATTCACTTCAACACGGTATATATGAAATAAAACAGGCATGAAATAAAGACATTGGGCGTCTACCTATTCCCTAAAGAGGAAGAAGTGGTGGGAAATTACGCTGAATAAAACTAGCTGGAGCACTTTTCAAGGCCTTCAATAGATGCCGGAAACAAGAAAACGCTGATGACAGTCCAGAATAGTGCGCTTTTGCCACGAAGAACCACTCTCTCTTCAAGTCTAGCGATTGCATTACGCCCATGCCTCGAAGCACTTCACCGGCGGAAGCACAAGTATGGTGTCAGTTGTATCGCAAAATATTGTTATACCATACATTCGAACCGTTTTACACTTATTTTACGAGCTAATTCATGCCGAAGTGAAATGTTTCGATCTATGTGAGTCAAATACAAATTTACTCTCCAATACTGACGATACTCGGCTATATAGATTTTAGCCACAATATAGATTCGTGGTATTTAGGGTAGAGGAACATACTGGAAAAGAGTTGTTTGAGCAGGCCCAGCCATATTATCGGGAGGAAAAAAGTGCATTTTTCTCAGTTTCATATAAAGTGTATTAGGCTCATTTAGAAAAAAAAAAAACGCCTCAAATGTTACCATCGCGCACTGGGCAGAATGAGGAAAGGGAAAACCACAAAACAGTACCTATTCAGCTAATATTTTTTATCAGGATTTGTGGACATTTGCACGTAGGGCCATTTCTCGTCAGCGACAGCAACGGCCTGCTGTAATTGAATGGAAAATAAGGGGAAAATTATATCTGACGAAAAAAATCTAGTTATCAAAAAGGACTCCAGATTCTACATAGCAGAGACTTAATCAAACATTCTGTTAAGATTAAAGTGTCACACGCCATTCCCAGAGTGTTTCATATTTTACTAGGGGGCCCTATGAATTTCCGATTGGTGGTGTTCAATTGTCTCGAGAAGCCACTCGTGTTGTCGCACGTTACTGAAATTTCACCAAAGAGGTCTGTTGATCCCGTAGTCGTTCTTGATAATTGGCTTATTTTTTTAAAAAAAGATTGCTTTTTCGCCTATATCCCTTTCAGTTATGGCAAGACGCGACTGTTGCCTCCGAAAGATGGCACCACGTAAAGATGCCTCCAAATCATGGTAATGAGAGCTAGGGACTACGTCAATGAAGAAAACTTCAAATATATTAAAAAAAACTACCTAGTTATACAGTGTTATACAGGACGTTATTTTTGGAACACATGTCTACGTAAATATGCTCTACATTAGTTCTCCAACCCGTAGTAGTGATGTAGTGCTCATGGAGATTGACTGTTGACTAGAAGGTCGCAGGGTCGAATCCCGGTCGCAGGGCCCGCAGTTCGATGGAGGTGAAATAGTGAAGCGTCGTATACGTAGATATAGACGATCAAATTGTCCAGAGAACACCACTACGGCGTCCCTCAAAATCACATCGAGGTTTTGGAACGTGAAACCCCGGCCATTATATTTGTTTCTCGCTTTTCAACGCCATCTTGTGGCGTCTGGTAAACTCCCTGCGCAATCTAATCGGCGAAAGGAGGCTACACTTGCATACATTGCGAAATCACTCGAAAATATTAGTGATAGAAATATCATACTCTGATTATATATTGCTGATCTATAGGTGTCCACGAGTTATTCTTGTTGAGGCCAACATCAACTGGTCAATAATGACAGGAATAACCACCCGAGCTATTCGTACAGATGGTTAACCAGCGAGAGCTGCAACGCGTGGCTCCGGTGTTTATCACTACATAGGCTGATCCCTGTGGTGCGTTTAAGTATTGGTTACGTGTGTGCAGAAATCTTAGTTGCTGTTCGCCACCCATTTTCAGTGGACCGCAGGTGAGTAGTGAGAGATCACCAACTTCACTGAGAAATACGTTGTTCGCCTATTCATCGTGGTGGACTTGGCGAGATGGGCCAAGAAATGAATGGTTTTATAAAACATGAAATTTTGGAGTTATCGTGGTTATAGAATAAACAGATTAGAGATTACATAAAAATTTACGGGTGCTCAATCTAATTATTGGATATATCTATACGAACTACCAAAAAGGTTATATATAGTATATATATATATAATGTTGTAGACACATAAGGATACAAAATTTACGGCATTCCAAAAGACAAAAATGACAGCCCACCTTCAGAATTCCTCACTGTTATCGAACCAGTGGTCAGAAGTGGAGCTCACCCAATTTGTGTGACACGTACGCGCTAACAGTTCTTGCGCACATAGTAAGGACGAATTGCGGTTTACCCAAGCCATATACAGATTCACTGTAATTATTGTGGCGAAAGCCTCAGATAAGCCTCATCAAGCGTGAAAATGGACCTCCGCCATCGGTGGTCCCAACACGGGCGATGTGAGAACGATTCCGCGATGATGTCACCACATTGATTGATTGATTCGTGGGGTTTAACGTCCCAAAACCACTATTTGATTATGAGAGACGCCGTAGTGGAGGTCTCCGGAAATTTTGACCGCCTGGGGTTCTTTAACGTGCACCCAAATCTGAGTACACGGGCCTACAACATTTCCGCCTCCATCGGAAATGCAGCCGCCACAGCCGGGATTTGATCCCACGACCTGCGGGTCAGCAGCCGAGTACCTTAGCCACTAGACCACCGTGGCGGGGCATGATGTCACCACATGACGTCACATATAAACTAAATTTGTGACATCACAATGACTTCATCATACGACATCGTCGTTTGCATGGAGGCAATGCAAAACAAGGTGAGTTTAGGCAAGTGAGGGGGCATGGCGGCGAGGAAATCATGCGTTGTGTTTGTATACTAGGTTTATTTCGGAGGGGGGGGGGGCAGGGAGGGAAAATGGGGGGAGGGTGTTCCAGCACTCCCATGCCCCTCGCCGAAAAGCCACACAATACAACACGAGCGCATGGTTCTTCCTTCGTTCGATGTCTGTTTCCGCGCGCCCAGTGCGCTGATGGAATATGAATTACCATCTATCCCACCTTTAGATCATATTGCAATGTATATTTTTGCTATTGTGGTGACATCGGCTCCAGAAAATTTCCCTAAACTTGATACATTGAGTCTATGGCCCCGTGAGAGAACAATATTCGTCCTCTTTACGATTTGTAACTACAAATTTTCTAGCAGACGCCGTCAAAGTCTACGACGCCACGGGGTGTTTGGTGCGGGAGTTTTAAGATGGCTTAGCTAGCCGCATTTCTTATTTTTTAGCGTTTTATTGTTTACCAAACGTCTTCTTGTGGTATATAATAAGGATTTTGTTAGTGTCATGAAAATTTAACTTACTGGTGTACAAAAAATTATTGTTGTCCCATTAAGTGGCAATGTTCGATGCAGCAAAGTGAGAAAAAAAAAGAACTCGCTTCGAGTGTCCAAATTGTGAGTTCACTTCGTAAAAGTCAGACTTCCAGCCTTGGAACTGTAGTCCGTGCCGATTTTCATGTAAATTGTGGAGCTTGTGTGAGAACGTCCTCATATACGCATCGGCATATGATTAATGACCTAAATAAAAGGCAAATTTTGTACGGCGCGAAATGTCTATAGTGATGACACTTTCTCTGCGTGTATACCGAACACCTAACACGCTCGAGATTACCTCAGATCTCATCATTATTACTCAGGCTTGATATGACAAGTCACGACAGATTTATTTTGCGTGGAAGACTTCGAGGACCATCAAGACTCGTACGACTGCAACGGATGCAAATATAAGCAGAGGTCCCCACGAATCCCGGCCATTGACGTGCATTGACATCACAAAGTACACATGCCTCCTCCGCCTTCATCGGAACGCGACCACCACAGCCGCAATCGAACCCGCGACCTTAGGTCAGCAGCCGAGGAACGTAAATGTTGTTACCACTGCGTTGAACTGAGAAGGTGAAACTTCGAAACCGGGATACGTTTCAGCTTGCATGTGGAAGTCTTGCTCGAATTCCCTCGCAAATATATGTGTGCCTTCAACATGAGACGTTTGCCTCATGTCAGACACATTCCGCACACTGAGTTCAGTAGTTTCTATAGCACGCATTTCAATGAGATAGCGTTAAAGAGCTCGTTTCGCAGAAATTCAGGCGTCGGCGTCTTTGTGAGCGAGAAATCGACCGTCTTTGCGTGATTGAAAATTCGGGAAACGGATGCAAATAAAATAAACAATTTTGAAAAATTGTGGGTGTAAGTATGGGATATAACTCGGGCAGTTTGCGTGGAAAGCGAGCTTTGTACCACACAGCCACGCCTCTATTTCAGGGGCGAAGCTCTTTAATGCGTGGATCTGCACATTCTCCGAGGTATGTAGTTGTAGTATAGTTGGTAGGCACCTTCAATTTAGTTCTTGCAGTGTTCGCTAGATGGCGGTAGTTTGTGCAAATAGTTTGTGCAAATTGGCGGAGTGCGCGTGCGCCTTCGTCGAGGTCGGACGTGTTTTTGGAGAGCTCCGGAATGACAGCTACAGATAAGTGTTTTTGCATGTTTCCAGCTTGCCTCTGTATGTAGCGTTATGAGAACGTAAGGCGCTAGCGTAAAGCTTGATTAGGTCTAGTACGGTGTACGTTTTTTTTTTTTAGTATTCTGTACTGTGTCTTTTTTTTTTCTCCAGCCACCACGTGGCTGAGGCCTGCGCGTAGACCGACCACGTGCATGCGCAGGTGCTGTGAAGTGTAGCGTATTTATTTATTATTGTGGTTCTTTTTGGCTTAGACCAGTGTATTTTAGTACAGTTTTCTAACACGTGGGCATCGGTAAACTGAGCTAGCCATGGTCAAAAAGATCGTAAAGTGTTCAGAGTGCGGGATAGGGAGGAAGGTGGAAATTAGTGCGGAAGAGAAAGCAGAATATGACGCCAAGTGTAGACAGTGCGAGTTCGAGGAGAAAATGAAAAATATGATGGCCGTCCAGAGTGGGCTCATGGAGAAAATCGCAGAGCTGGAGAATGCATTGGCGAAGGAGCGAGAGAAAACGTCAGCCATGGACGAAAGGCTCCGGGCAGCCGAGAAAGGCCTATCGAAGGTCGTGAAGGGGAACGAAGACGCAGGTGACGGCGGAAGCATTATGGCGACGACCCCCCGTGCGGGAGAGGTGAGGGAAACAGGCATGACAAAGGCAGATACATTGGCCACAGGGCCCAGCTACCGGGAAGTAGTTTTGAGGGAGGGAGGGAGCAAACCAGCAGCCGTGACTCACGCTAGTCACCTAGTCGGCAGCCAGGTGCAGGTTTCAGAAGGAATGTCTGAACAGGTCATCATCGCCGGTGACTCAAATTTAGTCCGATGCGCAGCGGCAATCAAAGAAAGGGTGAAAGGCGACAAGAGAGTTGCGATAGGGACGTTCCCAGGACAAACGCTGGGGACAGTAATGAATCAAGCGGGTGAACAACTCGCAGCTAAAGCTAACAATCGTAACCTCGTTGTAATTGCGGGAGGGTTAAATGACGTCCTGAAAAAGAATCGTCAGGACTAGCGACGACCTTGGCGAAAGGGGTGGATGACATGCGCACCGTGTCCCCCCAGGTGCAAATTGTAGTATGCACAGTACCGGAAGTACCAGTACGCAACATCAACCTGCAAAGAGCGGTAGTCGACGGAAACAAAGAGATATGGCGAATTAGTCGAGAGAAGGGTTTCGAGGTAGTGGATTTAAACAGGGAAGTGCACAGGTGGGGTGGATTCCAAAGAGACAAGATTCATTTCGATAAGAGGCTTGGACACGAGGTGGGCTGGCGACTGGCAGGACGCGCAGTAGCTTTTTTGGGGGGCTCACGGGCCCTTCGTAGTCCGGGGTAGCTCGTAACAGGGAAAACAACCAGGAGGACGCTTTGACAGGTAGAATTGCGAAAAACCAGAAAAAAGGTAAAAGAAAAAGGAAAAAGGCGCGTGTTGCAATTAGTTACATAAACATGCAGGGTGGCAGAAAGAAGGCAAAATGGTTAGAGATTGAGGAGCAGTTAAACAAAGAACAGATAGGCGTGTATGCGGTTACAGAAACACACCTTAGAGACTTGGAAGAGCCACCACATATTAAAAATTATGTTTGGGAAGGGTGTAACAGGACCATATCGGAAAGGAAGGGGGGGGGGGTGTAGGAATGCTAATTCACCGCGGAGCCAAATGGGTTAGAGTGAAACAGACGTGTTCAGAGCACCTCTGGGTTCTGGGCACAGTAGGTGGAAAGGAAACGTGGCTAGGGGTAGCCTACTTGTGGACGGGGAATAACTGCAGAGAAAAGAATCAGGAGATAGTGGATTGCATGAGTGCGGATATTAAGGAATTTGGTAATGGGGCCGAAATCATCCTTCTAGAGGACATGAATGCCCACATACATGACCTTGACGGATATTCAGACACCAATGGGAAGTTATTACTAGATCTTTGCGAGCAACATAGTCTGGAGATAGTTAACACGGGGCCTAAATGTGACGGCCAGATCACATGGGAAGTCGGAAACAAGCAATCAAGTATTGATTATTGTCTCATGACTGAAGGAATTTACCACAAACTGACAGAAATGAGGATAGACGAGGAAGGCATTAACAGCTTGGGTAGTGATCATAAACGAATAACATTACAAATGGGATACGAACTAAAAATATGAGCATGGAATCAAAGTCTGGCAGCTCGTATTTAAATGACAAACAAATAATAAATATAGCCGCAAGAGTCGAGGAAGAAGTAGGCGAAATACCAGGCAAGGACTGGGAGTATAGGGAGCTGTTACATCTAATGACGAAGGAGATAGGGAAAGAGAAGAAAACCGTTTGCTGGAAAGGAAAAAGGAAGCCAAAAAGTTGGTGGAACAAGGAAATCCGGGAGGCGATCGAGAAGCGACGCGAAGCATCACGGGAGCATAGAAAGGCAAAAAAGGAGAAGCGGCCGCAGGACGAAGTCAAAAAAATATGGGAAATCTATTTGGAGAAAAAATCCCTTGTACAGAAATTGGTATAGGCAAAAATTAAAGGTGAAAGTGAACGCTGGATGACAGAGATACACGAAAAAAGGAGGCCGCGCCTAGGATTTTTTGGAGCCACATAAAGGCGCTAGGTAGGAAGTCTGTCACAACGCAACAACATATTCTAGATGAAGGAGGAAATCAATTGGAAGGGTACGAAGCGCTAGGTTACATCCAAAAGGTAACAGCCGATTCGTTTCAAAAGAGCGTCCAGGGGATCTCCCCGGTGAGTAAAAGTGTGGCGGAGAAAGCAACAGAGGAAGAGCTAGTACTAGATAATTTCAACTGGAAAAAGGCCGAAGGAAAAATTCCAAAGCGCACTGCCGCGGGTTTAGATGGGATTCCCGTTAGCCTCATTAACGAACTAGGACATAACACTAAAGAAGCATTGTTAAAAGCAGTAGAAAAAAGCTTAAAGGACGGACAAATACCGGACAGTTGGCGACAAAGTAGAATGAACTTAATCTATAAAGGCAAGGGAGAAAAGGACAAGATTCGCTCGTATAGACCACTAACCATTACATCGGTACTATACAGGTTGGCGATGCAAGCAGTAAAAATGAAAATAGAAACATGGGCCGAACATAACGATATTTTGGGAGAACTTCAGAACGGATTTCGAGTCGACAGGCGGTTAGACGATAACCTGTTTGTTCTCACTCAGTGTATAGAAATATCTAAAATAGAGAATAGGCCCTTGTACGTGGCTTTTCTAGACATCACTGGGGCATACGACAACGTTAATCAGGAAATTTTGTGGGATATATTGAAAGGAATGGGCATGGGCGACGACTGTATACAGCTTTTGAGGGAGATATACCGAGAAAATACAGTCTGCATAGAGTGGGAAGGAATGCGGAGCAAAGAGAACGTTGAGGTTAGCAGGGGTCTGAGACAGGGATGTCCTTTGTCCCCACTGTTATTCATGCTGTACATGGTGAGTATGGAAAAAGCGCTAGAAGGTAGCAACATTGGTTTTAATCTGTCACACAAACAGGGCGGCATGATGATTGAGCAGAAGCTTCCAGGTTTATTTTATGCGGACGATATCGTCTTATTTGCGGACAGTCGAGATGATATACAGCAGCTGGCGAATATATGCGGAAGGGAAGGTGAAGCTCTTGGACTAGGATTCAGTGTAACGAAGTGTGGTTTGATGGTATTCAATGATCCCTGTGATCAGACGGTGTCCATACAAGGCCAAGAAATACCGAGGGTAAGTGAATACAAGTACCTTGGAGTATGGGTAAATGAGAGTGATAGATACATGGAGGTACAGGAAAAAGCCTCGGCAGCAAAAGGAAAGAGGAATGCGGCAATAATGAAGCACAGAGCGTTGTGGGGATACAATAGGTATGAGGTGCTTCGAGGTCTGTGGAAGGGTGTAATGGTTCCAGGGCTTACTTTTGGGAACTCAGTGGTGTGCATGAGGGCAGAGGTGCAATCGGGAATGGATGTAAATCAAAGGACTGTGGGACGCCTCGCGTTGGGTGCTCACGGGAAGACGACAAACGAGGCTGTGAAGGGCGATATGGGGTGGGCAGGTTTTGAGGCGAGGGAAGCGCAGAGCAAAATAAGGTTCGAAGAAAGGCTAAGAAATATGAAGGAGAGTAGATGGGCAGAGAAGGTGTTCCGTTATTTGTATAGGAAGAGCGTGGACACACAGTGGAGAAAAAGAACTAGAAGACTCACTAGTAAATATACGGCTGGTATTGTGAGCCATATGTCAACAAAGAGCGTTAAGGGAAAAGTCAGGGAGGCGGAGAGGATTTACTGGATGGCAGCTATGGAGAAAAAACCGGCTTTGAGTAACTACCGAAAGGGCAAAAATGAAATAAGGAGGGAGGCATTTTACGATAATTCAAGGGGAAGCGCTTTACTGTTTGAAGCGAGATCGGGTTGCCTTAGAACGCGTAGTTATAAAGCAAGATTCAGTAAAGAAGAAGAACAATGCACATGCTGCGGGAAAGATAAGGAAACGGCGGAGCATGTTCTGATTGAATGTGGAGATATCCACCCAGGTGTACGTTTGGGCACGAGCCTACAGGAAGCCTTGGGTTTTAGGGACAACAATGGAAAGCTGAACACACCCGCGATTGAAATAAGTAAGAGACGGTTAGAGTATTGGTGGCAGAAAATTAGAGAGAAAGGACAAAAATAAATATTGGAAAAATAAAATATGGACAGTGTGCCGTAAATGGCAGAGAACTTAAGCTGAAAATTTACCTTTTTTCCATTAAGATAGAATTTATCGAAGTAGAGGCATTAGGCCAACATAAAAAAAAAGAAAAAAGATTTTTTTTTTCGTCGAGCCTGGTGGCATACTTGTCACCACCCCAGGGGACGCTCATAGCATCCATCCATCCATCCATCCATCCATGTTATAAAACTAGATGGCGGTATTTGGGTGTCCACTATATAGCGGTACTTGTAGTTGATGAATATAGATGTGAGATAATATAAAGCTATAGATGGCGCTACCTGTAGTGGGTAACGAGAGATGCGAGATGTTATAATAGGAATGATGTCACAAATAGCACGTGTCATTGGTGGAAGGCAATCGTTCGATTTAGTGTGGTGACGTACGCAAAAGGGAGAGGGTTGTAATAAAGTTCGTTTGCTGTTGGCGCGCCACGAAGCTGCACGACACCGCTACGAAGATCCTGCCGTATACGAGGAGTGGGAGGCCCAAGCGGCACGACATACACACACAGCGTTTCTCGTGTCTTTAAATAATGATCAACTCGGTGAATTACACGCAACATTCACGGTTTACCGATGATTCCCTCCGGAGCTTCGCCCACTCATCATCATTCACCCCGTTGATAGGCTGCGATTTTTTGGTTCATGGTATTTATTATATGCGTATTTGGAATTATAACAATGAAGTAGTGATACACTGATTCAGCGACAATAATCGCACCACCGCTGCACAAACATTCGAATGCTTACGTACATACTCAGCAAGTCCAGAAAAAGAGGGAAAGCTCTTCAAAAGGCTGGTAAGAATGAGCACCTCATCAAGATGGGGTGCCAGTCTGGTTGGAAGTCAAGTTCTCCATAAATGTCCCTTAGCTGAAGAGCCATACGCATGAAACGCATACTTCAAGCAGTCGTTTATTTTGCAATACTGTCTTGCATGCACGTTTTCCACAGACCGATGGGTCCTTACATGTATACAGCACGCACAGTGGAAAGCAGGGCGAGAAAAGCACATGCGCATTGCACATGAGCGGGACGATCGTCCGCATCCAAAAAAGCCACGGGTGGCGGAAAAGTGGCTGGCCGATAAGCAAGGAGGTAAGCCGAGCCAACACCCTCTGGATGAGTCCGCAGGCTTTGGGGGGGAAGCCCATCGATGGGATGCGGTGCCGGTCGCGCTGGGTTTTTCCTCCATGCGTTTCAGATATCGCGCTAAAGTCTCCGTACGTCACATTGCAGATTTCAAAGTATATTTTTTTCTATTCGTTCAGTGACCTGGGAGTGAGGGAATAGACAATGTATGAAGAAAAGTGCAGTGAAACTAACTGCTACGCTTAACAAACACACGTGTCCTGCATGCATGTTTCACGATAAAACATCAAATATTGCCTTAATAATGCGGGTTACAAGAGTGCCACGGGTGTCACGATCGGGCGTCAGAACATGGGATTATCATAATGACTTCCGAGTTTAAGGCCAGTCATCCACTAGAAAAGGCGCACGCACTGCTGCACCCATGGTGTGACTGCACCTTTATGGCCACGTAGTGGGTACATAGCAAGTTCTAAAAGGTCACCGCTATCGCGTTCAACTCATAAAGGCGAAGCTTAAGGGTCCCCCCCCCCTCCCCCCAATTTTTGTTCCAAGTTCCAAACGACGAAAACGCACCGCACAAGATGTATGGGGGAAAACTTTTTATTTTCAGCTTGCTGCCTTCAGATGTGACCTAAACATGGCGTAAACATAAAGTAATGATAGTCAGTGAATTCGATATTGAAAACAAATTAATTGAGAGTAATTATTAGAAGGCTCCTCGGTTTGTTGTGCCCGCAAAATACGATATTTGCTTTCATCTTTCTATCTAATATGTGCCGAACACTCTAGGAGACCGGGCTGTCGTGTGCTGTCGTATGCTGTCGTTATCGCTTGGCATAACGCTCCTCGTCTAGCTCATTGAGCGTGCGCGTGCACCTCGAATAGTCTCTCTGCTTACGTCACGCCCAGTTAGCAGAGGCTAGTTCTTTTATCTTTCTCTTTCTTTGTAGAAAAGCGCCGAAAGGTAAACGCCAACCGCTTAAAGCAGCATAACCTGGCTTCCTAGGATGGTGGCGCCATCTGCCTCAATCAACGAGAGTCTCGGGAAATCAAAACCGAAAGCGCCTCCAACCGTTTCGCTCGGCAAGCCGCCGCGCTGCGTATAAAAATGCGGCAGCCCCCCCGTCGGAGCTGGCCGGGAAAAGCTGCTGGCATCATCAACTCGGCTTCTAGCTTGGGGTCTCGCACCGCGCCTCGAGCCCGACCAGCCTGCGGTGGCGCCGTCTCGCTGAAAGGGGGAGAGAGAAAGAGAAAGAAGAAAAGAAAAATATCGCCGGCATCGGCGACGAAGGCGGAGCAGCAATGCGATCGTCAGAGCACGCATTTCGACGGTGAGATTCGGAAGCTCGAAGGCGTCACCGGCACTGCGAGAAAGCCGGTGAAGTACTTTGGGACCGCCGCGTAGGCGTCTTGACAGTCCGCTCCCGAGACATCGACGACACGCTCCAAGATGAAGATCGAGAACCTGCTCATACGGCAGCTCATCAACGAGTTCCTCGGAACAATGATTCTAATTGTAAGTTCCATTTCTTTTTACAAAACTATCGATCTCTTTTCGATGGCGCAATCCAGCTAAATCATAACATGACGCGAATGACAGCACCACGTCGCCGTGCCCGAAAGCTATGCACTATAACAGGAAGCTTCAGCTGTCACCCCTCTTTCACTTCTTTCTTCTTTTTTTTTATAGAACACTCGCAGCATTTTTTAAATATTAAATAAACACTGATTCTCGCTTCGGAGTCATTAGGGGCACGAGTTGTATCGCGAATGAATGTTTTGTGTTTTCGCGCGCTTAGGCGCATACCTGTAAGATGGGCGGTAGCTTTTGAAAGCCCAAGGTCAGGGAAGGGGACGCGCTGTGGTAGCGTGCTTTTAGCGCACATCACGGAGCCCGCATTCGTCCGTCGCAAATGAACATTATAACATTTTAAAGTTCTTTTTTTTTTCGTCGTCCGCGCACGCGTTAACTCCTGCAAGTTACGAATTTAATGACGAAAATTTCCGCATTTTTTTTTCTTTTCTGTGGTCATTATAATGTTTGCACGTGGGATTACGTCATATACCCAAAGTTGTTATATGCGATGAGTAAGGGTTCGTATCAAGTCTAAGCAAACACTTTTTCGCTGTGTGAACTTATTGTCCATCTTCGTGTGCTCACTGTTACAAATTTTAATTTGTGATAAATTTGTACACCTGGGCCAATTATTTGTTTATAAATTGCTCGAGAGCAGACAGATGTACGGAGTGCTTTTCTTATTTAAAAAGATGTGTCAAGAGATTCTTCACGCTCACTGTAATATCAGAGATTCCAGCAATGCATACGGAGCAAGGACAGGTGATACGTTCTGTATAGAACCGTATACTCCTCAAAACCTGCCCGAGCTATGCGAAAAGAACCTAACACAATGCTGAAGCAATCTCACGTGGTGCCATCGGCATCTGCGTCAATGTTAATGAGTGGTTGTGGTTACTCTACAAGCAGAAATTGGCAGCTAGGTCGGCTGCTAGTTTGCTTGTTGTGTGAATATATGTGGAGTACAATCCTGAATACAACCTGTGTCACGCAATCTATTGACATCAATTACCCAGTAACATTATATGAAATGTAGTTGGGAGAGGAGAGGTATATATATCACACTGTTCTTTAATTTCGCATCTTTGCACATATTTTAGGTCTACGAACCGGTTATTCTCGTATGGCGTCTATAAATCGGTGTATATATTGCGTCATCTCGTCTAATTGTTTTTTTTTAATGCTGAACATTTTTGCACGCCACACAATACATTGACCTAGCGGAAGAGAGAATAGAAGTTTTTCAAATATGTGGTTTGAAAAATTATTCATATTAATGCAACACCATGGCCTACAGCAAATAAGGGATAGAGAACGCCTAAAAATTTTTTCCTTAAGCGGGGATTCCGGTATATCAGTTCATGTGTTCATTGCCTCCAATATCATCCCTGATATACGAAAAAAAAACATTTTTTTTTGGAAATACAGAAAAATAAATAACCAGATCAAATAATTTGCCCGAGGGATTGCAGGAAGAAAACAAAGATGACGTTAAAAAAAGCAGACTGTGTTGTATCTGCTCCTACGCAAAAAATAAACGCAAAACAAACTCTTTGAAATGTCTCACGAATCGATAGGACTATTCTTATACATGCAGCGAGCTAGGACGATAAATCATGAGAAAACGTCAGGAGGTGTCGCCGCTTACTCGCGACTTGTGCCTCTACTTTGTTGAAATAACAAGTACACGACAGTGCAACAAGTCAGTTCGTTGCTTCACGAATCGCTTTTATATTACTCCTTAAAAAAATGCTGAAAAATACATTTATACAACGAGCACTTCGCTCTTCAAAATCAGCAAAAAATTTGCCGTTTTCAGTTTATCATCATCATCATCATCATCATCATATGCAGCCTGACTACGCCCACTATTGTGTTTTCTGCTGCGACGTTATACCCACGAACTTTTTAATCCCATCGGCCCACCTAACTTTCTCTCTCCCCTTCGTGCGTTTGCCTTCTTTGGTAATCCAGACAGTTGCCTTAATGACCAGCGGTTACCCTGCCTACGTTCTACGTGCCCGGCTCATTTCTTCTTCTTGATTTCAACTATGATAACCTTAGCCCCGGTTTCTTCTGTTCCCTTACGAAAGTACTAATCAGTTTATATAGCACCTACTCAGCTTCGGATGATGCGAATTTATTCCTCCCTGCCAGAAGATTCGTACCGTCGTATTTTTTTCTTGTTTTGTTTTTTGTAAGTAAGTGGGATGACAGTTTTTTTTTTTTTTTTCACAAACAGCACCTGTACGCTGGCAGGCAGATCCATGCTAACGTGTCATTTCCAAAACCAATATGACACTGATAATTTTGGCGCAAGTATAGAGAAAAAAATTATAAAAGGAAGATTGCGAACGTGAAGTGCCCGTATAGACTAAGCCAGACATAAACTCCGACTAATTAAATGTTGTAGAGAGTTTTAAAGCTGCTTAAAACAAAATGTACCCCAGGTTAAAGTTCGAGCAGAGTAGATCATCGCAGTACTAGAATGGAGATTGCTCTTATTTCCCCGCCACGGTGGTCTAGTGGCTAAGGTACTCGGCTGCTGACCCGCAGGTCGCGGGATTGAATCCCAGCTAAAGCACCTGCATTTTAGGTGCAGGCGAAAATGCTTTAGGCCCATGTGCTCAGGCCCATGGCGAAATGCTTCAGGCCCATGGGCGCACGTTAAAGAACCCCAGTTCGTCGAAATTTCCGGAGTCCTCCACCACGGCGTCTGTCATAATCATATGGCGATTTCGGGACGTTAAACTCTACATATCTATCAAATCAATGAGATTGCGCTTATTGTGATGCTATCGGATATACCCGCAACTACACGGTGTGAGGTCTGTAATTATGCCGTCCGCACGTTTTTCAGTGTTTTTCAATGTTTTTAGCGATAGATCACTTTTATTTAGTCTTAAAAATACCACATTAAAGCTAGGAATCGTCCGAACCCAAATGGAGCTTTGCGATAGAAAACGCTGCACAAAGGTGATGTAATTTTACGTGATGCAATGGTCTCCCTAGTCAACATTACCTAGCGTTGATTGTAGATCGAGAAACTACAGTTGGCAGGTACGCACCTGATTTCTTGCGTGGAATATATGGGAAATACAATTTCTGAAAGGAACAATGATGTAAGGAACTCGATCCACATTTGCAAACCGAATCTATATACGGGCTGAATTTCAGGTCGTATTAACGACGAGCTCTTACAGCGTATCTTCTAAAACGTTGCCGTCGAATATGATACCACGCTAATGGGCTCTTCAACCTTCGAGTATCCCATATCACATGAAAGAAAACGAGGAAGACGTCATAAAAAATGCGTAGAGAGAGAACACAACCTATTTATGGCCGCTAGACGCAGTCAGTACAAAGATTCAGATGAGTAGTGACGAAAAACAACCCATTTACGACTGATAGTCGCACTCAGTACACAGGTTCATAGAAGCAAAATGTGTTACGCAAACAAGCCTGATGATATGTGAAGTTCAACGTCCCGAAACCACCATATGGTTATGAGAGACGCCGTAGTGAAGGACTCCGGAAATTTTGACCACCTGGGATTCTTTAACATGCACCCAAATCTGAGCACATGGGCCTACAGCATTTTCGCCTCCATCGAAAATGCAGCCGCCGCAGCCGGGATTCGATCCCGCGACCTGCAGGTCAACAGCCAAGTATACCTTAGCCACTAGATCACCGCGGCGGGGCGCGCAAACAAGCCTATACGTGAAGTTCTGAAGAAAAAAAGTATTTCGCTGACGCATACGCAGTGCACCTATACTTGAGCTTTTGATTGTGCAGGTTGGGCGGATATCGTGCACGCACTGATATGCTATTCCTAAAGCTTTTTTTTTTATCTTTGTTCATTCCTATAGTAAAGTCTAAGAGGTCGTAGAACGCATATCAACATGAATGTGACAATCCAGGCGCAGCCCTTCATTGTGTGCGACTATGAATTGCATATCGAAACTCCGTTGTTGCTGGAACCCTCTTGAAATGTTCGGTTAAGTGCGTTTACACCGCGTTCGCGTGGAGCTTTTGTTTCACGGCTAACGAGCCAGCTGCGCGTCAAAGAAGCGCGTGTGCCTGACCCCACGCGTCAGACTGCGAAAGGCTGCGAGTCCTTCTGCAATTAGGTCGCATTGACGCTCATCATGCGGCCCCACGTGACCTCGAGGGGCGTCTTGGAAGAACAGCCGGATCGACCCCGGGCCCGGCAGGGCTCTTTCAAGGTCAATTGAAGGGCGGCAACGCGTTTATAAAAGACAGCTGAGCCACCGCTGCTGCTTGCTGCCGCCGACGCAGGCGACCGGGCCAAGTTTTTTCTTTACACTGTGAACGTCAACGCAACGCTCATCTCCTCCCCGACCACCGCTGCCTTCCTTTATATTAAGACTTCACGCTTTCCGCAGGACAGTGACGATTGCCAGATTCGGTTCTGCGAGTGAATTGAACGCGACGGATCGGATTTGCGCAGCTCTTGCGCAAACTATTATTGCACTCTTCAAGGGCACTGGAGCGAAGAGTTTTTGGGATAAGGAGTAAAATTTGACACGGCCGGACACGCCAGCTGGTCCATGCTGGTTAGTGAGCAGCTTACATCGCATTTACCCCCGCATCGACGCCCGACACAGTTCTATTGTCTGGTTGCGGCGCCACGACTTCGGTTACCTTGAAAATTTAGTAACGTACAGCCTGAAAATTACACTAAGCCCGTGAAACAAGTCCGAGCACTACTAGAGGCTCTTTGACTAATCGCAAACGAAGAAAGAGCGTACGCTGGCTGGATGGGCCGCTCAGACCACTGGCAGAAGGCTACAACGTTATGCAACCGCGTATGCTGCCTGATTACGTCATATGCAGTCTTACTACGTCATGGCACGCACGTCTACTGCAAAAAAGCTGGCTTCCATATATGTGATCACATTAAATTACCTAGAGCAATTGAAGTGTTGACGCTTCTATAGGATTGTCGGTCACGTGCAGTAGCGCTTCATAAAAAATAACTAAGATTTCATACATATCAGGCTAGGAACACTTTATCGTTACGTATATTATCTAGAAATATGAAGAACGTCGAACTCGTATCATGGTTTAGAAATTCTGGTAAGGTTACACTCGTACACGTTAATATGGAGGGTCGGCACGAATGATCACGCAGTTTTGATGTCATCGACGTGACGCATTTCTTTCGGCGTCGTATATTTTTTGCGTTCAAGGCCTTGTTTGAGGTCTAGACCAAGGTCATTGCTTTCTTTATATAGCACAGATGAATCATTGGTTGTTCCTATACAAGTATCGTTTTATTGGCCACTATACTGTAATGTCTGCGAGAGGTAGCTAACATTTCCGTAACAAACGCATATCACCCTAATAAAAAGAAATTGATTTTGCTTATTTACTGTCTTCGCTAGCTAGCTGGCCAATGGTCGTGTAGCTTAACGATAAACAGCCCCGCCGCGGTGGTCTAGTGGCTAAGGTACTTGGCTGCTGACCCGCAGGGCGCGGGTTCGAATCCCGGCTGCGGCGGCTGCATTTCCGATGGAGGCGGAAATGTTGTAGGCCTGTGTGCTCAGATTTGGGTGCACGTTAAAGAACCCCAGGTGGTCTAAATTTCCGGAGCCCTCCACTACGGCGTCTCTCATAATCATATAGTGGTTTTGGGACGTTAAACCCCACATATCAATCAATTAACGTTAAACAAAAGCTCCGACTATACTGCTGTTGATGCATGAGAACTAATCATAAAACGCTTCTATTACGAGGCTATACCGCCTGATTAGTGTACGCGTTCGACTAGCTCGACTCCGTTTATTGACACCCCTGGAGTGCAGCAGTGCGACCCAACGCAACACTGAACCTGGTTTCGTCATCCCACATCGAAGAAAATCGATAGGCGCAATGACCACCTGCCAGGCAGCAGTTTTTAGCACGCCAGCCTAGCATCACTTCGCGTACGCGCGTGCGTACACACACACACACACACACACACACACACACACACACACACACACACACACACACTGTGTCAGTAAACTTCCGTGAATAGGGTACAGTATTGTTTAATGAGAACGCACCTCCTGTTTTACCCTTTCTCTATTTCATCAGCCATGGGTGTAGCATGTGAGTGCGGCTCCAACGTAGGCCATAGTTGCAACAATGTAACAATGTTCTAATATATATATATATATATATATATATATATATATATATATATATATATATATATATATATATATATATATATATATATATATATATATATATATATATTTATATCATTTCACTTCCGTGAAGAGGTTACAGAAATGTTTAATGAGGACGCATCTGTTTTACCCCTTCTATATTTCATGCGCCATAGGTATATCATGTGAGCGTGGCTCTAACGTAGGCCATAGTTGCAACAAAGTTGAACGGCGTTGTTGCAATGCATGCAGCGCTCACATGATATACCTATGGCGGATGAAATATAGAAGGGGTAAAACAGATGCGTTCTCATTAAAAAAAAATGTTTGTAACCTCTTCGCGGAAGTTCAATGGCATTTGACTCTGCTAGGCTTTGCATGCAGCGATGGCGACGCATTCAATTTAACGAACACGCATGTGTCTGTCACATATACCGGTGCTTGCGTACGAAGTATGCATGCTGCAGGCATGCATGGCTCGGTAGTATATGTGTGATACAGCCGATCTGCAAACGAAACATGCAGTACGATGTAGTATCTAGCAACAGTATGAAGCGTTGCTCGCACTTAAGAACGAAGCTTTGTATTTTTGCTTGAAGCATGGTCATAGGCACAGTGTTTTTCGGGGGGGGGGGGGGGGACACCTCTATGACTTCGGAAGGGGAAAGGGGGCACCCCCTAGAAATGGTAATTTTTCGCTCTGTATGCCAGGTTAAAAAAAAAATTGAGAATAGGGGGTGGGGGGGGGGGCAGGGCCCTGTACCCAATTGCTACGCCAATGGCATGAAATAGATCTTATACTGCCGTTTTCCCACGCAGCCACACCCCATTTTCGTCCTTTTTTTTTGTCGCTATTCTTTCCGATAAACTTGGCTCGAAACACCCAGCCAACAGGGGCTTCAACCATACTTTATGCATGTTCGTGCGTTCATTTGTACGCGTACCTGCATATATACCGATGCAAAATTGCAGATTGTCGGTTGGCGAGGGAGGTTTGAGCTTCCTCAACAACACCGTCCAGGTGGTTACACTAGTGTGAGCCCAGATAGCGTACCTCAAACTCAGTCCCACTAACCCCGGGCACGGACAAAGGGCAGCGCGGACCCCGTGTTTATTTCCCCCAGTGTTCACATCGAGTGTATCGCCACGAGTCAAGTTGCGCTAAGCCACCAGCATGTGGGCCACCGGAGTCGTTTGGCGTCGCCCGTCTGCTCGACACTCTGAACGTGCCGGCCGGCACGTTGCGTTGGTGGGGTCTGCTAAAAGCAGACGCACACGTGCAGTGTGTCAGCGCTGGGCCGGCGAGTGTCGTCAGCCGCCGGCGATCAATGGCGTTACGTCACCTGGACGTAGGCTGGGCGCGACAACGTGCGAAGCCCGTGACGTCACACGCGACGTATGCGGAGTGGCAGGCCAGGATGGAACGAGTCGTTCGTTGGCATGGCAACCAGGAGGAAAGGCGCTCTCCCTTATTTCCCTTCAGCTTGAAGAGGAACCGGGAAGGATTATTTGCTGTTCGCTCGCCAGGGGGTCAATCGTCCTCCTAGAGGACGCGCGAAGGGCGTCACAGGGGGTCAATAAGCGCAGCACGTGGGTGCCGCTAGACAACGACCCGGGACGAGGATAAACGGACGGCCTAATTTATGTTGTATTAGAGAAGAGTGCACAGCTATGAGGCTGTGTTGGTTCGGAGTGTGGAAAAGAAATTTCCCTTGTCGAAAATTGTCGAAACTACTGTAGTCCCTTGTCTTAATTGCTCTTCGAGTCTCTTTCCGTGTAGTAATCTTTGACATTTAGGAAAAACGAAGGAGCCCTTGACATAAGTTTTCTACATTTCGTTCGCTGTGGGACTGCACGACCAACTTGTAAAGTGCTACATTCCTTCGTAAATAATGAACTTCTGGAAAGATTACGCAGACATAACCTGTCGACTTGAAACATGGCTTTGAGCAGAGAAAGAAACGGGATACAGTTCAGCGCATGAAGTTCAAAATGATGTCCCTCAACACCATAGTGCCACCTCGGGCAATGTTTCCCCGTTTTCTCCAACATGGCTCTGGCTCTAATGGTCAGTATAACGGGGTGAGAAAAAGCAAAGAACGGCAATGTCAATCATTTTCGTCGTTCCCTACAAGGGGGTCACGCAATACGAAAGTGGTATATTTGTGTGGGTCAAACGGGTAAACCAACTCCTGGTTGACCCCGGCTTTGAATTATTATGGAAGGCGTCGTTCCAGTAACGCGCGTGTCGTTGTTAGAGAGGTTTCGAAACTTAGCACTTAAGGCGCTTTTGAAGCTTGTCTGCAAAGGCTAAACTATTTGACGATAGTTATAGCGCGAGAGCTATAACTATCGTCATGCCATACCAACTAGCCCAAGCTGTCACACTACTAAACTACCGTTCAGCCTCACATTCTGAGCTGCTTTCTCGTCGCCTGTTCTTAGCAGAAGGGAGAAGCGGGCGAGTAGGAACTTATTCATCATTGGGTAACGCACAAATTAAACAAAAAAAGAATAGAAGGGAACGGGACAAGCGCTGGTTCTTAGCATTTTACACTGAAACATTTTGCCTCGTCTTCACTTCTGGAGTTTGTCTGGTTCATTCTTCGTTTTTATTTCTTCGTCACAGCGAGATTAAAGAGGGAAGAGAAGGTTGTTTTTGGCACCACCTCAGTGGCCGGCTGAAGCTGGCTGCCAAGGGGGGCGGCGTTCAGCGAACTTTGCCACTTACGTAACGGTGCCAACGATAAAAGTAAATCTCCGAGTCAACGCCAAGAGCGTGCGTCGCTGGGTCACGACCCATTTTTCTCACCCCAGCAGCAGGCTTTTGAAGAATCCACTGCGGTGCTGAAAAGCCCAAGGTCACCGGTTCGACTTCCGACCGAGGCGGCTGTATCCTAATTGTGACTTCAAGGCAACAGCAGATGGGGGGCGAGGTATGAAGTAAGAACTCTTGTGTAGGTGTTTGTTGAGGTTTAACGTCCCAAAACCACCGTATGATTGAGAGACGCCGTAGTATAGGACTCGGGCATTTTCACACCACCTGAGGGTTCTTTACCGTGCATCTCAATCTAAGTACACGGGCTTCAAGCATTTGCGCCTCCATCGAAAACGCTGCAGCCGCGCTCGGGATTAGATTTCGCGACACGAGGAGAGCTCATGGGACGTACGTGGTCTGGCGTCCGCTTAAGAAGAAGCTCGGTTGATAAATCACTCTCCAACACCCCACCTAGTTGATTGTCGGTGGCGTCAGCGTGAGTACGAATGATGCAAAAAAAAATTAATGATCACGTGATGACGTTCCGCCAGGACATCATGAAGTCATAAAGCACCGAAATGTGTGACGTTCTTATGACATTACTATGACGCTTGACGTGAGGTTAGACGACAGCGTATTCCCGGGACGTCATTGCTTGGTAAAGGTGAGCCAATCACGGAGGCAGTGCAAAACGGTGGTGCAAAAAGCTAACAATGTGTGCTATGCTGGATGCTGTCCTCGTCTACCGGTGTCTCTTTTAAGTATACGCGCTCGCACTACAGCTGTCTTTAATCACCAGCTTGGCTTAAAGTAGCCATTTTAACGGCGTAAAATCTCATGAGGGGATAGGCACTCTAGACACATCAGCTGAGACGAAAGAGAAGTTTGCTTCGTCCTTCTGATCATCCACGGCTAATTACAGAGGTATTAAGGGAGTTGTCTACGACGTCACCAACATCGCACAAATGATAACTGACATGAAATCAAGGAACGAAAGGAGGTAATCAATTGATTGATTGATTTGTAGGGTTTAACGTCCCAAAACCACCATATGATTATGAGAGACGCCGTAGTGGAGGTCTCCGGAAATTTTGACCACCTGGGGTTCTTTAACGTGCACCCAAATCTGAGCACACGGGCCTCGACATTTCCGCCTCCATCGGAAATGCAGCCGCCGCAGCCGGGATTTGAACCCGCGACCTGTGAAGGAGGTAATTAAATGCAGGGGTGCTGCGAAGGCAAACTTGAAATGCGGCATTTAACCATGGGTTCTTCGAATTCTTTCATCCGAGACCTCGTGCTACAACTATCAAATACAATAGGTAGGGGGACAAACCAAAATGAAATAAAGACATAATAGACCTGCCGTTCCCGTTATTCATGGATGCCCTGTCTATTGTTTTGCCTTTGACATCACGTTTTCAGTCAGTTTAAACTGGTTCCTTTAACCGGTGCCGAGTGTACATGCATATGCCGAGAGCTAATGCATTCCCTCTTAGCATATGCCTTAAAAGTCAAGCATTGTCAAACATCGCATAGAATAAAAACATTCGTAGCCACAGGATAAAAAAAAAACATTTTTGCGTAAGGCTTGCGTGCGAACCAGTTCTTGCAAAGCAACGTCTGAAACTCCGTGATCCCCATTGCGGAAATCAGCAAAAAACTGAAGTTGTATTTTGGCCCACATTGTGCGATGCAACAAAATGCGTAATACACACAACAAGACACTCGTGGAGGATGCTTGTGATGTCATATTCAGAACAATATTGCAGCCTGTGATGAGTCTGGGTTTGGTCTTCCTCACTTGAGCAAATGGCGCTGCCCAGTTAAGAAGTAAAAACATTTTTTTTTAATTGTGACTAGCAAAGTGTGCCCGTGACAAAAAAAATGGCAGCATATCCACGGTGTGAATGATGGAGAGTAGGGCGAAGCATCCGTCCGTCCATTTGTTCTTGCTTCCGGCTTCTCTGTGCGACCGTCCTTGCGTACATCCGCCCGTCCGTACGTGCGTTTGTTCGTGAGTCCGCACGTCCATCTGTGCGTCCGTCACTGCGTTCGTCCATGCATCCGCGCCTGCGTCCGTCCATACGTCCATCCGTCCGTGCAGCCATCCATGCGTCCGTCCATGCATATGTCTGTGTGTCCGTTCGCCCATCTAGTCAACACTCCAAGTACCTCCATCTCGCATCTTTTCATCATATATTCCGCATATAGAAGCACCGCCATCCAGCGGACATTCCAAGGACTAAACGAGAGGTAGCACACACACACTTTCTTACGGCTTGCGCTTCGTGTATACTTCCCACGTTTAACAACCTCGAGTTCATGGTATATACTAGTTCACTGTATTTATGGCACTGTGGCCTAAAGCTCGCTAAAGCTGTCTAAAACCAGGCAGGTTACGCCCAGCGAGTATAACGTTGCAACCCTTTCTTGTCAGATAGTGCTCAATGTACATGCCAATGGCTGCTAATGGAAAATGAGAGACAGGAGAATTCGGCTTTTAGTTAACGTGCACGCTGCCAATTTTTTTATTGTTCAACAACGCACAGGAGAAATCTCCCACCGGCACCAGGTCAAAGCGCAAGACACGTTACATACTACGACGAGGGACGAACGGGTGCCGCTTTAAGGAGCTTCGTCCCGAATGCCTCTACAAAAGGGCTACCTTTACAATGGGTTGGAACCCAGACTCCGCAGAACCCAGACTCCGCATTGCTTTTAGGGTGCTCTACATATGCTATAGTGTTTTCTGCGTACTGTGTCACACTCGACCCCTTACTGCACATTTAGTTTTAAAGTACAAACACATCCACGTTCAATTTGGCAGTATCCAAATTGTAGGGTGTGGTCATGAGATGCAGGAAATTATGTATCGTGTTCATTACCACGTGCGTGCGCCACACAGCACTGCGGATGCCTTCAGTCTGTGGGGCAATCTGAAAAGATTTTAATAACGAAATTGGGCCATTCACGTTTTCCAGTTTGACGCGAATAATTTGATGACACAAGTCACGTTCAACTACAGTTTATCTTGAACATATTTTGCGTGCAACCCAATTTTTGGTAGCTCTGCTGTTTACGCTGAACACGGAACTGCGAAAACGTCTCTGAACAAGAGACAGTGTGAAATCACGAACCATGCACTCGTTCAGAACATAAGCCCTTAAAAGTGCTTGAGCGTCAAATAAGAAACGTTGAAAATAACATAATCTCGGGCACTAAACGAGCGCTTGGAGTCTCATCATGTCCTTTCGAATTATCTCCTCTCCCCGCGCCTCTCCAATGCGCTTTCTTTCTTTCTTTTCGCGCTTTTGTTTTTTGCTTTTCCCATAAATTGATGTGACAGTGGTAATCTCCTTGGGCTCGTGCTTGGAATCACGCCATTCTCGAGATGATATATTTACCCATTTTGAATTGAAGTCCCTTGTTTGATATGGAGCTTAGTACTAAGAACGTCAAGTGTGCGGTAAACACGTACGACATTTGCCGTGTCGGGCGGGATAAAAGCCGCGTGGAGGCGCTTTTGGTCACGTACTCCACACGTCCAGCAGTTTTAATGTTTCTATTACTATTATATAAAGTAACTATTGCATAAACCGTACACATTTTTTTAGTCACTCTCCTTCTTTGGCCTCTTGAACATGCTTTCTGTAAACAAAGCATGTAATACCGATAATTCAACTGCTGTACTTGTTTACTGGCTTGCGTGAAACTACGTGATGGCTAACCAAACTTAGTGATTCCTAAAACAGCATTTACGTCATGCACTTCCTCACGTTAAGCTGTTGGCATTTAAAGCACTTGTACATCCGAAACCTGGGTACGCGTACCACTCTCCACATCAAGCATTCCTCATCAATGTGCTGCGACCGGTGCGAAATGACGTGGCATTTTTCATTCATCATCGTAATCTTATCGCACACCGGTATCACTACTGAAGGCATGATCCGGCTAAAACTCACTCTCATCCCGGCGTCATATTGACTCACTAAACCCATTTCACAAGTTCTGTTGCAGTTAACTTCATCAGGCCCCACATGTCTTGGTTCCACCTCCTCACCTTTCCCTTGGCACTGCCGTGCGTAGTATCACCTACAAGTAACCCGCCAATGCAGCTGCACTACCATACCTTTTCCACATCCTTTATTTATTTATTTTTTGCCGTTCATCGACTGAGGAGTATGGCTTGCCACGTTGTATGACTGAAATTGCCTGCCCATCAAAATTATCTGAAAATCATAAGCCCTAATTCTTTTTATGCATATATGTGGTCACTAGTTATGGGCTGTACAATTTTAAACCCACCCCTTGTGTAAGACACCCCCTCCCCCCTCTTGAGGGAGCCTTCAAGGAAATAAAAAATGAAGTAAGGTGAAGCGTGAGCTATATTACATACTGTTTTCTATGGGCTTCTATATCAACAACATAGTCTTCATTCAATCTGAGGCCACTTACTTAGTTATTTATACATTTTTGAAGCGCTATTTTTATGAGAAATGTTTGAACAGCTAGCACAATATATCAAGTATTTTGTTTGAAAACACACGAATAATTTAACAATTAGTGTAAGGTGCGTAAAAAGATGGCTGCATATGCAGATTGAGCACAGGTGGTGATAAAACCCTTTAACATATGAAATTACTGAAGCTTCCGCAACTGTCGGCAAGGTATTTCTCACGCATAAGAATGCGACCTTTGCCGCCGTTAAAACGTAACATTTACGGCATTAGGTCCCAGTATTCGTGTGTGTATGTGTGGCCTGGTGGCTACGACATGATTCTGATCCGAGCCCACAATATACCCGCTCCAGTTCCACAATGATAAACGTGGCGGTGCTGTTTTTCGACCTTGCCAATGGAAACATGTGGTAGATATGAGAAGCGCCAGCTGATAATTTGCAACGAGCGTTTCGATTAGCTTCGCATCAGCTGTGCGTTCCCGACCACATGAAAAAAAAAGAAAGCGCCATACACGTGGTAACATAGCAAAAAAGTAAGTGTATACTGCAATAAAAGAAGAAAAAAAGAGTCCTGATTTGTGCAAGGAATGAAGGAAATTAGGAGGAAAAGAACAGAAGGGAGGTTAACCAGCCCATAGGCAGCCGGTTTGCTACCCTGCGCATGGGAGGGGGAAGAGGGAGATGAAAGAGAGAGCAGAGAGGGAAGAGAGATAAACACAGCACATTCAGCAGCACGCGCGCACACAGCTTTCTTTTAATGTCATCCGCTGGTGACAAACACTGAACTTGGGCTGAAAAGTGGCGTAGCGTGATTCGTCGCTACTTCAACCAAAGACGGAAATGCATCTAAAAAATCTAAAAAAATAGACATAAACTAGCGACACCGTGGTTTTAGTTAAAGTGTTGCAACGTAACAACTTCTCATACAATCCCCCTACAAGCGCGCTTGGCATTTGGTTAAACTTTGGCCACACGAAATAGAGCTTACCGCATATGAAAATTTCGATGTGGAAGACTGCAAACAAATGATCACATGTGAAGTTTAACGTCCCAAAACCACCATATAATTACGAAAGACGCCGTAATGGAGGGCACCGGAAAATTCGATCACCTGGGGTTCTTCAACGTGCACCCAAATCTGAGCACACGGGCCCCAGCACATACGCCTCCATCGAAAATGAAGCCGCCACAGCCGGGATTCGATCCCGCGACCTGCGGAGACTGCAAACAAATGTAGCGATTGTTATGGTGATGGAACGTAAAAGAAACCAAATATAAAGGCGAGCGGGCATGAACGCTTCGCACAGCACGTCAAGTAATCATATGACATGTGAGAGTAAAGCTCTGTTTTCATGCGTTTTAGAAAGCCTTAACACGCTTTTTTTTTCTTTCTGTTGTCTAAACAGACACATTTGACGATGTAGCACTGATTAGCGGTCCCTGGCTAGTATTTCTGAATACAGAAACGCACGTTGCTTAAGCTCTTCCCGAGGTCACTTACCCAGGCAGTGGCTAAAGACCTAATGGCAATGTTTTCTGAAAGTTGCTTATATCAATATATAACCAGATTTGAGTTCATTGTTACCCAACTTGAAGCCATGTTTCAAATTATGGTTCACCTAAAGTTTGGCCATGACGAACAGTAATATAAACTCTGGCACATACATTTTAATAAATGAGAACTTGTATAATAATAATAATAATAATAATAATAATAATAATAATAATAATAATAATAATAATAATAATAATAATAATAATAATAATAATAATAATAATAATAATATGGGAAGGTTATGCGTCCCAAAACCCCAACATTGGGACATTGTAATGAAGGGGCTTCGCCCATTTTTGACCATCTAGGGTTGTTCATGATCGCACTGTGCACGGTCTTTTACCATTTCACCTCCATCAAAGTGAAACCGCCGCGGCCAGGATCGGACCCGGGATGTTGGGGTCACCAACCGAGCAGCGTAACCGCTGATCTACCATGGCGGGCATTTTGTACGCTGCATGTTAACTCCTCCTAAAGGGGCAACACTGTACGGCCGGATGAAAGTATCTTAGACCCAGGGGCAGATCCAGCCACTGGGTCTAAGAGGGGAGGGGGGGCGGGAGGCGTCGCTTGCAGTAACACTGAAAAGGGGGCGTGGTCATTATTTTTTGTTTTTACTACGACAAACTCTTTCTCGGAGTATAAATTATAAATACTGTTAATGTGTGCTCAAAGTGGTCCCACTCGTTTGTCCTAATTGAGGATAGCAGATGAACGGAAAGCAATGAAGAGAAGGGCGGGGGGTGCTGACAGGGTTTGAAGAGAAAAAGACGATCACCCCTACCCCCCCCCCCCCTCTGGATCCGCCACTGCTGAGACTTCGCACCGTTTAAGTGTGTCACAACAGCTGTTTATAGTGTGGTGCGCCTCCTGTCAGCTCATAGATATCTCACTTAGATAACACGCTGTGAAACGTGTCAATACAGCTATATTGCAGGCGTCATGACAAATTTGTGCAATTCGAGAGCACCTGTGCGTAACACTGCCATACGCACACGTTCTTTATCTAACTAACGGTGCAATCGTGCCTCAAGTGTACACTGACGATGGCGGTGCTGAAAAGGGGGAATAAGAAAGGCCACTTTCTTATGCCGCCGTATGTACAGTGTCAATTTTTATGAAAGGGAACACGGGAGCGCATGGCCTGCGCGCTCCGGCGGCTGCTGGCAGCGCGCTCAAGCGGGAATGAGAGCAACCACAGGCTCTTTACGCGTCATCTCTCAGCGAGCAAAGCAACCATTTCTTGATTGCTTATGTGGAAGCAGCGGAAAGACCGCAATCCCTTCCCTGTTCAATGCGATTGCGCGAAAGGCCGATAATCACCTTGAAGGGGAAAGGGGTAGCAATCTTGCTGCTGGTTCCATATTCTTCTTTTGCTCGCCGAAAGATGACGCGAAAAAAGGCTGTGGTTGCCTTCGCTCCCAGTTGAGCGCGCTGCCAGCAGCCGCCGGAGCGCGCAGGCCATGCGCTCCCGTGTTCCCTTTCATAAAAATTGGCACTGTACAAACACAGCCTTGGAAACTCAGCCGCGAGCAACTGTATACTGGCTGCCTCACTTCGCAGTCGCTGAAAATTACCGCTAAGGCCCGTATTCACAAACAAACCTTCGCTTTACCTCACGTTTTTCTGAACTTCCTACATTCTCTATATAGGTTGAAAGAGAGAGAGAGAGCTGTATATGGTATGAAGAAAGGCAGAGAGGTTAACCAGAAAGCAAGTGTCTGGTTTGCTACCCTGCACTGGGGAAGGGAAAATGGGAGACAAAAAGAAAGTAAGGAAAAGGGGATGAGAGAAAGAGGGCGGGACGGCAACGAATACACACAAACACACTAAAACGTCACAAACGTTCGACGAGGCTGGTTGATCACGAAAATTTCAGGAGGGCCTTCGTCGCTTTTCGGCGTGAAGCTCGATCTGTGCGGTATTCCAAAATTAATTTTTCGGAAAGCGGCTGATCGTCGAGCTGTGGAAACGCTGCTGACATGGGCTGTCTCCGACAGTTGTACTGAAGGCACTGACACAAAATATGTTCAATGGTTTCGTCAGCAACGCAATGATCACACGCAGCACAGTCTGCCCACCCGATGCGGCAAGCAAAGGCGTTTGTGTAAGACACCCCAAGCCACATATGCCAGAGAACGGCTGTCTCAGATCTGGATAACCCAGGTGGAATGAGAAGTCGTAGGTATATGTCAAGACGGTTAAGACGGGTGTATAGAAATCCGGGCATGTTCCACAGAGACCTGGTGACATCATGCGCGAGCGTATTAATCCTTGCTCCGACGTCGCTGCTTGACAGTGGGATCCATCATGTCATTTTCGTGAGCGTTCTTTGCTGCAGCGTCGGCATGCTCGTTATCGATCATTCCGCAGTGGCCTGGTAACCACTGAAAAGTTACATCATGTCCTTTCTGTAGTACTTTCTGATACAATTGTCTTGTTTCCAGCACCAATTGGTCTTGAGGTCCACCACGTAGTGCAGTTCGGATACCATACAGAGCTGGTTTCAAATCGGTCAATATGGATCATTTTAGAGGTGCTTCTTGATCAATCCTGCGGAGTGCTTAGCGGAGTTCTGCGAGCTCTGCGGCTGTCGATGTTGTTTTGTGAGACGTTCGAAATTGGATGGTTTCGAATTTTTGCTGGGAAGGTGGGTTAAAAGTGCGCAAGAATAGTAGAAGGGTGAAAGATAAGGACAAGCCAGGCTCATGAATACTGGCCTACATTTTTTTTTGTCAAGCGCAATAAAGGTTTAAAACTGATAAGAAAAAACCCGACGAATAGATGAGGTTGGTTTGTGAATACGGGCGTAAGTGACCTGACGACGACTGGCGAGACGCCGGGATGTGTTCTTACGGACCACACACCACTGCTGTCGTGCTGTCGTAACAGACAGCGCTGTCTTGCTTTATGTGAGCTGTAGTGTAAAAGAGGGAGAGAGAGAGTATCTAGTCGGAGGAGCTAGAAGTGCGACCACTCGCCCCGCCATGGTGGTCTAGTGGCTAAGGTACTCGGCTGCTGACCCGCAGGTCGCGGGATCGAATCCCGGCTGCGGCGGCTGCATTTGCGGTAGAGTAGGAAATGCTGTAGGCCCGTGTGCTCATATTTGGGTGCACGTTAAATAACCCCAGGTGGTCGGCATTTCCGGACTCCTCCACTACGGTGTCTCTCATATTCATATTGTTTTCGGACGTTAGACCCCACACATGATAACTCTACATGTAAATCAATGAGTCACTAACCATTTATGTTCGTTCGCGCATCTCTGCGAGTGTAAAGCACACATGTACAACTGAAAAAAATTCGAAAGCGGAAAGTTAACCCCCTTCCAGCTATACGCAGTGACAATAACAAGTTGTTCTCGATGTGGCGAACGTTCTACGCTAACAGTGACATAATCGTAAATGATTGATATGTGGGGTTTAACGTCCCAAAACCACCATATGATTATGATAGACGCCGTAGTGGAGGGCTCCGGAAATTTAGACCACCAGGAGCTCTTTAGCGTGCGCCTAAATCTGAGCAGATGGGCCTCAGCATTTCTGCCTCCAACGAAAATGCAGCCGCCGCAGCCGGGATTCGATCCTGCAACTTGCGGGTCAACGACAGGCTGCGGCGGCTGCATTTCCGATGGAGGCGGAAATGTTGTAGGCCCGTGTACTCAGATTTGGGTGCACGTTAAAGAACCCCAGGTGGTCGAAATTTCCGGAGCCCTCCACTACGGCGTCTCTCATAATCAAATGGTGGTTTTGGGACGTTAAACCCCACAAATCAATCAATCAATCAATCAATCAGCGGGTCAACGACATAATCGTAAGTCGTTTTAGCTGCATGGAGTTGCTCTATGCTTAGGATAGCATGCAGAGATTGTTATTGTTGCTAATGCAAGTCTCAGTGACGTACCGAACATGGTGATGTATAGTTCAGCACTTACAGTTTTGTCAATTAATAATAATTGTTGGGGTTTAACGTCCCAAATTCACGATATGGCAGGAGGGGAGTCGTAGTGGCGGGCTCCAGAAACTTCCACCGCCTGGGCTTCTTGCTTGCTTGCTTGCTTGTGCCTATGTTCGACTCGTACCCACTACGAGAGGTGGGCCATTAAACCGGTGGTTATTATATTGAGGATAAAAAATTCAAACTTGATTGAGGAAAATGAATATAACAGATATCTAGGGAATGTGAAACTTAACAATCCTAAGGTCTATGCATGGGCTTAAATCTAAGCACCATCGGGTCAGCAGTCAGACACCATAACTATTAGGCCACAGTAGCGGGAAATGTATCATAAATTGACAGCGATTTTAAATGATTCTAACACAGTGGGGCACAAGTAGCACATTTAACTAGGAAAAGAGCGAAATGAACAGACGTGCACTTAAGTATTGTCTCGCATTATTGCAGGGGACACTTAACTGTCCCCCGGTTAGGCAGATCAGAAAGGCAGATGACAAGTGGAGGACAAATGGAAGCTAAGAAAGGGATGAAGGGTGAAGTAAACTGCAATATATGCAAAGTAAATACACGTCCGATAAACACGTGTCAACATGTAAATGTAAATGAAATACAGAAGTTCGACGTTTAAAGCAGTTCATGGGCTTTGAGAGGCGCCTCATGAACGTGGGACGGTCCTTAGAGTACGATGACCCGCGATTGCTTAACGGAAAACTGAAGTGCACAGTAGACGAGTGCTTTGCATTCCGCTTCTGCCATGATGTGGTCGTAGTCTGTCTAAAATGAACCCCTCACCTCGTGATAAAATGCAGAATGCCATTGTCTTAGAGCTATCGCAGCTGCAGGTAGTACGAAACAACTTCCACAAACAAACATCACAAAAGAAATTCAAACCAGGCAAATGACAGGTAGCCAAACTCGCTCGATACAGTGACATATCAGTGACAATGGCATGATTGTGGCGTCGAGTTGTTATCGCTAAACTTCACACTGGTCTTTTTTTGAAGTTTATAACATCGTTTAGCATTTTACACCTCGAGAAAAGTGTTCGTCACTGCCGATAGCTGCTCGCTAACAAGGCATGCTAAAACAGAAGTTGGAGATTATCTGACCAGTTCGAGACGCGAGAAAATTTTGTCACGAGTGCCATAGCATTCTGAAAAAACAAAGTCACAAATCTTCAGAGAAGGGAGGCACCATCTATGAAGAAAAGAATAGTAGTCATGGTATAGCTCTCTCTAGTCGCGTAGCAATGTATATCGTTCATCGGTTTGCAATCTTGCCTTTAAAACGGAAGCTTGTGATACTTGAAAATTCGGATGCTAATTGATTGTTTTACTTTCAAGTCGTGGGGTTTTCTCATTTTCTTCGGGATAGCAGTTTTATAGTTTTGACGTCAACATAGACGTGTGAAAATATAAAACCATAACAGCAGTTCAAGCCGATCGACAGCTATAGGTTTTTTTTTACGTCATGCACCTTTAAGGCGCTTTGCTGATTGTTATTTGTCGCTGTTATCTGAATGGCACTCTACTACATAGAACATTCGCTAAAGTTTACCGTAGTGAAAAAGTGTTCTGCCGATTTCCATTGCAATCAAGAAGGTCGCGGGATTGAGTCCCGGCCATGGCAATTACATTTAAATGCCAGTAAAAGGTTATGGAGGCCCGCGTGCTTAGATTTAGTGCACGTTAGAGAAGTCAGGGTGGTCGAAATTCCCGGAGCAATCCATGCACTACATCGTCTCTCAGAATCATAGCGCTTTTTTGGGACACAAAGCCCATGCTATTATCTGCAACTACGTGACGGCGTCCTTGTGTAGTCATTGAAAGCGAGCAAGGGCCGCTTTTACGTCAGCAAATATGCCAAGCGATTTTTTTTTTTTTGCGTTATGTAACCCGTCGTACGCCTGCGCGCACACGCGGACCTCTCATACCACACAACTCCTGCAGAGAGGGAGAAATAACGTTTATTTGCACCCGTCTAGACTGACGGGGGAGGAGGCTTCGGCATCTGCCCCCGATCATCCCTCTAGCCATCGGCCGGAATCCCTTGGGACTCGGTGGCAGTCAGGCCGAGACCGATGACTTGTCGCTGTTCTCGTCGTACATTGCAGAGTTCTGGTGAAATGTCGAGAGTCTGTACGTCAACTGGCTGCCTTCCATAGTGACGGCAATGTGGAACATGTGGTTTAGAAGCAAATTACCACGAAGTTAGCTTTACATTGCTTCCTGCCAGGTGTCTGTACGAGCTTCCGCAGCTGCACTATTTGTTTGCTGCTCATGTCTCGCATGACCGAGCACGGTAGTCGCACGAATGCGGAACCGCGAACAATACGTTGTTGTGTTACCAGTTGTCTACGAAAGAGCGTCGTTTATCAAACAAAGGTGGTCGGTGAATCACGTTCTCTTGTCGTTCGTGATCCGTTGTTTCCTTTCCGATGCTCGGACGCCGTCGATGCTGATCGGGAAAGCAGCCGCAACTCGCGCCCGTGTACTTGTAGTCTGAAACACGATGCGTCAGTACCTGTCGTAATCCCAGCTGCTGTGCCGTCGGGTCTGCGCCCGTCTGCGTACCGAGCTTCCCTCTCTGGCTCGCTTTCTAGCCAAGGTGACCCCGTTCTCGCTCGCCAGGGAATCTCCAGCCAAAGCGCGTTGGCTCTCCATAAAAAGCCGTCATCGTCGCCAAGTCGAGTTGCTCAACAGCCGTGGTACAGTTAGCAAAAAAAAACAAAAAAAAAACAACAATACCAGGAAATATACGAAAGTACCTGCCCGACCCTCCCCCAGTTATAAAATAGAACGAAAAAAATAATAATACGTGGGGTTTAACGTCCCAAAACCACCGTAACAACAACAAAAAAAAGAAAAACCCTTATAGTTCCGTATGAATTCGTCTAAGCAATCTTTTTATGCTTTTTTTCTGTCGATCTACTCTATTTACTACTCCCATTGAGAAATTTCATTTCAGTAGTTCAGTTATCTAGCAACAAAGAAGTGAGAATAAGAGAAGGAGGAAAGGCTCGTGAAAGAGCCACGAGGGGGGTGGGAGGAAATAAGAGATAGCATCAGGATCAGTCGACGGCCAGACGTTATGCGACACGCCCGCGCGCACTATAAGGATTGTTCCTGCTCTGGTCGATATATATCGTGTACGTGCTGCCTCCGGTTGGTATCGAGTTGCATAGAGTGCGGATAACGGTCTGGTTCATGCGTAGCAGCACGGTACAGCGCAGCGTGCAGCCGTGCCTCGTCATGTCTCTTGTTCCTGTCCGACTTCTCGCTGTGCCACATGATACCGCACAGTTAAAAAAAAGTTCAATGTTGCACGAGACGATGTAGGCTGCAGTCATTAATGAAAACCACACACTAAAAATCTTAACACCTTTATAGGTGTAGAAAGGATGTTTGGTTGTTGTCTGCCATGGTGACAGTGGCTGTACGGGGCTCGCCTGCTGACTTGAATGTCGGGTGCTCTATACCGTCCACGTTGGTAGGATTTCAATGGAGGCTACATGATTTCAATGGAGGCGACATCAAAAACATGATATTATCATAAGAGGCGCCCAGGCAGGTGCGTAGCCAGAAATTTTTTTCCCGGGGGAGGGGGCACCACCTTGGTTTCGGGAGGGGTAACACTTTAAAACGCCCACTTTTCGCTCTCTATCACTTGCCGAGAAAAAAAAATTGGGGGGTGGGGGGAGGAGCACGCACCCGATGTGCCATCCCCTGGCTACGCCCCTGCGCCCTGGTGTAGGGATGAGAGTACAATATACGCGCTGTGTATTGACAGTGTTTGCTTTTCGTGGAAAAAGGCGGGACGGGGAAAATTTAGTGGGGCCTACTGCGCCCCGACCCCCTTTTTCGCCCTTCTGTCAACGCCCCTGAAATAGTACAAAATGAATGCGCGCTTAACCATGTATGGCGCCTTGCCATCAAACGCCGAGGATAGCACGTACATTTCATTGGCGTTGGGCGGATGATGCTGTGGCAGTATCATATTCTTTCCTTCATTCTTTGTCTCTGGGATCGATTGATTGATTGATTGATATGTGGGGTTTAACGTCCCAAAACCACCATATGATTATGAGAGACGCCGTAGTGGAGGGCTTCGGAAATTTCGACCACCTGGGGTTCTTTAACGCGCACCCAAATCTGAGCACACGGGCCTACAACATTTATGCCTCCGTCGGAAATGCAGCCGCCGCAGTCGGCATTCGAACCCGCGACCTGTGGGTCAGCAGCCGAGTACCTTAGCCACTAGACCACCGCGGCGGGGCTCTGGGATCGCTTTTAGAGGAAGTGACATGTATGGCATAGCAATCGGAGCGCGCAGCCGTGCTTACAGCAGAAGCTGGCGCAGGCCTCTTTGTATGAGAGAGAGAGGGGGGGGGGGGGGGTTCTTAACACAACACGTACCCTATCCCAACTACGCCGAAATCGCAATATAACGAAATGCACGTTCGTTTCCCGCTAAGAAAGCATACAAGTAATCGAAAGTTCACGTCCACCTCCCGCCTAGACCTTGCTTTGTGTATGTTTTCTTCTAACTTGATATTGATGTGTTTATATGAGCGAGAACTTGTTTATGCACCGAATCGAAAGCACGTGGAAGTGTAGAAACGTACGACGATTCCAGCTGCGAAACAGCTTACGTGTTCCATTATATGAGCAGAATATGATGTCCGATCTTGACGCGATTTCACGAAGCTTATGCTCACATCGCAAATATTTTTTTTATCCTCTGTAATAACCTGCGAATAGACCGTTAGTTAGAAACAGTGACGTAACGCCAGCAACGCCCCACCCCCCACCCCGTCGTGGCAAAAATGTTTTTCGCCATGGCATACAGAGCGAAAAATGACCGTTTCAAGGGGGTGCTCCCCTCTCCCCCTCCCCAAAAAAAGTTTCTGCCTACGCCCTGGTTGAGGACATAATCTGACGCAATTTAAAGGTGCTATCTTATAGACGTCAGACTCTGCAGTTTTGCAGACATCTAGCGCTACCTGTCAAAGTAGTGTTTGGAAGTGCAAAGCTCGACTCTCTTGCACAGTTAGCTGCGCAACCAGATGCAACTAGCGCGGGCGAAACAACGATTGAGTTAATTATTAAGTGTGTTCGCCCATTTAACACTCAGAAGAAGAGCTATGAATTTCTCTCCGCTAGTGAGACGCGTCACCGAACCGCCATGACGTGCTTGCTGGTTCACTCGCCAGAACGACGGTGAAGACAAGAGCACGCGCAACAGCTCCGCGCTCAAAGAAGAAAGACATCAGTCGGCGCTATATTTTTGCGTTGTTAAATGCCACGGACGTGAAGGACTTCAGTTTTACCGATTTCCGTAGCTGCCGCGAAGCAGAACGGTGAGAGCGCTGGATGCGGACCGTTGCGAAATTGTTCGGTAAGGGCCGTTCCACGCGCTTCCCGCACAGCCGCAACGCACGTGCCGGGACCCCTACCGCAAGCAAGCGGGGGACAAATAAGCCAATAGGCGACGCTGCGGAGGGTTAACGAGCGTCGCCAATTGGCTTATTGGTCCCCCACTTGCGTGCGGCAGGGGTCCCGCACGTGCGTTGCGGCTGTGCGGGAAGCGCGTGGAACTGCCATTAGCCAATTACTGGCGTTCTCCATAGCCGGTCGCTCGAGAAAGTGTGATAACGCAGCTCTCCTGTTATTGTTGTGAGTAGCCTTGGCGGAGGATTGTGGTAACTTTGATTACGAAGCTCGACAGAGCCTCTGACTGAGGTGCGTGCCGTGCAATAGTAGACCGGTGACGCCCGTGATAGACGCCACGACCACCGATAATCGGAGGTGGTTGCCACCACACAGCATCGTGCACGTAGGCTTCGAAGGCTCTAAGTTCCGGCCGGCTTTTAATAGCAAATTTTCACACGTACGTTATACAAGTAAATCGCAAAATATTGATCGTGACCACAATCACGTTTTTCTTGCCGTTGGTCTCCGCAATTGACGGAGGCCTCGGTATGGCTTTCGTTTTACTCCGAGAAAGTTGACAGGGATGCATTCCTATTTTCAATATTACAAACATATGAGAACCGTCAACGGAACATTCTAGGATTCGTAATAAAACAGTTCAATGGCAGGAAGCGAGAGATGGATGGAGAATGCAACTGCAAAGGCGAAAATCGCCGGAATCATTCGTGCCTGATAAATCGAGCTTCGTGTACCACCGATCGTAAGATGCAATGCTAGTGGATGCACTTCATCACTTTGGCAACGTGTGTATGCCCAAATTTACGTATTTAGGCGTTACAGGACGCATGTAGAAGTGCATACTCGATGTCTTGTGATGCTCGCTTGCTCCTAAATTGCGGGTTGCAGCTCGCCGAAATAACTGAAACACCTTTCGCCTATACCCGCAGCTCGATTTGCTGTATTTTATGGTATAAGAACTTTATTAAGGTCCTGAGGATCAGTCCAGGACTGATGCTGGCAGCTCCCACGTCGGGACAGAGAAGCCAAGCCCTTCTGCCGCCGCACGGACCCTCTGGACAGCCCTGAATTGGTCCACCAGCGCATCACCGGGCAGCATTCGCTGCCACCACTGTTGATGTGCTTCCTACTTTTCTGAAGTGAGGTTGGATTGGTGGAAGCAACTTGCCAGCTCCTTGATTTTCAGGAAACTGTGCCTCAACACCAATGAAAGAGGGGGGCCTATGCACGTTCACTTGCGGACGGCTCCCTTTGCACTACCCATTTATAGCCAGAGAAGCGATGAGGGCGCTGGTGGCGGGGTTTTTCGCAGTGCCACCTGGGCAGAGTCTGATGTTTATACGTTGATACAGGTAACTCACGGTTTCCATGAGGGAACATGGCACAAAGGGGGAGGGGATGTAGACAGTTGGGTTTACAAAGCATGATCAAGGCAGAAGATTAATAGCAAAGTATTATTAACTCTTGGTCAGGCATGTCAAAGTCTCAGTTGGAGGAAATACAAAATGTGAACGGAAATCAAGCGGTATGCATAGCTATAGCATTACCGCATAGGGATATGAATAAGACTGACAAACTCATTTGGGAAATTATGTTATATGAGAAGTATCTCCTAAAAATTGACACGATTCGAGGTGTTTGGGCTGTTCAATACAAAGCCGTGTACACAATTTAGTTGTTATGGAGCATTACCTGACATTTGGACATTTCAATATTCCCCAAAGTGTCCATGCGTGCGTGCGTGCGTGCGTGCGTGCATGCGTGCGTGTGCGTGTGTGTGTGCGCGTGTATGCATGTGCACGTGTGCGCATGTGTGAGTGTGTGAGTGTGTGTGCGCAGGGTGGATATGGCGGTTGTCAGTGGTGAATTCAGAGGCCACAGAGACGCCACGTGTTTGAAATAGCAGCTGTTGCAAAAAGAAAAAGAGAAGTAAGAAGAGGAAACAAACAAAAGAAAGGAAGATAAAACGCTGTTATGATATCCAGCGACAAACAGCAGGAAAGCGGTACTGTCGCTGTGGCAAATACTGAGCGCTTCCAAAGTTTGTAACGTACACACATGTAGAGTTGCGATCATTCTTTTGTTGTTTTTAACGCATTCTACTGGTAGCGGTTTTTCTACAGTGAAGAAGGGAATCCCTTCACGTCTATTAAAGCTATTAATCATGTTAGCTTACCGGTGCGAACATGTAAATGGTTACGAAAAATTCGCCGAATAAGGCTTGCGCATGCAGCACAATTCGATACGTCGGAGTTTCGTCAACGTTGACGCATACCTTCAGCAGCTACTGAACTATCTAATACAAAATTTATGGAGAGAGCTAGGGGAGTATTGACGTGAGTGAAGCCTTTGTATGCAAACCGTAATTAAGAGGAGAAGAAAAAACTGCAACGTTATAACTTTTTGTTTTCTTTTGTGTTTGTTGGCAGGTATGACAAGGGGCAACAAGCGTAAACTTTTGAACTTCTAAATATTTGTTGTTGCTACTGAACAAATGTTACTTGAACCTATCTAACAAATTACAACATCCCTTCTTTACGTAAGTCATGCTGGTTTGCTTTCCTTAATAAGCAACATTGCGTTTGATCCCAGTTTTCCAGAAATGCAAGAATGAACGTGTTTGGTGACGTATAGCTTCTCGTGTTGCTTGGCATTTTAATTACATGATTACGAACAGACTTCCGCACTCTAAACTAGTTTGTACAGCGACATTTCGGAGTATCCTCAAGGCTTTTAGATTTATGTGTTTTTGAGAAGCATTGTGCGAATTTCGCAGATGCAATTTTGATCCTTCGACATGACTAGCCGAACCGTTTGAGGCCAGCTGCCATGTCAAAACATCAGTCATAGATAAAACAAAGTTAGTGGCCTCACTTACATTACATGGACGGGTTATTATTGAGTCGAAGGTCTTCTTATGCCAGACCTAACAGCCAAAACACAGGGTAGCATGTTAATTTCATGAAAGCCCTCAAGTATGAAGTCACAAATTTGATTATGTCCAGGAATTTTGGTGCTGAAGGGACATACAAGGTATGACGCATGGTTAGCTTTGTTACGGTTACACTCAACGCTGCAACACCGATGAAGTCACAAGTTTCGCCGCCACGAGTACACGTCTGATCTTGCCTGCCCTTTGTGGCTTGCGCTGAAACGACAAGTCAAAAAGAAAAAAAAGGCATACCACGAGCTCAGAGGAAAAACTTTATCAGCAGTACGAAGCGATTGTTGGAGGTTTCGGAAACACGTTTGAAGAGAAAGTGCAATTCGTACTGTGTCTCTAAAGTTGCACCGAAAGCTCAAACAGCGGTGCGTCATGTAAGCTCCCTCAGAGTGTCATATACGGATGTCCTTGCACGCACAGAAACGATGAAATAGCCGCAGCTGTGGTTTCTATCAGTAGCACATGTGCAAGCTCGAGCCTCAGTAGTACACGGCACACGTGTTTTCTTTGTATTTTTTTATTTCTTGGGAACGACCGCAATAACCCACTGCATACAAGAGCCACTGTATCAAAGCCTCGTGCGTTCAGGTATGACGTCAGCGTACGAGGCGTGCAGCTCAGTAGGGAGGTGCGATCGCACTTTGAAATATCTTAGGCATGAATATTATGCCAAAGACTTAAGTTTTAGTGTAGCTTCCTGAGCAGTTCTGCAGACACAATCTGTCATGGGAAAAGGCTGGCAGGTTGAGTATGCATAGCTGCTGTGGACGCCCATCTGAAAGCGTCTTATGGTTTGAAAAATTGATATTGTAACCCCAGCCCTGTACATCTTGTCTTCTTTCAATTGGAAAAGTAAAGATAAAAAGGTGAGCAGCAGCCAAAGTAAAGTTCTCAATGGGAGCGTATTTGGTTTCCTACAAATTGCATCCGTCAAAGCTACGCAGTGCTTTTGGTAAATCCGGGAGGGTCCGCCGTGGGAGAGCAGTGACTATGGTGTTCTGCTGCTGACCCAATGGTTGCGAGTTCAATACAGGCCGTGGTATGCCACCTTTCGATGGAGGCAAGATAATGGTAGTTTGTGTACTGTCCACATGTGGTGTCAGTGGACGTTAAGGAACACCAGATGGTTCAAATTTCTGGAACCCTCCTCTACGCCAGCATTCGTAATCATATCGTGTTTTTTGGGACACAAAACCCCAGATATTATTCTTATTATAATAAATCCGGGAGGCATACGGATTAAATTGGGCTTTGTTTAACGCACTGTTCTACTACGGGACGTTCCATTCTCTGTTGTAGAAACCACTGCTCTTCTGCGTTGACTCAAGCTGACGAAGTGATGGTTGAACGTTGTCTAGCTAATCGGCTGTCTTCAACAAACAATACCACGTAGAGGACATGCCTGCTTCAACAATAGTATAGGTTTCGCGTCCCAGAATCACGGTGTGATTACGCAAGACGTCGGAGTGGATGGTTCCGAAAATTTCGCCCCCCCCCCCCCAGGTAATATAACATGTACTCAAATATGAGCACACTAGTCTCTAGCGCTACGCCACTATCCAAATACGACCACCACGACTGGGTTTCGAACCTGTGACCTTCGCGTCAGAAGTTGCAAGCACCAGAAGCACTACGGGACACCACGTCTGTTAACATGCCCGCTTTGACAGTAGTATGCAGGTACAAGCGCCCTCTCGTGGTTACATGTTCGCACAGAGAGCCCGCTAAGCAGTCAAAGCACTTCTGCGAAACGGGGAGCTATTCGGGGTCGACCGGCTTTAAACGGCCGCCAAGTGGCGATAATGACAGATGTGACCCAAATGTCGAGAAGACGAAACGCGTTCCCACGGCTCGCCGTTGCGAGGCTTCCGCCATTCCCGTTTTATCTTCTCCCCTTCTGCCATCATAAAACTTGACGGGGCCGCAACGCCGCTAGTGTTAACCAACGTATGATCGGTGACGGGTCTAGCCGGTAGCCTTGGCGCCTCGCAAGTCAGACGTGTACACCGCCACGGGCGACCAGACGTCGTCGCCCTACAATTCGATTCACCCAGGATTCAAAAGCGGACGACTAGTACGGGGTCGTTCACGTGCTCAGAAGTCGAATAAGATGAGCGCTGTCTAACTATTGCAAATTGGCTTATTTATGTAATGTTGTCGAGTGAACGTCTGTGTCGAAGAGATCACTGGCCTATAGATTTTACAGTGGGTGCCGTTTCTCGAACACAAATCTTTAATAATAGAAATAGGTCGGGTATGTTACAAGATTGAAGAAATTAAGCTCACTCACTCAAGTACCTTCCCCTTTTCGACCGATCAACCAATCAACTAATCAATCAATCAACCAGTAGTAACACTTGTGTCTTCAATTAAATTTAACGACGGAAATTCTCGCTTCTTCACGCCGAACAGCAATCTAAAATTTGGTATTCATAATATTTTTTTCTCTTAAGAAAAGTACTAAACTACACAGTACTTAAATCATGCTTTCATCTGCAAGCCTACACGTCGGTGAATTAAGAGACGAGGATTGATTGATTGATATGTGGGGTTTAACGTCCCAAAACCACCATTTGATTATGAGAGACGCCGTAGTGGAGGGCTCTGGAAATTTTGACCACCTGGGGTTCTTTAACGTGCACCCAAATCCGAGTACACGGGCCTACAACATTTCCGCCTCCATCGGAAAGAGACGAGGACTCGGACAGCGTTTCGCCTTCTCTTTCTACCACGTGTGCAGTCCGCCCCGATAGTATACAGTGATTACGGTGCTGCCCCAAAGGTCATGGGTTCGACCCTGGCTGTGACGGTCGCACTTCTACAGACGCGAAATACTAGATGTCCGCGCACTATGCGACGTAATTATCAGTCTACGTTAAACAACACCTAGTGGTCAAATTTTTTGAAGCCCTCTGTGATTGTTTGCCTGATAATCCGTTCACTGGCTTTGACACTTAAACACCTTATGCATGAAAAATACAATCATTATTATAATCGAGCTGTAAGCATATAGTTAACCAGCCACAAATTCAAGCGTTTACGTCGCTAAGTTATACTGACCCCGAATTTGCAATCTGTTGGCGCAGACTATCGGCGACTCCATCATGGCCATCATCATCGCCGGTGACAACGAGTCCCTGGCTGCTTGCGTGGGGCCCTTGGGATGGGGCGTCGCCATCTACGTGGCCGTGCAAATCTCCGGAGGAGTCTCGTGTGAGTAGCCGTATTGATTATATCGCATTGTCTTCGACAGCAGAGAGATTTAACGGGCTGCAAATGTAGCCTAATGTCTCAGTGCTTAGCTTCTCGGTGTCTTGTATTTTAGATTGTGGAGATCGCTCCGAGGACCACGACGACGGGAATGCGGAAAAGCAAATTTAACGGAGGTCTAACGAAGAGCTCTTTAGGACGCAGTGTAAAAATGCTGTGTTGGTGATCGTTGCTCTTGAGTGGTTTTCACTGCTACATTTCTGACGTTACAACAGCTGTGTGGATACATGGTGGAAATGCGTATTCGTTTCATCTTTTTGTCACTAACGTGTGTTAAATCCCATGCGCAGCTAATGCACGTGTACGTATTGACATGCCATAACAAGGGCTCCAGTGCAATAGGTGGTCGCTGGGCGATTCGGTGAGGGTGGTGGGCAGACGCATACGCGAAAACGTTAAGAGTGTGACTATTACTTGCCATTTTCTTTCCTGTGCCAGTGGTCTAACGGAAAAGCGGATCGCACGCATTCCCGTAAGCTATGCAAGTAGCGCCATGCTATACTAACGGGTCACTCGTTTAAAATAGCAAATTGTATTTAGTACAAGATGCAAGCCGATTTTGGGTTAGTTTCTTCACTGCCATGCTTGAACACATTACACTTTCAAACACCTGTCGCAAGTCGCATAGAGAGCACGACGCTAATTTAATGAAACCAGGCGTGAACTATGAGGGCATTCACTTCTTTGGCATGACGTTGAGATTTAAAGTTTCCTTATTACATAACAGAGGTGCAACCTGTTAAACCATTTCTTGTAGCTTTGTAAATCATGCTTTGCTTTCAGAAGGAACATGCTCACTATAGTTTGCCTATTCGGATATCAATACCACTCAAAACTGTATATATGGCTGCGAGCCAGGTCGTAGGAAAAGGGAAAGGGGCCGAGCCTGATTAATTTTGACCACCAGGCGTGGTTCATTAAAGTGCGCCTATAATTAACTGCACTCATTCGTGAGTTGACTAAAATCTGGCGTCACGTGAGTCTATTTGATTTTTTTTACTATCGTTTAAATGACGTCCTATAAACCTTCCAATTAGGTAATAGATACGTAATGAAAAATTTTTAAGTTTTCTGTTATTGTTCTTTTTTTTAATTATAACGAAGGGTGTTTGTTGAAGTTTTGCACGTATGTTTAAGAACTCCGCATGGCCAAAAATAACACTACTTGGTCTCAACTGCGTGCAGTTGAACGTAATGAACTATTTCATTCGATTACGTTCTTACTGAAGTAATATCCTCTATCGTGGGTACTCGCTTAATACAACCGAGATAACCGGGAGCCTATAAAATCACAACAGGAAAACGAATAAATCGACGATTCGAAGCAGGGCATAGCATATGGCACGTCAGTTTGGCAGACGGTCGTAAAGTGAAAAAAAAAAACAGTTTTCCGCTCGCGATCAGTTTATATTTCACAGGATAAAATCGCCATGACATCTTCTCCATGCAGCCAAGCCATCCATTCGCTGTCTGTGAAATGCGGCAGAAAAAGCCAAGGTCCTATATGCGCGCCAAACTGGAGTGGTCATTAAAGAACTACACCTCTCTTGCATCGCAGCCCACCTGAATCCTGCCGTGACGCTGGCCCAGGCGTCCGTGCGCAAGTTTCCGATCGCCAAAGTGCCGCTATACTTCGCGGCTCAGTACCTGGGCGGCTTCGTCGGTGCGGCGCTCGTGTTTGCCACCTACAAAGGTGGGACGTTAACTCTTGTTCTTACCCATATACCGTACATTCGTTTTGTCAACTGTTTGTGAATGCCAAAAGTGTATGAACGCCAGTAATTCTGCGTGCCAACTTTTGCTCCTCTTTGATGTACAGGGGAGACGGAAAGAAACGTGAGCAACTCGGCGCGCTGTTTTCATGTCACGCTCTTACACATTGGCGGCAATAAAAGGATAATAATGTCTGAGGTTTTACGTCCCAAAACCACGATATGCTTATGAGGGATGCCGCGATGCAGGGCTCCGCAAATTTAATGACCACCTGGAGTTCTTCAACGTGCGTTGACGTCGCATAGTACATGGGCCGAGCATTTGTCCTCCATCAAAACGGGACCGCCGCGGCTGGAATCGAACCCGCGACCTTCAGCTCAGCAGCCGAGACCCGTAACCGTTACACCACCGTGGTGGACGGCATTAACAAAAATGCTAGAAAGACTCTTAAATGTGTCACGGATGGCTCTGGTAGCTTTTTATTACCATTCAGGCTACAACCGCCTGAAAAAAAAAATATACAGCACAGAATGTAGTTGCCACACTGTTCACGTTTCTTTCCACTCACATTGTACGTCTGTAACTTGAAAGTAATAATTATTTAATTAATTAATTAACATAGATAGTTACGTACTCGAGTAACAGAAACAATAAGTATATGTTATCTGTGTCTATTGTATCGATTTCGTGCTGTTTATTGCCTGTCAAAAGGTCGCGATTTAGCATACTACTTGCATAGAACATATGGTTGACATACTGCTCACACACACTGCTGGTATATTACATAGAACGGGCGGCGACTTCAGAATACGTGTTTGAGATATGCGAATAAAAATGCGAAGAAACGCCGAGAGTGACAGTGTGCAGATTTATTGGAGGACTTCAATGAATTCGCTTGCATTTTACTCCGTACAATGTAGGTGAATCGTTTGATGTGATAAGGTTTTGACGTTTCGTTTAGCGCACAATTCCGCAAGATATGATTGTTTTCTTCTGTGCCTTCCTTTGATTGTCATCAAGATATGATAGTTTTCTTATGTGCTTTCTTTTCATTGTCATCAAGATATGATTATTTTCTTCGGCGCCTTCCTTTCATTGTAATCAAAATAATGTTTTCTTTCAATTCAGTTGCGAAATACAGTCAACCAAATGTAGGCTTTGAAGCTTCATTATTAGTGGCCGTTGATGTTGACCTCGATTTCTCAGCTAAACATCCGGGACAGCAGATGCCATTCCGAAGAGATTACGGAGTAACACCGTAATGACTTCGATCGGCTTCTGACAGCCAGATGGTGGAAAGGGCATAATTGCCTTCTCCCATTAGCACAATACTTATTTTCCTTGTCTACACTGAAGCGCCGAATCGAAAATGCGTGGCTTAGAAAACTTTTTTTGTGCCGTTATTGCTCGACGCAGCAAATCAGGTGGTGATTGGCATAATCACTTGTACACGGTGATAAGAAACAAAAAAAGAACACAAGCTCCCGGAACGGATCTCCGCGTACGTATTAGCGAGTGGTGCGGGTGATTGTCTCATCCTTCGGTATACATTAGCACGGCGAAAATCGTCTTCACCCACACACGTGCACGGGATCACTCTTGTCTCGTCACGACGCGACGAGGAAAGGGTCGTGGTTTATCAGATTACGCGCACAAAATTGACGCCATCCGAGGCATCAAGAAGCAAGAGGTGAAATCTCGTCGAAGCTTCTTCTCCCGCTCAATCGGCATTCCACCAAGAAAATAAGTAACGACAAAGCTCCTGTTAACGCAGGTCGCAAGATCCGATAACACAGCTCACGCGCTAGATGTTCTGATTATCAGCCCTCGCGTGTACCCTGTCCTGCCACGAACTGCTTCGTTTCATTATTGCTTTATCCTCGCACGCTGATTGGTCTATCGCTTGATAAGTATGTGGTTGAAGGCTGCACCCGCTACTCTTGTCAGCGGGTATTATTATGAGCATTAGCCGTGCTGGCGACACTTCGGGCATGTTTTTCTTTTGACTTGCTTTACAACATACCTGGAAGCGTGTTTACTCGACTGCGCACCGGGAGCGTGCAGGAAGTAGCCCTTATCCTGGACGAGTTGTTTATTTGTAAACAAAAGGCAACGTGGCTACAGAAAACGGCAGGGGTCTCACAACATTCCTTACGCATTCACCTACGACTATTTTTAGGCGGAAGCCAGCATGCGTGGATATCATCATCATCATCACGTCACGTGAATAGCTGTAGCCTTTGTTGATGTCATGGCTGATGATGAGGAGGATGAATTTTAACTCGGCCATCTGTAATGGGTTGGAGGATTCAACCCCCCAGTACAGTTAGAGGGACTGTCTACCGCTCGGGGAAAACAAAAAAATCTGATTATGGTGCGAATGAGAAGATCGTTCATCACATTGGCGGCAACAAGCATGTTTTTGTCCCATAAAAAATGGGAATTATAGTTTCAACATAATGTTGAGTCGACAAAAAAAATCGCAGCTTTGCCGCAAAGGCGAAGCAAGGAACGCTATAGCAACAAATTGGAAGGTCACGCGCAAAATGGCAAGCAGATTAAAACGTGCCCCGTGTTTCTCACGCACAAATGTCGCGCGAAACGTACTCACAGGTGCAGATGAAAGCGAATAATCGTCTCAGTTGTTACTTCGCTGTGTCTGAAAAGCGCGCCTTTTTTCACAAATGGAAGCTTTGCAACGATTGCAGCGACCTTTCTGCGCGCCGTAACAGCAACAAAATTGTTCCAGTGCCCCTACGCCAGCAAAGGCGTATGATCCTCCCCACCGGGAGATAAGGACGCGCGAGAGATCGTCTACTCTCCTCCTCTACGCGGGCCAAAGTGCGCGTGAGATGAGAGCTGCAGCGCGCTCATTGCGCCATCTTGCTGATAATGCTAAAAACACGATAATGCTAAAGCCACGGGGTTGAAGACGACAGGGTGAAGAGATAGTTTCGCGTGGTCTCCGGTTTCAGGGGACAAGGCAGAAACGAAAAAAAGAGATGTAGACAGGTGGGAAAGGGTTGCGAACGATGATGCGGCAGGAGGCTTCGACGGGGTGTGGGCCTATGATTAAACAGGAATTGGGAATGTAATGCTTGCGTGAGCTTAGTGCTCCAATGCATAGTGTATATGTGAATACAAGTGGATGTTCTTTCACGGTGAGCTTCACGCGCTGTTCATGCTGTATCTTTGACGCACTCATTTTAAGCGGTAACAACATTGTCAACGACATGGTTCATTGATCGTTGCAGACGCTATTGAACACTTCGACCAGGGAATCCGCCAAGTGACGGGAGAGAAGGCCACGGCTGGTATATTTGCAACTTACCCTAGACCACACGTCTCCACTCTGACCTGCTTCATTGATCAGGTGGGTTTCGCTGAAAGTGAATTACGCATATATGCAACGTGCGTAATCGTCGGTTACTTGATTTGCCAATGCAGCTCTTTTATAAAATGCCTGTGACCTTAATACAGGTCTCACACGATCACTTTTGATCGCGATCGAGCTTGATCCGAATGGAATTTTTGCGGTCGTGATTGTCTTCTTTACGGGAGCTCCAGGAGCTGTAGTCACTCACAGTTGAGAAATTTGATCCCGACGAAGCTTAATCGTGATCAATCGTTCAACGTGCGGCACAGATGTAAGACAACTGCCTAATTAGCAGAGTAGCTCTACGGTGAGGCAAAAATACCTTTTCTATATATATATATATATATATATATATATATATATATATATATAGGCTGTAGTTGCCTTGAAAAAGCTAATTAACAAACAACTTCAGAGCAGTTGTTTGTAACGCTTGGAAAATATGTAAATTTGCGGGCCGTACTGCACGATGCAATCGGTGTTTACTGAAACTAGTAAATAGAAGTTTGTGCAAGGAGTCGTTTACGACAGCCGTCAAAAACTGAAGGTGCAAGGTGCAGTACCCAGTATTCGAGTAAGTTGAAGTAGAGCTTATAAAAACGATGCGAAAGAAGGAACAAACGCAATAGGACAAGCGCTGGAACAACAGGACTAGCGTTAGAGCACTACCACCGCTCGTCCTGCTGTGTGTGGCCCCCTTTCGACATCGTTTTCCTTTTCCCAGCTTCAAGTTATTCTTAAGGTGGACCATTTCGCCTAAACCAACAAGTTGTTGTTATCCCAGTACGCTGTGTTCAAAACCAATGTAAATTATGAAATAACCACACCTTGCGGCGGCACGTATGCGTAAGTATACGTCGAGCAGGATTGAACCTCAACTTTCGTTTGCGTGAGCATGACCAGTGTGCCAAGATTAAGACGACCAGTGATTTGGCTGTCTACTCTGCAAAGCGTGGCTCTTCCCTGTGGCAGAAGAAATGCTTGTACAGTGATCGGATTGTGAGGAAAGCTTTCAGGGTCTTTTTCAACGTGTCAGAAAGGCATCCTGCACATCTCGCGCCCCAGCTGCACCACATCGCGACCCTCAACAATGCTCACTCTCTCGCGCGCTCACTAACACTCCGCGCTATAGGGAGGACGTAAGGGTGCAAGTTGGCTGCAGGGTGTCTGTAGGGACACTTTACTCGCTTTCATCTAAATCGCCAAGAACTACCGGTTGAGTCAGTGGCTTGTTCCTCTGTCGCAGAGCAAATTGCCTAGATCTCACTACAACACATCTAGAACGCTACTGACAAAGTCCTACACAACTCTATCTTTGCTTATAGCATCGTCTCTTCTGAGGATTTCGACTCTACATGCCCTGACTGCCGAGTTTCTTACTTTGAACGCATGCTCTGACGATGACCCTCGTTACGGCACCGTCTTCGGCTTGCAAAGAAGAGTGGGACTCTTGCCTTACGAAATCCAGAGTTTTCACCGAAACTACAGGCTGTTTGGAGAGGTCACGGTGTGTCGATGATGCTAGGCCTTTCCGACCGCACCTTCGAGTGGCGTTGGTACATAGCAGTATACTAGCGTTTCTGATCACCCAAATAAAGCTCTCTGTTTGTCCAGGGTGAAATGAAAAGAAAATTCGTGTACTTAGATCGTGAAAGGGCCCTATAGCTAGTTGAAACTGATCCATCTCCCACTAAACGGCACGCCTCATAACCGCAACGTGGTTGTTTCGCACAAAACCCCAATAGTTTATTTCATTATCACGCGTGACAGTGTCGAAGAATGCCCAATCATTTCGCAGGTCATTGCAACGGGCATAATGATGGTGTGCGTCGAGGCCATCGGCGACACTCGCAACTTCGGCGGCATTCCGCCGCATATTCACCCAATCTGCTTGGGTCTCATGATCATGGCGATTATCTTCAGCTTCGCCTACAACTGCATGTGCCCGCTCAACCCGGCCAGGGACATCTCGCCACGGCTCTTCACGCTCATGGCCGGGTGGGGACCCGAGACGTTCACGTACGTCCTTTCAGTCTTCCATGTCCTCTTTTGTATACATTCAATACACTAATGACATGTGATGATGTAAGCTGTACTATTGGGCTAGGGCCGCATTCAGACAAGAATTTTGTTCTGAAGAGCGATGCACGATTGTTTGGCAACTGATCAGCTTGATTCAAATTGTCTTTGATTGATATCCTGAAGTATTATAAGTTATTTTTGTGAATTGTTGTGAATTGTACAAGCTCATGTATGGCCGAAGAATGCCAGCCAGGTGAAAGATGATTAGTCAATTAAGCAACGATTTGTGAGGGTTTTTTGAAATTGGATTAGGAAACAAACTGGGGTTAAGGATATCATAGTTGAATTCAAGAGGAAATGGACATGGGCTGGGCATGTAGCACGTAGACAGGATAACCACTGGTCATTAAGGTTAATTAAGTGGATTCCTAGAGAAGGCAAGCGGGTTAGGGGAAGACAGAAGTATATCAAAATTCGCCCTTCATGACCGGCGTTTGTTCAAAAAGTGAGAACGAAGGACAGAGTGTCATTTTTAAATTCTGCTCCGGGACGTCATAGACGCCAGTTTTATTGTTTTTATTTCGTATTTCAATGACATTGGCACAGCGATATTATCTTAAACTAGGCAGGTTAGCATCTGGCCGCCTGACTGCATCATGTGCTTTTGTTTTAATTGTTAAGAACTATACAGGCCGCTGCAGACGCCGTCCAAGTCTATATACGACGCCACGGAGAGTTGACGCGGAAAGTTAGACTTCCTTTCTTTCGCGTTTTCTCGCTTACCAGGTCTCACTTAACTGCTAGAGTTGTGCTTTTGGTAACATGAGAGCATAATTTTTTTAATGAGCTTAGGACAAACGTTACTCTCTTTAGTGCGCCCTTTAACGGGACATTAACGACAAAAATGTCTTTCTGATATGGGCAAATCCTTACTGTTCCAAGATAAGAAAAACACTTAACTTGCTACGAGGAGACGCTTGATAAGCGTGAAACCGCACAAAAATAAAATGCGGCTGGTGACACTACCTTGATAACCCCGCACCAAATACCATGACGTCATAAATTTCGACGGCGTCAACTGGGTCGTATACATAGTCGCTGATCCCGAAAAATGAACTACATTGTCTTTTAAAGGGGTCATACACTTGGCATACCAAGTTTGGGAAAATTTTGTTGAGATACAAAATATTAAAGATACTCTTGGAAATCTGTGACTCCATGCGCCGATATTTCAGCAAAAAAATTTTAAAAATGAAACTTTGACCTAAATTTTCTCCTCCATTATTAACCTATGGGGGTGAAACTAACTGCTTCGGAGTCTATTTTTCACTCTAAACCAATAGGCTCTTCTATTTTAGCGTCATTTTCAACGCCACCGCGTTCTGCATGAAACATCGCGTGCATTCCCTTCCCTTCTTCATTCAGTCTCCGCGGATGGAACTACGTGTGGGTTCCTCTGCTCGGCCCTCACATCGGCGCCATACTGGGCGTGTGGCTGTACAAGGTGGCTATCGGTGACCACTGGCCCGAGAAGCCGAAGCCAGCCATCTCAAGTAAGTGGCGAGCGATGTCAGCATATGGACGACGCATGCTCTCTGCACGCCTCCGTTTGTGTGTCGCCCTATTGCCTTTAGCGATGTAGTGCGATTCCTTGAACACTCTTTGCTACCAGTCTTCTTATGCAACGCGCAAGCATTTGTGAAACCCCTTGCTGACTAGCTCATGTCATGTATTCAATTGGAGTGAAAGTATCTCTACACATTTCGACTGCAGTATACTTGGGGAAGATTTCGAGCCCGAGAAGGCTCCTTTTGAGTGGATATATTTGTATCATTATGTACCACATCGGCTTATGGCCGCTGACACTCAATTGTTCATGTAAGCATCTTCGAACCGTTCAAACAAGATATGGTATCATGGAAAGCAGTAAACGATCGAAACATATTGCACTCATTTCGCGGTAAATTTTCCTAAATGGGCCTGCGTTGGTACACGTACGCTTATAAGTTCGTTCGTGATCAACTTAAAGTAAGCAACTTGGTAACAGTACACAGGCACTCATTGAATTTGTAGGTTCTTGTAAAATTTAGCGACCTTTCTGCATACCTGTTGCGCAATCTTTTCTTCATGCAGACCACATGCTGACGTGCCACATAAACATGCATACCACATGATGTGCTGTCGACGCAAATATGTTTCAACAGATTCGTATAGCCTGCCACTACTATTATTTATGGAGAAGACCCACGACAAGCGAGTTTCTTAAAAAGTTCAGAAGGAATGGGATGGGGGGGGGGCTGTGAAGGCGGGTTGTCTACCCATGCGCACCTTCTCTACTCCCTTCCGACACCAGCAGTGGCACCGGCCTGAGCTCCCCGTGAATCCACACATTAAGCCAACGTAAAGTCAGAGGTGGTTGTTCATCGTTCATTAACCAATTGTGTGGCCTTCGTGAGCATGAACGAAAACTCAGCCTTGCCAATAATTTCAATAGAAGAAAAAAATTGAAACATGACGAACTTGTGCCGCAAACACTAGGATACGTCAATTAGATAATCTAGAAAAAAAATTGTTATTGTTTGATATGCGTGCTTTGTCCACTATAGCTAGGCGATTTCTAAGTGTGTGCAAAAAATAGTACACGGCCAGCTATCATTAGAATCTAGCCATTGATCTTTCCTAATATAGTGTCTCCGTATCGCGCCAATTCAATTACGCAGAATGTGACCGCATCTCCATCTCAATACCTAAGAACAGTGACCCCGGAAAGCGCGCTGTGATTGGAAGAAGCAGATGAAACGCCAAGATTATTCTGACTATACAGTACGCATGCTTACCGCGTGGTCTATCACTGCCGCCTGATTCTATGAAGCTCCTTCCACTGAAAGTTGCGTAAGTGGTATGGTATTCCTGCATGAAGGCCGCAAGTCACTTCCTATAAACAACATAATCTCAACGAAATTAACGATCATTTACTCTTCGAACGTCACTGGGGTGAGTTGCTTTTCGGTGCCGCTAGCTTCTGTTGGAGAACTCTATACTCAGAGAATCCAGTGTCCGAGACGCCAATTGCTCTATATCAGGGTCCATCGCCGGCATAGCTCTGACAGTTCCTTGGACTCTATATGCGCTTGTCGCAAGGTCCATTCTCCCCTCGCAATGCTTCGTCCAATCACAGCGTGCACTTTTCAGTGAACAGCGCAGCCGCGATCACAAACCGAACATTGTTCCTGGTCAGATATGCTGACCTTCTTAAGAAAAAAAAAAGAAGGGGGGAGTTAGGCGGGATGGTGAAGTGTGACATACGAGACAACCTGTTCGTAAAACACACGCGTCGGCGCTCTCGGCATCGCGCAGTGGATCATCCAGTCGCCGTGGTGGTCGCCAAGAAAGCACCATCTCGGACGCCTCCTGCCCTTTCTCCTTCCGCTGCGCCGACTACGTCGACTTCGCCTCAGCCTGCGGCTCCACAGGCCACCGATGTCAATGCCGGCTCTCCTGCGAAGGCCTAGTTACGAAGCGACCCCCATTGTGTGTGTTTGCCCGCATCAGACGTCATTCATACACGTAAGAACGAATCCTCGGGTAAACCGTACGGAGCGGAATCCAACAATGGTCTTACTCCGAGAGCGATCGCGCGTTGATAAACATGCATTTCTTGTTTTAATTAACTTAATTTGGAGAGTTAGCTGAAATGCCGAGTACCTTCAATACATACGTGTGATGTGAGTAGTCAAATTATATATAACAGTATGCATAATTCGAGAAGTGCAGAGGTAGCTGAACGTGATGTTTCTCTTACGAAACATGTAATTTATCTTACAGAGGCGAGGCAAAACGGCTGTTCTGCGAGGAATGTAAAAAATTGCAATTATGGCAGTAATCAACGTGCGTACATTTAAATTGTCCTAATTATAATGGGACAGCGTTAAAGAGCTCGTTGCGCTGAAATTCCGGCGTTGGTGTTGACGTCAGTGTCATTGGTTGTGAGCAAAAAATTATGATATTATGCGTGACCAAAAAATCTAGAACGATGCAAATCAAATAAACAATAAAAGAAATCTTGGGCCAGAGCTGGGACAGAACAACCAAGGTAAATGGGGTCCGATTGGGGATCAATCCCGGTAATTTGCGTGGAAAGTGGTTGTTATACCACACGGCCACGCATCTGCTTGTGAATACCATTAAAAAAAAAAACTCCCTCTGCTTGGAAATGCATTTAAAGCGGCTTTCATGCTTTACAAACACACTAGTCATGTTACAACCTTCACAATGCAACACGGAATATTGCAGTAATAATGCGCGGTACAAGCGCCCATTGCCAGCGGCCGTCAGAACATGTGATTATCATAATGGCTTCGTGGTGTAAAGCCGGTCACCCACTACAAAAGGCACAAACGCTACTGCGCCGATTCTCTTAAGGCAACGTAGTGAGTGCATATATAGGTGTTACTTCAAGGCAACGTAGTGAGTGCATAACTAGTTCCAAAGGTTTTCATGCACTATGTGTTTGAAGTACGCACTAGGAACAGGTGATCGCTATCCCGTTCAACTCCCAAAGGCGAACCTTTAGGATCCCCTAACTTTTTTTTTGTATGACATCATCGGTGGTTATTATGAAACAGAGTGTAGTCGATTGTTGTTAGGCTGAGAACAGCGGACCTTCATAAAACGCTGGAGTATGTCTATTATGTGCCTGGCATATAATGTATGAGTGGCATACTGAACTATACTTATGGTGTCCTCACTTCTATTTAAGTGTAGCTTCTAAGCTGCTCATGACAACCGTAGGGTTACGCAGAAAATTCATAACACCACAGGTGAAACTGCACGTGGTGACAAGCCCGGCTTTTCTTCAGGTTAGTTGTATGCTTGACGTCCAGTCAATTGCGCATTAATCATTCGGTCAGGGTGACGCATAATGCCGAGAAATCGGAGTCATTGTTCATAGGGAGAAATTTTAGTGCGGGGATGGTGAACGACTGGAGCGTCGGACTGATGTTGGAGGAGCCCGATTGTGTGGTCCGCTGTCACGAGCGTCAAACTGCAGGGGCCGGTTGTCACCAAATTGATAGTCCAAAAAAAAAAAACGAGCGAGATGGCGATGTGCGAGACCGCCCATAGCGAGCAGTATGCCCCACGTCATGGCAACGAAAGCATATCGGCTAGTCGTCCTGCGTTCTCTACTATGAATGGTCACGGTAGCGACGAAACGTTTCCTGTGCACGCGAAGGTGGCGTCATGGCACTTGGACGAGCTGGTGTGAGCGAACATACGGGCTGAAAACCCGACATTTGCTAGTTCTTCCCGCACACTCTTCTCGATAAGCGAGATTGTTGGTCGAGGAGTTCCAGACGGCCGCCCCAGGAAAGATCGTGGAGATGCCGCCTCGATTTCGCGACGCACAATGCGGGCTATGCTCTTGGTGGTGGGCAGTGCAGTGCATGTCGGCTGAAAGTCCTCGCAGGATGACGTAGATGCAGTATTTGGAAACCACATGAAAAACTTGGCAATGCGGCGACTCTTCAGTTCTTCGAAGCGCCGATACTCTATTATGATGTCGTCCATGGTCGAGTAGTCCTAGGACACCAGGAGATTGAAATCATCATCTGCAATGACCTTCAAGGATGTCTGACTTTCTCATATTCGGCCATGCTGGTGTCCATACGATGACAAAGTGCCAGACATCAAGTATGCACGACGCATATGAATCAGTCGAAGTTTGAGCTCGGCTGGAGAGATCTTTCTAAGCGGCTTGCTGGCGCCCGGCTGGTCTACCAAAGAGGTCATGGGGCTTTTGCTTACATGCCCCCAAACGTGTTATATCATCGGCCTCATCGGCCTGAAACCACATGCCTCCTGTGCCGCAGAGATAGAAGCCTACGTTGGCGAGCATCATTGCTGGGTTCCACTAATCATCATCATCGTCATCATCATCATCATCAGCCTGACTGCGTCCACTGCAGGACAAAGGCCTCTCCCATGTTCCGCCAGTTAACTCGGTCCTGTGATTGCTGCTGACAATTTATACCCGCAAACTTCTTAATCTTATCTGCCCACCTAACCTTCTGTCTCCCCCTAACCAACTTGCCTTCTCTGGGAATCCAGTTAGTTACCCTTAATGACCAGCGGTTATCCTGTCTACGTGCTACATGCCCGGCCCATGTCCATTTCCTCTTCTTGATTTCAACTGTGATATCCTTAACCCCCATTTGTTTTCTAATCCACTCTGCTCTTTTCTTGACTCTTAAGGTTACACCTACCATTTTTTTTTCCATTGCTCGCTGCGTCGTCCTCAGTTTAAGCTGAGCCCTCTGTGTAAGTCTCCAGATTTCTGCTCCATAGCTAAGTACCGGCAAGATGCAGCTGTTATATACTTTCCTCTTGAGGGATAGTGGCAATCTACCTGTCATTATTTAGAGTGCTTGCCAAATGGTCTCCACCCCATTTTTATTCTTCTAGTTACTTCAATCTCGTGGTTCGGCTCCGCGGTTATTACCTGCCCTAAGTAGACATACTTTTTGACAACTTGAAGTGCACTTTTACCTATATTGAAACGCTGCTCTCTTCCGAGGTTGTTGTACATTACTTTCGTTTTCTGCAGATTAATTTTAAGACCCACCTTTCTGCTCACCTTGTCTAACTCTGTAATCATGAGTTACAATTCGTCCCCTGAGTTACTCAGCAATGCAATGTCATAGGCGAAGCGCAGGTTACTAAGGTACTCTCCATTAACTCTTATCCCTAACTGTTCCCATTCTAGGCTTCTGAAAACCTCCTGTAAGCACGCGGTAAATAACATTGGGGAGATTGTGTCCCCCTGCCTTACACCCTTCTTGATTGGTATTCTGTTGCTTTCTTTATGAAGCACTATGGTAGCAGTTGATCCCCTGTATATTTTTCCAGGACGTTTTTATATGGTTCATCGACGCCATGATTTCGCAGTGTCTGCATGACTGCTGATATTTCTACTGAATCAAACGCCTTCTCGTAGTCAATGAAGGCTATGTATAGTGGTTGGCTATATTCTGAGCATTTTTCTATTACCTGATTGATAGTATGAATGTGGTCGATTGTTGAGTAGCCTGTTCGAAATCCTGCTTGTTCCTTTGGTTGATTGAATTCTAATGTTTTCTTTACTCTGTTAGCAATTACTTTTCTAAATAGCTTGTATACTACAAAGAGCAAGCTGATCGGCCTGTATTTCTTCAAGTCCTTGTCGTCTCTTTTCTTATGTATTAAGATGATGTTAGCATTATTCCAAGACTCTTCCCGTTAGGAAGCACCTAGTAAACAGGGTGGCTAGTTTTTCTAACACAATCTGTTCTCCATCTTTCAGCAGATCTGATGTTACCTGGTCCTCACCAGCAGCTTTACCTATTTGCATGCTCTCCTATGCTTTTCTGACTTCTTCTATCATTACTGGTGGTGTATCATCTGGGTTACTGCTAGTTCTTATAGTATTAAGGTCAGGGTTTTCCCGGCTACTGTACAGGTCTGTGTAAAACTCCTCCGCTATTTTAACTATGCTATCCATATTGGTAGTTATTTTGCCTTCTTTGTCCCTTAGTGCATACATCCGATTTCTGCCTATCCCAAGTTTCCTCTTCACTGCTTTGACGCTTCCTCCGTTTTTCACTAATAAACCCACTAATAAACCGTTGCAAAACGCTCATATTTCTCAATCCAGTCGTCGACGTAAACGTTGTCTGTACCGCAGAAGTTACCCGGGTCACTCGACTGAGTCAGTACGACCGGCTGCTGGCCCGTAGCCGCAGTCGAAGTAGAAGCGGTAGACTTTCCTTCTGTTTTCATTGTGGAGCTGTCCAGGACACGACCGCTGTGGAGTTTCGTCTTGCGTCGTACTCAGCACGTCTACCAAAATGTTGCGATTGTATTTACATGATATTTATAGGGGTAAACAACCCGACAGTCAATATGATGGTTGCGTTTCACCAGAACATGTCGTCCTCCTCTTTCCTCACTACAGCCTAGTGGGCATGGCTACACCGCAACAATAGTTCAGCAGAACAAAATGATTCCTTCATGCAAAGGCTTCGAAGCACCTGAGGTACAAAGCCACGTGGCATCGGCGTGAACCTTTTACTAAAGGAGTCACTAGCCTCGACAGTGGTACAACTTCGCGCTCGACAGCGGTACAACCAGACGCGCCCAAAAAATACGTATCTGCTGCGAAGATATTGATAAATCATCTTTTCAACCACCAAACCTTTCGCATCAGCTCCCAGGTGCGTCAGGTGACTTTAATTGCGTAATCAAGGTCACCAGAAACATTTGTACAACTCTCAGGAAAGCAATAACCAGATGCAAAGAACCAGGCGACCTGATAAAGACAGGTAATAAGAAAATGGAAGAAACCAAGAAGTCTGCGAACCAAATTCCAAGAGTGGACTATGTATTCATTGCTACATCTGTTGAATTCATTCAGCATTCTACCTCCTTGTGCTATACAGGGTTTAACATATTTTAACACAGCGCAAGACTACGTGGACACAACAGAAGAAGGGACACGGCAGCGCTGACTCGCAACTAAATTTTTATTGGAAAAACACGTGCACGCATAGTCGTGCGCTGTGTTAAAAAATGTTCAAGTACTGACACCTACCGGCCCAGCTTTCAGTCCTATACCTTACAGGGTGTCTCATTGTCACGTCTTACTGTCAGTCGTCTTGCTACGGCGTTGTCTTCAGAAGAATTGGTTTTAGAATTGGCGCTTACGTATCTCCGGGTGCAGGAAACGATGCTGACAAGTTGGGGAAAATGAAAACAAACAGATTTACTGGCACTTTGTACAACTATTTACAATATCCAACGGTTAGAGTTTAGCGAGCCACGAGTGTGGTGGATGAACCGTCAAACCGTGGTTCAGGGCGACTTCCTGTACTTTGTGGCGTAGTTTCAAGCCATATCAGGCTCCTCCTCCTTAATCGAAAAGCCAATCACACACACGTCCCCACCCACCATGGCATCAGCCAATAATACGCGGTCGTTGGCGAGTCGTCGTATTCGCTGACGCAATGTTGCTCTGCTAACTTTCACTGAAAAGAGGGATATCTGTCACGCGGGCAAGTTGGCGTCTATCAGTGCTTACTGCCGTCTTTTCCTGGAAGGGCAGCAAAGGATAAGCGACTACATTGCTTGGTCACGACCTGCGAGGTCGGTCGGCCGCGCCGTCTCCCCAAACAAGTTATTGTGGAGGAAATGCCTGTAGGGACATTGGCTCACGGTCCCTAGAAGTAGCCAAGGTTTTATCTCATTGTTGTTTCCCGCCGCTAGACAATCGTTTCGTGAAAAAAGGCACTCGTGTTTCAGGTCGTGGGAACGCACCCCGGCTATGCTCCTGATGGACAGCATGTTGCCAACGACCGATAGTCACACCAATTGTTCATGTCGTGCTTCGATTTTCTGTCGTAATATATTTGGCCAAGAAATCAAGAGATTTAAAAGCTCACCAAAATTCAGAGATAGGTTTCAAGATAGGTTACAAGAGATCACCCAAACGAGGTTTACGGGTTTTTCTTATTCTGTGCCACTCAGTATGCTCGAATGCGAGAAAGCGAGAAAGATAGTTGGTTTTTACTTGCGCGATATTAGCCGACGTTTAGGCAAGTGTATATGTGTGTTCATTCCTATTTGCCGAAGGGACGAGTTTTCTGAACTTTATTTGAACATTCAAGGAACTAGCTTGCGTGGCGACAACGCTTAATATATCTCAGGAAATTGCTTTTGGAGGCAATTCGAGTGGACCGTTCGGAAGAGTTCCGATGCTCATTATTCATGAGTGAAGCGTGTGCTGGTAACCAAGGAAACGCGAACGCAACCGGAAATTACACATCCTTTCAGCACGTGCATTCGTCGGACATTCTAATTTTAGTCGCTTTGACCTCATCAAATCACGCTACACCTGAAGCGCAATTCAGCAACTGTAAAATTGGCTACCTAGAGATGGGAGCCAGACGCGGCCGCAAAAGAAGTTAAACACTGCGACACGCTTTATAGAACAATGGGTATACTCGAGAAAATTATGGAGCTTGCCGCTAAAACGCACATATTCCAGCCCGTGCGTAGCACTTCAGAAAAATGTTTAACCACGCAATAACATAAGTGTGCTTTCCGAATCATATTTCCAATAATTTTATGGTAATAAGTGTGTAAATTAGGGATTGACAGCGATTGTTCTTATTAATTTTGTTTTGTGTCCAAATATTAACTTCGGCGGCAGCGTGGCGTTACATAAATACCAGGAACTTGTTTTAAGTTCAGTATTTGGCTTTTTCAGGGCGCAGCGCAGTCCTTTGCAGATAACCAATTAGCTAAGCTCTAAGCAAACTGTTAAAATTTGCGACGTCACAGCATGCTGTTACGGAAAGCACAATTGAGTTGGTAGTGCCACGACGAATCGCATTACAGCATTTGTGTTTTCTCTTCTGTAAGCTAGACAGATAATGCAGCTTTTTATTTTGTTGCTGTTTTTAAGGCAACACTAAGTTTTATAAAAATTGCAATAGACTCAGCCTCTTATAGTTTTCGCGCTTGAAGTCTATGTTGAGGCTGAAATACATATCCGCAGCTAAAATGAGATTGACGAGACGAACTAACAAAACTCGTCAATCAACTTTTTTTTATTTTTTGACTTGAGTGCAGTGGTTCGTACCAAAAAGTTGTAGTGCATGATACTTTGTAATTCATAACTATAGTTTCTCTACACATCGCAAAAGCTGCACGTATAGTTTGAAATGTTCGACATCGAAGTTCAAGGAGGAAGTCCGCACTGAACACTCTCGGCGCGCACGAAATGCGAACGTTCTGATACGTCAGGCCACGTGACATGGAAATGACTATATTGGAATTAAAGCTCATCAAAGTAGAACTTCGTGAGAAAAATGTGCAAGTATTCTGAAACACACAAGTATAAAGCTTATTGATTGCGTACGATGTGTACGGCGTTTTTATCCATTCTTACATTTATAATGAAGGAATGATGATAACAAAAGGAAACAGCAAGCATCATCGCAGAGTAAGGCACCACGAGATCGGCGCTCGAGCTCCTCCATCTTCCTCGTCCTGTCGCTATCTGCAATCTCCCGCCTGCCCGTTTGGTTCGCCCAATAAACCTCTTTACATTTGGTGGATCGTGCTGGGTAACCACATCGCCTACAACCTGGAACTCCGATCTCGCACCCTGCCGTCGACCATGCAAGTAGACGCTGCCCAACAAACAATACCTCTCGCGGCCACTACTTGCCCTGGCCCGGTTCATCAGCGAGACCCCCCGATCTTTGCCGGCACCGAAGACCAGGACGTCGAGGACTGGCTGTCGTCATACGAGAAAGTCAGTGGACCCAACAGGTGGGATGACGCTGCTAAGCTAGGCACTGTCAATTTTTATCTCACCGACGTGGCCAAGCTGTGGTATACGAACCACGAAACCGAGTTCGCGAATTGGTCCGCCTTCAAGGAGGCAATACGTGCCGTTTTGGTCGTCCTGCCTTACGGAAGCTACGCGCCGAACAACGTCTGCGCACACGGGCACAGGAGCGAGGTGAAACTTTCACATCATATATAGAAGATGTGATTGATCTCTGCCGGCGCGTCGATGCTTCCATGAGCGAGAGTGCGAAGATACAGCACATTATGAAGGGCGTCGACGATGACGTTTTCCAGATGCTTCTCGCGAAGTCTCCAAGCACTGTGGCAGAAGTAGTGACTTTGTGCCAAAGCTATGATGAATTGCGGAGGCAACGAGCTCAGACGCGACGCTCATTCCAGACAATCCAACCAGTGACCGCACTGGACGCTATGGCTGACCAGGCAAATCTTCTCGCACAAATGAAAGACTTCGTGCGAGAGGAAGTGGCTCGGCAGCTTTCTCTGCTGCCTTTTGCTCAACGCCAGGAGCTCTCGCACCAACAGCCACTGCGACACCCACCACCATTGGCTCCCATGCTCCGACATGTGGTCCAGGAGCAGATTTCCGAGGCTATGCCGGTGCCCTTGCAGCAGCCCACCGTCACCGCGCCTCTTACTTACGCTGAGGCACTAAAGCGGCAGCAGCGACACCACCCCCCGTCGTTCCAGGGACTGTCGTATACCTCAGCCCCGACTCAGCCGTCCACCGCCTGGGTTCCTCCCATTGCCACCACAGCCTCGACACACCCGTCTGCCGCATGGACTGGTCCCCTCGTCGCCAATACTTGGAGAACGCGCGATAACCGGCCCATCTGTTTTGCGTGCGGCGGCCCTGGCCATATCGCCCGTTACTGCCGTCGTCGCGTGCCGGGATACCCAGACGCCCGGACACAGAACGGCTTCATGGACCTTTCTCCATCCCGTCTGGAAAATTCTGACCCTCAGTCAAGCTCGTCTTCACGGGAATGTCCGCGTACTATGTCTGGTCGCTCACCTTCACCCCGTCGTCGCTCCCTGTCACCCATGCGTCGTCGGCCAGCTCCTGAACACGAGGGAAACTAACCGCCGCAGTTCAGGAGGCAAGAACTGCGCTGTCGAAATGCTCAAGTCCTCGGACATTGCCGTCGAATATTGTCGAAGTTTTTGTAGAAGGTACTCGAGCATATGCTCTAGTGGATACTGGTGCTGCCGTTTCCGTGATAGACGCTAAACTTTGCCGCAAGCTCCGTAAAGTGACGACGCCTCTTAATATGATGTCCTTGCAAACAGCGAATGGGGACCCGGTTCAGCCTGTAGCCGCCTGTACTGTCCGACTGATGATCGCGAATGACCACTACACTGTTGAGTTTATTGTCCTGTCGTCATGCTCACACGACATCATACTTGGATGGGATTTTTTATCGCGTAACCATGCCGTTATTGATTGTGCAAGATCGGAGCTTGAACTTTTCCCGTTTTACGACCAACCAACCAGCCGCATTCAGCCCGCCGTACACAAACTCGTCGTCAAAGAAGGCACTGAAATTCCTCCGACAGCAGCTGTGTTGCTCCCCGTGTTCTGTGACGGCATTAGGAACGAAGCTGCATTCTTTGAGCCATCAAGCCTCTTCCTTAGTCGAAGATCACTTCTTCTGCCTTATTCAACCCTCTCTATTTCTGAAGGAAACAGTGCTCTTTGCCTCATCAATCCCCTTCCGTATCCCGTTGAACTGTTTCAAGGTGAATCTCTTGGACACGTGCATGCCATTGATAAAGAACAAATTTTTACCATGCCGCCAGATTGTTCCGGTGACTACGACGCCATAAGTGCCCTCAACCCTTCCAATATACCACCTTGCGAGCTTTTCGATTCATCGATTGCCGACGGACTATCGCCATCTGAACGCTCTGAGCTCCTTCAGCTGCTCTACCAGTTTCTTGAATCCTTTGACGTTGCTCAACCTACCCTTGGCCGAACTCCCAGTTTTTTCCACCGCATCGACACAGGTTCCAACGCGCCAGTACGACAGCGACCATACCGTGTTTCCGCCACAGAACGTCAGGTTATCACCGAACACGTTGACGATATGCTCAAGCGCGACGTTATCCGACCTTCCCAAAGTCCATGGGCATCACCTGTCGTTCTTGTTAAGAAGGATGGTGCAATTTGCTTCTGCGTTGATTACAGGCGCTTAAATAAGATCACTCGCAAAGACGTATACCCTTTGCCCAGGATTGATGACGCCCTTGATTGCTTACAAGGTGCCGAGTTTTTTTCGTCGCTAGATTTGCGTTCGGGGTATTGGCAGGTGCCCTTAGCAGATGGTGATCGTCCAAAAACAGCATTCGTGACACCGGACGGGCTATATGAGTTCAATGTCATGCCCTTCGGCCTCTGCAATGCGCCGGCCACATTCGAGCGCATGATGGACTCGGTTCTGCGGGGTTTGAAATGGAACATATGCCTCTGCTACCTCGACGATATCGTCGTCTTTGCACCCGATTTCGCAACACACCTTGTACGCCTGAAACATGTCCTCACGTGTCTGAAGAATGCGCAGCTCCAACTGAATCTAAAGAAATGCCACTTCGCTGCTCGGACGCTCACCATTCTCGGTCACGTCGTATCAAAGGATGGTGTTCTTCCCGACCCGGCTAAACTACGCGCTGTTGCTGAATTCCCCAAACCAACGACTGTAAAACAGTTACGCAGCTTCGTAGGATTCTGCTCCTACTTTCGTCGGTTTGTGCGCAACTTTGCCTCCATAATTGCCCCTTTGACCCAACTTTTAAGCAGTGCCAACGACATCTCATCATGGTCTTCCGAATGTGATCACGCATTTACCACTCTTCGCCGTCTCCTGACATCACCGCCTATATTGCGCCACTATGATCCCACGGCTGCAACTGAAATCCATACAGACGCCAGCGGTGTCGGTCTCGGTGCAGTTCTCGCTCAATGCAAGCCTGGATCCCCTGAGTATGTCGTCGCCTACGCCAGCAGAACGCTCAACAAGGCTGAGGTAAACTACAGTGTTACCGAAAAAGAGTGCTTAGCCATACTTTGGGCAATTGTGAAATTTCGCCCATACTTATATGGCCGCACCTTTGCTGTAGTTACAGACCATCATGCCTTATGTTGGTTGTCGTCGCTGAAGGATCCATCAGGTCGCCTTGCTCGTTGGGCTCTGCGACTTCAAGAGTATGACATCCGCGTCGTGTACCGTTCCGGCCGCCAACATGCTGATGCTGATGCGCTCTCGCGATCACCACTGTCGACTGAGGCTGCCTCTATATCTTCTATGGAACACGCGCTGTCCGCTCTTGACATCGACACAATGACCTCTGCACAGCGCGACGATCCATGGATAACTTCGCTTCTGGACGTCTTATCTGGGGTACCGACACTTCCCATCACTCGAGCAATGCGACGCCAGGCTTCGCACTTCACCATTCGAGGTGGCCTCTTGTACCGGCGCAATTACTCACCAGACGGCAGGAAGTGGCTGCTCGTTATTCCCCGAAAGCTGCGCTCTACAATCTGTGCATCATTTCACTCCGACCCGCAATGCGCTCACGCCGGTGTCTTCAAGACCTACGAGCGTTTAAGGAAGCGGTACTACTGGCGTGGGATGTTTACTTTTGTTCGACAGTTTATTCGCGGCTGCCACGAGTGTCAGCGACAAAAACAGCCACCGAATGCAGGAGCAGCTCCACTACAGCCGCTTGCGTGCCCTGACCGCCCATTCGATCGCGTCGGAATCGACCTTTATGGACCACTGCCATTGACCACAGCAGGTAACCGGTGGGCTATCGTTGCTGTAGATCACCTGACACGGTACGCCGAAACCGCTGCTCTTCCTACGGCGACCGCTCAGGACGTCGCATCTTTCATCCTCCATCGGTTTGTGTTGCGTCACGGCCCTCCTCGCGAGCTCCTCAGTGACCGGGGCCGTGTATTTCTATCCGACGTAATCCAAACACTTCTCCGTCAGTGCCATATTGTACACCGGATGAGTACTGCTTACCACCCTCAGACGAATGGCCTGACTGAGCGGTTTAATCGGACCCTGGGTGACATGCTCGCGACGCATGTGGCATCTGACCAAACGAACTGGGACCTGGTTCTTCCGTTTGCGACCTACGCGTACAACACCGCTACCCAAGTCACCACCGGCTTTTCTCCATTCTACCTTCTATACGGACGTCAACCATCGCACACAATTGACACTTTGCTGCCATACGCACCAGATGTATCTGAGTGCACGACCGTGTCTGAAGCCGCCCGTCACGCCCAAGAATGCCGCCAACTAGCGAAGCAGTTTACTACGGCTGACCAGCAACGCCAGAAAAAGGCCCGCGATGACGACCACCCTCCTGCCGCCAAGTTCGCCCCTGGAACCCTTGTATGGCTGTATGTACCACCCTGTGCACCTGGTTTGTCTACCAAGCTACTTTCAAATTACCATGGCCCATACCGCGTGGTAGAGCGCACATCGCCCGTCAATTACGCCATCGAACCGCTTACGCCACCCGGTGGCCATCGTCGGCGTGGACACGATATTGTTCACGTGGACCGCTTGAAGCCGTACTTCGACCCGCTCGTTCCTACTTGTTAGATCGCCAGGATGGCTTGATCTTTCTCGACGGGGGCAATTATAATGAAGGAATGATGATAACAAAAGGAAACAGCAAGCATCATCGCAGAGTAAGGCACCACGAGATCGGCGCTCGAGCTCCTCCATCTTCCTCGTCCTGTCGCTATCTGCAATCTCCCGCCTGCCCGTTTGGTTCGCCCAATAAACCTCTTTACACATTATAAATAGGCCAAAAAATTTTCAGCTTTCTTCCGCAGTGGCTGCCCCTGAGTTTCACGTTTCCCAGGCAAAGAAAAAGTTCATATGGCAGCTTTGTTATGCACAGATCAAACAAACAGCTAAGTGCCACACACTAGGTGCAAAAGTAAGGCTGTGCGATGCCACAAGTGAGATGACCTGCAGCTTTTCTCGAAATTATACAGCCGCCGCGTCACACCTTCATTCAAATTTCGTCACTTCCTTGTCATGGGTAGTTCCGGTCTGACGTAACAGGACTGACGTAACAGGACCGGGTGCGGTCCATTTCGGTTTCACCTGTGACAAATAATTCGCGCTAAGCGCAACTTTCTTGATTTATAAAAAAATGTGCCATAAATCGACACGCACTACAACTTCGAGGTATGTATACTTGTACTAAAGTTTAAAATTAGAAAGTCAATATTGAGTTTTAGTTAATTAGTCACAACAGTGTTAATTCAGCTGCGGCAAAGTATTTTCCCCACGACGTGGTTTAATGTGTGAAACTGACAGGAGCCGTATTGTCATAGGATTTTATAAAAACCTGTTATTGTCTGAAAAATGACTCCGCATAATAATGCAACTCAAATTATTTTCTGCTACCCTCTTTTTAATGCTCTATGACACTATAGGCATATCTCACTTTTCTTCGGCAATTCGTTTACTGTAAGTCTAGTGACACCGTTTATGTCGAAACGTATATAGCCATCGGGTAGAGGTTGCTAAAGAAAACGATTTAAGCTATACTTGTTCACACTTGCGACTACATCGGTCACGCGACCATTTGCAATTGGCGACCAAAAAAGGTGGCCGATGTTCACACCAGCGAATGCGACCTGCCCTTGACCAATCAGGAACAGCGTCTGCTTGCGCCGTGGCTAAAGTAAGCCGACGCCATATTCCGATGCATAAGACTGGTTCCGAAAGTTCATGACTATACAGTCGCGCGGACTGAAAAAACGCATACGCTTTACACCGATACATAAAAGGCATTTGCCACCAGTCGCTTTGCGACAATAGCTGAGCCGCGCGACTGGTGCTATATAGTCGCAGGTGTGAACGAGCATTCATGGTACGTGGGGCTGAGCTCACTCGGATTGCGGCATTGCGGAGCCCGCTATTAGCACGAGTCACAAAAACTTAGCGAACGCGTCACCGCGTATCGTGTTGCAACTATGACGCGCAGTCGCATTTCGCATGCAGACGTGACTGACGTAACACCAGAGCGATATTCGGATAGGGCACGTGATGGGATCTCAGCCGTGCGTCGAGGTTGGAATCGAAAGCCCGTCAGAGCACTCTGAACTTGTGAGCTAGCGTGCAGTGCTCTGAAAACAGCAGCCGGACGTATTCAGTCTATTCCAAGCAGCCGAACTTCGACGCGCGTTGCCGGAGCCCTCTATGAAATGAACAGTCGATCGAATGTAGGATAAATAAATCATTCTAGAAACTTCACGCCTATAGGCGTCAACGTTGAATCGTATCGTAGGAAGATCACGTCAACAAACGCACGCATAAGCTGACGTCTGTACCTGTGTAGCATGTTGGATGAATACGTGGTGAAGAAGCAGCGCGTATACTTGTAAAAACGCGGCCCATCTGACCTCTATTCGTCCATATGCGCGATTTTTTTTTTCCCGCAGACGAACACGTGGTGGTCGCATCTCCCAGCCCTGGACAACTTGCAAAAGAAGCCTAATTCGAATCTTCGGAAAACCAGATTGCTTTCCTTTCTTGTTTTTTTTTCTCTCCGAGTCGGTTTTGGAGACACGTCTGTGTTTGTGGACTCGGACGTACTGACCATCCATCACCGTCATCGTCATTAACACTCGACATTCCAAACTTCATCGCTCAGTGTAGTTACTTCACGTGTGCGCAACGGAACTGTGGCGAGGGCAACCATGGGTATCAAAAGAGCTGCGTCATACTAAACCTTGTGACGTGAGCCTCCAAGAACCACTGCATCATTACATCGGAGACGTCTACCTTCGTTAAAGGAGTTTCAACTACGTTCGCGGACGATTGACTGAGCAAGACTAGCATGGTTTTTAACTCAGCGTCCCTAATAAATCAGGCATGAAAGCGCAGAACAAAAAGAAGGTCTTACTAAGGGTGTTTTTTTGCACTTTAATGTTCTAGTTGCTGCATCAAGCTTTCACAGTGAGTGTCAGCCCCAATATTGAGCAGCTACTTTTGCTAACGTGTTATCATTTGGAGAACTGGATGCTTTTACCATGGGAAGGCAGCGCAAACGAAACTAAATTACGTTTGATATGCTATCGAATGATTTTGCCAATTTCGATGTTCTCTTTTCATTCACCTTGCATCGCTTCATGTAACGTAATCTTGGTGTAGCTGTGAGTTGTATTCCAGCGTTTTCGCATAAAGTACTCCGTACGGATAAAATAATATGGATATCCATCTTCTTCCGGCAACTACTGTTCGTTTATACCAACAAAAAAAGCTTTGCCGTTCAAGCTGATACTTTCCGGCTCAGTAGAACGACTAGACAAAAGCTATCTTGTATGCGGAACCTATTTAAAAGCATATTGGTAGTCTGTGAGTCCCACTGTGAGGCCAGCTGGTGCATGGTGTGTTTCAAGCCGACATTCAGTATAAGTGTGTAGCCTTGAGTTTCTCTGCCCAGATCTGAGAACCAAAACCATAGTGTTAAGGCACACGTAGATTCAGCTGAAAGCAAGGTGCGCCCAGCCACTGCGAGGCCAGCTGGTGCATACATGGTGTGTTTCAAGCCGACATTCAGTAGGTGTGTAGCCTTGAGTTTCTCTAAGCTCAGAGCTGAGAACCAAAACCACGGCGTTGGGGCGCATGTATGTTCAGCTGAGAGCAAGGTGCGCCCAGCCAACGCCTCCTCTATTTTTTTTCAGGCACCGGTTAGGCTGAATCAATCTACTGTTAGAAGCGATGGGTGGTCCGTGAGCTCCTCTGGCGAGTTGCGTGCTGCTTGGTGCACGTGTCCCGAAGGGGCCCTGATCGTAGAGAATAGAAATTAATACACATCGCTAAAGAGCATATACTAGTTGATGTCGCGAAGCCGTGAAGAATATACGATACATGTCGTTTGGGAACACAGCTGCTCAAGGTGCGTCTGAATGTGAATTAAGGGCACGCGGATGCCTTTTATATAACAAATAAGCCGTGCACGCAGAAGTGTCTGTTCGAACTATCAGATCTCGATGGAAGTTTACGTATGTCAGCAGCTCACTGCGCGTGCCACAGCAACGGCCCTGTTTCGTTAGCATTTCGCCAACAGCAAGGCACCGAAAGGAGCAACTGTACAACGTAATAATTTGCGTTAAACTTGAACTGGAGCTTCAGCACCTTCCTAGCTGTAAACTGTGCGAAATCGTGTCGAAAAAAAGACCGTAAATCAATCGTCGTTCAAAAGACAGCGGAAAGATTAGAATACTCGAAATCTTGTATAAGACTCGATGCTCCCAATGCGGCCAGGAAATCTTACTTGACGAAGGTTGAGACTGATAAGTAGACAACCAACTGCGCTGCTGTTTCTCTTTGCCGACTTTTACTATTGTTTTGTTCCTAGGCACGAGGCTGCCGGTTCGATAACCGGCTCGACACGTTCCGATACAGACAAGTTTTAGGAACGCTTGCTTGTTAAGATGCAGGCAATTTCATTTTCGATTCATAGTCATCGGCATCTTAGGCTGTAAAACTAGTGTTTTCTTAGGTTTTTTTTTTTTTTGACTTGACATAAAATTAACGAGGTCATAATTCGTGTAATGAACCATGTGAACCATATTCATGCGTATGAGTGCACCGTTGCGCTGTTCATTAAATGGTTACGGATACAGTTCGCCAGAGTTAACGGTACAATATGGCACGATTTAGAGACCCCGTAAGACATTATATGAGAGGATGAGCCCAATTCTTGAAAGTTTGAAGCCCTTCACTGACGGCAACGTGTTTCGCTGGAATGCTGAATTCCGCAGATCAGTATAGCATCCCTAAAGCGGTAATTTCGACATACTGTGGCTTCCCGTCAATGAAAGAGTTGACTTGCTCTTTGATTCTATACCGTAGACAATTATCTGAACAAAACATAAAGCTGCTTGTAATAAGTGGATTGACGCGCGCACATATACGACGTGAAGTAATAGTTGATCCGTTAAGTTGCGACGTGGTCGCATTTTATCACATATGCATAAATAGCCGTGACTGTGACATTGAGGAAGTGGTGATGCACCAAACATACACTGCTATGATTAGAAAATGATAAAATGCGATAACACACTCGAATGCATGGTAATCGCATATACTGGCGGACTATACGCTCATGTGCAGTATTCAGTGGAACACATACTCAAGGTTGAATTGTATTTTATTGTTGCACGTAGGAATAGCCTTGTGCTAGCTATATTTGGACACAAGCGAATTGCTTGAAACCACTTCATTTTAGCCAGTAACTAAGCGAAAGTGAGCCTTCTCGACAGCTTGTAAGTAACACGACCAAGTCCATAGCAGGTAAAGCAATGGTAACTGCAGTGGACGGAAGGCATATATTGCGCCTATGGTACCTGGAATTAATGGTGCAAGAGTGAATGCTACGATGGGGTATAAGGAAGTGTAAAGACAGCTCGGGACGAAGTTGATAAGGTTCGCGCATACATTTATGATTGTTTTGCTTCCCAGCACAAGGATAAATGAAAATAAATTTGATTTTGTATATCACCGCAGAACTCATGCAGTCTACTATGAAGCCTTCGGCTCTGTGTAAACGGAAGTCTTCTAACCATCCAGTTCATATTAATGATGTTATTGTCATTCAAGGTATAGATAATAAATTATGCTTCTGTCAGCGTTAGGGAGGAACATAAACGTAAACGCGGTACGGTAACGGCTCGAACTCTATCACGATGCCTAAAACTCTACTATATGCATAGATGATGGCTCGGTAGCTAATGATGCCTTATAGGTACCCAATCTCTAACTGCAAATAACTGTAGCGCAAACTGGGAACGAAGAAGACAAAACAGGCGAGAACATGGAAACTGCGTTTGTTGTATGTAGTCAACGACGAACCACAAGATCACGAGGAAAAGATCAAAGCGAAAACCCAGCAAGCAAAAGTCTACGAAATCAGATAAGATAAGAAAATGTTCACTGGAGTCGCATAGTGCACGCATCCATGCCTCACAGATACCTTAATTCGGTCTCGGGAACATGGACGGATTATTGCCGCAAATGTCACGCCGCTGTGCCGTATCTTCGCGGCCTCGACGATAATCTTCGTGTCATCATCCTTGTGTTAATAGGAGATTATTGTGCCTTCGAAAAAAAGTGCATTTGCAAACGGTGCAAGCACAGTTGGAGGTATACCACTTGTACTCCCCTGCTATTTCTTATTCGTTCCCAGTTCGTGTTATAACCCTCGTCATTACTATACCAACTACACATATCCGCTACTTTTTAACTGTCACTGGAGGTGTTCAAGCGTAGTTTAACGGGCGATGCACAGGTACGGAGGCGATGCTTTTCGAAACACATCTGACACACCGTCTCACCACGCGATAAACGTTTGGGTCGGACCGCAGCAGTGGCCCGTCTCGTTTACCACAGAGCTGGACAATGCCCGCATCTCTTTGTAGCTAACGGAGAGCCAACGACAGGCAGGCCGAGACCCGCGGACTGCTGGCCCATGCGCAAGGTGTCCACTTCTAGGGTGGTGGGCAGCCGTAAGTATGACATACGTGAAGACACAAGCACAGCGCGACCACCACCACGCCTGCTAACCTGCCTTCACGAGCTTCGCTGACTTGACTCCTAATTTTGAGCACAAGGCACTTGAAGCGGCGAAAATACGAGTGCACGTTCACTTTGCGTTCACTTCATTTGATTATGTTCGCCTCTGTGTATTACTTTTACCATTTGTTTCCAGTGACTTTTTAGAATGCCGTTCATTTGCTCTCCGAGATTACGTTCCGATTTTGTTCCAGCTTGCGTGCGAAGGAATTCGGTTGGTGACCACAATGGTTCATTGATGGTTTCCCGACAATACAATCAAGATCGCAAGAGAAAGGATGTGTTCTAAGTCTGTTTGATGACACAGTATAAACATTCATTCACCTTTGCATTAAAATCTATTGTGTTTTTTATCTCAAAACCACGATTCAATTATAGGAAGACGTCGTTCTTAGCAGCTCAATGTCGTAGCCAAAAGCCCCCCCCCCCCCTACCGAGCTTCCTTGCGCTACAAGAAACCAGTATCAAAACTAATTACGTATACCTTAAAGGACCTGCCAACATTGTCATCGACCTTACGTAACACACCCCCGAAGGTTCTGGCCACGTCGACAGCTCTTTGCTCGATATCGTGAAGTTATACACATTCTGCTGTGCGAGTAATGTACGCAGATATAGTGATAAGCATGCACTCTATGAGCAGTGAAGTATTGCCTGCTGGCCGTATCCCGCTACATTAAACCGCATGTGCTTTCATTTTTGCCTTAGCACGTTGCAGGCTTTAGCTTCCCACACTAACCCGCACGGTTACTTATGGCATGCGCACTTTTGTACTTGTTCTTCGCAACACTCACTAAATGACACTGCAAGTGTCCTTGTGTATGGCGTTTATGAACAATGCCTTTTTTTGTTTGTTTTTTGGAGTGGAAGTGAAATTTTTCTGGTGTGTTTTGTTAACTTGAAAAGGTAAGTAACTCAGCTTAAAGCAAGTATAATAAACTTAAGAGGTTCAGTATGTGGTTGCGCGTAAAAGCAATAAGGTGATTTACTGCGCATCCTCATAAAGTTTAGTTAAGCTAAATATCATTCGAAATGTCGTATAGCAGTTCGAAACTTATACGAAACGAAATGTGTTACCAAACAAGGAGGGAAATTAGTCCTTGTTAAAACACTGGGTAATATTTAGTGCGATGTAAAACAAGGACGAGAAGGGACCAGTTGCTTGATGGGAGATAGCAAATCTTTTGCAGCGTCCACACACGCACACACACACACACACACACACACACACACACACACACACACACACACACACACACACACACCACACACACACACACACACACACACACACGCACACACACACACACACACACACGCACACACACACACACACGCACACACACGCACACACACGCACACGCACACACCAAGGCCACAGTGTTTGTCAGCAAGTGAATTAATGAATTGAAGAGTGGTATAGCCAGGTTTCCAGTAGCCCAAAGTAATTATCTTCATTCCCGTAGGCAACAGGGGCCCGCTTTATTTTCTTTCACATTATGGATAGTTGTGTGTGAGTGCCAAGCAGGTAGCTGTTAAATTTGCTCTCCAGAACAGGTAATTATATAAGTACTTTCGCAAGTGACAACACTAGAGGTACATTTGGCCGATTGCCATGATCAAAAGCGGCGCAGAAAAACAGTCCATTTCGAAGATCGCAAGGACGAAGAAGTGGCATCTTTTTTTTTTTTTTAGTTCCAAAGCACGCGCGTTACGTGACCCACCCGTGGGAAAAATGTGAAACAAGGGAGTAAAAATAGAACGACTTCACACGTAATCACGGCTCGAGCGGAATGCTCGCGATAAACAAACCTATCAGGTTTTGTAAAAACGGGGCGGCGATGCGTTTACACAGCTCACGTTGTTCACAACTGCGCACTTAGCGGGGGAGAGCAGGACGGCTGTATACACAGACCGGCTACGCATCATACAAAGCGGCCCTGACAGGTGCCTCATTGTCTGCTTATGTTTGCGTCGCAGCTTTAGTCGATAACAGCAGACCGGCTGTCGTGACCGTGTTCATTTCGCAAGGGGGCCTCACACGGGAGCATTTTTAGTCCGCTGAGAGAAACGCCACTGGCGATTTCTTTCGCGTGCATCTCGCCGGCGCTCGAGAAAGAAAAAGGCCATCTTATCGCGATCAGCTTATCACGAGATACGCCTTGCCTTACTCTATTCGTTTTTAAGCGGTGATTAAGCACACCTTATCTAGGTCAGGTATTCACAATAGAGGAACCGTCGGATCGTGAAGGTTAAGCATACAAAAAAAAGTATCAATGTGGTCCGGCACCTATTTGACAAAACACATCCAAGTGATGAACGGCAGCTCACGCAATATATGCAAGATAACTATATCTAATACCATCGTCTTACAGGTGCTGAGCTGTATGGATTGAGCCTTAAGAACAACAAACGTGCAAACGAGTAACTAAAGAACTTCAACAGCCAAGAAACAGGCAGACATAGTTAACATGCATGGTTAGGATACGCTATAGGCAAACAACTATATACTGCGGTTGTTTACGAACATTTGATGTTAAATGAGCTTGGCCAGAATAAGTCAGGCGCACTAATTATTGGTGGTGTGTTATAAAAGCAGAACAGATACCAAAAGAGGTGAGGGGGCCTTTAACAAGTCTACATAAGCAGACTTAGTAAAATGCGAAACCTAATTCTCGGGCTTATGAGAAGAGCAGTTCCAACGTAACTAAAGATGCCTGAAAGAGGTCGCTGTCCCCAGTAAATCTAGACTTAAGCCAAACTGTGATGAAGTTAAAACTTTCCATGTGACGTCTGTGTTGACAATGAACTCACACAAAATTTTGTACAAACAAGTTCTTCTTATCAAAGGATTCGTGAACCGTAATAGGGAGAGAGAAACAGAGAGATTAAGAACAGAAAGGGTAAAGGGGCCACAGCGTGGTCTCCCACCAAAATGTCGCTTTTCAGCAAAAAAAAATAAATAGAAGTAGACGGTCTATCATGCATGGACGAAAATAGAATGTCAAAGAACATTTCATTCTAAAGGGAGCCCTAGACGTCGTCGGACATATACCCCTCCCACCAACAGCGACCGCCATTTGGCCATGACGTGTGTGACGTCACGAGTTCCATGGAGCGGAGCTGTCGTCTTCCAGCTAAGTTTCAGCCGCGACAAATCGTTTATAGCTTCCAACACCGAGCTAAGGAAAGGTGTGATAGCTCCACTGTACGCGAAACTGACCACGAAACAAAATCGTTGACCGGAATTCGGACGCTCGCAAGCGAGGGACTTGTTACGTGACGGTCCTTGCGAGTGTGCCAGTATTGTCCGACTCTCTGGCCGCTCGCTTTATAAAAATGCTCGTTATACATATATATTGAGTGCTTCACCAAATGCGCTGAAATTTCGCCAGATTGTTTGTAAACATTCAAGGATTAACCCACATAACACTGATTATTCAGGGAGTGATCATTCGGTATTATGGCCCTTTTAACCACATCACACCCGGCTATCTGCTTTACACGGTGGAAGGGAGGAGGGGACCATGATGGCGAACGTGTTAGGCCTATGGAAGCGGCCGGCCTCAAACGTCAACTCGTTCCGGCTGAAACGTTTAGCAATTTGGTCCCCAGAATCGCACACAGTCTTTGCAGTTTATAAAAACTGTGCGTCAGTGGCAGGCTAACCTGGCATTCCTCGTCAATCTCGGTGCAGGTCCAAATAAGTGAAGCTGCAATGAAATCATTCACGTCGCACTAACGTCATCTGTGCGTTTAGAAACTCGAGTTCAGAGAACTCTTTCCCCCTAGTCAACTCTTTTACAAAGAAAGGCAGGGATAAATATTTGGGGACGTATGCCATGTCTGTTACTGTTTTAGTGCTGCTAAATATTATTATCGTTATCAAACGAGTGCATCAATGACCACATTGCAACTGTGCCCCTGGCAATAATGTCGGTCCTTTTCCACCTTTCTACAACGAACCTTCCTTCGTTATAAAGATACCTCTCTGCGTGCTTTTAAAACTGATAGCATTTGATGGAGTATTTTTGGGTAGATATTCTTGGGTGCACAAATATCTATCAATGTGTACATCTTTGTCTGCTACATCTAACCATCCGCCTTAACATCTCAAAGGCGGAACTACGATGAAAACTTTTCTCGTGAGGGAAGAGCTTGGTGTTTCCGGAAAACCAAGAAAAGTGCCCAAGCACTCGGGCTATTAGTCGGACTAACTGAATTTAATATATGAAAGAATCAGCCGAAAGGAAGAATACAAATATTTTACTAATAAAAAGGGTGAAATATATTTTTGTTGAATTATTAGTAGAACCTCACCCGCAGCTTTTGGTTGTCGTTGTCGTCGTCTGCATGTCGATGGCTGCCCGCCTGCAAGATCGGGTCGACGAATTTCCGTCACTCTTTCGAACCACGAGGAAATATTTCGGCTCGCCAAACGAAAATTAACGTGAAGTTGTCGGCTGAGCAGTTTTTTTTTCTTTAGGTCATGCCATTCTTGTTAAGCAAGTGTCATCCTGCTACAAATGTAGATTGAGCGCGAGAACTCGTGTTTTAATGAATTGTGTAATTCGATTTCACTTCGCAGCGGACGGCAAGGAGACGAAGGAGGACCTGGTGGAGACACTGTACAAGGTCGACGGCGACAAGATGGTGCTCGAGCTGGAACCTACCCAGCACCAGCGGCTGTGAAACCTCGTGCGTGCCCCCGCTGCTACACAAGTATCGCCCGGAGCTGCGCCGAACGGCTAGCGTTTACGCCCGCACGTTTGTCCAGGTGGACCAACAACGGGTGTCACTTCGGATGGCGGTGTCCCTCAGATGACACAACGCAAGCCGTTCGCCCCACTTCGTACTGACGAGCTATTCATCCGAAAGAACCCTGGCAACCCCGCACATCATTGTGTGGCCTGCCAGGCCGGCAGTTTCTCTGCAGATCACCCCTTTGGACTGATGACGGCACGGGAAATGGAAGATGTACGCCGTGCAACTATTGCGCCACGTTTTCTGTTCTACGAGATTGGGCCGTCGTGAATGGTGGTCACGGAAACATCGCTAGGGCTTTTTTTTTCATTTTGTATTTCTAGAGAGTTAACGACGCGATGTGATCCGATAGTATACTAAGCCTACTCTAAACTAAAGAGCATGGAGGAAGAAATCAAGTAGGAGAGAGATTTACCTCGCGCGGCCAGCCTTGACCAGGGAAACTCCTCTGGCAGTCATTTTTCTCCTTGTTGTACCTCACAGTACCGTCCTAATACGTGAACACTGAGAGACAGCGCACTCGCCGTGGTATTGGTCGATAGTGCTTATTCGGTTGCACGGCCATTACTTAGTGCCTGCACGCGCGCTCGTCACTTAGTGATCACGTGTTAGGCCGATACCTTTTTGGCTTCAATCGTGCTGGACTGCAATCTTTTTTGTTTATTCTTTTCTCAGTGTCAGAGCTAGGAGCAGGTAGACGGAAACTTTTCCAAATTAAAAAAAAAATTAAACGGCATAAGCTGCTTTACTGAGAGTTCGACTGGTGCTTCTAAGTGCCGAGCATTGTTTTTCAAGGTGGTTTTGTCATGTCCACAATTGGGAAATAACTTCATGTTATCGGCCTATGGAGAGGTCACGTGGCACGAGTAATGCTACCAGAACTTCTATTTGACCATTAGTGAAACCAGGGGACGTCGCTCCACTAACATTACACGTGTGCATCGACGCGACTGACAGCAAGTCTACATTGCATAGAGATATGTTCTAAATATTGCCCCGCATGCCTCAAGTGCTTGGTCATTATTCATCGGGTTTATTACATGCTACTCGTTCCTATATATTCTTGAACATGGGATGTTTTGAAAGCAACCAAACGAAGTGAGAGTAATTATCCGCCAGAATGTACTGCAACGCATTGCTGACGTATGCGGACAGGGTTTTTCTCAACTACAGCGCTTGACAAATCACGCCTAGGTTTTATAAATACAAAGCGTCGGTAGCTATTTTTGGATGTAGCAGGTAGATCATTTCACGGAGTTTAGTTTATGTATGAGTGAACCTCGCGTGTTTATTTTGTTGGCGACGCGCCAGATGGGCACCTGTTTCATACACTTTTGTTGAAGAGTGAGTGGACTATAGCGTGTAATAGGGTGGTTTCTGCTTCTGAATGGAGAGACAAGTGTCCTGCAGAAGTATAGATAGATAGTTTTGTGGCCACTTGAACTTGACAGTAGTTAAGCAGAGTTCGGTGGTTATATGCCAAATAATGATGTTATTGCACGAAAGGAGTGTTAGACGAAACAGTCACGTACGACTTTACAAGCCTGACTGCTGTACGCAATGTAACTTCAGCAATATTATTAATAAGCAAAGTCCTGCTCAAAATTAAGATTTGCTCACAGACAATAAAGTAGTAAAATTTGTACATCGCCAACTAATGGTTACAACTCTTTCGCTTATTATTTATTCAAATAAACAAAAAAAGTAAAATTTTCTGAAAAACAATGCCGATTTAGTTTTGAGCCATTATTATGATGAAAATTTTGATAATGCGTTGATTTTCACATGCTGTGACTTGGTTAAAAATTAGTCTATGAAAATCTGGCAACATTATGTTAGCGTAAACAAATGGCAATAGGCATGTAGGCCTATAAGCCCGTCGGCATCTTGGGTCTCTGCTTCCTTTCACGAATCATGTTGGGCTGGCTTCTACATATGTGAGCTGAAGCAATTGTTGCCCGAAATACTAAGTAGGAAAGTTCGCTTCGTAAAGCGCAATAAAAAATGCTCACGTACTTGTACGTTCAAGGCATCTGAGTTTTCAAAGTTTTTATGCTCTTTTAGTGCTGCAATAGCTGTATCAATATATTATATCGTTGAATCTTATGTAAGTGTAAAAAAAGTATGCTCAAGTATAAACTGCTATCCCTCAATAATCTGCAATATCTACAGCATTGAATTAAGTCGCAAAATATTGGTATTTTCTTACTCCCGTGCCTTCCAGGCAAGAGTCTGTAGAAATTTCAATCAATAACGGTTACAATGCAGTGAAACCCGGAAAATATTGTATAAAATAACACAATATTAAAAAACTACAGAAAGGGAAGATAGAAGCTCGCGATGAAAAAAAAAAATCCTGTAAACAAGGGTGGCGTCAAACCGACGCTTCGACAAGGGCACTTGTCTTCCGCAAGGCTAAAACAGAATGCATAAATTACGGCTAATGCCTCATACGAGAAGAAAAAAATTAAATACTGCAAGCACTGGCTTTTTCGGTGTTGAGACAAACTTGACTCTTAAGTGAACGTCGGCCAAATTACTTTTCGTGAGTAGATGACAATGACGGTCGCCCAAATGTAACACACTTGAATTAGCACACGCAAACGTTGAGCGTGAAATCTCAGAAATTTTGCGAGTAAATGTGCCAATCTTTAAAGAAATGTAAACATCTCCGACTGAACTTTGTTTAGAACGTCCGAAGACTCTTGAAAATGAAGTGACATCAGCCAATGTTTCAATCAATCAGTTTATTATCATGTCATAAAAGGTAGTCCCGGCGTCGTCTCGGGTTCAGTTTGGTTCCTTCCTCAAAGATTGAGTTGACCAAATAGCTTACGCAGTATAGGCCTTAAGCCTTGACTGGTGTTACAATAGTGTCGAGATGTCAATTTCTTTCGGTGCGGTGCGAAACGTCAACTGTAATCATATCAAGGACATTAGTAGCCACACAAGCATTGATCATACCGCACATTAACAGATGTCATATACATCTTTCATTTGGACGACGCCAATTGTGTGAAACGTAGCAGTGCAAAGCTTCGAACGTATAGTGGCCAGCATGTTCCAAACTGAAATGTAGTTCCGCACGACGTTGTTCCTGAATACTTTTAACCGAGTGGGCGGCAACAAATACCAGCATGTAAACATCTGTGGTTCGTTCGAGAAAGCTTTTCGTAAGTGAAATAAACGCACTGTCGCTTAACGCCATGACTCTCAACGGGCTGTTGATGCGGACATTGCTATTTGATGGCACGCACGAACAACATTGTGTATGCGTGGCCGTTGTATTAAGTGTGGACATTTGTATTAAGAAGTATGTTTTTGTGCGTAACGTATCTGTGTTGTTTGTCGTCATCACGAAGGTTTACAGTGTCGTAAGGTAAGAACTTTAGAGTGAACTGAAACAGATTCAAACAGCGTAAAAGTTTACAAAATGGCGAGACATCCGTGGGTGAATTTCTGTGCGCGTCTGTCGCCGATTATTATAATTAGTCTTAAACGCGCTCCACTTGGTCTGATTGTACGCGTCGCGAATATTGTCTAGCCTGTCAATATATATGCGCAGGTCAAGCTGCTTTGAATATGTGATATGGTTCACTTTTCTGGATGACAAACCGGTGAACGAGCTGTCGCTGGTGACGCTCGTGTGTTTTTGTGTCAAAGTGTTGTTTCTGCCGCATCTTGTAGCCGCTACTGTTGCTGAAACCAATGCTTTGACAAGTCGCCCAATAAAACTGCATGTCATCTTATATGAAAGAAGTTGTCAGTGGTGTGATGTTTTCGGATTGCTCAGCATAAAAACCTCAGGTTATGGCGTACTTGCTACGTTCAAAGAATTCACAAGCAAATTTCAAACACGGGGAAAAATGAGAGTTACAGGAGTGTCTCATTCGAAGCATTGACTGAACGCATTGTTTTCTTCGAAAGGGAGGCCAACTTTCAGAAAAGTTTCATGATATGGTAACAAGTGAGCAAAATAGTAAGTAAGGCAGTTTGCTTCAACTTTGGCAACAAAAAAGTTCTTTTGGGATTATACCATAGGACTAACTGAATTAAGGACGCATGCCATGTCTGTTTCTGTTTTAGAGCTGCTAAATATTATCGTTTTGAGCGAGCGGCGCATTGTCCCGTTTCCATCTTCCGTACGCAAGGCACTCAAATTAATAAACCAAGCTTAAGCTCGCCCTTTCAGGAAGCCGGTGTTTAGTAAGAAAAACGTCTGTGCAGAAGGCAGTATGCATTTCAACCATAGTATATATCATCCTTTTACCGAGCGCGCTTGGTGCTATAGCATGCTTTTATAGCTCGAGCAGACGTGTTAACGATCATTCGACCCACATAAGTGATTCGCTGTTCCCATAAAGCAGAGTGTGGACGTCCTTGTTCTTCCATAGTGTCAGTAGGGCATACAGCCTTGACTTATGTATCAAAGGTTTTATTGCACCACCAAGGGTCGGGTTGTGTGAAATAGGGCCGTATCAAATAACTAGGTCGTGGCCGGTCAAAGAATAACACTGCCAAAAACAACGTGGTTGCATACAAACGCAGCGGTGTCAAAGGGACAGTTTGAGCCACTGAGGTCAAGCTTCGGGGCTTTTTGAGGCGGCCGAAACCAAAAGCGGTTTTTCGCAGATAAGACGATTGGGCGTCAGGAGCTATGGGGTAGCGTAATTTACGGCTCCAGAGCTCAGCGCCCCGACGTGGCTGCTGATAGAACGTGAACGTTGCCACCTTGGAACGTAACATTCATTGATTGTCCGAGTCACGACGAAGAACGCTTTATGCAAAGGCGTCACTTCTGTAGCTTTAGGCAAGCAAGCGCAAAAAAACCAAACTGAATGAAAGAAAGAAAAAAAAACACGAGATAGCATCATGGTTAATCATCCCATCGCAATAGAAGGACAAGAATAAAGTATTGAAGTTTCACAACAAACACGTTTCGTTAGGCGCTACATTACAAGAAATTGAACATTGCGGGAAAACGTGTTTCGCCCATTTACAAAAGGATCAATTATGGGCACAGTGCAGTGCCGTTTGCATTTTGTACTGAGCACGAAGACAAATTAAGCAGAGCCTCGAGGTCTACCTTCAACGTTCTGCCTTCGGGTACCACGTTGCTCAAGTGATTGCTAGACACTGTCACCCGTGTCCAACGTTATCGCAGTAGAGAATTACCGAGGCACAGTGCAGTTGTCACTTGTAATTGCGGATGCGAGTAACTGATGTGTCACCGGCAGGTTAAGTATGTGACCATGCTTTCCGAGAAGAAATCAGTGCGTTGGTACGCTGCGCCAGGTCCCAAGGCCGGCCGATCACAATTACATTCCGATCATGTTCATATTTTTGCGCTTTCTTTACGTGTGATATGAACGGCATGCTGCTCACGGCCTCGTTGGCATCTTATTCTTCTGTGAACGGTGTATACACGGTACGAAGAAAATATAATAGAGTGAAATAACAGGCCCGTGTGCTCAGATTTGGGTGCACGTTAAAGAACCCCAGGTGGTCGAAATTTCCGGAGCCCTCCACTACGGCGTCTCTCATAATCATATGGTGGGTTTGAGACGTTAAACCCCACATATCAATCGAATAACTGTGAGCAATATACACCAATCCAATTCGCAAGGCTCGGTGCATTTGCCGTTGGAGCTTGCATAATGGGCATGCGGCCAGCGAAATTGCAGAGTAGCCCCTCTTTCTTCTTGATGCCATGTACAGATGTCTCGTTAACGGTTCCATGTGACCATCCGGGCTATACGCACGTCTAGCCCGGGAAGGAAAGCGGTTGGGAAAATAAACGGTCGCTCATCGCGTCTGCAGCATGGTGCAATAACGCGAGATGAAACGATCAACGCGCGAGGATTCCTCGACTAACGGCAGTGCAGTTGGCGCTATCACAGCTTTATCGAAATAAAGACTTTCACAGCCGAGCTTTAGTTTTCTTCAGTATTGCATGCTCAAATTCAACTTCCATTTGTTGTAATTTGTTCGTCTGTCCGTCTTGGTGATACAGTGATTAGAAGCCAAGTTTGAGTCTGCAGCCGAGCAGGCTGCAGACCCAGAAGGCATGTTTCTATCCCGGCCGCGGCAGCGCCATCTGGATAAAGTGAAATATTAGAGGCCCGTAGACTGTGCGATGTGAGTGCATGGTAAAGAACACCAGGCGGACGAAATTTTTGAAGCGCTCCCCCAAGGATTAATATCAGCTTGTTCTGAATCCACAAGTATTAAGCCACATAAAGATTATGATAGAAATTTGGTGTCATGGCCCCTTTAAGCACCCCCACCCCCCCCCCTGAAGCTACATTCCCAAAATAAAGATGCTTGTTATCTCTCTGTCTTCCTCTCCTGCCGATACCCCCGTAAGAAGGTACGTACCTGCCCAAGAACCATTTATATCAATCAAATGTTATTAACTTTCTCCTCTTTTTTATTTTCTTTGTTACGCCTACTTGAACCATTGGCCTTCTTGAACCATTTTTTTTTTTGGCAAATGAGGTGATGAATACTGGACCCAAAAAGGGTGATGTCTACATCATTGCATTTCCTCGTGTGAATATTGATGCTGTTGAGGTGTGCAGCGTCCTTCTCGCAATGAATATATATATTCTGCAGGCATCACCCAGAAGCTTCCAGGGGCATTCTGCGGGCGCGAGAGGTACAGGAATATCTTGAGATGTGAGAGATTTCGAAAGTTACTTTACCATTTGAAGAGAGAACCACTTATGAAGGGCGAAATGGTGGTTTCATTTGCATGTGAAAAGTAAAAAAAGGCAATGATAAAAACGTGTAATTCATAAACAAATGCGGTAATGGTATAGAATTTTCGTAGAAAGAAAGAAGTTGTGTCCGCTAAATTGGAGAACGGCAACTGTCACAAATTATCATACCGCCTTCGACTGTCACTTAAGGGTGCTTACCGGCCAGCGAATTTTGTTTTAAAAATATCCGGCAATTTCGCGTAGCCGCGATATGATCGTGAGAGACTCCGTAGTGGAGGGTTCCGGAAATTTCGACAATCGCACCGCTATCACACAGTATGCGGACCTCTAACAATTTGTTTCCATCTAATTGGGACCGCCGTGGCCGGGATCAAACCCGCAACCTCCGTGTCAGCCTCAGAGCACCGTAACCACTGTTCCACCGTGGCGGACGAGAGCTCGTTTCCAACCAAAGGGACAGTTACAAAGAGAATGATTAAGAACAGAATGTTTCGAAGAGAAGTTGTGTTTCGCACTTTGTGAGCCTTGCGCTGTTCCAGCTGCTTTCTTTTTTCTTTATTAAATGTATTTAAGGAGAGGTTGGTGCCAATGCGTGGCGCCGGCTACTCCTCTTCTCTTGCACAAAAGTCAACATCGCACATTCAGTAGCAAACACAAGGCTATACATGTGTACATAGCACAACACTTACACAATGAGTTCACGTTTTTTTCCACAATGAGTGTCCACACCACACAGAAATGAGTCCACACTGCGTAGAACTGTGACCGCACCACACTGAGTGTTTCCCGTTGTGCAAACTGGCGATAGCAGAAGAGCTTCAGCAGCGGCGCCGTGGTAATCTGATGCGCTCTACTGGATCGGGTGTGCACGAGGCCTACATTTCAGATCCCTGTCGGGGTCACCCCGTTTTTTCTGAGAAGTAAAACGCACGCAGTGTCTCGTTCGCATCATCTCGGTACGCCGACCTCTTTCGAGCGCGTATTTGAGGATCCTGCAAGAGTGCTGCTTGCGAGGTGGCGTATAACGTCTTCGAGCGGCGGCTCCAGTTTCCGCTATCGGTTAGACTGAACTAGGGGGTCGTCGCTCTCGGTGCGGAGCGATGACACGTGCTTGACAGCTGTTAGGGCGAACGTGACGAGATGCACGCCGAGAGCGCGCAAGAGTGCGAACACGCAAAGTCCCGAAGTCACTTGCTAAAGCATCGCCGAATTATATTGCACGTATACATATAGGACAGTCAGAAAAGAACCTTCTTAGAATCCATGATGTGGCCTTCCTGAGCCCCTTCTCCCCAACACACGCGTCTCCAGTTAAGTCAGGTGATAAGAAATGAAGAAAGTCACAGATGTGGTTCACTTGGCTCACAGGCACAGCGGGAGGCCTCTGACCCCCGTATTCACAAACGCCCCTCGACTCGACTTCTATCCTTCACTTGACAGCGTTGAGCACTGCGCCACTGCTCGGCTGAAAATGACGCCGCGCTACTCAAGAATAGCAGTAAACTATCACTGATATGCAGTGACTTGCCCTGCCTAAAGATGGCGCTCCCATCGGCTTTCTCAAGTGAAGGTGGAGCGTTGAGGGAAGGGGCGTTCTAAAATACAGAGGCGAGCGCTTGATTGATTGATTAGTGGTGTTTATTGGCGCAAGGGCCAGATATGGCCAAAGAGCGCCAGAACGATGTTAATGAATTGTGGGATGTGCAGTGTAGATAAAACAAATGTGACGTGGCTGTAAATGGGCCTAAAAAACAGTCGCTGTAGGTGTGTAAAAATATACATATGGTAAAATTATGGCAATGACAAATGATGTGAGCTATGGAGACATAAAATGATTTAAAAGTGATAAGTATGTCAAATAAAAACTTGGCATGGAGCACCAGTGCCTCGACAGAGCCCTTAAAACAAGAACATGGAGGCCTGGGCTCATTGAAATCTGCAATCACAGCAGCATCCTCTGAACAGAGGATGTGCTATGAACCTGTTGGGCTAAAAACATTCAATGTTGGACTAAACACATTCAGTACTACTTCCTTTAAAAAGCTTAAAACTGATTTTGTATTAAAAAGCGGCTCTTCACCGAGAAACATAATCGGATGTAAAGGAAGATTATAGCGGTATGCTAAAGAAAAATATTTCTTTCTCTCCCTTTCAGCTTCCGCACACTCCAGGAGGACGTGGAGGACGGTTAGCCTGTCACCACATCTACCACAAGTAGGAGGTTCATCGCCAGTCAGAAGAAAGTTATGAGTACCATAAGTGTGTCCTATTCTGAGGCGACAGAATAGGACATCAGTTCGCCGTGTTCTTGTAGCGGAGGGCCAGTAACCCAACCGCGGCTTAATCAAATGAAGCTTATTATTTATTTCTGTGTCCCACAAGCGTTGCCAGTGGTTTCGCAGTTTCTTTCGTAGAAAGGGTTTTAGATCTGTTGCAGGGACAGTAGCGGTGGGGTTAATAGCGCGCATTATAATTGACGTGGCCATTTGGTCAGCTAACACATTGCCCTCGATACTTCTATGGCCAGGTACCCAGCAAATAGTAATATGCTGGTTGGACATATACGCTGTACACAGAACGGAATATAGCTCAATTATTATCGGATTTCTGAATCTGAAAAGGGATCTTAATGCATTTACGACGCTTAACGAGTCTGTGAATATAATTGATTTTTGTAAGTTTGATTTCCGTATATGCTTCACAGCGGACAATAGTGCATAACCCTCAGCCGTAAATATACTTGTTTCTGGGTGCAGCACGCCGGATTCCGAAAAGGATGGTCCGACGGCTGCATAAGCCACCCCTGCATGCGACTTAGAAGCGTCAGTATAAAACTCTACGCATGAGTAGTTGGACTGGAGTTCTCGGAAATGCATTTTAATATGTGCTTCTGGTGCGTGTCTAGTGATCTCAACAAATGAGGTGTCACAGTGTATAAGCTGCCACTGCCACAGCGGTAAAAGTATCCCTGTGGGCGTAGGACAGAGTTCCAGCAGCGGAACACCCATTTCCTCACATAAGTTTCTCACACGCAAGGAGAACGGCTTTCTCACTGTGGGTCGATTATGGAAGAGGGTGGCAGCGGTCATATCGTTTATAGTTGAATAAGATGGATGCTTGATGTTTGCACGTACCTTTATAAAATAAGTGAAACTGATATAGGATCGCTGCAGGTGAAGTGACCACTGATTCGACTCTACATAGAGGCTCTGGATCGGGCTTGTCCTGAAAGCACCGGTTGCAAGTCGGATACCCAGATGGTGAACGGGGTCTAGGATTTTTAATGCACTTGGCGTTGCGGAATGATAAATTATAGAGGCATAATCAAGGCGCGACCCGACAAGGCTTTTGTATAACTTCAAGAAGCACTTTCGATCACTACCCCATGTTGTACGTGACAGGAGTTTTAGGACGTTCATCGCTTTCAAACATTTCATTTTGACATATTTAATATGGGGAATAAACGTAAGTTTAGAATCTAAAGTGGTTCCCAGGAATTTATGCTCGCTGCTTACAGAGAGTTGGTCTCCCTTGATCGCAACATTTGGTTGTGGCATTACCCCTCGTTTGTTGGAGAAAAGTATGCAAGTACTTTTCTTCGTGTTTATTTTAAAACCGTTTTCATCCGCCCATTTAGAGAATTTATTCATTCCAAGCTGCACTTGTCGTTCGCAGACAGACATATTGCATGATTTGAAACTCATCTGCACATCATCAACATACACGGAATAAAACATCGCACTTGGAATGACTGACTGCAGGGAGTTCATTTTTACAAGAAAGAGTGTGCAACTAAGCACGCCACCTTGCGGAACACCAGTCTCTTGGGTAAAAGTTCTAGAGAGAGCATTTCCCACTTTTACGCGAAAGGTTCGGTTAGACAGGTAACTTTTAATTGTGTTTAGCATGTTCCCACGGATGCCCATGGTGACAAGATCGCGGAGAATCCCAAATCGCCATGTGGTGTCATACGCCTTCTCTAAGTCTAGGAATACGGAAAGTACAAACTGCCTATGAATAAATGCATCTCTGATGTATGTCTCTATGCGAACAAGGTGGTCTGTTGTCGACCTCCCCTCTCTGAAACCACACTGAAGGGGGTCTAGTATACTGTTACTTTCTAAAAAGTGGATTAAGCGCCGGTTTATCATTTTCTCATATAGTTTGCATAGACAGCTTGTTAGCGCTATTGGCCTGTAGCTGGCGGCCAAAGACGGATCTTTGCCTTGTTTAAGTACCGGGATGACTATAGCTTCTTTCCATGACAATGGAATATACCCAACTGCCCACATGTTATTGAAGAGAGTTAGGAGTGTTTTTAGTGCTTCGGGGTGAAGGTACTTGACCATTTCGTATGTTATACGATAAACACCTGGCGCTGAGTTGTTGCAGCACGCAAGAGATGCCTTAAGTTCAGCTAATGTAAATGGGCAGTTGTAAGACTCACTGGATGGACGTTTACATTTAAGGGGCTGTCGCTCTTCGCGTTCTTTGAATTTTAAGAACGTTTCTGTATAGTTTGATGCACTTGAGACGTATTCAAAGTGTTCGCCTAGGCAGTCCGCCTGCTCCTCCAGGCTCTCCCCTCGGCTATTTACCAAAGGTAGGGGGTGTGTCTCCCGACCCATTAACTTGTTTACCCTATTCCAAACCTTCGTTTCGTCGGAGTAAGAATTTATACCGGAGATGTACCTATTCCAACTTTCTTTCTTTGCAAGACGACGCGTTCTTCTGGCTTGGGACTTAACCTGTTTGAAATTGTTGAGGTTTTCAGCTGTTGGGTAATTTCGGAGTAGTCTCCAAGCTTTATTTTGTCTATTGCGCGCTTTCCGACAATCGTCGTTCCACCATGGAATGCGACGTTTATTGGTCATTCCGTTGGTTTGCTTGATACATTTCACTGCAGCGTCAATAATAAAACCTGTTAGGAATGCTACAGCATCGTCTATATTAAAATCAGCAATCTCATCTCCGTCTAAAAATGTAATTTCTCGAAACAGTTCCCAGTTGGCTGACTTGGTGTTCCAGCGAGGAAAGTCAGGCGAGCATGTATCTTCTTTTGTTAACTTTAACATTATCGGGAAGTGGTCACTCCCAAAGGGGTTCTTGAGAACAGACCACTCCAGATAAGGAATTAGTGTACTCGAGACAATACTCAGGTCTATAGAAGAGTATGTGTTGTGCGTAGTGCTATAATATGTTGATTCTTTTTTGTTAAGTAAACATGCACCTGACGAAAACAGAAAGTGTTCTATTAGGCGTCCTCGTGCATCCAAACGGGAGTCGCCCCATAAAGGATTATGTGCATTTAGATCACCAACGACTATATATGGCGGAGGAAGTTCATCAATGAAGCTTTGAAATTCTGTCTTTGAAAGTTAATAGCACGGAGGAATGTAAATAGAAGTAATTGTTAGTAGCTTCCCGAACAGCACTGCTCGGACAGCAACTGCCTCAAGAGAAGTTCGGAGGTTTAATTGCTTACAGGCAACACCTTTATCAACTATTATAGCGACACCGCCCGACGAGGCGGCAGCGTCGTCACGGTCTTTGCGGAAGATAGCATATTGCTTTAGAAAATTTGTTTGTGTGGACTTAAGATGTGTTTCCTGAACACACAGCACCTTTGGAGTATGTTTATTAAGGAGTTCTCTAATATCATCGAGGTTATGGAGAAGTCCTCTCACATTCCACTGTAAAATCTGCGTGTCCATTTTAGATGTGTTTTGTGCTGTGTGCTCAAGGATAGAAAATTAGCTCACGGACCCTTTCCAGGGGCCGTGACACGAGATTTTTCTTTTTTGGATCGGTCGACGTAGTCGCGCCGATACTTAGGCGCTTGCTGCGCCCTCACGCTCGAAGTTGTGTTCATTGCCTCTAGCGAGGCACTGGACAAGCGCTCTTGCGAGCGCTGCGGTTGTTTTGAGGGCCTCGCCTCTAAAGACAAGGCCTTCGCGGCCCCCAACCCGGAGGTTGGTGGGTCCTTCTTCGATGGCGGAGCAGCACTGGCTGCAACCGCCGTGGGGGCGGATGGCGTCACCGCTGGCTCACTACACGTGTGCCAGACAGGCGCCGGGGGCCGTCGTGGCGCTGCCCCCTGACGCGCCACTTCGGCAAAGCTGGTTTCTGGCAGGTAGGACACCTGCCTTCGTGCCTCCCTAAATGAAATGTTTGTTTTACTTTAATCGTGACAATTTCCTTTTCTTTTTTCCAGCTGGGGCATGACCGTGAGTATGCGGCATGCTCCCCGTTACAGTTCACACAGTGAGGAGAGTTTTCACAAGCATCAGATGTGTGTTCATCAGCACTGCATTTCGCACAAGTTAGGCGGCCTCGGCAGTTCTGAGAACTGTGGCCGAACCGCTGGCATTTAAAACATCTGAGAGGGTTCGGTATATATGGCCTCACTCGAAGCTTGATGTACCCTGCCTCAACAGAGTCGGGCAGTACACTTGAATTGAAAGTAAGTATTAAGTGCTTAGTCTGGATTTCTTTGCCATCGCGCCTCATCCTAATTCGTTTCACATTGATGACATTCTGTTCGCTAAAACCCTCCAGGAGTTCAGCCTCCGTCAGCCCTAACAGGTCATCATCTGAGACAACGCCACGGGTGGTGTTCATGGTTCGGTGTGGGGTTACTATTAATTTGGTATCTGCAAATTTCTTTAGGTTAGGCAATTTTTCATATTGTTTCTGGTCGCGGAGCTCCAACAGGAGGTCACCACTTGCCATTCTCGAAGCTTTATATCCTGGGCCAAAGATTTCTGTCAAAGACTTCGAAACAAGAAAAGGTGAAATTGTTCTCACTGGTTTGCCGGGTGTGTCAGCGTGGACAACGTGAAATCGGGGAAAGGATACTCTCTGGTGACCATAAAACTGAAAGACTTCATCGGTGCGCCCTCTTTTCTGAGGGCGATCAGGAAGTGGGGGGAAGGAACTAGCCATAAGAAAAGGTTTCTTTTCGGCAGCGGTGCCAGCCACCCACCATGGAGTCCTACAAGGGGACGCTGCAGGGTCTGGAAGCACAGGCCCTGCAGACGCCAGCTGTACACCACCACTATAACCGAATATGGTGTATGCAAGGTAGGATAGCCACACAGGGTTAACCCTTGCCGCCAGGAAACACGGAAGTCAACGGAAGAGAGTAGAGGACAGGAAAGATTTAAAGTAAGAGAAAAGACGAAGATGTGAGGGGGAGACAGGCAAAGGCGACTGCCGATTTCCCCTGGGTGGGTCAGCCCAGGGGTGCCGTCTACGTGAAGCCGGGGCCAAAGGGGTGTGTTGCCTCTGCCGGGGGGCCTTAAAGGTCCAATCACCCAGCGTCAGCTCAACCCCCAGGATCCCCTTTTCCCCGGGCACGGCAAAGCCACGCACGGCTAGGCGTGGGAGGGAGCCGAAGCTCCCCCGTTAGCTCGGGTCCGTGGTGTCGCTACACACCAAACGCCTACTTGCGCAGGCGCCCCTGCGGGGAGAGGCGAGCGCTTACATGCCTGGATTGCGCTGATATGCATACGCCGAGCTTTTCCCACGGTTACCAAGAATATGCTCATAATAAAACCTGTACGCATAACGAAGAAAAGTCAAGAGAATTTTGGAATCTATTAGACGGACATGCGGTGCTACGACAAGCAATAAAACAGTACATTCCCTTCTAAACCTTAGCTGCGAACCACAGCGCTGCTGACTTTTACACGGAACTCTATCAAAGAACGTGCAACTGATCAAGACTCGATAGGAGTAGCGCTATACGCTGCCTGCCTACGTATAGCACGCGGCTTCTAAGTCAGAGCACAGCGTGCTCAATCAATAAACACACACGCTTCCACCAAGCGACAGTCATGAAGACGAAGACATCCCGTATGTTTTAGCTGCATCTTAGACGACTATCTTGTCCCCGAGCATATAGTGATTCACCTCTCAACTAAAGCTCATATGCACTGATGGAGACAGCTACCGTCACTCCTCTCTATCTTTCATCTCCCCCATCCCCCTCCCATGCGCAGAGTAGCAAACCGGCTGCCTATAGGCTGGTTAACCTCCCCGCCGTTATTTTCCTCCTATTTTCCTTCCTTCCTTCCTTACCGTCACTGGGTATAAACATCCTTGCGCTATACATCACCGTAATTTTAGTGGCGACTGATCTAAAACACGTTTCACTACTTTTTGGAAATCATGTTGAGCCTGTATACTGTAATTAGGTCACTCGCGAATGAGCCGCAATAGAGCCCGCGATGTTTTTTGTTTTTTTAACGCACATGGCGCAGTCATTCTTCTTGCACCTGTATCTGGAAATACTGGATGTACGAGATGTGCATCCCACACGCCGAATGCACGCGGTTTTACACACGTTTTTAGTGAAAAAAAAACAGCGTTCGCATTTTGTCAGTCATTCGTGTCGGTATGTACGCACTGTACTCCATCACTGGCGCCCATATCTATCGAGTCTATCAGTAGCTTCACTTGCGGTTTCGTCAATGTTCGAGGCGGGCGCAGCCGTGTTGCAGGAATTAGCCATAGCAGCATCCATCACGACGAGACAACGATAAGATTGCGTTACAGTGATGAGTCTCAAGCGGCGCGTAGAAGTCAGTCAAGGAGCTTTTCCGTACAAAGGCCTTGAGTGCATGGCGCTTTGAGTGTAGCGCACCAATGTCCACCACACATGATCACTGGACGAGCTCCGGGGCACGAGTCCTTGCTCGGAAATCGGCAGGCGCATGACTGTGCCACAGCGCACGGATAAAACCGGAGCCACGATCGAGAGTAAGGCGACTATAGCGCAAATCTATGCCTCGCATCCTGTAACGCTCTCGCCTTCCGCGAAGATTGCCACGGCCGCCTCCCACGCTCTTCCAGGAGTACAGGAAGCCGTATTACGACGCCAACCACCAATGAACACATATGCACGCCTGAACCTGTAGCACGCTGCACATACATCCATCTATTCTTACTGAATCACCACACTGCGAAGAATGCACAATGACCTGACACATTATACTGGCATACGCAAGATAGCTAGAGCTCACGCCCACATATGGACGCGTCTCACCGGTGTCTTACGCCAAACAGCAGGCGTCGGCGGCACATTCAAACAGCTTAAGCAGTAGCAGAGTCCTTCAATGCTTTGAAGGACTCTGGCAGTAGCAATGCCATCTGACCAGAGGAGTAAGCTTGCACGTTAGCGTCTCCTGGTTGTAATCAATGCCCCGTTGCGTACTTACTGCGGTTGAAGGTCGTCGCTGGGTGGCTTCGTCCTCGCCATCTTGAGAGGGATAACGTGGGCACAGCGGAATGTTTCTTCAGCGCCTCGCTAAAACGACGCACCACCGAGAGTTGACGTGGAAGTGTTTCCACCGCCGATGCTTCCTCGAGACAACCATCGCTCGCCCCTTCGCGCGATCACGGGGAAACACCGGTGCACATGCAGGCGCTGACGTCAAATTACTACACGTTTGCCCGCCACTCGTGCTACAGTGTGCAGCTATCTGGAAAAAATTGCTACTTGTCTCAGAGGTGACTAGACCGAAAATTCAGCAGTTTGTTCACTCTATCTCCGTCCACAAATTCTGAATAATAAGGGTCTTTCTTTTTTCTTAAGATTTAACTGATAGCCGTAATCCTCGAAGCGTAAGGGGTGCTTCTATTTTTGCGCTCGATGTCATGCGCATGCGCGGTATAATCACACAAGGAGGAAAGGAGGAGGAGGAAAGTTTAAGTGGGAACAGGTAGGGTTAGCCAGTTCTTGGACCAGCTGGCTACCCTGTGCTGTGGAAAGGGGTGAAGGGAATAAAAGATGGTAAAAAGTACTTTTGCGAAGAGAGAGAGAGAGAGAGAAATTACATTTGTCACTATTTTTCTAATAATCACTCAAGAAATTACCACTACGTAGCACGGGCGGTGGTAGTCAATGATAGCGTGAAAAACACCCACATCCCACTCCCTGTCAACTGCTTTCCGCGTGTTTGTTGGCTTGTAAGGATCGTTTCGCCGTAAAAAAAAAAAAAGAAAAACTGTTACACTCATATATCTACAAGGCGGGCGCACTGGATAAAGCATCCTGTAAAATAGGAGAAATTAATGCCTCAATCAGGCCAGTCCCTTGAGCACATGAGATGATGGCGGAGGGTAGAAAGCACACTTTTGCAATATTACTTTTACAGATCGTTGAACACGCATTCACACAGTAATATGAACATTCGGCTTTCGTAACGTGTTTTTAAAGTGCGTCAGCCGCACCTACCGGAATCTCAGATAAGACACAATGAGACACCATATTGCCAAGCTCAGCGATAAAGGCGTAATGTTTGCATCCCGCCTCTTTCGTCACCATTCATATCGTTACCAGCCATCGTCGCACTATCACTGCCTTCACGTTTCCTTTGATATGAGACTCGTCAGCTCCAAAACATTGTTACCTTTTCCCCACGACACTTTCTTTGTTTCTCTTTTGTTGATTGATTGATACGTAGGATTTAACGTCCCCAAACCACTACATGATTATGAGAAACGCCGTAGTGGAGGACTCTGGAAATTTAGACCACCTGGGGTTCTTTAACGTGCACCCAAATCTGAGCATACGGGCCTACAGCATTTTCACCTCCATCTAAAATGCAGCCGCCGCTGCTGGGATTCGATCCCACGACCTGCGGCTCAGCAGCCGAGTTTCTTAGCCACTAGACCACCACGGTGGGGACTTCTCTTTTGCCACTTAAATGATACAATAATGCTGACGACCATGGGCCATGCAGCAGAATGCCGAGATGTCCTCGGCTCACTGCAGAGTTTCGTGGCTTGCAACAAACAATATGCCCGTTGTGTTACTTCTATCAAGCAACAGGAAGACGATTAGACATCCGCAGAAAGTTCTGCAGCAACTTCCGGTGCCTTATCTGCTGTCCTGGGGCGGTTAACTTCAAAAGCAAAAGAATAAAGTTTATCACACACACACACACACACACCACACACACACACACACACACACACACACACACCACACACACACACACACACACACACACACGCGCGCGCGCGCGCGCGCGCGCACACACACACAAATTAAAATAAAGACAAGAAATAATGTACAAGATACGTGTGTTTCCGATAAAGTTTTTTGTGTTTATTGCAGAATCACTTCATGAAAGTCACAAAAAAAATCTACAGATTTGCGTTGCTGCGCGGGTTACAGAGAGAGAGCTCGTAATTTGCACGGCCACAGGCTCGATTTGCAACAATGTTGCCCTCGACGCACGGCGCCCGACCAGCGGTGTAATATATCTCTTAACTTTACAGCACGATACGTTAATTAAAAGACACGTTATACTTCACGCCTATATTATAAAGTATTCGCAACGAGATCGGTGTTAAAAACAATTAGAAGTGAACTTGGAGGGGGGGGGGGAATTCATAAGAGATGATGGAGGGTAGGTGAGGGCGATAAAGGTTCAGCGGGAAGGAAAGGGAGGTCGGGTAGTCTGGATGCGAGGCACAATAATATTAGTCGCAATACGTATCCGCGCACGTCATACAATAAGCATCGACAATGACGCAAAAAAAAAAAAATCAGCAGCGACGCGCGATCCAACGATGCGATAAAACAGTCTACGAGGGAACAACACTGTAAGTTGGCGGGAAGAAAGGTATTTCTCACTCGTTCAGAGCGGAGGCTTGTGTCTGGATAACAGCGGGATTTGTGTAAGTATAGGCTTTGCTTCGTCGTTTTTTCACTTTGCTTATACAGAAGCATGTATCTCGACATTATACGCACGAATATGTGTACGCTCGTACTTACGAAGCAGTAATAGTTGCTGTAGTAGTATAGACACCGAAGAAGAAGGAAAAAAAAACGTGCAACGCACTTTCTCCTTCCTCATCATTCAACGTGGTACATAAAATACTCTGCCGCTGTCGTTGCTTACCGCGTGGTGTTACAGTGGGTCGTCGTATGTACAGGGTGGAGGGGGAGGATAAACAATTAACTTTCGCACATGGCTTCACAAACGCTCTCCTCGCAAAGAATCTTCGCACATCGTTTACGTGCGCGCAGGTTCACGTAAGGGCAACCACTTCCACACTAACACGATATGTCTTTCATGTAGGAAAGTGAAGCCGTCTCAACATGCAGCCCCGTCTTTGTGTATGGAACGCTCCCTTGCGGGCCACTTTTCACAGGCGCTGCTGTGGCTTCCTGTCGAAGGTCGCCGCTTGGTTTCGCAATGTCACCGCGTGGCTAGCGTATGGTGCACGTGTTTGTTTGTTAGCGGCGTAAGCGATAAACGGTGCGATCGTGTTGGTGTGTTTCGCGCTGCTTTCAATTTATAGTGACAAAAACTTGGGGCATCTTTGAACCAGTCCTCGAGTGTGAAACAAGTTCGTGCTCTATCGTTCTTTTTTTCAACCTAAGTCATCTATTCCGTCTCACTTATCACAAAAACAGCTTCGTCTGTCGTCGTTATTACAATAACACGCAGCTTCGCATCGGCTGAAATATTAAGCGACGAGAAAAAGGCGACGACGCACGAAAGTAACCTGGTGGCACAGAAGCTCGCGTTGATGTATCGTGTATAGTTAAATACTGCGACTTAGTTAGCAGCCGTAGCTCTTGTTAAGAGCTAACGCGACCCGCCTATCTGGTGTACGTGAACGGCCGCACTGTTTATATGTTCTCCTGTTAAGTGGTGCTGACTTGAGACAGGCAGATGAATCCACTCACACGCAACACTCCTAAGTAGCTAAGCTAGGTACTACCGCAGGTCTTATTGAACAGGATCACGTGGTTTCTGGCTCTGTGAGCTGAATTCGCCGTTCGACGAAACACACACCGTTTACTTGAGGACTTTCTCTACATCTTGCAGTGAAAGCTCTAGTTTTCAAACTTTGTATAAGAAATGAAAAGGTGGATGATCTCGTAAAATAATGTGGCTGGTGTGTCACTGTGGAATCATAGGGAAAAAACCTTACGCCGCTTTTTAAGTCATAGCACTCTACCAATGAGGAAGTAACCAAGAGAGAAAAAGAGATCAGTTTTCGTCGCGACTTGTATGTACATCTAGTCTTTTTTGCATATGCATTTAAATGTAGTGACCCAGTTCACACTATGGGATATACATCGCGTACGGCCACGCAACAAGCGACGGCAAATGAATCTCAGAACATTGAAACTTGTGTCAATCAGGAAGAACGCAAGCGGCGATAAGCATAAAAAAGCAAGTTTTCTCTTAAGCAATACCTACAGCTCACGAAACAGTTGTTGCAAAGTGTCAGTGCGGGCAAACAGGTGCGAAAGGAAAAGGCCCGTGCTCGGTTTACAACTTATTCTAGTTTATCTAAGCACTTTTTTTGTTTTTCTGAAAAGCGTGGGACACCGTCAGTTGGGTCATTGGTAAACACATAAGGCAAGTTCACTTCAATGAATTCACGTCGTTATAGGTGTCGGAAAATAATACTCTCCGTTCGGCAGAAGAAACTTTTCTGATATTATATAGAGCTTAAACAGTTAGAAGGCCAATGAACAACATAAGTGATAAGACGTCTCGCCATTCCTCCGGTGCGACTCCATTTTTTTCTTTGCGTCTTCAAAGTCGGAAGTCTCAGACGGAGGCCGCTGCTTTTCCCTCCTAAACCTGGAACGAAAATTAATTACGTAAAATGACTAAATCTGCAAGAAATCTTTCACAAATCTTACTTAAAAGCAAGTAACTTTGCAGCTATAAATAAGACGAATAAGGGTAAGTGAAAAATCTACATTTAAGTGATATAGAGCAAAATAGTGAAAGCCGCATAACAATATAATCAGTATACTGCAAAAGTATGAGAGATAAGCTAGAAACACTGCAACCGTCTAGGGAATTATGAAAAAAAAATTAAAATCGACATTCATGAGGGGACAGGTGATTGATAAGGAAGGCCACTCCTAGGACAGGCGATGGCATGCTCCCTTCCTCAGTGATGATAGAACACGATAATTAATCACTCTTTTATTAACTGCGGTTCTTCGTCCAAAGACCACGATATATGATCGAGAGACGACATAGTGGAGGGCTCCGGAAATTCGGACCATCTGGTGTTCTTAACGCGCACTTCGCCTCCAAAGAAAAGCGAACGCTGGAATCCAACTCACAATCTTCGAGTCAGCAGCTGAACACTGCAGGTTCTGTTCCGCCGAGGCGGACAGAGAGCACAAGTTAAACAGCAGAGTGAATGGCATTTTTTACACGCATAGGTACAACTCTAAGTAAAAGTGAGTGAGCGAGTGAGTGAGTGAGTGAGTAGATGAGTGAGTGAGTGGGTGAGTGAGTGAATGAATGAGTGGGTGAGTGAATGAGTGAGTGCTTGAGTGATAAAGTGAATGAGTGAATCAATGAGTGAATGAGTGAGTGAGAGAATGAGTGAGTCAGGGAGTGAGCGAGCGGATGAGTGAGTGAGTGGAAGAGTGAGTGAATGAGTGAGTGAGTGATAAAGTTAATGAGTGAGTGAGTGAAGAGGGAGTGAGTGAATGAGTGAGCGGATGAGTGAGTGGGTGGATGAGTGAGTGAATGAGTGAGTGATAAAGTGAATCAGTGAGAGAGTGAGTGGGTGAGTGAGTGAGTGAGCGGGTGACTGAGTTGGTGGATGAGTGAGTGGATGAGTGAGTGAGTGATAAAGTGAATGAGTGAGTGAGTGATAAAGTGAATGAGGGGAGTGAGTGAATGAGCGGATGAGTGAGTGGGTGGATGAGTGAGTGAGTGATAGAGTGATGGAGAATGAGTGAGTGAATGAAAGTTGGTGCAGTGAATGAGTTGGTGAGTGATGTATCCTTCTGCCCATCCATCCATTCATACCTCCACTCATGTTCATTTTAGTGTCCTCCTCTGACGAAAGAATGACCGGAAATCAGGCCACTGCGCAATGCACTGCAGGGATCACCCCTGCACCCACCTGCGGTGTGTCTCGGAGGTGGCAATTACTCCCTGAGCTTGTGCCACTCGGCGATCTGGCGCCTCGGCGAGTTGCGCACCTCGCGCCAGTGCTGCTGCGCTGCGGGCGAACCGTGCGGGCCGAGCTGCAGGCGGCCCACCACCTCGTTCTTGGTCACCCGGTCCCAGTCGAGCACGAGGAACTCCAGGCTCAGGTTGTCCAGGCCCTCGTTGTACGGAACCTCGAACACGAACGACTCGTTGAACACCGGGTTCACGGTGCGCTTCTTGATGTGCGTCTTCTTCTTCGCGATGCGCTGGTCGTTGTACAGCAGGTAGATCTTCACGTACGGATCTGCGCGACACCAGCGGGGTGGACCTCGCTCAGTTAGGCGCACAACTTCGTCCATTCACAGATACTATAATAATATTGGAGCTTTACGTTCGAAGTAATCATGAGGGACGCCGTAGTGGAGGGCTGCGGAAATTTAGACCATCTGGTGTTGTTTAACGTGCACTGACTTCGCACAGTACATAGTCCTGTAGCATTGTGCCTCCACTGGTATGCGGCAGCCACGGCCGGAATCGAAACTCGCGACCTTCAAGTCTTCAGCCGAGCATTGCAGGTGTACCATCGAGGCAGACTCCATTGATGGACGAGATAACCGTGCGGGTGGGGGGGGGGGGGGGGGGGGGGATGTGGAAAAGGAAGCAGGAAGACGATACGCCCTCGGGCAGCTCCAAATAAAGCCCGCTCTAGACGGCCGGACACTTTATTGCTCCGGCGTCCCTTCCGACCCAGCCTTTTGTCCGAAGCTGTAGCTACGCCAGTGGGGAGCAGCGCAGAGCAGCCTCCGATTGCTCCTGGTGTTCTGGCCCTCACCGCGGGGGCTTGGGTTTGTTCGGGAACGTTAAGAAGACGAAATTAAAGCCGGCTGTAGCACTCAGACGCAGGTTGCAGTGAGAAGTTTCACCGTGTGCTATAAGGGGGAGAATGAAAGGAGTCGTGAGTCGGGCCGTTTGAAGTGTGCGCCAATATACTTGGTCGCATCTGGAAAGAGATTTAGGCACGGTCTATTCGCCTTCCACAGGGTCACGGTCACCTCACGCTCGCGACCGGCGGGAACCAACGCCGAACGATAAGAATGCTAAGAATGCTAAGAATGCTAAGAACGGTAAGAATGCTAAGACACACCGTTGTGACCATGTGGTCCACACAATCTCAGACAGTCGTGCCTACATCATGCACCTCCGTTGTACTGGTGCAACTAGTATGTGAATGCTAGTAGCCGTAATTTACAATATTTCACAGACGATTTGCTCGAACAAGAAGACGAACTTCCCAACCGCTCACGCGTGCGCGATCTTTAGCGACGTTTTTTCCACTAACCAAGTAGCGGCGCGCACGTTCTCTCTCGATCAAGCCGAACTATTTTAACGGTTAGGCTTGATTCGAGAAACGTGATGTACCGCACGTTCTCTCTCGATCATCATTCACGGCGTCTTCTGACTCGTGGGTCGATTTATATTCGTGTGTTACTGCTTGCAAACGCGTCAAATTTGCATAACTTGAAGCCAACCATTCGGAGACCAGACATAAGGAAGGTTAGAGTGTTAGAATAAATAAATTATAGCGTATTTTATTGCAAATATCTGTAATTGCATCGCAAACTATTGCCTAAAAATTGTACGTTAAGTCGTCCTATACGGTTCTTCATGTAGCCACTTTTCCTCCTCAAGCTTTCGCCCCATTTCAATGTCAGGGATAATCAGGGTGAACAGTGGAAGTGCCTCAGGCAGGCTGGCCGACGTTTCGATAGGAGGGCCTATCTTTCTCAAAAACACCGTGCCATCCTTGGCGTGTTAGTTTTAAAGGGGTTAGTAGTGACACGGCGCCTTTGAGGAAGACAGGTGCTCCTATCGAAACGTCGGCCAGCCTGTCTGAGGCACCTTCACTGTTCACCCTGATTATCCCGCTACGTTGTTTCCATCTGTCAGCTCCCATTTTGATATTGCATTTCACTGTCAGCAATTCTCAGCGCAAACCGCGCATACAGTGTTCGAGAAAAGTCAAGACTGCAGTAGATCATTTTGTTAAGATTACGCCCACTTCGTGAATATAACAGATTTTTCTGGAACCTATGTCGCCGCTAGCGATAATGCTAGAATATTCGATAGCGACTGTATAAATGCGGACCGTAATGCAGAACCCACCACTTCTTCAAGCACACACTTCATTGAAATGGTTATTTACCTCAAGTACATTTATGACGACCTTGACTTTACACCGGGCTGGTACTTTATCTCGTAGGTGAGGTGTTTGGCCTCACCCCTTTTCTTGTATAACACGGTTTGAAGCACTCTCGCTCTTCTATTAACGCTGTGTTAGTCATTGAGTGTTTCTTAGTAACGCTTCAGCGCTTATTGTCGCCACGTGATTGTACTCTTGTTTGTTGTATTTGCGTCTTTATTACGCAACTATATTTTTATCAAGTACCATGAAAGAAAGAAAAAAGTGAACGTGGCGAGGTGGATAACGTGCCGGGCAGCTGTTCTGGCTACACGGGTGGTCGTGGGTCTGACTCCCGTTCACGGAACCTCTTTCTTTTGTCTTCTGAAAGTTACTTTATGTGTCATTTCCGTGACGGAAGTACGTCACTGAAATATCAGTGTACCTTGGTATCAAACACTTTCGTGTTAAAAATTTTCAAATTCGAGCTGGAACACCCCGCATCCGACGTATTATTAAGCACGGTACTGCATCCACCAAAGCGATCGTTTGTAGCAATACTTTTCAACCAAAAGCGACATCACTCAACAATAATTAGGACAAAAATGTTCAATTTACCATTAGCTCAGTGTTTGTGGACTCTTCCTGGCCAACAGTAGACAGAAATGACAAGAGCAAGATGAGTCTCAAAATTGGGAGGCCATGTCGCAAAGTGGAAAGACCATTATCACAGTATTTGTGGACTCTTTCTAGCCAACAGTAGACAGAAATGACAAGAGCAAGATGCGTCTCGAAATTGGGACGCCATGTCGCAAAAGGGTAAAGACGTACCGCAGAGTCCGGTGATGTCCACCTTGGGCAAGTTCCGGGCCTTGAGGACCACTACGGTTAGTCGGTTGGCCGCCGGCTGGTGGCACAGAGAGACGAGCAGCTCGCCGCGACCCTGGGATCGAATCTGGAGAAACGCGGTCGAGGTTATGACACAGGTTGCGTTGTGATAATCGCTACATTATACGTAACAACTCTATCTATGCTACACCGCAAGACCTATCTTCAAGATTCCGGTAGCATATAGGACAGCATACCTAAATTGGTCACTGCGAAGATTGCAGTTGCAGTGACGATTATGGTGGCGTTCAGCAAAAATGATAGCTGAAGGAAACTTTGGGCGGCTATATACGAATGCTCACGTAGTCTAAAATAATATGTGGACCGGAAAATGGAAAGCTTGACTTTTTTTTTTTCAGTAAACCAAGCTCTCAGTGTACCAAGTGTCATATTTACGTGGTTAAAGCGAGAATGTATAGAAACAAACAGATAGATATGTGGGGTTCAACGTCCCAAAACCACCATATGATTATGAGAGACGCCGTAGTGGAGGGCTCCGGAAATTTCGACCACCTGGGGTTCTTTAACGTGCGCCCAAATCTGAGCACACGGGCCTACAACATTTCCGCCTCCATTGGAAATGCAGCCGCCGCAGCCGGGATTCGAACGCGCGACCTGCGGGTCAGCAGCCGAGTACCTTAGCCACTAGACCACCGCGGCGGGGCGTATAGAAACAAACAAACCGTAACCTAGGGCAGGTATACCTTGAAGTGGCGCGGTGCGATGTCTCTGGACAGGGCGAGCGTCTTGTCGAGGTGGTCGGTGTCGAGACCCGCCATGGAGCAGACCACCTCGCCGATGACGTCATCGCGAGAGTACCGATCAAAGCTGAGCACGACGAAGTGCAGCGTGGTGGCCTGCAGCTGGTTCGGGTTGATACCGTAGAAGGTGAAGTCCTCGTCGTAAACCGGGCTCAACGTGCGTCGCAGCACGCGCGTCTTCACCTGCGCGCAAAACCGTACAGAATTGAAGGGCGTCTCGAAAGCGTGTCTGTGTTTATGGGTGCGTATATGCACGTGCAGAGCTTGAAAAGTACGGAGTGAGGGAGGTTTAATGGACCCCATTTCAAACCGGCTGACTTTACGAAGCCAATGTCCGTGTGTATTAGTCTCATTTCCGTTAGCCGACGCCCTTAACTTATCAGTCAACACGCCGCAGTAGACTCCAGATTAACATCATCACCATCTTACCCTCTTGTTTTTCTATTACACTCCCATCGAATTCAGGCAGCAGCAGGCATGAGTGGCACACGCGCCTTCGAGCTTAGCAGCGCAAACCGTTAGCTTCTAATTTATTTATTTATTTATTCAACACTGCAGACTCGAGGTCCAAGCAGGGTGGTAATCCACATACAAATAAAATAATTGCGAAACGAAACAATAAAGGGCGAAGAAGGTTGTTTGGTAGGTGAGTTCATTCATCACATGTATTAGTAAGACAGTTCCATTAACATATGGTTTTTGGAAAGTACGAATACTTCAGTAGGTCTGTGCGAGCAAAATATGGGATCAAGGCCTTTGGGTGGTGGTGTCGGGTGGGCCGGCTACTAAGGGGTGTCAAATACGAGGATGGGTCTACAGCTGTTTTTTTGGTCAAAAGTTGATCAAGGAATTCTAATCTAGCTTTTTGTCTTCGCATCTGCAGTAAGGGAATGTTGTTGGCTAGCATTAAATCTGAGGGTGAGTCTAACTTGGAGTACTTGTTGAATATAAATCTAACAGCTTTTCTTTGAATACGCTCAAGAGTGTATATATTACGTTTTGTATAAGGATCCCATACTATGCTCGCGTACTCTAGTTTTGGCTGCACGAGGGCTGTGTAAGAAAGTAGTTTAACATTCGTGGGAGCACTTTGAAGTTCATGTTTAAGAATACATAGTTTACAAAAGGCAGATGAACAAACATTATCAATATGGAGATGCCAAGATAAGTTGGAAGTGAGTGTCACACCAAGGTATTTGTAGGAGTTTACTTGTTGCAGCATACCATGATGTATACCTTGATGCAACCATGAAAAAATACGGCTCTCCTTTACGGATGTCGTTGAGCCGGGCAACGTGGCGTTGCACGAAAGATGGCCAATTGCGTATACCTTGTGCTGCTTCTCTGGAAGCAGCTGTAGCTTGACGTAGGGGTCGGAGGAGCCCGTGTTGGGGTCCCGCGCCGGCAAGTCCGAACAGCGCACGATGGTCACTAGCAGCGCGTGCTTCTCCGAGTTGTAACGCAGTCGGAAGTGCAGCTGGCCCAGTTGCGTGGGCTTCTCCTCCGTCACCTGTGCAATCAGAAAAGCATTGTTAACTGGCATATACAAGTGAAGAGAAAACGAGAAACTGCATGTGTTATTAAGGCAACAAGTGGCACGGTTCTTTATGTTCCATTGAAACGTTAAAGCCGTCCTCTTTTTTTTCAGTCGTTTGCGCACAACATTGTTTTTTCACTGCCTTATAGTGACCTTCGATCAAACGACGTTGTCATGTTCGGACGTCATCATGGGACGCAGTAGTGAGTCACGATGACGTCACAAATTTTCCGCAACCTGTGACGTCATCACATCATTCGTGTTCGCAACGTTGAGGCTCACTTTTCACGTTTGATGAGACACATGATGTTTTATCTTTAGAGCATAGGTCAGTCAGTGTTGTCTTTATGTGTAGTAACTAGAAGACGTGTCATTAAGAACCTTCATGTATTCACAAAAAGGCTTTTAATCTAAAAAATAATTACATAATGACCAGCTGAACACGCAGATGTGCTGCTAGCAACTGGATGAACCTGGTGCAAATGAAGAACCATACGACTTGCTAAACGCTCAGTTTTTTTTTTCTCTTCGCCTTTCCTGTGGGATGCGAAATTTATACAAACACGGACTCTGGGCTATCTCGGTGCGACTTCTTACAGGCACCGCCATGGTACACCCCCAGTGAGCTTCCCACACTCGTACTGTCACATAATCTACAGTCGACTGCGTACAAGCGCACATAAAAACCGGGATTTCAAGCAGGAATCGAACTCAGGTCCACAGCGCTGTACTCAAGCATTCTATTACAGAGCCACTACATCACTTGCAACTTCTTCAGAAGAAGACCATATACACACATATATATAATAGATAGGTTGAGAGGGTAGATTAACAGGCGCATAATACTGGGTGGAAAAAGTGTAGAAGCGCACAAGCCGTCACACCACGTGACTTTAGTAACGAGCAGGTGATTGAAAGACGCCCGCCCGTTACAATGGGCTCAGTGATAATCATCATCGTCATTACTGATAATTGTGAGGTTTTTATGCTCCAGTATCACGATATCACTATGACTGATGCCTTGGCAGATGGCTCCAGAAATGTCGATCGTCTGGTCTTCTTCAGCGTGCACCTATAAATCTAAGTACATTGCTTCTAGCATACCACGTTCATCCAAATACAGCCGCTGCGGCCTGGGTTGATACCGTGACTTTCGGATCAGCAGTCTAACCCCCATAATCACAAGGCCACCGCGACCGTTCACTACCATAATCATTAGCATTAGTTATACAGCATCAACATAGAGGGCAGCGCTTTAAAGACGCGTGGCTGCTTTATTATACGTGTCCCGCAATGGCGATGAACGATGTGGAAGTGGCTGCTTCACAGCTGTACGTGCAGTAGGCGTCCCAATAAAGTTTGCAATGTGCTCTAAAAAGGCCCCTTCTCCAACTAATGGTGCCACTGTGCTGCGAGTACCACGCAGGCTTAGAGCTTTTTTTTTCTTTTTTTTCCCCTTCTTCTTTATGCGCCTAATGAAAGGCGGCCTCGACAACGCTTTTATATCCCATCCGGTACGGACCGCTTCAATTCGACAGACAGAATATGAAGGCATACTTCGACCCGTAAACAACAGCTTACACAGTGCACGCTCGCTTAGCTGCCAAATGAAGAGTAAAAAAAACATAAATAAAAAAACTACGTGTAGAACGGTTCACTTTAGCGCCGTCCATCCAGGCAGTATTGTTAGATGTCTGTGTAAAGTTCAAGAGCTTCAAACATGAGTCTTCGAATTCTTGTTTCATTTTTATTTACTTATTATTCGTTTATATCCAAGGTCACGCCACTGCGCTGTATCCTCAACGGCGTCCAAGTATCGAGTTATTGACCATCGTATTTTAGGGCAGTATCGATCAGTACAGTTTTCGAAATGAACTGAATACGTATAGAATGCACGGCGGTAGGGCGTAGTTGTACATTATCAACTTTCATTCTTCTGAGGCAATCGTTGGTCTTTCCTGCGTAACATGATCCCACTGTGCGAAGAACGAAACGTTATTCTGAACTTTTCGCAGCGAAGTCAGAGGACTAGCGAAACTATCAGTCCTTTTGAATGAGTGAACGAGCTTATCTGTAGACGTACGCTACAAATTACAGTGGTAGCGGTGCGACTGAAGTGGTGTCGTAAAATGAGAGGTTCGAGTGACCTTCTTGGCTGATGCTTATCGAGTATGTTTTACGCTGTTACATGGCTACTCAACCAGACGTTGAATGATTAAACGTTTCGGAGAAGAGTGAGGGGAAGTGGCAGAGAAGGAAAAACCGGGAGGTTGACCAGTCCAGGATAAGTTTGCTGCCTTACAAGTGGGAACGGAATGGGGGAAATTGAAAAAAAAAAACGTTTCGGAAAAAAAAATAATTATTGTAGTACTGTTCTGATCGCGCTATGCTCTTTAGGAAACACCTCTGCTTGGACGCTTCCTGGGAAGACCCCTCCTGTGTAGCAGTAATGTTGATGATGATGATGATGATGGTGATGATGATGATGATGATTGGCACACCACTCAGAAGAATCGGCCAGTAGAATGCCGGATCATCATCTATAAACCTATTTCATGCTTGCAAACAGCGGTAGGCACCGTCAACATACTGACGCGCTTGTAGCAACGTCGCGGCACGTAGGCACCGCCCAGCCCAAAGCTGGCCACCACCCTCGATGATCACGCGACAACTGGCACAGCAGTTGCACGGCTGCTTCCGAGGACAGCACGTCGGGGAGCTTCTCGCGTGAGGAAGCCTGAGATATACAGATGGCGCGTCAGTGCGTTATCTAGGCACGTGACCTGATGACGAAGTAAAAAAAAAGAAACACCAAATGACTATTCAATGTTTAACATGACGTTAAAGAGTCACGAAATATTTTAAACACTTGAGGGAGCCTACACGCCAAACTAAATTTGAGCAAGAGTGAGTCACGAAACGAGGTTGAGTCATATAGTTTGTGGGTAGGGGTATACCTTGCTGTTTGTCACTTGAAGCTTTAAGGGCCCCCGAAAGAACCTTTGAAAATGCGATGAACAAACGCGTTATTTTCTCCCACCACCTCCCATGTTTGAGGCGTAATTCATGACATCTTTTGTTTCTTCACGTGACGTCAGGATGGAATAAGCTCTCGATTGATCCATATACGAGAGATTATCATCATCACCATCATCAGCCTGACTACGTCCACTGCAGCACAAAGGCTTTCTCCCATGTTCCACCAGTCAACTTGGTCCTGTGCTTGCTGCTGCCACTTTATACCCGCAAACTTCATAATCTCATCTGCCCACCTAACTTTCTGTCTCCCCCTAACCAGGCTGCCTTCTATGGGAATCCAGTCAGTTACACTTAATGACCAGCGGTTATCTTGCCTACGCAGCTACATGGCCGGCCCATGTCCATTTCCTCTTCTTGATTTCAACTACGATATCCTTAACCCCGATTTGATCCCTGATCCAGTCTGCTCTCGTCTTGTCTCTTAAGGTTACACCTGTCATATACGAGAGACATGTGTTGCGAAATTGTCGCCTACTCGTTTTGGCCCTGCAGTCACGTGCCTGTTCTGCGCTGCCTCACATCACTGTCGTGAGCAATAAACTGATTTCACTTCGTTTTGTGCGCTTGCTACCGCGCAAGCGGAGAAGGCAGCGTGCAGTCGAAAAGCGCCGACTCCTTACGGGCTCACATTCTACGTGTTTTCCGAAGAAATAAGTGGCCAGGAGAAGATAGCGCTTGAGGGAAGGGTAGAGAAGGCGAGAAAGAAACTCTGCTCAATGTTGGTCACTACTGTGTAAAACCTAAATACTTTTGCGCGTTGCACTTTTGGTAAGAGTTGCTTTCCGTTTGCATTACGATTTGTATGGGCTGTATGGTGTAGTTTTGTTTAAAGCTGTCAGATGCATTGTCTGACTCGATTTCACCGTGTAGCGCTTGTGTCTTTTGAACAATGTGTGAAGAGTAGTTCAGTACTCCACCCTGTATCGGCATTTGGCTAACAGTATAAATAAATAAAATAAATAAATAAAACTACTGCCTCGACCTTCAGCTGGATGTGGTCTAGGCCCTTTTTTAAAGCACGGCTGACGAAAACACGACTTGCATAGCCCGTTTCACTCGCAATCCCCGAGTGTCGCACAGCAACACATCAGAAACAACAGTGTCTGCGTACCCATCTATATAAGCTCGCACGCCAGCGGTGCACATACAATACGAATTCATGGGCTGGAAGCGTTTGGAGAGGGAAAGCAATGACGTCGTAGCAGCAACAAAAGATAGAGGCGGCGGTACACGCTGAGCCTTCGGGCAGGGCGAGGGTGCGAATGGATGGTCGTTCGAATTAGCGATAAAATGCGTGATTCTGCGATTGTGGTATCGAAAGACAGAGCTCGCGAGTGACGTGGCGCGAGAGAGTTAAACGAAATGGTAAACTAAACTAAGAAAATTAAGAAGAAATACTAACCGTCCTGAAAGAGACCGAGAACAAAAAGCAGGAAGGTTCAGTGAAAAAAAAAATTGCCCGCAGCTTCCCTCGGGGGAACACTGAGGAGGATGCGGACCATATAATTGGTTAACGGGGTGTTAAAGTGCGACTTACTTGGGTCGATGGCTAAATTGGTTAACGTGGTTGTGAAATGGGGTGTTAAATTGCGACTTACTTGGGTCGATGGCTAAATTGGTTAACGTGGTTGTAGGAGGTTAAATGAGTGAACACGTACACACGTATGCGAAAGGGCGGCGCTGGTCGAAGGGACGTCGATCATTGTGTTTGTGGATTCGTTGGAATTCATTTCACCGCGACCTTGGACGTCGACGCGCCGTACAAACCAACCGACGAGCGGCAACTGAGCGAGCGAGCGCCGACCTTGAGTATATATACAGCACGACGGCGCATGCACTGTCAGCTGTTGAATGTTCTCGAAGCGCGACGCCACATGCGCGTCCACTGGAGAATCAGGAGAATTGTAGATGTCGAACGCGGTGTGTAGAGGAGGAAGGGTGCACAGATGGTGGAGGAGTGAAGCGCGCGCGGTGTGTAGAGGAGGAAGGGATGCACAGATGGTGGAAGAGTGGGCGACGGCGCGACGGCGCATGCGCGCGCGTCAGCTGTCGAATGTTCGAGAAGCGGTGCGGACGGCGCGGACGGCGCGGACGGCGCACTACAAGGCGCGAGTATAAGATGCTCCGCATCTAATATCGTAGGTTTGCTGCCTTTAAACGAGATAAGTGGTATGCGCATCCCGGCTACATACGGGTGAGCTGTTAGTAGGCATGCGGTTCGGACCGGTTTGTTTATGTATGTAGGTTATGTTAGGATAATTGCTGAGTGAACTATAGCAAAAGAATAAGCGCTTAACCAGGCGTACCTCTTTCTCCTTGGTGTCAGCGATATCTTCAGTTGCCGGTGGGCTTACGTCTTTCTTGTCGCCGTCCGCCTGCGCCCTGGCTGTCGAGGCGACGACCGCGGAGCTGGCGGTCGAAGCTGCCGCCGCGGTGGGCACCGCGGTACGCACTTCCTTGGTCGCCGACTCGCATATCGAGCGGGCCGTCTCTGTCGGAGGCGTCAGGCCACCTGCGACCCCGACGCAGTGCGAGACGCCAATTTATTGCCAAATTTACTAATGACAATACGTGGCACCCGGTATACTCTTCTCTTGCATAGTTAGTTAACGTCGCTAAGTGGCGGGCGATTGAAAAGAACAATGCAAATAGGACGTCAACCAACGCTCACGCACGTAACTCTATAGTACTTCAATACACACAAATGTTCCCTTAACAGGTAAGGTCGCAAAGCGCTAATATTTACATCAAACTCGAAGATGTTCTCACTCCGTGTACCTTGTGATGTCAGCGTACGATGACATCAAACACCAGATGGTCGAAATTTCAGGGGCTCTCCAGTATACGGCGTGCAATATACTCATATCGTGGTTTTGTCACGTAAACATAGATATTGTCATTATCTAATGACACGAGTTACTTATTCCCTTTCTCTCGTGGGTGTGTTCATCGAACAATAGACCTTGCACTACTAAAAAAAAGAAACTTTCTGCGTACATAACCCGTTAACCAACCAAGATAGCATAGCCTAACTGACGATGAGTGGTAATTAAGCGCTCCTGAGAAGAAACCGTGATGCCAGAGTACAGTCGAGGCAAGAATAGTCAGTGATCAAGATATAAACAAAGAGGAAAACGTGCTGACAATAACACATAAAGAGAAAAAGAAGAGCGGAAACTGAAATAGGCAAAGTGAGGGATGTTTACTTCTCTGCCAGCGCAGTCAATCTGCTCCCGACGTCAATCATTCCTTTGTTGACTGAAAGGATCGATCGCCCTCGCCTCTTTGACGTCATGGAATCGTCGTCGAGTATTTAAGTGTTTACATAGAAAACAGCGCAGGCACTTCTAGCAGTTGCTGTAGATTCAAAGCTCTGAACTCACCACCCCACCACGTAGGCAATAAGTGACCTTGTCTTGTTTGTTCGTTTATTTGCATAGAGGCCAGACTTTCGTTGCTATGTAATGCTTGCCTGATAGAGAAGGAGCAGGGGTCGTCACCAATGAAGGCGAGCTCAGCATGCATTCCTGGCTCGTCTCTCTTCGATTCCCTTATTTCCCTACTCTCTTCACTGTGGCGCGGAGTTGTGTTTCCCGGTGAGTTGCCGAAAATTGCGCATTTCTTCTAATTATAATCACTTCTGCTGACAGTGACGGAAACACATCTCCAACACCCCACTAACATGCCTGAGAACCTTCTCCACCCCCCCCCCACCCCCTAACAACAACAACAAAAAAATTATACACCACCAACACACCGCACCACCATAGAAACAGGCCTTCATTTACCCCTTCTTTCCCCCTCCCCCCACACACCACAAAAATCTTAAATCGATATTCTTGATCAATTTACGGCTAAACACATGCCGAATCACTTGCTCCTCGCCTGATGAATATTTTTATCTTTTATCTCCCCCCCCCCTCAAGGAAAAAATCCCCTTCTCTTTTTCCCTTTACATAAATTCTGAAAATCAAAATTTTGAATAAACCCTTGCCTGAACAAGCCTTGAAGGAAGTGTGGCAGCTTGGCCTAGTTGGTATGGCATGACGATAGTTATAGCGCGAAAACACAACGACGACACAGAGACAAGAAGGACACGAAGAAGGACACGTGTCTTTCGTGTCCTTCTTGTCTCTGTGTCGTCGTTTTGTTTTCGCGCTATAACTATCATCTTGAAGGAAGATCGCAAACTGCTTAAGTGTAATGGCAGCGAGTCGCCCCGAGACTTTTTCGCGCCTTTCTTTTTCGTTCGTGTTTTTTAATGGTCTTTCCTCTGAGAACGCACCTTGACTGGAGGGCGACCTGTTCCCTCCTAGCGGCGACTTGCTTCCCCCCGTCGGACTAGGAGACTTCTTGAGGATGGGACCTGCAGGCCCGCTGCTGGGAGACCGCACGGCCGACGACTTCTTCAGGGGCAGGTTCTTGTCCGGGTGCCGGCGCTGAGAGGGGCCCTTGGCCTGCGCCACTCCGCGGCGACGGTAGCAGGCGCACGAGACGGCGGCCAGGGCCACCACGAGCACCAAACTGCCCACCCCAATGCCCACCAGGGCGGGGCTCGCTGCAACAGAACAGCATCGATGGTCAACGAGAGAAGAAAAATATGACGACTCAGAGCCAACGCAGGTTATTTGTGTGCATGCGAGTGCTCTATAATATTCATATCAAACGAAGGCAGTGCTGGTGTTGTAACATCGGATAGCTTATATCAGGCGACAATGCCTGTGGTCCGGGGACTCGTAGATTTTGTGCATCTCAGCAAGCACAGCGGAGCAAACGCAGCACGTAAGCAGAACGGGCGTTAGACATCAACTGAAAATTTACTGACATGAAACGACGAAAATGTACAGACATGCGCAGAACCCACAAGCAGGTGCAGACAGTGCTACTGGGGCTGATGTCCGCCATGACGCTACAGACACCACTACATATATTTGGTAACCTCATGCAGACCTACACGTAACACACACTCTATGACACTAACTGAATATATGATTGATTGATATGTGGGGTTTAACGTCCCAAAACCACTATATGATTATGAGAGACGCCGTAGTGGAGGACTCCGGAAATTTAGACCACCTGGGGTTCTTTAACGTGCACCCAAATCTGAGCACACGGGCCTACAACATTTCCGCCTCCATCGGAAATGCAGCCGCCGCAGCCGGGATTCGAACCCGCGCCCTGCGGGTCAGCAGCCGAGTACCTTAGCCACTAGACCACCGCTGCGGGGCAACTGAATATATGCACCATTCTGTTTTAAATCCTCCTACTTCCCTGGAGCCATAACAGAATGGAACGAGCTTGATCCATGAACTGCTAACATTCACTCACTATAGATAGATTCATCACAACAATTGAGGGAACGTTACAAACACAGCACGTTTATGTTGTTCCTGATTTATGTATTGTTATGTACGTTATTTTTTCTTTCTGTACTCTTCTTTTTTAGCTGCGTGATTCTTATATTGCATATTCTGTAGTTAACTTATGTTTGCATTTACTTATTTTAGCGCATTTTAGTTCAACTTAGTGTAATTTTTTCACTGTTTTTATGTATTCTGCTGTAACCCTTCTCCCCTTTTCCTGCCTTAATCTCGTTTGAGATTGGCAGTATTTTTAAGTAAAATATGCTTTATGTTTCGCGTGCAAAGCCAGTTAAGGCGTACTCACGCATTTATCAACTTTTATATAGCGATACAGTAAGCCTCGTAGATTTTGCGAGCTTGCTGAGCAGCAAAGCTACGCAAGACACGGGTGCGCCTAAACTCAGGCGTGCAAAAACACCTTCGGCTGTGATCTGCCAAATGCCCCCCCCCCCCCCACCCCGCCATTGAATTGAGAGCTGTGCGATGTTCTCCCAGCCTTTCGTTAATGCCGGAGCCAGTTTGGCGCGCACAGCGCATCCTTCTAGTGAGTGGAATCATGTACACCACACCCCCATTGCAATAAATGAAATTTGTGGCGTGCTTTTTTGCGCAGCCAGCCTTGTCAGCCCCATTCACACGGCTGCGCATACGTTCAAGCTTGTCAGGTGCCGAAAGAACAACCGAGGGGGCACACTTTCCGACCACCTTCTTGAGGCGGTGGGAGAGGTCATGCAGGTATACAGCACGGCCACTGGCCGCACCATTTTGGTGCCCACTTGATAGGGGCCTGTGTGGTTCTCATTATTCCATTTCTTAGGCAAGCTTCCGGCAATGGGGAACCTCAACGGGGAACCTCAACGGGAAACAACGGGGAACTTCAATGGGTCAACGGGGAACCTAACCTGGCGTATATGCGGAGCACATAACTCAATACTGCACGTGACTTGACGAACGCAGGACTTCCTGAGAGCAGCGCGCATGAAGTTTTTAGCAATACCCTTTAGACCTTCTTAGAATGGGCCGAATCGTAGCTGAGAACTGTTCTTTTTTTTTTTTTTTGACCTTGCACGATATCTTCAGCATACATAGCTGACCTTCCTGTACACTAAGACGGATATCAAGAAACTGAACGCATCTCTCGATGATGAATCAAGGGATGCATTCAGTTTCTTGATATCTTTTTTAGCGTTCAGTTTCTTGATATCAGTTTTAGCGTTCAGTTTCTTAATATCCGTTTTAGTGCACATGAAGGTCAGCTAAGTATCCTGGAGATATCGTGCGAGGTCAAAAAAAAAAAAAACGGTTCTCAGCTACGATTCGGCCCAACGCATCCCTCGATGATGAATCGAGGGATGCGTTCAGTTTTAAGCTTGCCCTTCAAGAATTGATTGATTTCTGGAGTTTAACGTCCCAAAACCACTATATGATTATGAAAGACGCCGTAGTGAAGGGCTCCGGAAATTTAGATCACCTGGGGTTCTTTAACGTGCACCCAAATCTGAGTACACGGACCTACAACATTTCCGCCTCCATCGGAAATGCAGCCGCCACAGCCGGGATTTGAACCCGCGACCTGCGGGTCAGCAGCCGAGTACATTAGCCACTAGACCACCGTGGCGGGGCAGGCCCTTCAAGAAGAGGAAGAGAAAGCGCCGTTCGCCATGGCTCAGTCCCGGAGCACCAAACGTGTAACTTGAATGTTGTGGGTTCGGATCCCACAGACGGGAAGGACGATCTCCGGCTCACTTTAATACCCTCAAATCTAGGTCCAGGTCATTACACAACCATTAAAAGAAAAAGAAGGAAAAAAAACTAGGGCGGCTCTGTGTTAGTGTCTGGGGCTCAGACTGAGGTAACAGCGGAGCAAGTGGCGTTCCAGTCCTCCTCACCTCTCTATTATTTCTCTATCGCTCTACACTTCTTGCTCTCTCGTGGTCCTTTTATCTTTCTCTCCCCCCCTTCCATTTTTTATCTCTATCTGTATTTCTAGCTTCTCTTTCCTGACACTCTTTCTTTCTTCTGTATCAAACTATTTTTCTTTTCATATTTTCCTTTACTCTTTCCTTTCTTTCTAAGCATCGCTCGTCCTTCCTGCCTTCCTTTGATTCCCTCATTTTTCCCACCCTTTTCTGCCTCCATTTTGTTGTCCCTTTTTCCCTCTACCTCTATCTCTCTATAGGTATGCTTTCCTCTCTGCTGTACTCCTTTCCATATTCTCCCTCCCCCTTTCTTCTCCCACCCCCTTGCTATACTGCACTCTACAACGTTATACTGTGCTCGGCTAGCCGCTCGCCTTCGTATGCTCTATACGAGGGTTCGAATCTCGCCTCGCGAAGAGATTATTTTCTCCTAGAATCAATCGCTTTCTCTATCTTTGTTCCTTCAGCTGGTCGTACTCGTGGGTTTGCTGATCGCCGCCGCCGCTTTGTGGTCATTTATCGCTCTTCTCCATTTCTCGCAGACCTGTGGCGACTGGTGGGGTTTGCCCAGTTTCACAGGCACGTCCCCGTGCTAACAGCCATTTCCTTGGCCAACTGTTGCTGCCTTCGTTTTTAGTTTCCCCTTCATGAGTAGTGGGATATTTATATTGCCCAATACCCGCAGCACATGCCCAGTCTGTTCATGACGATAATAGTGTTCTCGTGACCATGAACATTTTAATGCCAGTTGTAATGGCTTCAATGATAAAACAACAGCAAGTAATATCCCCCCTCTGTATTTATTCATCGGCTTCATAGAAGGTTAGTTTAATTAGTCGTGTCTGATGGAAAAAGAACTAGCCCCTCGAACCACGCCCTTTCTCCCGTACTTTCATTTTGAGGGAGTCACACAAAATCAATATGTCATTGTCGAAACCACGTATGATTTTTTTCTTCTGCGCATGTTCATTTCAGTTTCATAACGCATACCAAGAACAAAATTTTGCCAATAGTTGAAACGAAACAAATTATTAGATTTAGGCGTGACATCAATAAATTTTTAATAATTATAAAACGATCATTCTTATCCCGAAAGAAAGGTTGTTACAGACCAGAAAGTAGCAACAACAAACATGCAGACACCAACGCCTCACCCGAAAGCCTCACAATGATTTCGTGGGTTTTATTACACTGAAGACTCACGACTTTTTTTAATTTCACGCACAATTGAAAATAAAGAAGAAAGAAGTCGTCCGCGTGAGAAACAACATTATTTTAGGCCGCCAACTGCGACACACCAAACACCAAAGGGCGTCTGATGTTGCGAGGCAGTGAACGTTCTATTTCGAAAGCGCTACAGTCAACATTAGATTCTGCAACTCTTTTCAGTTCACACACACACAATCCAAAAAATAATAAATAACGCTTATGTGTTTTGTTGAGTTGAAAGAAAAGCACGTAAAAATATACTAAAACGAGGCACAAGGCGTAATCTAATCTCCCGGGCTTCTACAGAGTTCTGTAGACTTAAATAGAATATGGCAGCAACGATGTTGCGTAAAGCAAGGCACCAGCATCTCTCGGTATGTTGAGAATATAGCGGCGAATAGAAGAACAGCAGGAACGTTTCTCACGAACGTTATATAAAAGGCATAATCCCCCGACAGAAAAAAAAGGGGGGGGGGGGGGAGAGGAACAAACGGGCACAACAAATATGGCGGAAACTAAGACTGACAGGATATCGTGGCAGAGACTGGACGCCCAAACTAAGGATAAATATTAAGCGATATAGATGGCAGAGTCGAGTGAGTTAAGCGGAATATATCATTCCATCATGCGTTTTTTTTTGTTTTTTCTTCTTTCTTTTTTCTTATTTCTTTCTTTTTATTGCCTCTACAGTGTGTTCACGACACTTTCGAGTGTTCGCTTCGCTGGTCTTTACACTTAATTATGAACGATGCAATGCGTAAAGCGTCAATGGTAAAGCAGCATTATAGTAAGAATAAAAATAGGAAGACCTCGTCTGCTGCATACGAAATGAAGAGCAGGTTTAATACATTAATGCTCGGGGAAAAAAAATAAAGCTTGAGGGGCATGATAATGAAGGGTGTGGGCTAATTATGACAAATCTTCACTATCTAGACAGCTGAAGCATGAATGATGCTTATAGTCACACGTCAGAAGCGTACTGATCACGGTCGCAACTTCCGTTGTGTACATTAATATAACTTACTCTGCATAGTAGCTTTCTCTCTCCCTTTTTTATTTTAATTATTGCCTTTAGACGGATTTTCTTTTTTCTTTGGAGCAACCGTACGCAAGTTACGGTCAGTATAGTGATCGAGTAAAACGTCTATTGCCAAACTCAGACATTATTTAAAACGGCTAGTAACTGAGGGAGGGAAATATATCAATGTAGGGCTCGTTTCTTTGTGAGACGACCTAATTAAGGAAACAAACGATGAAACCGAGGAAAACATGGGTTAATATGCGTAGTATGCAACTGTAGCGTAGTGATCACGGCATAAATGGAGGTACATAACAGCTGACGAAACAAGAATCATTTACCGCCGGTAGGCTCCGAACCTATACAACGTTCCGACAGCCCGTATACGTATACGATGCTTTTTTTCGTAAAAAGTGCATACATGAACTGCCCAGCTCACCATAAAAGCCTCAGCCGAGACTCACGATAGTTATCAACCACACAAACGCCTTATTGTGGAACTTGGTATGCTGCCTAAGAGATGCTTGTGGCCACTTGGCTATTAACAATAAATGATTGAAAGAGATGACATAATAGATATTTCGCAACATTACCCTTGGCAAGCCCTCTCTTCCCCTTTCGATTAGAAAAAGAAGAGTACCTAAAAGGTGAAGGATTTGCGCGTTTTGAAGAGTGCCCAATTGTGACTAAAGGCTATGTTCAAGAACGCAAACGACGGCGTAACAAAATGTGGACGCTCCGATAGCCCGTATACGATGCCTAAGCAGTGGTCGTTAAGTTGCCCCGTCTACTTTCCTGGATATGCGACAGCATAGCATGTTATCGTCGCAATCGTCATGACACCTCGACAGGTTCGCCTGTGTGTAACGGAACACGACTCTGCGCGGCGTCACTTAATAACGACGCTTCCACTGCGTCTCACGTCTCTTCTTGCGATTTCCTGCACAGTAGGACGCAATGGCGTACGCTCAACCCACCTATAGTTTTCTGTCAGATACGTACATACATTCGATGGAATTGCGTGCAATAAATTTGGCAACGTCCGTGTACCTTTATACAAATTGCTATAAATCAATATAAGCGCGAAAAGTGTGACCATGTGATCAATGTAGGTAACAGAGCGCTCAAATGTCAATGCCGCTGTGCTGTTTGGCATTTTCAGGGTTTGAGTACATGTATCAGTTACTACGTTTACTGTTCTTATCTCCCTCTTCAGCACTTGATGAACAAACGTAAGAAAGAGCCCCAGTTATTGGGAGTCTGAGGTATTAATCCGGAAAATTCCTTTTCACGAAGCCCGTACACTGCTTGCTGGTATGCATTTACTATATTTCCACTGTTACTAACCTCTCCGTCATATTCCTCAATGAACCCACCACTGGCCACTGTAGGCTTTCGTTCAAGATATATTCGGTAAACATATCTTGTAACTGTTATCAGTAAAACTGAATGACAAAAGTGTAGAGTGCTTTCCTGTTCGATATTTGCCAGTATTTAAGAAGGTCTCATCGCCTGAATCACCTGCTACAGCTTTTGTGGTGTCAAAGCATGTTTTCTATTTTTTTTCTCTGTTCTGTATAATGTGTTCCTGCCTGAAGGCACTACTTCAATATATAGGGCGCCACTATTGTTTTTTCGATACCACACATATTTCACGCGCCATTCTGTTATCTCTATCCCTGTGTGTTAAGCATATAAAGTACGTTAGCTTTGAAGTTGCCGGTTCACGTGCCTCATTCAAGACTTCTGACGAAAACTCAAGAGTATTTCACGAACTGTTTGTCGGTGTCGACGAAAACAGACAGCGATACCATAAAATTTTGAAGCAGTTTTCAGTATGAACCCGTTGAGAAACGCTATTTTCGGACAAAAGAGTCTGCTCTAACATTTTTGCAGCCGCCGTCTTGGCTAAGCGTCTATAACGTCGCGTTGCTTAACAGCGCGGGTTTAACTCTTATTCACGGCGACCGCATTACAGTGGGGACCAAATTCGGTCACCACTCGTTAAACGGCCCTAAAAGCGATCGAAATTAATTCGCATACTTCTAATTCGGCATTCTCCGTAATCCCACCGATGCTTTGGTGCACAAAACCCGCAATGCAACGCTTGGGTGCCTTTGCGGAAGAACACAAAACATTCACATGACGTTCTTGTTCAGACAAGTGCAATCACCACCCTCTCCCCAGCCCCCCACCCAAAAAATAACAAAAATCATGAGTTGGAAGCAATTAACGACCGCAAAAGGTCTGTCTCTACAGTATTACTTGCTGCTTCCTGTCATTACAGCCCCTCATGAAAGAAAAAAAACACGCAGCGTTTGCCGAAATCGCCACTTCTCCACCCTAAAAGCCGCGAAGTATCACTTTACCGAAACGAACAGAGAGCCCCGTCTTCCTCGCTCGGCGCAGCCCTTCAATAGCGATCCTTCTATTATATCTTCGCAAATGACATGAACAAAACACGCACAAAAAAATAAAAGAGAACAATACCTGTCACGCTTCTTCAGTCTACTATGGTGTGTCTTTTTTTTTTTCCCCGGCCTTTCTATGGGAAGGCGAGGAAGGGGAAATGAAATTTTATGTTCGTCTTTGTTGACGGCGCACACGCCGAGCGAAACACTATAGTGGCCTCCAATCTCGATTTCCCCGAGGGAGACGCGAAAGCTTACGGGCCAGGCATCGAGATGCGACGCGTGTGCACAGTCCGGGATTGCAGAAAAAAACAGACCCGGGCCAAACGCTGCGACGCGCCGAATGTTCGTGCGTGAGTTCGTGCCGATAGCCTGACCAGCCGTGCATGCCGCTGCCGGAAGATCGTTTCTCCGCACCGCGGAGCCATCGATTGGTATACGCGCACTCATTTCGATTCAAGGTTACGTCTGGTCACCTTGTCAGCTGCTTTCCCCGCTTTCCCCCTTTCCCTGCTAACCTTATTCCCGGTTCCACATAAATGCCTCCGGCAGTACTTTCGTTTCGCCCTGGATTTTGTCGGGCCTCCCTCCTTGTTCCCTCTCTCCCCCTTTTTCTCCTGCCCACTCTGAGTGCTCGCAAATCCCATCTCCCCACCTTTTCCGGTCTGTTCCCATTTATACTTGTGTCTACGTTCCTTTCTGGCTTGCAGGATGACGGACACGAAGTCGTTGTATGTTTTGTATATATTCTGTCTGTGCACGTCGCTCGTGTGTGTTCTCACGCAGTGCTTCAGTGATTGATAGCTACATCAGTAATCAAGACAGACGCCGTCGTAAATGAGAACGACTGGTCAGCTTTGAGTAAAAGTAAGGACTGTATAGACATCCCTGAATCTAGGAAACCAATCACACTACTCGCTACACAAGCTCTTAAAAGCGCTTTTCCGAGTCTCTTCGCTCATCTTCTTTCAAGTTTGCGCCAACGATGTTTTACACAGCTACGCACCAACTAGCCCGACAGCATACGTTACTGAGCTCTACAAAAGCCAACCTAGTACTTTTTTTAGTAGAAGAACGAAACTAGCGAATGGTTAGGCTTGGCTACTCCTCGTTTGTTGCATGATGACTGCCGACTATACAAACGTCAACACAAAGCCGACATTCTTTGTTCCGAGTCACGCCTAAAAAAATGCGTGCCACCACAGAAGCAGTTAACAGCAGGTAAACAAAAAACATCATGAACGAGAGCTCCTGAACTGGATAAAGTGCGTTTATACAAACTGAGTTTAAGCACGCCGAACGAGAATACAGAAGGCTTAGGCGATCTGCCGTTACGAAACCACGTTCGCAATGCTCAAGAGAGGCATGAGAGTCAATTCTCAAGAGAGGTGATCTTGTCTTTCCGAGCAGGTGCATACAAACCGAATGCTTTATAATCAGCATGGGGTACATCGTTCAATTGTTAGCACAGTGTTAGCAAGGGTTAGCATAGTGGCAAAAAAAACTACGAGGCGAGTTTTTTATCGTAATCAACAAAGCTGGTTAGCAGATATGACAATGTTGCGAACTGCACGACTGTGCACACAAGTTCAAGCCTAATGAAAGTCACCACATGGCGTTAAGTGCGAAGAGTAAACTGCCAAGGTAAGCAATGAAAAAAAAAAACAAATAGAGAAACAACAAAAAAAAACAATAAACACGATCGTTATGCACTATTTCAAAAACACCGCCGAAGATATCAAGAACAACGTATCAAATACACCTGTCACACTTGCTCGGTGACGTCGTTTTGTACCTGCTACTGAGAGTCGTTATAAAACATTGCGCGACAAAGACCTTAGAGTGCCCCCTATTTTTTTCATGCAAGCAGCAGCAGTCTTAATCTGCCAAAACAAATGTACCATATTACGGTCCAGAAGACACAGCACTCGCCTTCATGTTTCTGTCGGTAGCCCCGCCAAAAATCATGGCCTCCTGTAAACTGTGCGCGACTTCGGTGTCGTGCGCGTTTAAGAGTATGGCGCCGTATCACCAACCACATCTACACGCTCTTAAGACAACGCAAGAACCGCTATTCCTGGTCTCGGAACACCCAACTGTGAACGAAGTTTTGATTGCTCTGGTCCCATGCGAAGCGAACCAAGCGCTGCGCGTAGGTGAGTCGGCCATCCGGCGCAATACCATACGACAGACTCCATATTGAATGTGGCGCTGGGTGAGTCACAGCTTACGTCCGCAAGAGAAGCGGCCGTATCGGCGCGTGCAACAACCAACCCGCGTATTCGGTCAAACACCATACTTACATTCGTCGACCGCCTTGATCTGAGGGCTGTCGTCGTGGTGGAAGCTGTGCTGCGAGACGCGAAGCTTCATGGCCGCTCCAGTTCGAGTGGCCTATCGTAACCAATGCGCCCAAGCTTCCTCCTTTTTTTGTTCTTTCCCTGCGGCCCCCAGAGCAGCAGGAGTCGAAGGAAAGTCCCCTCACTTCACGGGGTACGCGTGCGAGATGCAGAGAGAACCAACACGTTTACATGGTGGACACACCGGGCGTTCCGCTGTCGTACGAAGCGGCGCAGATCTTTAGGCTTGCCGACGGACGATCGAGGGGCCAGCCGAGCTGGAACGGAGCAAAAAACAAAACTAAATCTGCGCAATTTTCGCGACCGATTGTCGGGAACACACACAAGCGCCCCGTTGCGAGAGAGTGCCTCCCGAAGGACGCCGAACGGATCGATAAGTTGGCGGGCCGGCGGCGTCGACGCTAGGCGTCGCCCTGGAGACGTGACGTCACGATGACAGTGCGGGGCTTATTGGCTCGCCAGTCGCGGGGCGAATCGGGGTTTTAGCCGCGGCCCACTGGTCATTGTTACCAGACGCGAGGTGCTCGAGAATTTCTATTTACGGTGTGTATGTGTAGAAATAGGTAGAGTTGGTGTAGATACGTTTTGAAGTGCAGTGGTGTCAATTTTTCAAAGAGTTATGATGAAATAATACCGCAACTGTGTCGCCGTTTCATACTACGGCACGACCATGATTCGATTTATAGCTACCGGACTGGGCTGCATCTACGGCGCTTCAGTGCATGACATGGTTAGGCGCCACTGAATACGAGTTTTGTATGCGAAATAATACGATGGCTAGACTTCTGTTGCGACATCATATCCACTTACATTAGTTCTAACAACCGTTCACAGCGTTAATGTATCATCGATGTATAAACAAGCCACTGAACACGTGGAAAATACAGTGGAAACGCCCTGAAAGCACATTAGTAAACACATGGCAAGAAAAATTCCCGCTTTCTTGTTTCGCGGGAACCAGTGATATTTGCACAATAGTTTCTTCTTTAATTCCTTCACACGTCCGCGGTCGTATATGCACGTATCAGTGCTTGTTGATTCACACTTACTAATTAGCCGTCACTGGAAGCCGTTGCGCGCATTGCACGTAACACTTCAATGTTCGGGGAAAGTCGGAGCAAGCAAATAAGGCTGAAACAAAGCAATACCTACGGGAGCACCGAACAGAAGCTATCAGAAGACATGAACAGATTATCTAAGTTGTACAATGCATGAAATAACTCGACTCGCTACAAAACCGTTCCGTGGAAAGGGCTCCAAAAATGAAGCAGCCTGCATGCAGCGATCAATCAATATGCCGGAAACGGCGAAATAATTCAGAGAGATCCCTAAGCAATATACGCCACTAAAGCAGGTTTTTGATAGTTGTACCTGCAACCCAAACGTAATGCCGAGCTTACACGCGTCCTAGTGAGGATTGGCCACTTTTTGACACTTTCCTTGTTGATTCATTTGCCAGCTTAACACTTCACTCCAACATTGCTTACTGTACAGCTGGCTTCACCGTTGACATGGTCGCTATGCAAAAAAGCCTAGCTGCTCAGTACGCCGAGCACGCATATTTGCCAAGACGGCAATCTTTAATGACATTACCGGAGATGTTAATCTGCATTATCACCTGGTTTGTTATTCCAGGTGTCGGGTGTTGACTATGGTGTTTTTGACGACCACTCACCTAAACTATACTCAATAAGCAAAAACATTAATGAAACAATAAAGAAAACATCACAGCATATCCACGGAGTGAATGATGATGAGAGGGGCGAAGCGTCCGTCAGCACACCCGTGCTTCCGTCCGTCCATTCGTTCTTGCTTCCGTCCGTCCGTGCGACCATCCATACGTCCATCCATGCGTCCATCCGTCCATACGTTTACGCGTTTGTCCATCTGCCCGTCCATCTTCTACTCTGTCTGTCCATCCATCCGTGCGTCCATCTAATGAACACTCCAAGTACCGTCATCTCGCAGCTCGCATCCCCTGTGGCACATACCCACTCCGCGCGTCCATCCATCCGTCCGTCCGTCTGCTAGTCTGTCTTTCCGTCCATTCATGCGTCCGTCCATGCGTTTATCTAGTGAACACTCCAAGTACCGCCATCTCCCATCTCGCATCCCAGTGGCTACGTACGACGACGGGGGATGGACAGACCCACGCCTTAAGGAGCTTCACCCCTAAAAACTCGCACTTGTTCCGAGTACGAATACAACCAATGAGCGAAGCTCCTTGGAAATGGGACGCAAACGACAATGCGCCTGATCTCGCTGCTGGCTTTCGTGAAGGCTGGTGGGGCGCGGAGCGGGTGGGGAGGGCGTGTTGCAATCGGAGGCGGGAAAGACCGAGCGAGTGACTGTGTGGCGCTAGCACGCCCAGGCAACGGGCGGAGTGGAACCCCGAAAATGCCACGGGGTTGAAGACGACACGGCGAAGCGATAGTTTTGCGCGTTGGCCGGTTTCAGGGGAGAAGGCAGAGACGAAGAAAGAGATGGAGACAGGTGGGAAAGGTATGCGAGCGGTGATGCGGCGCGAGGCTTCGACGGCGGTGACGGCGGGGTGAGGTCTTAGTGCCGTTCCACGCGCTTCCTGCACAGCCGCAACGCAAGCGCCGCGACCCCTGCCGCACGCAAGCGGGGGACAATTATGCCAATTGGCGACGCTCTTTCACTCTCTGCTTGGGTACGGCAGGTGTGCCGGCACATGCGTTGCGGCTGTGTGGGAAGCGCGTGGAACGGCCCTTAGGAATGATGATGGATGGTAGCGCAGACAACGAACACGGACAAGAGAAGGCACATAGACACAACACAGCGCTAACTTTCAACAACAGTTTATTACACGCAGATCTCCGTGGTGTATGCGATCCACCACGCCAACGTCGCACGTGCGTAGCTCTAAAAACCATCAAATATAACCAACGCGCGTGTTCCAATACTTTACAATTTTATATTTTTCAATCTTTTTCTACTTTTTCTTTCTTCCTTTTATCCCATGTTACCACAAACCCTATCGCGAATACATGTAATCAAGTTCCTTATCTGTCAACACCACTGATGGGCTGCTCACACACGTGTCACCTAGCTCTGCAATTCTGCCGGCCTCCAATACCAACCGCGTCATCTCGTGCCTACTTCTATTGATTATAACCGTTTCCTTGAATTTCGGTGTGCAATTACATCTCTGGCAATGAAGGGAAAGAAAACCATCAGGAACAACACTATTTACTTTGTTATTGTGCTCGCGCAAGCGATCGTTTATGCATCTACTGGTCTGACCGATATAACACTTTCCACAAGTAAGTGGAATGAGGTATACAACACACATGATGCACTCCACAAATAGGTTTCTATGTTTCTTTTGGCATACATTTGATTTTCCCTTGTCTGGTCTTGTGCTTCTGCAAAGACTCACCAACTTATTGGGTGCCGAGAAAACTACGTTAGTGCCACATTTTTCCGCAATCTTTTTTATCCTGTGAGAAACCTTATGCATGTATGGAATTACGGCAAAACTTTCCTTTCTTGAGCTCACCCTATCCATCCCTTCACATCTTTTCTCCAGCACTTTTCTGTGCAATCCTTCAGCAACGGACACGACGAGGCTCTTGGGGTACCCGGCATTGCTTAGCCTCGAGACCTGTTGTCTGAAGCTTTCATTCATGAGGCACCGGCAGGACTTCTTTAGTGCCTCACTCAAGCACATCTTCGCAATGCCTCGTTTTACCAGTTTAGTATGCGCTGAGTGAAACTGTAGTAAAGGCTTACTTGCTCTGGGCTCGTAACACCAGCATGTCTTTTCATCTGAGAATTGAAAGTTAATGTCAAGAAATCTGAGCCTTCCGTCACATGGCATTTCAAAAGTCACTTCAAGTGGGTTAAGCCCCTCACGAAAAACGCTACACACGCTACTACATTGAGTAGCAAAATCTGCAGTTCTGTCATTGATAAACACTAAAAAGTCATCGACGTACCTAAATACGTGCACAACATTGTATTCATTTAGGCGTCCTGACAGGAGGCTATCAGGACGCCTAAATGAATACAATGTTGTGCACGTATTTAGGTACGTCGATGACTTTTTAGTGTTTATCAATGACAGAACTGCAGATTTTGCTACTCAATGTAGTAGCGTGTGTAGCGTTTTTCGTGAGGGGCTTAACCCACTTGAAGTGACTTTTGAAATGCCATGTGACGGAAGGCTCAGATTTCTTGACATTAACTTTCAATTCTCAGATGAAAAGACATGCTGGTGTTACGAGCCCAGAGCAAGTAAGCCTTTACTACAGTTTCACTCAGCGCATACTAAACTGGTAAAACGAGGCATTGCGAAGATGTGCTTGAGTGAGGCACTAAAGAAGTCCTGCCGGTGCCTCATGAATGAAAGCTTCAGACAACAGGTCTCGAGGCTAAGCAATGCCGGGTACCCCAAGAGCCTCGTCGTGTCCGTTGCTGAAGGATTGCACAGAAAAGTGCTGGAGAAAAGATGTGAAGGGATGGATAGGGTGAGCTCAAGAAAGGAAAGTTTTGCCGTAATTCCATACATGCATAAGGTTTCTCACAGGATAAAAAAGATTGCGGAAAAATGTGGCACTAACGTAGTTCTCTCGGCACCCAATAAGTTGGTGAGTCTTTGCAGAAGCACAAGACCAGACAAGGGAAAATCAAATGTATGCCAAAAGAAACATAGAAACCTATTTGTGGAGTGCATCATGTGTGTTGTATACCTCATTCCACTTACTTGTGGAAAGTGTTATATCGGTCAGACCAGTAGATGCATAAACGATCGCTTGCGCGAGCACAATAACAAAGTAAATAGTGTTGTTCCTGATGGTTTTCTTTCCCTTCATTGCCAGAGATGTAATTGCACACCGAAATTCAAGGAAACGGTTATAATCAATAGAAGTAGGCACGAGATGACGCGGTTGGTATTGGAGGCCGGCAGAATTGCAGAGCTAGGTGACACGTGTGTGAGCAGCCCATCAGTGGTGTTGACAGATAAGGAACTTGATTACATGTATTCGCGATAGGGTTTGTGGTAACATGGGATAAAAGGAAGAAAGAAAAAGTAGAAAAAGATTGAAAAATATAAAATTGTAAAGTATTGGAACACGCGCGTTGGTTATATTTGATGGTTTTTAGAGCTACGCACGTGCGACGTTGGCGTGGTGGATCGCATACACCACGGAGATCTGCGTGTAATAAACTGTTGTTGAAAGTTAGCGCTGTGTTGTGTCTATGTGCCTTCTCTTGTCCGTGTTCGTTGTCTGCGCTACCATCCATCATCATGCAACCATACCAACAAGCCCAAATCGCCACCCTCATTGGCCCTTAGGAAGCTTCGCTCCGAAAAAATAACCAAGACACGCATTCATGGAGAGATTTAGCACGCGGAAAACTTGAGTCGCCATGGATTCATTCATTCGCCCAGCATGCCACCTTATAAGGACGATAGTCATTCTTGGGATACTTGAACGCCAAAATTTCGGCCTGCCTGCCTGCCTGCCTGCCTGCCTGCCTGCCTGCCTGCCTGTCTGTCTGTCTGTCTGTCTGTCTGTCTGTCTGTCTGTCTGTCTGTCTGTCTGTCTGTCTGTCACTTAAACTTTGGCAGCCGGTCAAAGTTTAAGCACTTGCTGAAAGCCCAGCCATCTAGAACTGGTGGCTGCGTTTATACTTGTGAACATTGTCGATCAAAAAGCAAATGTTACACATATCTGCGGCCCAACACAACTACGTATCAGGTGGTGCGTTCCTTTACTAGAAAAAAACACAGCTACGTAATTCTAAATACCCTACTGTTTCTTACGCTGAGCTGAAAATGTGACGCTTCGCACAAAAAGTCGATCTGCCAACGATGTAGTGCTGCCATCTGGCAGTTGCCCTGGGTTCTGCACAAGCTCATGTTTCCTGACACCACTGCCAGACGGCGTTCATACCTGACACAGCGCCTCTTATATTTTATTAATGCCAGTCAGATGCGGCCGACTCGACATAGAAAAGCGCTGTCTGAGGCAAGGCAAAACATAAATGGACATTTCGCCAGCAGAAGACTTGTCTTTCGACGACATTTGCAGTAAACCATGCAGATACGCTGCCAATGTTTTCAAGGCACGTCTTACGTGCAATTGTTTTGAACTAAAACAAGGTATCGTAGCTTAGCCGGGCTGCTAAGCATTATGTGTCCTGGATGTTGTGTACCGGATACGTAGCGGCCGAATGTGGGAATAAAAACGCTCGTTCTGTATTTACTTTTCTGCACTTTTACGTTTCATTACGAACAAGCCATACATGCACTTTATAGCTACTGTTGTGCTGTGAAGCATCAGCACAACCTTATTTTACACATAAAAGCAAAAACCGTACACATCTATGTGCACGTTTTTTTTTTCACTATGGCAGAGCTGTTATAATCGTGGTTAGCTGTGTGTCGCAGCTAGCAAGTTATCTTTATCATAAACCAGCACGCTGTCAATCACCGCAGTCTGTGCAGATTGTCAACAACAGAAGATGAAACGTGCGAATCTTTAGTGGACAAGCGTGGTGAATAGTGGTGCTTTTCCAATTTAGGTATTACGTACGTGCTGCAGGAATCTTACAACAGAGCGGTCTTGGACGAGGAGTGAAAATGAGGCAAGGCGAGAGAATGGCTACAGAGAAAGAAAGAATGGGTAAAAAGAGAAATAAATTGGAGAAAATGAGAAAAATTTGAAAGACAGAAAAACAAATAGACAGAGATACAAAAGAAAGACATAAATGCCCCTCCTCCCCTAAAAAATTTTATGAGAAGCATAGCCATTTGTAGTATAGTGTAGCAATGATTGGGAAAGAGACAGTTGAGAGAGTAAAAGCCTAGCCAATCCAGGGCAAGCTAGGTGCCCACCTGTTCTGTTGTGACCCAGCCTTGCGCAACTCGGTGGAAGCTGTGTTATTTTCTTTAAGAGTTCATCAATTCATAGTCATTGCAGAGTTTATCTTCAAACATAATACAGCTACATATATGGGCATACTGGTATAACTAATTGCTTGCGTAGGACAAATGGGACAAATACACGTGCTGACCAAGGGCGCATAGTAAGGGGGGAGGGGTTCATAAGGGGTTCATATTTTCATTCCCCTCCAACCGACGAGAGACAGCCCTCAGAAGAACGGCTATTTGGGCTAGTTGGTTTGAATTCATGATAATAAGGGCTGCAGCGTGAGCACGAAGGTGCTAGAAGAAAAGTGAAACGAAAGGCGAGGCAAGGAAAGCAAAGAGGAACACACGATCGCTGTTGTCCCTTGCCGAATATTCCACGACGCTGCACGTGCTCGTATGTTTATGTCGAGCACGTGCCGCGTCGTGGAATATTCGGCAAGGGACACTGCGCTCGTGTTGTCCTCTTTTCTTTCCTTGCCTCGCCTTTCGTTTCACTTTTCTTTTAGCACCTTCGTGCTCACGCTGCAGCCCTCAGCTTCTGCTGGGGGGCTGTCTCTCGTCGTTGCGCCGGTGTGCACGCTAGTGCTCATCGCTTCCGCTAGAGGCGCAGCTGTGCTCTTCGTTTCAAGAGCGCTCACTAGATGGCACACTGCCGCTCAGGCGACGCTATCTCCACTCTCGGCGCGTGCTCTAGTTTGGTAGGAGACTGGTAGGTGACCGCGCCTATATATAGCGCTTAGAGTTACTATATATGCTACCTTCAGGCAGCAGAGTTGCTAATAGGTCCGCCATCTTGCCCACTGAATCGTCTATGTCATGCAGAAAAGCCACCGCTTCTCAATGCGCCAACGCAGCCTAGCGGCTCCGTGCGTTTTCTCGCTTGTTTATAACTTGTCACTGGCGCAATGACTTTCGCTTAAAAAACAAAGAAAAACTCGAATAAATATTGGCTTAGATATCACTGATGCTTTAGCTCGTTCGATGACAGTCACCACAGGTAGACATTTTTTTAAATAGCGAACAAGAAAGCATTGACTGAATTTGTCGAGAATCGTGTACACGATTTGCGACAACTTAAGTTCCGCAAATAAATCGATTCACGTTTTTTTTTTTTGCCGTTTTTTAAAGGATTAAGCAGGTGACTCGAGAAAACAATTGCTAGAACTATTCTTCCGTGTTTTACAAATAACGCAAGCAAACGAGAACTCTCAGTGTATCTATGCGTAGTTGTGGCATGCTATCATCGTGGCAACTACGCAGCGCTGAGTCACGGCACTGCGCCGCACAAGCACCACTAACACTGACGTCCTCTAAAAAGCGACAACACAAGACGCAATCACAACGCCAACGAATCAGTACTTCCGCACTCAGCGGGATCACCTCACCGGACCGCTTGGGCAACGGTGGTGGTGGCGCCAGTAGCGACGGCGGAGGTGGCGCCAGTAGCGGCGGCGGTCGCAAGCATTCGCGCTGCCGTAAAGTTTGCTTTCTATGGACGTTTCTTGCGCACGTGAGCGCGCTTGGCGAATGGGGGTGCGAGTGGAGAGTTCGATCAGTTGCGCAACTCTGCTTCTTAAAGGTAGACAGTAAATCCAATAGCGCTTCCTTTCTCTTTCGTCGGGCATCGCTCAGTGCTTGTCGATACTCTACCCACTATGGCTGTGTTCCATTCCAATTCTTAGACAGCACGTAGACAGTCTACCCAGACTGCTTAGAAGACAGCACCGAACCCATGCTGTCCGATAATTGGAACACTTCTGGACGGCTTTTACGCGACGATGTGTCACCTCGCGTCGAGAAGAAAAAAGCTAAAATAAACAAACCTAACAGTTGTATTTTCTGGCTTACTTAGTGTTGAAATCAAAAACAAATAAACGTTACTCGCATTGGGCGTCTGGGAAAGCGTCAGCTTGTGTGCAGACGACCATTCCGTCGAGATATGATCTATCTGAGCGCTTCGCTGAGCCGCCATTTTGTTTAGACAGCAAAGTAGCCTGCATCGTATTTGTCTACGACGCGGTCTTCTCGGAACTGTCTATTTTGCCGGCTACGTGAGAATTGGAATGGGACTTAAGATGGCCGTCATCCATTTAGATGTCTATTTAGCCGTCTACGGTGAGTATTGGAACACAGCCTATGAACAACACCGCAGAAACCGAGGTGGCGGCGCGGAGGGCTTTCAATGCGGGGGCTCACCGTCAGGACTTTTTTCAAACTTGCCACTACATCCGATAATTCGAGATCCTCCGGCTTTACTTTACGGATCACAAGCCCAAAAGGAAAACGTTTCTCCGAGCTTATATGATCCGTAAATAAGCTCTTGAACAAAATGTATATGCTGCATCAGTATGTGACTACCGGTATACAGTACATTGATATGTAAATAATAAACATTGTGTATATAACGTGTGTATACATTTATACCACAAGAAGTCTCGTGTCACGTCTTTATATGATGCTGAATGAGCATATGTACAGCGGATTCACGGTTTACCCGTTTTAACCTCAGGAGCAAGCTCCTTCATCATCACTCACTTCGTGGATATGCGAGAATTTTTTTTATTTGCATAAGCGCACACATACAAACGCACGCGTGAACATACATATATAGTAAGACAGAACTCCCCCCCCCCCTCCCTACCCGAAAAAAGTTTCTGGCTTTACTACTCACACCGTTCAGCCTTCCTATTTGAACAGCAGCTGTCTGAAAACACGGGAAGCTTCTCAGCGGCTTTCTCGAATATACTCTTGCTTATCGTGAAAGTGACTGAAAAGGTAAACAGGTGCAGAATATAGAAACACAACGCGGGGTCAGACACCCCTGCCGCCGGTTCGGTTCCATAAATTACAGCTTACCGCTAAGGGTTGTTTTCATAACAGAAAGAAGGAGAAAAAAGGCTTGCACTCACGAAAAAAGCGCTATTTTTTTCTTCCGTGCGAGGACACGGCTTTTAGACTACGTAAAGAAAGAGCTGAAAGCTGAAACGCTGAGCTTAAAGGCCTGGCGCTGTCAAACTCAAGTTTCTCGCGTCCCTAGTGTCATCGACCTGACGTGCGAGATTTTTATCAGTCGATGATGCAAGTACAAGCTGCGCGGATGTTTGCGCAGCTTCTAGTTTCGCATTTGCGATACCTGTCCAGGCAGCGGCACAGCATTAGAAAGCTTTGGCTTGAGCGGTGTGCGCAACTAAGTTTGAGTAATATATACTAGGACACATATACTAGGCATATACTAGACACACATACTAGGCTTAGAGGGTAGACGCGCGCGTACCTGCATTTGTGCGCTCGTCGGGTACAGATGGGAACATGTAGCCCTACCCTGGCGGAACGCAGCAGAATCACGTGACGCTTCGTTCAATCTTTTTTTTTTTTCTTCCTAGATGCCGTGCGAGCACTCATTAACCAACTAAATGTATTAAGACTAACCGCAAGGGCGAAGCGACCAATGAGAGAGCAACAAACTGGAATGTTACGCGACGTGAGGCTTTAGCAGTTCAGCTATAACTCTTATAGAATGCGTTATGGCGTAACGTTACAAAACGATGCACTAGGAGATGGCGGCTCCAGGGAGCGAAGCAATTTTCTGTCGTCTCGACCCGAAACGGCGAGAGCGCTGCACGTGTAAAGGTGCGACCTGTTTACTAATCTCGGTAGGGACGGTCGCCCCCTTATTTGATCGAAGTTAGCCGTTACTGCCCGAGCGAATCAGCACTACTCCCTCAGGGTTGCCGTTGGTGGCTACTTTGCGTCAAATCAACTACTTTAGGACCCCGTCTATTGACGAAAATTTCAGCTTGGCTTCATGGATAGTTTCTGGCTACTTTTGAACTCGTGTTTCGACACGCTAAGCAGGCAATTTTCTTGTTATTTGCCACGAAAATGCACCGTTTCCAAGCTTTGCCGTTGAGTCATCCGATGCGCGCGACCGTTCTAACCCAGCGAGCTGGTTCTCACAATTAACGCGGTCTGTATAAGCACTATCAACTGGAGCCTCGCGAAATTCCGCTTCCACACCCACCCTTAAGGAGACCGCGGGCAGTCACAGTGCGAATGCTACAGACGGACACGTATCCATCTCCATATATCGTTCAGAGTTCATAGAAGGCATGCACCCGGGCTGTCCACTCAGCGGACATCCAAGGTGTACACCTCAGCACGTACTATGGCAGCGTCAAGACTTGCACAGAGGCTCAAGGTCTCCTTACGGAGAAAGACTGTCTCCACTCCGGCTCCTCACTCACTCCACCTAGGAAGAGCAGCTCAAGGCTGTCCAAAAAGCCCTCGAGGTCGCCGAGAGTCTCAACCTCACGGCTCCACCATGGGTGCGGCCTGAAGACGGTACCCTAGGACAGGGACACTCTTCCCCTTCTAAGGGCCCAATAAAGTTTTGCCTGGTGCGCATCGAAAAGTGCACCAACACGAGACACTGCGCAACTTCAAAGACGGAATGACGAAGTCGCGTGCATGTTGCAACCGCATGGCAAGCACGGTGCTTGCCCTCTATGCTGATACTACGCACAAGTTTCTCGCCGTGAACTTAAAGAAATCTACGCCCCAATATGAAACTGGGCTGTTGATATTTAACCATATTTGACCATGTCAAACAGGACTGGTAATACTTATGCTCTGCTTGTACTCTGTCATGATTTTCATGTTAGGGTCTGTCGCCTGTGTACGCCATGGAATCATGTCATACCATGCCAGTTTTGCAACATGCCATGTAAACGAAACCACCGCAAAAGCTGCAGGACTATGAAATGTAAGTCATGACATTCATGACATAAATGCCATATTATTCATGTTATGACTAGTCAGATATGTTCTTCCTACAGTCATGTTATGCCATACCAAGTTTGGTATTGATACCATTATCGAAACGGCCAGGAGAGCTAAAAGTCGTAGGCGGCTAGACAGACAGACGGACGGACGGACAGACAGACAGACAGACAGACAGACAGACAGACAGACAGACAGACAGACAGACAGACAGACAGACAGACAGACAGACAGATAGATAGACACAGACAGACAGACAGACAGATAGATAGATAGATAGATAGATAGATAGATAGATAGATAGATAGATAGATAGATAGATAGATAGATAGATAGATAGATAGATAGATAGATAGATAGATAGATAGATAGATACGCTCAAAGTGGCCGAAGTTTGCTAAGAAATGCTTCGCATTTAAAAAAAGACATATTCTTGCTTATTCAATTTTTTTTATTATTGATCACTACTAAAGGCTGTGCTGACACCATTTCTGTTCTGTTTGGCTACAAGTTCGACGATGATATTAAATAACATAGCTCCTTTAGCCCCAACGGCCACCCTGCCCCCCAAACCCTCCATGCTCCTTTTGTTGCTGTACGATTAGCGCCTGACCACCCACACCCGTTACAACGCGTCAGCTCAATTTTGCACCGTGCAATTTTGACACAGTGCTCCGCCGACGACGAACTCTGTAGCTTTGCGGACACGCAGCGCCACCTGTCAACACAGTATTGAGTATTGTAAAGCCCGACTCCCTTGCACATGTGTGTCAGAGCGGACCCGTTTGAGAGCAGACCTATGTGTTAGAGAGGAGAGCTCGGCTCTTCGAGTCTCTGTCGGCCCCAGTGCCGAATTTGTAACGCCTCTGTATATATGCTGTACATAAACCTTGTTTAACTCACCGTCGTCTCGTCCGCTCGTCTTATCAGCTCTGCGCAGAAGCAGTCGCGAGCTGAGAAACATACGCTACCAAACGGCTGGTGACCTTCCCGGCGGAGTTGGAAGCAGTGGCGCCTTCGGGACCGTGTTGGCGTCGCCGTCTTTCACAACAGTGGTTGGCAGCTGCGGGATCGGCCGGCGTCAGCGACATCGACGCGGTGAGTGCCTGATGTTTTCCCCTCAGTTCACCAGACTACTCTAGCTGAGGTTGTAGTAGTTTAGAGAAGGGCTGTGTGAAGCATTGAAGTGAGCTTTGATCGTTTCAAGCCAAGTCTAAGCGCTTTGAAACCAAAGTTAATGCGGAGGGGGTAAACACGGCAGTGTGAAAAATTGCTTGCGCGTCTTGCTAGTTGACTTATAGTGGGTACGGCAAGTAAAATGTTAACAGGGGCAAACAGCAAGAGGCTAGTGTGAACGATGGAGAACCTTAAGGTGAAGGAACTCATCGAAATTTGTGAGGAACTCGGCATTACTTTGGGCCGTGCGAAACGAAAGCAAGCGATCCTTGAGATCATGAAGGATGAGGGAGTGTCGGCGGAGGAAGTCGATGAGGCCTGGGCGGATATCAAAGCACGCCGCGAGGAGGCTGAAAGGCGAGAAGTTCGTGAAGAAGCTGAAAGGCGCGAAGCTCGCGAACGTGAAGAAGTTGAAAGGCGCGAACGTCGCGAGCGCGAGGAGGCCGAGAGACAGGAGCGCCTCGAGATGAAACGACTAGAATTGGCAATCCTACAGTGTTCGCAGGCGCCTAGCGTAGCTTCTCCGACGATTCAGGTCAGTGGTTTTAGAATTCGGGACCAACTGCCACCGTTCGTAGTAGGCGAGGACATGGCGAAGTATCTCGTCAAGTTTGAACACGTCTGTGAGCGAAACGCTTTGGAGCGGTCTCTTTGGGCGCAGAACCTGTTAGCTCTTCTTCCCGGCGAAGTGTCCGACGCGATAACTTGCTTGTCGAGGGAAGCGTTTGAGAGCTATGACGAGGTTAAGGAAGTGCTCTTGAGACGTTATAAGTTGTCACCCGAGGCTTTCAGGCAAAGGTTCCGGTATGCTGAAAAGGGGAATGAGTCACACGTTGACTTCGCGTTTCGTCTTAAGGCCGATTTAATTGAATGGCTCAAGGGCTAAGGTGTTTATGACGACCGCGATAGAGTGGTGGAATGCGTTGCATTGGAGCAATTCTACCGCTGCATCGAGGATAATGTCAGGCTTTGGCTGCAGGACAGACTTGGTGAAGTACAGCTAAACAAGGCAGCAGAGTTAGCTGAGGAGTATTATACTCGCCGAAAGTTGCACAGCAGGGCAGCGCGCGTTGAAAAGGATGAGAGAAAAGAGGGCTTTTCAAAGAAACCTGATCAACGGAGACCCGCTCCGCGCCGTAATTTCAAGAAGGACCCGTCTCTTACGAAGGACAGTGTAGGGGAAGGGCAAACAGAAGCGGAGAAATCGAGTGAGGTTTCTACCACACAGGCATTAGAACCGGAAAACAAACGGAAGCCGCTAATCTGCTACAACTGTAAAAAGGAAGGGCACATCGCGAGAAACTGTCAGGAAAAGTTTGCCTTCGCAACGATCCGAGAATCAGAAAAAAACATGCGGTTGTTGGAGCCGTATCTCCAAGAAATTAGGGTCAATGAGAAAACGTGCCGAGCACTTAGAGACTCAGCGGCAACCATGGACGTTGTCCATCCTTCATTGGTGTCTCCGGATGACTTTACAGGAGAATGCGCGTGGATCAGGCAAGTGGCCGAGGAGCAGAGTGTTCGCTTACCAATCGCCACGGTTGTCATTGAAGGCCCGTTCGGTAAGCTTCGCACCGAAGCGGCTGTGTCTGCCGCGCTAAATGATCGTTTTCCTTATCTTTTCTCCAACAACTCAGAGCAGCTTCTCGAAGAGCAGGGCAAATCGTTCTTCCCCAACTTAGCGTGCATGGCCCTCACGCGATCGCAAGCGCGGAAGCTATCGCGTCAGCTTGATCTGGTTCAATGCAGTGAACTCTCAAGTGACCTTGTCGGCGGGTCAACGGAACCCCAGAAAGGAAATTTTCCGCATGAGTCATGTGAGCGGTCACGCGAGCGGCCCGTCGCGGAAGCGGCCGGCGAGGTATGCGTAGGGGGAGACGACATGGCGCCATTGAGTCCGAGCGAGAGGGTTGCAACGCTCTCGCCTGTAGCGGAAAGTTGGAGCGAGCTGCCGAGAGTTGATCGAGAGACGCTCATTCGAGAGCAGCGTGAGGACCTCTCGATTGAAGCGCTAGTGGAAAGCCACAAAAACGCGGCACAAGTGCTGTAGAAGGAGCACTACGAGAAATCGGTGAAGAAGCGTGCTTTTGAAGTAGGGAGTCAGGTAATGCTGCTGCAGCCGTCCAGAAGGAACAAGCTTGATGTTGATTGGGAAGGGTCCGCCAAAGTATTATCGAAGCATTGCGATACAAATATGAAGTGAAATTAGGAAGGCGGCGGAACCAAATTTATCACAGTAACTTGAAAGCAGTCGTAAATTTACTTTTAAGTGCTTCAGAGGAAGAGGGAGCGGAAGTTTTGAGTACTAGTGAGGTAATCGAAGGGGGATCGAAAGTAATCTGGGAGCAGATAAACCTAGAGCCTAGGTTAAGTGAAGCCCGGAAGGAGGACCCGAGGAGGACCCGAGGAGGATTGTTTCCGAGTTTGGAGACATGTTTTCGGACCGCCCCGGAAACACGAGGGTGATCGAACACGATATCGAGCTAAGCGGTGAGGAGTCAATCCGTAGCAAGCCGTATCGTTGTTTTCCTGTGCAACGTCGCAAGTGTGAACCGCTCTTGGTACCGCATAGGTATCGTCGCCTAAAAGTAGCCGGTTACCGAGATGGAGCATGTTGCTCCACAGCGCAACTTTGACGTTCGCTATCAAAAAAAAGGAAAGCTAAACGCTAATGCAGGTGCATTAAGCAGTGCGTTCTAGCTAGTACCTTCTCAACCTTTCGGTTTCTCGCTGGCGATTCGGGGCAAAATTTTGACCTCATCACGACCTGGGCTGAGCGCTCTCGTTCACAGTGATCTCAAGGGGCCAACTTTATGTGGTATTCTAATTCGTTGCGTTGTTGTAAGTGTGAAAAATTCAAGTTCTTACTTTAAGAGTCTTGTGTCCCACATGTGCCTCTTGATGTAGAGGGAACAAAATTCCGATAGACACGTAGATTGGTATATGTTGTACTATACTTGTCTGGTGTTCTGTTGGGTGACCGAGGGCACTTGCTTGTGTCGTGTGTTGTCTGTTGTCGAACCGTTCTTAGCAAGTTGCAGAACCATCGACAAGTGCTGAAACCGAAGATGGTCAGAAGAGACGAGCGAAGTTGGCCAGCAAGTTGTGGCGACAAGCCAGTAGAGCTGGGATCCGTCGTCAAGAATGGGATGTGTTCCCGGAACAGAGTCTGGAGCTGCATTCTCCCCATGGCCCTGGAGGCGAACCTGGAGGGACCTGGCGAACGAGCGCGCCTGTAATCCGAGCCCCGTGGAAGCAGCTCGTCTTTTCGGCGCATTGTCTGGCGGCGGGGGTGCTGTTATGCCTGCGAGTCCACAGCGAACGGCCGTGCCTCTGAAGAAGGCAATCTGTGTCAAGGCCAGTCCGCCTGACGCGATCAACAACTCAACGGCGCCTCTCTGGCGTGCACGTGCAGTGAGTCAGCCTCGGCAAGCGACTCGTCGAGTAAACAACTGGCGTCTTCATGTCTGGGGGTCTGACGCATTGCGCGGCGACCCCATTAGAGGAGTCTGCCCTGACGACCAGCGGCGCTTCTGGTTGGACATTTTGGTTGGACCCGGTGCAAATAAAAGAAGCCCTGCGGCGCGTCGCGATCGGCGGTCCTAGGTAAAAGCTGACATGTGTGTCAGAGCGGACCCGTTTGAGAGCAGACCTATGTGTTAGAGAGGAGTGCTCGGCTCTTCGAGTCTCTGTCGGCCCCAGTGCCGAATTTGTAACGCCTCTGTATATATGCTGTACATAAACCTTGTTTAACTCACCGTCGTCTCGTCCGCTCGTCTTATCAGCTCTGCGCAGAAGCAGTCGCGAGCTGAGAAACATACGCTACCAAACGGCTGGTGACCTTCCCGGCGGAGTTGGAAGCAGTGGCGCCTTCGGGACCGTGTTGGCGTCGCCGTCTTTCACAACACCGTGCAACTACGGCATCCGAAACAACGATTGAGCTAAACATAAGGTTATTTGCGCATTGAACACTTACAAAAAGAGCTATAAATTTCTTTCTGCTAGTCAGACGCGTCACCTCACCGCCGTGAAGTGCTGGTTCACTCGCCAAAACGACGGCGAAAACAAGAGAACAAGCAACAGCTCCGCGCTCTACGAAAAAAGACCCCAGTCGACGCTACTGTTGCGTTGTGAATTGTCACAGACGTAAAGGGCTACAGTTATACTAATTTCCGCAGCTTTCGCGAAGCAGAACGGCGAAAGCGCTAGATATGGGCCGTTTGCAAAAGTGTTAGGTAAGCGAATTACGCGCGTTCTCCCCAGCCGTTCGAATGAGAACTGTGGTAATGTAGGTCTCCTGTTATTGTTTTGAGTTGCCTTGACGGAGAACCGTGGTAACTTTGATTATGAAGCTTTGCAGAGCCTCTGACCGCGGTGCACGCCGTGCAGCAGTAGACAGATGACGCGCGCTTTTAGATGCGGAGCATCTTATACTCGCGCCTTGTAGTGCGCCGTCCGCACCGCTTCTCGAACATTCGACAGCTGACGCGCGCGCATGCGCCGTCGCGCCGTCGCCCACTCTTCCACCATCTGTGCATCCCTTCCTCCTCTACACACCGCGCGCGCTTCACTCCTCCACCATCTGTGCACCCTTCCTCCTCTACACACCGCGTTCGACATCTACAATTCTCCTGATTCTCCAGTGGACGCGCATGTGGCGTCGCGCTTCGAGAACATTCAACAGCTGACAGTGCATGCGCCGTCGTGCTGTATATATACTCAAGGTCGGCGCTCGCTCGCTCAGTTGCCGCTCGTCGGTTGGTTTGTACGGCGCGTCGACGTCCAAGGTCGCGGTGAAATGAATTCTAACGAATCCACAAACACAATGATCGACGTCCCTTCGACCAGCGCCGCCCTTTCGCATACGTGTGTACGTGTTCACTCATTTAACACCCCCTCCTACAACCACGTTAACCAATTTAGCCATCGACCCAAGTAAGTCGCAATTTAACACCCCATTTCACAACCACGTTAACCAATTTAGCCATCGACCCAAGTAAGTCGCACTTTAACACCCCGTTAACCAATTATATGGTCCGCATCCTCCTCAGTGTTCCCCCGAGGGAAGCTGCGGGCAATTTTTTTGTCCACCATTAAGCTTTGCCTTTTTTTTTTCTTTCACAGAAGGGACCACGCTCGCAGTCAATGTAGGATCGAAAGGGTCGATACTTAAGCAATCTTCGATAAACCGCACTCGTGCGCACCGGGGCGCCGATGATTGAAGGAAACGGCGCACCCAGGCGCTAGGTGCGATTTTAGGGCGAAAGCTTCACATACTAAGAACTTTGATTATGAAGCTTATCAGAGCCTCTGACCGCGGTGCACGCCGTGCAGCAGTAGACAGGTGACGCGCGCGATAAACATGGCACACGCCACCGCCACCGATAATTTCAAGTTCCGGCTTTAACTATAGGAAACGCGAACAAGTACGTCATAGATGTAAATCGCAAATTGATACCGACCACAATCAGGTCTTTCTTGCCGTTGGTCTCCGCCATTGCCGGAGCTAACTCGGAGGCCTTTTGATGTACACCGGGAAAGCTGACACGCATGTATCCCCATAAGCAGTACATACAAACGGATAACAACCATCAAGAGAACATCACAGCATGCGTAATAAAACAGTACAATGCATCGAAAGCGAAGATCGATAGAGAATACAACTGCAAAGGCGTAAATCGCTAGGGCTACTCGTGCCGGATAAAGCGAGCTCCGTACCACTGTCGTAAGATAGATTGCGCGTGTAAATGTACCTCATCGCTTTGGCATCTTGTATATGCCCAAATTAAACGCATTTAGGCGTTACACAACGCACGTCGGAGTGCGGTGTCTTGGACTCGATGACATGCGATGCTCGCTTGCACTTCAACTGCCAGTTGCAGTACACCCAAATAAACGACATATTTCGCATTGTACCCGCAGTTCGTTTTGATGAGCTTCCTAATTCTCTGAAGCGAGGTTGGATTGAAGGAAGAAGCTTGTCAGGTCCTTGATATTCGGGAAACCGCGCCTCAGGCACAACGGAAAAGCGGGGCCTACGCACTTTCGCTTACGAGCGGCTCTCCTTGCACTACCCATTTATGGCCAGCGCGTCGATGGGGGCGCTGGTGGCGGCGTTTTTCGCAGCGCCACTTGGGAATAGTCCGAGTGGGCGTGCAGCTTCGCTAGCCGCGGGCTCTCCCTCTCATAGGGCGAGGCGCCACGCCAGTAATATCCGCGCTGTAATGGGGCCTTTACCTCCGCCATGAACCATTGCGTGCGACAGCTCACGCACCATTCGAGTTTCAAATCCCACCTCATGGGTTCATCGCCGACTTACGCATACGGCAACGCACTTCATGGGCACGTGTGAGAACGCAGCGACGAGCTAAAATGTGGCGAACACGGACCTGCTGAAGGAACACATTCAGCAGTGCAATGGACCCGGGCACCATTTATCGTTAGCTGCTGCAAACATACAGAGTGGACCGCTTGGGGGCACCATTCAAAGCCGTTGGAGGCCACGCAGCAGAACGTTCGAGTTAACCATGCTGATGGCTGTAAGCATGGCAACCAATACACATTTTTCGACGGTACTAGACAATTTCTTTATTTAGCACAGAAGACTACTAAATGCGACAAACAACAAAAGGCTTTGCTTACTACCGTTTTTATTACACTTATATACAGATAAAAATATATGCATCCTAGCGAAAAAAAAAAACTGACTTCAATTCCTAAATCAAGTAAAACAATATGCAAAGAAAGTAAACAAAGCAAGTCTCAAGGAATCGTAAAACATCAACTATTCAAGCGGCAATTATGAGAGGAAAGAACTTAAGTTGCCGCAATTAATGCAATTAATGAGAAGAAAAAAAAGTGATGACCTGCAAAAATATATGTACACTAGCTATACAATATATCCATATAAATTTCAATTCACTCACTGCATCATGACCAAGGAAACGGGGCATTATTTTCATCACACAAACACGGGCTAGACAGTCACCGTTACGTAGCCACTCAAAAATGACTTCAGTCTCCTAAAAAAAAACTACACTTGCTTCCAAAGCATATGTCTGTCCGCTCATGAAAAAAAGCGTAAAACTACCAAACACCTGTGCAGCTGCACAACGAGCATTCTGAAAGCTTCCCATTTCGAAACTAAGAAGTTTCAGCATTTAGAAAAATGTGAAGAAAGAATGAAACACTAACTGCATCTACTGGCAGTACAGTTACGACAAATAGGTGTCTGCTTCACACTGCAAATGTAAATGCACACAAAACCCTACAACTTAGCTCATGTTCCAGTCATCACTTTTTAAGCCATGCCAAATCAACCACACTTTTTTTTTTTTGGCTGTTCTCACCGATTAGCAACAGAGTTCAACTAGTCAAACGACACTACAATGTGAGAGCAACTTACGATTAACATGAACTTTGCCAAAGCTTCAGTTGCTGTGTAAGGGACAAGGACTATTACACTGTTAAGCCGGCGCACAGGCTGGAGTTGGTGCTCGCTTCTGCAAGTTATCTGTAGTGGTTCCAGGTGACATATCGACAAGTCACACTACACTCTAAGAAAATATGGAGTATTTGGGGAGTAGTTCTGCTAAACAACAATAACCGTCATCTGACATGCTCGTGTTTCCTTTCGCGAAAACCTGGTGCACACCACTTTCTTGTCGGGAATGCTATGTCACCGATTACGAGTGTGTCGCTTGCGACCGCACACTACCAGAACTGTGGTGATAACGTGAAGAAAGTACTCGAAGCAGTCGACGATTATTGCTGTGTAGCAGAAACACTCCCCAAATACTCAGTTTTTTTTTAAGAGTGTACATACACGCATTGGAAGAGAAGATAACCTTAGCATCGGATTCACCGTGTTAAAGTTGGCTACTTTCAATATAAAAAAATTGGTTTGTTGCTTGAGCCTACATGTAAATGAAGTTTTCTTGTTTTGCGATACCCTTTTTAAACAGAGCTGCAAGATGATCTGCCTATGCAAAGAGAATGACTGTTGAGGTCATCTACACTGGCAATGCATGTATGCAGTAACAATATGCCATTATGTATGTAGCCCAGCTGTTCCTAAGCAAATGTAGTTGAAAATTTGCATTTGACCCATACTCTCGTGTTCCCTTCAACAATGAGAAGCCGCTGCACATGCAAGCAAGCTATGCAAGACTGCTTGGATCGACGTCTGGAAAAGCAGATACCGATTGGCAGCAATATTTTTTTACAGTGTGCTCGGAAGGCATCCCACTAAGCGGCAGCATAAGCAGATTGAGTAGCTGTCAAAGTACGAGTGGCTAACAGCGACCCTTCATTTCTATGTTAGCTAGATGACAGTGTTTAAAGGCAGAGCCTGTGCAGGCAAATGCGAATACTACAAGCTACATTGTTGCCAACTTTTCAATACAGTGAAGTGCCCATGGGATACTATATTGGTGATTATTTTTTTTTTTTGTGCAAGGCAATGTTTCCAGGACTTCAGTGTAATTTTTAGTTTGCTTATTGACAACATCACTATGTTAATAACAAAAGATTCATTAAGGATGAAACTTGCCCATGCTTAGGATCCATAATTCAGACCCTCCAGCATTCACTTATGTTTGCATTAATAATGATAAGAGAGGGTTTACAGAAGGTTTAAAAATGGGACCAATCATCTCAGAGAGCCCGGGATCTCATGCCGCTCAGCAAACTACACAGCGAGAAAGAACACAATTTAAGAACTAGAGAAAATTAAAACTAATTGGGAATATGCATGCCCCAGTACTGAATTACCAAAACAATGTTAGTGGCGAGATAGAGCCTGCTTTTGTTTAAACCACAGTGTCGCATCTTGCAACAGTAACACAATTGCTTGTCATGCTGTGTGATGGTGTGAATGGCACCCCAACTTTGTCTACATTAAGCACATTGGGAAGAAAAAACTTTTTGAAGATTTCGTGACAAGATCATTCAGATGTACCTGCATGTAAAGACAGTTTTAAAAAATTAGAAGTGCTTGCAGTAACTTAAAACTCAAATAGAAGCAACTTTACAAAGGCAAACTATTTAGTACAGACAAAAAGTGCAAGAGAGCTTTGAAATATGCTGGAAGCACTTTAACTTCAGAGAGTTCAATGCCAAAATTCACTAAGACGTCTAAGCTCAATGGCTCTTCAGCTGTTCCAATACTTACATCTTCCAAGGTACGAAATTTGCATATCTTTTATTATACACCACCGAGAAAGGTCCTGAAAAAAATTAGCGCCACATCTGTTCGAGCCAGCACAACAATAAAACAAGCCTTGCAGTAAAACTCTGTATTTGTTGACAAAGTATGTACACACGGACATGCCACACAAAGGATGAGCCCACCGGAGAGTTCTGATTTACTACTGCCTTCATCTACTGCATTCGCTTATAGTTAAGCTTTTCCAGAAGAGTGTGAACGCGCTTGCGCTGCGTATGTGGAGTGTACAAGATTTAGCATGTGTTTCAGCGTTCACTTGAAGACTATGACATGCGGCCTATCCATGCTTCTTGCTTTTCACTTAAGCAACACAACGAAATTTACAGTCGTGAAACTTAAAGTAGACAGTTCGAGCAGCCACGACCTCTACAATAGAACCTTACAAGCGTCTAATATGCCAGAATCATGGTTTTACAAGAAATCATATCCAAAACACATGATTGTATGGAACTATTTGATGCATAAGCCATGCGACAGAGTAAGGGTTACATTTTTTTTTCTTTAAATGCCAGTATCAGGTTTCATATCTTTTAGAGCAGTCTCCAAAAGAAAAATTGAAATTTAGCTCTGTTTCAAAACCAAGTACGAAGTTCCGCGTCTTCCGGTAATGTATCCGGCTAAAAGTAGGAGGTTTTCACATTGAATCTCACAACTACATCCCTACGGCAGAAGTCCCCTCTGTGTTCAACGTGCCTCTTTGTTGTTTCACCCTTTCACGAAAAAAAGACAATGAAATGCATCGGGAAAATTCCATGAAGATGTACTTTTAAAGCGTACATTATGACAATGCCTGTACAACAAGTGCTGAACAGTGCATGGGTGTGAGCAAGAACGCTATCGCGTTAATTTTACACCTGGCTCTTTCAGAACGCCACAAGAGAAGTTGGGCAACATTGCAAACATGCACACGCACAGGTACACGCACACCGGAAAAAAAAAAAAGATGCCAACCAATCAAAACAACTTAATTAAAATGAAGACATGCCCTTAGAGGACCCAGGTCAACTGCATTCACAGGACAAGGCCCTTCACAAATCATCTGCACTTCAGCGCCATTGTTACAGCTTCTTGGCAAAACCGCCCTGTCTCGCTACGCTCAAAATGTTCACCCTCCAAAGTTTCTCACAGACACTGCCGAAAAGCAACCCGCAGTGCAGTTTTTCACGCCTAACTGCTGGCACGTATGGCACTAGAATCCATCGTCACTTTCCATTGACTGGAGATGCATGTCATTCAGGTCTGCCACAGAGCTCCCGTGCGACGATTCTGGGTCTATGGGATTGGACTCGATGCTCCCAGAGTCGTCAACCGCTGGAAGAGCAAAATTTGATTACATACGCACTTGCACGATTCTGAGCACACTAGTGAAAGGAAGACGAAACACAATGTCTCTATAACCACCTGCACGGCATAGTTTAGAGAATGAAAGAAGGGTTTGCGAAACAAGCGAAAAGAAAGATGTGGAGAATGAAGGGCACATGGCCCACATGCCGAAGTAGCAGCCACACATTTACACCATAGAGTGCACATGCTTCGCCCGCTAACGAGCATGACAGGGAGCATACACAGAAGGAGTACAGTAAATATAGTGTTCTGTGTGCACCCTGCTCCTCGAAACTAGGAGGATAGATAAATTAAGGGAGCAGAAACAAATTACATGACAGTGCAAAATGTGATTGGTATTAGTTATTTTGGTCATCAAATGCTAGAGCACCTGTTAAGAGACTGCAATTCGATTGTAGGTGACTACAAAGGTGCATGTTTCACACGCTCTAATGTTTTATAAAGGTGAAGTAGGCACTCAGCGTAGCCCCATCACTCCTCCATGGGAGGACCTTTTTCTGCGCCCTCGACTCATCACTGCCCACAGTGCAACTGGAACAACTAAACCAATAACAGCCGTTGCAGTTCTATGCACCAAACCACGAAACGAATACGAGAGACACTACAAAGGAGGGCGCACTGTAGAGAAATTTCAAACATGTGGCGGTTCTTTATTATGCACCCAAGTCTAAGCATATGGCTCTAGCATTTCGCCTCCATCGAGACGCGGCCGCCGCGCCCAGACTTGACTTTCTCATCGTCAGGCAAGCAGTCGGGCACTATAAATGCTTCAACATCGCGGGAGATGAAACAGCTAGAGTGCAGAAGCTCTTCGGTCGTGAGACGTTAGGGAAAAACAACCAACTTGAAGGTCCAAAGACTGAAAAAAAAAAGAGAGAAAACTCCACTTACACAGTTGATGGACAGCGGCAATGTCTTCTTCGTCATGGCTGAAGCGCTTGTCGATGGACTCCTTGATCTGGTTGTTGGCACCCTTAGGGTCCAAATCCATGGCCCACGAGAAATTCATTAGGGCTAGGTGGGTGTTGCCCAACTTTTTGTGAACCTGCATACAAGATACAACCAGGACTTGAGACCGTTGACGAAAATTGCATCCGGTCTTTATTTTTTAAACGCCGTTGTGGTGTTTTAAATCTTCTTTTAATGATTATTTCTTGATCAACTTTGATCAAAATGCCAAGTTTATGTGCGTTTATGTGCTATTTCAAACATCAAATTATTTTTCTAATGAAATATGTAGTTTTTAGAATGTAGTTTTGCGAAACAAGCAAAAAAAAAGACTAAATGAGTTACGAAGTCATTCAAAACCATATTTACTCACGTAATTTTCGCACTCCTATGATTCTCACCCCCCCCCCCCCATTGCCCAACAAAAATATGATTTTTTTTCGCAAGTAATTATTGCGCATCCAAAAATTGCAGCCGAAATGTCTTCTGCTCCTTCCAACCACTGGTGATGACAGCGCACAGCAGCCTGGGGTCATCTCATATGCATTATTGCTTACTCTCAATGCATAGAGATGCAATTCAATTCCAGGCAAGCCAAAGCAGCAAGTGTGCATTGGGACATTAGGGTGCCTAGAATGGGGAGGTGTGAAAAGCGAGCCGCGTTTCCCTTGCCCGGAAGTGTCGCATTGCGCAGTCTCTCCAATAAGCCAAAACATAGCGTGACAGTTAAATTCACTGCCAGCTGACATGGGGAAGACCGTAGTGTAGGCCACTGCAACAGTCAGCGTTCCACATGGTTTTACAAGTGCTTTGTCTTAGTGTGCATTGAGAGGAATGGCGTCTGCGAAATTAAGAAAAATCAGGGACCGTGATTCGTGTGAGGCACTGCCACCAGGGGTATGGAATATGCAGGGGCAGAAGTGTCACTTTCCCGTGCGCCGGCAGACTGATAGATTGCAGTTTGGAAGCTTGCCACGCCCATGGCCGATAAAGCTATAATATTTCTTTATTGTGGGGCTAAGAAGAAAAAAAAGTACCGTATTTACTCGCATAATCGGCGCACTCGCATAATAGGCGCACCCCTAGTTTGGTCGCGGAAAATTCGATTTTTTTTTAATTCCGCGCATAATAGGCGCACCCCGAACTTGGCCGTGATCAGAAACGATTCTACCCCCCAGCGGTACAGTTGGAACGCGGTCCCCGTACCCTGAAGAAAAAAAGAATAAAAAAAATTCGAAGTTCAACGACCTAACCAACGTGTTTGTCGAAATGAAACTTGAAAAAAAAAAAAAAAGCGTCCATGAGCGAACAAAAAAACGGCTGTTCCATCAATTACTGATACCCCCCAAATCGCCGCGCTTTTTGGAGGTCACGTGTACAACGCCGGGAGCTCGATCGCCATCACCACCATCAGAGAAAAAGAAAGAAACGCTATTTTGCAAGAGGTGTGCGTATGTTGTGGTCGTGTATTGAACTTTGGTTCCACCATGGGGAAGTACGCGAGCTACACAGCTGGGTTTAAACTGAAGGCAGTGCAGTACGCGCTGGAGCACGGCAACCGGGCAGCAAGCAGGAATTTCGGCGTTGGAGAAACCAGTATTCCGTACTGGAGGGACCAAGAAGAAAAACTTAAGGCGATGAAGAAGACACGACGGGCTTTCCGCGGTGCCAAGACCGGCAGGTATCCGAACGTCGAAGAGCAACTGGTCCGGCATATACGGGAGCTACGACAAGACGGCTGTGCTGTGTCGTTGGATATTGTGCAGACTGAGGCGCGCAGAATAGCCCGAGCACAGGGCATCGAAGCAAAAGAGTTCAAAGCCAGCTCCGGATGGACAACTCGTTTCATGCGGCGCCATGGCCTCGCACTGCGAAGGCGGACCACCTTGTGCCAGCGCTTGCCCGCAGCATATGAGGACAAAGTGGTGGACTTCCACAGTTTTGTTATTAAGCTCCGACAGCAGAAAGACTTCATTTTGTCCCAGATCGGCAACGCTGATCAGACCCCCCTTTGCTTTGATATGCCGTGGAACACGACAGTGGAGGAGAAAGGTGCACGGAGCGTCATCGTCAGAACGTCTGGCGCTGATAAACAACGATGCACCGTAATGCTGGCGGTGACAGCGGATGGGCGTAAGCTACCGCCTTACGTTATTTTTAAACGTAAGACGCTCCCAAAGGCAAAATTCCCTCAAGGCATCTACGTCAGAGTCCAGGAAAAAGGCTGGATGAGCGCGGAACTCATGGTGCATTGGGTGAGAACAGTCTGGGGTCGGCGGCCGGGTGGTCTGTTGTTGCCGTCCATGCTTGTCCTGGACAGTTTTCGTGGGCACCTAGTAGACCGCGTACGAGATGAGCTAAAGGAGCTGCGCACAGATCTGGCAGTGATTCTGGGCAGCCTCAAATCGATACTGCAGCCTTTGGACGTGTCCTTGAATAAACCTTTCAAGGACAATGTTCGAAGGCTGTACACCACCTGGATGGCTGGAGGACAACATCAGCTGACTACAGGTGGTAAGATTAAGAGGCCGCCTGTGGAAATGCTGTGCGCTTGGATCGTGGAAGCGTGGCAGGCGATCTCCGACGAAGTCGTCAGGAAAAGCTTCAAGAAGACGGGTATCTCGAACGCACTGGATGCGAGTGAGGATGACATGTTGTGGGGTGCGGATGATTCGGACACCGAAAACGAATCCCCGCTCAGCGAGGATGAATGTGTGATCTCCGACTCGGACTCTGAATAGGGAAAAGGAGGAACAGCTACAACTTTTGTGTAAATAAATTTTACGTGTGTGTGTGCAGTTGACGGCTCTCGCTCGTTCATTAAAAGGTACGTAGGTATGTTTGTTTTATGCTGAATTAATTGGTAAACGATAAAGTCGCCTTTTACTTGACAAGTGTGCAGATTTAAAGCGCGAGAACTGAGTTGAAAAAATTTTCGAAAATTTTACCCCGCGTAATTGGCGCACCCCTAACTTCGAGCCGGATTTTCTGAAAAAAAAGTGCGCCTATTATGCGAGTAAATACGGTATATGGAAATAGCCCGACTCATACCATCAGTAAAACGGGGATAAAGCTATGCAAGAAAATTCGACCACCCAAGAAAAACAAACATTTTGGCTCAAGTTAAATGTATAGAAGCCAAACAAGTGCTACAAAAGTCTTATGTGAATTTGTGACAAACACCAGCAGCTAAATTACTAAACAATTTGCAGAGCTCTTAAAGAACTGAACGATTGCTTTGCTAAGTGCATTCACCTAAACGTTCTATTTTCTTTTTCGGTTTTACTGCATTATATTTTCATAGAGTATACAAAGAAACACAGTGATGCTCACCTTGCGTAGAGACATAACAAATATCAAAAATGCATGCATCAAGCCCCTATAAAGCATTGCAAAACAGCTGCAAAGTTAGATAACTATAAAAGTGGATATTTAAGGCCTGCTGTACCTAAAGTTTGAAGACCAAGGCATCTACAAGCTAGAAGAGGCTGTGTATTTCAACAAGATGCTTATGAATTGCCTCTTCACTACCATTAGCGGATCCTCATCCGTAAGTAAACAGAGCAAGGAGCATGTCAGAGTGCTGTTTGGTGCCAATGTAAGCTTCCCTTCTTGATGCTGGAGAAGGCAGATAAGCCATTGCACTTTTACAAAATGCAGCATTTCCCAAGGAATGCATCTACACAAACTACAAGCTAGCATGGATGACTGCTGCTATTATTGAGGACTATGTGTACCTTATGAATAGACTGTTCGAAGCAAAGAACCAGCAAGTGCTTTCGATAAATATAAATTGTCCTAGCCAAGAGAACAGAGGCATTGAATGGGTTACTCGAAGGTCGCAGGTTCAGATCCTGCTGGTGGCAAGTTATCTTTTCATCCACTTTTATTTCTTCACATTTACATAACAATTACTTCTAACAAAATCCTCTATACGTACTTTCCCAGGCATGATTGTCTATTAGTTCTTATTAACAAGGCGATCACTTTGGAATTTTTGGCTGCACACAACTGCGGTACTGCAACTGACGGATCAAGGCACCATTAAAGACCATTCAGAAGCTGGACTCTTTTGCAGTGCATGTTCACAGCGTGCCGGCTCTTGGTGCACCGTTAACAGAGACACTGACGATGACCGGATTAGCGGCGATCTGCGTGAGGCTGTTCATTAAATTGCTGGACAAGATGTAGAAAAAGACTTTCCAGACGTTTGCGTTGGCTGACATCGCTCCCATGAACGTGGAGATTATTGACACTGTGTAGTGGCCTCAACAAGAACGGGGAGACGTGAAGTGAAATGCAGATGTAGGAGTGCCTATGCTTGCTGCGAAATAAAGCTGAACGCATAGACAGCAACCACGGCCTTGTGCAATGCCTGGACAAATCGGAGCAGGGGCTGCTCGCACCCAACCAGAACCTGAAACAGTGAAAGTTCAGTGCCTTTTTTGCAATTTAATAAAGTTCTGCTTCAATAATTACATTGTGCTTCGACTTTCTTGGCGGTTTGGTGGAATGAAAGCTCGACTGCTCTGGCTTTTCTTGAGTGGTCACTTCTACCGTTAATGATGAATTTTTATCACTGTACCGCTGCCTTCATTATAACGGGCGATTACAGCACAGTTAAGCATTGATAATACGAATTCGAGAAGAACCACAGGATTCGTTGATATAAGTAAGTGCAAGCTCCAGAAAGCCTTTCTAGAATTTATCCCCTCATGGCCTGTGCAGTACAATGCGCTCCTGCATGCACTAATTGAACCATCATCGCACATGCCAGAAAGTGAGGCAGTCTACAGGCGAGTGCACCGCAAGAGATAGGGTGGCAAGCACATGTGTGAAAGGAGGGCTGGGCTAAGTCCACAAGTGTTGAAGATTGGGAGAGTTCGTTCATCGTCTTGACGTAGTATGGTGCATTACGGTAAAGAAGAAATGGCCGCGCATGACAGACCGACACATCTTTTGTGTCGGTCTGCTCGGCCATTTATTGTTTACCGTAATGCGCTATACCAGTTCAAGGTTTGGATAAAATTTCTGATCAACTTTAAAGCAGTGAGTTAAAGCAGTTAAGGCAGTGAGGGAGATATTTTCTCTACACAGTGACAGAATTTCGAAGTAGCCACTGACAAGCTGTGAAAAACAAAATAAAACAAAAAAATCTCGAAACAGATTGTCTTCAGCTTCGTAAAAGGACGCATTCATAGGACAATAGTTTTACCTTTCCACTGAGGAAGTACACTAGTGACTCCTTGGGCACAAGCTGCTTCAGCTCATCTAGCTCTTTGAGTGCCTCCTGGTAGCGATCCACCGAGAAAAAGATGGTAGCTCGCTGAAACTTGCACAATGCGTTTTTGGGTTCCATAGAAATGGCCCTGTTTAGAGTTAAAATGGACTCGTCTGTCCTCTTCAGGGAGTGCTGTACCTGTGTGTGAAATGAAGCAAAACAACAAACATGTACAATACTCTTGTTTAAATGTAGATATACATTAGCATCAGCAACCTATTACTGCATCTAATCTGCCTCGTTAACCAATAATACCAAGGAAAGTGTGGAAGCATCCCCAGAAACCTTCATAAATGCCTGCACTGAGCAAGTAGCTGCACAGCAGCCCTAAGTGAAGAAGCTCCAAAGCAACGCTCCACCAAACTTGTATCAAAATATTTGTGCACCGACAAGGCCTTACACTAATAGACTAGGCGTAACCATAAAACGAAGCATTCTAATGCACATCAATGACATCATACAATTGTTGCCTGCAGTTAGTAATCAGTGTGCAGATCATATGCACAACACGGCACTTCATCATTCAAAAACACTTAAAATAGTGTGCTGAAAAAAATCTTACGTGTCAGCATATATTTAACATATAAATGATTGAATGGTCCCACATCAACCAGCATTATTCCACAAATATAGAGCACGCACAATAAGTTTTTCTTTTTTTTAGACTCGAAAGAGTTATTTGAAAAACTGCCATGACAGAGCATAACTCTAATTTCAAGCTGGATTACACAGAGGCAATAATACGTAATATATAATAATTGTTGGGCTTTAACGTCTCGAACCCCCCCACATAATTATGAGACGCCGGAGTGGAGGGAAACGGAAATTTCGACCCCCTGGGTTTCTTTAACGTGCACTTAAATCTAAGCAGATGGCCCTCAAGCATTTTCACTTCCATCGAAAATGTGGCCACCAAGGCCAGGATTCGATCCCGCGACCTGCGGGTCAGCAGCCGAGCGCCTTAGCCACTAGACCAACGTGGCAGGTGGATCACTCAGAGGCAGACACTAATTGAACAATAAATTGAGATGCATGATCAACCAGTTCAAAATAAACCAATAATGAAGCTCTGTTATTAACTAGCATATATGGCGATTGACTATACGCAGCTGCAGAGCTCCCAAGGGCTGTACACAAATAAAATTTTGGAAAATAACACTAGTTTTAAGACTAAGCATTTCTTATAAAGAAAGTTTAATTATGCCCAAACTTTGCACGTTGTTCGACCTTTTCAACTAAATGCCATTTTATAGAACACAAACAGCTATATATCCATCCTCCACTATAGGAATAAATTTGTTGAAACTGGTGTCATACCTACAGATTTTTCCTTCACACCTTGGCAATATACTAGCTACAAGTCAGTAATTGCAATTTGCTGAAATCATAAGTAGTAACTGTTAGATCTCTCTTTGGAGCAGTCTAAATCAAGAACTAGAACTGTGCTATCTACCAGCAGTTCATTTTTTTTTTAATGTACAATCTAAACAAGTTTCACTGGTATAACTTCCCAGACAGACACGTCCAGCACCAACACAAATACACACAATGACATGTGCTGAAACTTACCACAGCAATGTGACAAAGAAGCACAGAGCTCTGTGGGTTGATTTGGAGGGCTCGCTTGAAGTGCGCTTCTGCCATACTAAAATTTTCCTGCTTGTAGTAGATCATACCTGCCCCATACCTGGTCGAGCACACAAATACAAAATAAAAGTCAAGTACAAGGGCGATTCGCACCCACACATACACACACACACATGCACACATCTGCAAATTATTACAGGGTGCTGACAAAGCTTTACCATTTCCTTCACACTGAATGATGTAATAAAATTTTCTTAACACCTACACAGAACATCAGCATTTTGCTCGCGATGGCATCATAGAGTAAAGCAGCTTTCCTCTCAGACTCCGCTCACCTTTCCAAATTTTACTGGGATGATAAACAAATGCTGCCATCGACAGATTCTTGATCAGCTATTGATACACCCCTACCTGCCCTACACAGCGAATTTACAACAGCAACCAATGGTGTAGAAGCTGTAGAAGTGGCCATAAAACCTGCGACTGAGTGGATAACAAGTGCTACAACAAGCTTCCAAATTCACCCGCGTGCCCTAGAACCTTAAAAGTTTATGTGCTAACTGAAGCTAACAGAATATGCACAAAACAGAAACAGTAAGGTTTTTCCTCATCTGCCCTTTGTGGTATAGGTGAAGTGTAATTCAGAATGGTTAGTGCAGCAGGCAAACACAGATTATGCCTTGATGATTCAAGTACGACAACACTTTGAAATGAACATTACTTATGCAATAATAATGAAAGGACGTTTGTACAAGTACTCTAAGCTGCTGGTCAAAGAAAAAAAAAAGGTAATAATAATTATTCCACTGAAAACTTGTCATCAGCTACAATGATTTACTGAAAGGGGAACATACGAATTGTGGGCAATACCGTATTTACCCGCATAATAGGTGCACTTTTTTTGAGAAAATCCGATTTCAAGTGCAGGTTGCGCCTACTACACGGGTTAAAATTTCAAAAAATATTATTTCTAACCACAGCACAGATCACTGATAATTTAAGCAATGGAAGTCACAAATATCCGCACTACAGCCGAAACAACCTTCGTCAGCGCAAAACGTGTTCACCATGCAGTGTCGCATGTCTGACAATTGAGGCATGAGATGCGATAGACTCAACTCTTTAATTACCATGCCTATTCAAATCAATCACCGGTGATCGATGCTTTGAATCGCTGTTTTTGACATGTTGAACTTGTTTTACATGCACCCAATACTTCCTAGTAGTTACCTCAGTCACTGACCTTCCAGAATCGGTTTGAACATGCCCGATTTGGCAACACAGTAATTTTTGACAGATCTTAAATGTATATTAAAGCATCGTTCATCAACCAATGTTTCTGTGTAGTTGTAAAAATGGGCTTGGCTGATAAATTTGAGAGAAATACATGCCGCTACTGATTACACTGCAGCAACATTAAAAATCTGTAATCAAAAGAACCTTAGCAAGTGAAATATCAAATTATGGCATCAGCTTCACAATCTGACAGTGTTGAGTCGTGACAGTTGTCTAAATATTTATGCCAGCTATTCACTAAAGAGCCGTTGTTTGGAATCGGAAAGAAATTTATTCTAAAAACATTTTTTTACGGTGCTCCGCCACATATATAACGTGTTGGGGTGGTCTTTTAAGGTAGTTTCCAGCTGCTTTGGTTTCCCTTCTGTTGTTACATCTGACACAGGGTCGTATCCAGTGACACTAGTGGCTCCTATGCACAATATGCACATTATCACGACCGAAATTTTGTGCGCTGAATGGTACCGATTGTTTAATTTCATGGGCTCACACCGCAATCTAATCGCGAACCACCATTGGAGTGTTACAAGCACCACCCATGCTCCCTTTCCTTCAAGTAGAGCCACTGCAAAGAATTACATTGACTTCGTATAAAAACGCAATTTCATTGCCCATGACTGCCACCGAAAAGCAACAAGCAATGATTAGACCTAGCCTACGGTTCAGGATGTTGTCGCAAGAAGTTTGTAAAAGACAACATGAGGAGTGCGCGTCCGAAAAATCTCACTCAAACACCGATCCAAGAGCAGCGCACGCGATACCATGTTTAGGTTTACGGCCGGGAAATCAACGGCGACAAAGTCCGCCAATCTTGAACAAGTTCGCGGAGTAACAGCAAACGCGGAAAGTGGTAGAGAGCCGAAAAGCTTATAAATTTGCGGACAAGGTAAAAAACGCAATGATGACGACGCTTTTTCCGACAGGAAACTCAAAGCGCACTTGATGCGGACACGATCGCACGTTTATGCAGAGCGCGTGCTGCCGGCAAATGGCCGGGGCCACACTGGCGCCAGTGCAAGGAGCAACAGCCCTCCTCCCTCAATCAACAAACCAGCGCAGTGCTGCAGTGGCTTTTTTTTTCTTTTCTTTTTTTTCTAGCTCCAAATAATGTAAGAGCATGTCACATTGCAACCATGCAAGTACGGTAACTATAGATCACGGCCAAGTTCGGGGTGCGACTACCGTAAAAATCCGTGTATAGGTCGAACTCGTATATAGTCCGAGGTGCACAACGAGCTCTCATCTGAAACTCCCTTGTCAGACATGACCTCCCATAGTGCCTCGTCTACGCTGCCATCGTTGGGGTGCTTGAGGTAGAGCACTTTTTGAAGGAACGACAAACGAGCTCCTTGGGAATGCAGGCCCAAGCCTCGGTGATTCACAAGTACAGCATCATGACGAGGCCAGCATTCGTCATCCGGCAGGGGTCCCTTCCGGCTCTCCAGACCTCATGCACTCGGTAACAGGTGCTTGATGTGATCCTTAACGCTTTCACTACCACGTCTATTCAATTTGTTCAATTTGAACGGTGCATTTTCAAGTTTCAATTCTCAGTACGCTCGCAAAGTTTGCAGGAACCTAATGCCATATAGGTAAGCAAGTGGGCAACGCACAACGTGATTCGTGATGCTTTGGTTGTTCTTTGTTCTTCCGTCCCCGCAAGAAGCTTCAGGTAGCTGCGTGTGCATGACGATCATGGCGTTGTTTCCCCGTGCGGGTGGTCCTATAAGACAACACGTTTCTATCGAATCGAATGCATCAACAGCAGATTTCTAGAATCAGCAGCAGTGAGTCCAGAGAATATGTTGAGATCAAATTTAAGCCCCGATGGCGCGAAATGCGTCAAGTCAAGCCGCAACATCCAGCGAGCGAGTGCCGGCTGTATGAGATCTGTTAGAAAAGTACCTGACCTTCGGTGGAACAAAAATAAAACTGGCATAATTAGACTGTTTATCCCCCTCCACACACTTCTCCTAGCAGTGCTGCAATTGTTGGAAGCATTCGGAGAATGCCTCTTTCGAAATGGAGTTTAGCTCAGCTTTCGTTGCAGCCATAATGTTTTCCTCAGTCTGAAATCGCTCTCCTTTCAATGTCCTCTTGAGTTTGGGAAGCAGCCAGTAGTCCCAGGGGGCCATATCAAGAGAGTAAGGAGCCTGTTGAACTACAGAAATAAAACTTTTCTCCGAAAAAAGTATTAACCAAGTGTGAGGAATGTGCACGAGCATTGTTGTGATGGATGCGCCAGTTTCTTGTTGACCACAACTCGGGTCTTTTGCGCCGCACAGCATCGTGTAGGCAACGGAGGACATGATTACTTGACCCTGTGGTGCGTACTTGTGGTGTACCACACCGCAGAAATCAAAGAAAGCAATCAGCATCACTTTGACGTTGCTGCGCACTTGGCGGGCCTTCTTTTGTCTTGGCGACGTGGAATGCTTTCACTGTGACGACTGGGATTTTCTTTACCGGGTCATACCTGTACACCCAAGACTCGTCACCAGTGATTAATGGTGTTAAGGGGGGACGTGGCAAGTAAAACTAATTTTTTTATTAATGTACTGCTTGTGATGAAATTTGGTGTGTGTATGTGGATGATTGTGAGGATTCCAAATATGAAAACCGTTTTCAAATACCTCTTGCACTTTTTGAGTTACAAGCATAATTGTACTAATTAATGCTGTTCACAATTAAAGAGATAACTATTGCTAAATGAAATTATTTTTTTATATTATTATGTTCCCAAGGCATCAACTTGTGCAAAGAAGCTATTAGTTGATTTTTCTAGTTCTTGTAACCATAAATAAATTTCCAAAACATGGATGTTTTGCGCACACATCGCAGCAATTTTAAAATGTGTTCTAAAAATTTCAAATTATGAGTAAGAAAAGAGATAAAGCTTTATTGCACTGCTAAAGGCCTTCTGAGCCTAGTGCAAAAAACGGAACGACTCTATCAGTCTTTGTTAGAAAATGACAGATGTTCTAGCGAAGGCACATAGGCGAAAATCAAGAGTTGAGAAAACTGACTTTGAAAGTTCACTCTTGTTTGGAAGTTCACAACATGCCTAAAACACTCAGAATCCTCCTGGGCAGTAATCCTGAAATGCCTGTGGCCTTGGCCTCTGTAGAGCGCAACCCAGTTTTGCGCTTCTTTGTCGTGGAACAATGCGCCTTTTGAGCCCTCTTTACCCTTTTGGCATCCTTTTTGGCTGCTCGCCGCAAAGAGCAGTCTCTTGGATTGAAGCCCAGTTAAGCAGTGCTCTCTTGCAGCGCACTCTTGCAGCCACCAATGAAACGGCAGACAGCATCTGCAACTGCACTTTCCACACTCCGAAGGGAGGCGAACTGGCTCTTGGACTGGAGTGACCAAATGACGCTGTTCATACTCTCCCCAGCGTTCTGGGTTTTTCCCTGCGCACACCTTTCAAGGAGCTCTTTGTTCGAGAGGCGCTTGTAGATTGGCAGCAGTGCCACTCACACGTGAGGGGGCAGTTTATGTTTGTGAGGCGGCAGCGGCTCTCCCTTGGCCAATGCCTGATTGTGCGGGCACCAGGAGTCGGTCCCACTTGGGCACAGGTCGTGGTGTGGATCCTGGTCTGTGGATGTTACATGGTAATAAGTGGCCATGATGGCCCTCTCCATGCCAGGAACATCGTTGGGGTAGCTCTTAATGGCCCAGCCATAATAATTCGTTAACTTCTTTATCAGGCCCTGTGTCAGCCGGCCTTTGCCACCCATGCTCAGTCCTCGGCCTTTGGATTTGTGCTCATCAAGAAGGTTGCGCAAGGAAGTGTCCATTCTTTTTTTCACATGGTTCACACACTCCTGCTTCTTGATCACCATGTAGCCATACACCTTGCCTTGCGTGAGGGCAAGGTACGTACGGCTGTCACCGTCGCAGAGCACATTGATGTATCGAAGCTTGTACTTGGTAAACGATCTTTCAAACATGATCCTAGCTGCTTCTACTTCCATTTGGCCTGTATTAGCATCAGTGTTCTTTTGGCACTGCGGGTTGTGTTTCTCAAGCCACTTCTCATAGTAGTCGTCACCAGGCTTGGGGCCAACAGCACAGCCTTGGCAGTAGTTGGACAGGACACAGTGGTCCAAGACCAAGCCTGTGTACAGCTCGATTAACAGCCCACGCCAATATGACTTCTGTGCCCACTCGTCATCCACGTGCCGTCGTAAATGACGTTATAAGGAAAAGACTTAAAGACGCCGAGGAACGGCAAACCAAAACTGAAGAAGACGAGCGGAAGGGCAGGTGGCACGAAGGCGACAACAAGAAATGAAGAAGAGAAGGAGAAGGCACGTGCGATTACGAGGCAACTGTGCGTCAATCAGCTGATGACCAGTGGTGGCCCATAGAGGTGGTGTGCCACGATTGGGCCACGGGTGACCATTACGTGGCAGTAGGCTGTGTGGCTGGGGACGAGCCGGAGCAGCGGCAGACGGGAGACAGCGGGCCGAAGCGTCGGATGCAGGCGATCCAGGTTCCGACCAGGGAACGCGGCCGTCCACGCTGCTGCCGTCCAACCACCAGCTGGGGCGGCATTGCCGGCACGAGTACTGCATCTCGGGGCGCGGCCTGGCCTGCTGTTCTCTTCCTTGCCGAGGGCATCGCGGATCTCGGCGAGGCGTCTCCACGGTCAGCCGTTCGACACAGCGATGAACGTGGCCTGGCTAATGGTCACGGTTGCGTCGAGCATCGCGTCTCGGCGCACGCTCTTCGCTGGACGGGCTGGCCATTCCCCGCATGAAGCATCGCGTCTCCGATGCGGGTTGACTGCTCAGTATTCGCACCCATGCCATCAATTGCCGGTGTCACCAGAGTGTCGCACATCGGCAAGGGACGAGCGAGACGTTCTGCCGGGCGAGACGCGGGCGTGTGCGCAGAGGACCACGAAGCCGGGCGAGGTCCAGGGTGGCCGAGGATCCAGGTGCCAGGGGAGTTGCTGGCTGAATCGAGCATCACCAGCGGTGCGAGCCGTACCGAGAAGCGGTGCGCCGCTCGAGAGGACGAGTTCCTGGCAGCGTTACTGAGCCGGACGTGGGACCCGTACGAGTCGGCCAGCTCCGGTGCGTCGGTTCGAGGTCGAGTCCGTCGGCCTGTACAAGGTCCAAGGACGGGGCCTGCTGAACGGCTCCTGCCTGGGTGCAGTGGCCGGGAGCAGGTTCGTGGGCGAGGCCTACCGGGTGTGGTCCTCGTGAGCCGTGGCCTGATCCTGGACCTCGGGAGTTGCGACCAGGCTGCTGGGTTGGTCGCGACGTCCGATTCAACGGCGCTGCACACGGTAGCGCATCCGTGTGCGGTCAGCCGTTCCAGCCGTGCCACCTTTGTCCTCGCGCACGTTGACGACCGCGTCATGTCGGGACGACGGGGACCCAAACTGCGACGTTCCCATTCCTGGACCAGGAAGTGCACAAAACCGAAAAGAAGAAGGTGTGCCTGTACAAGTAGGTGTTTCCGCCGCACCTACCGCACTCGACGCTGGCCTTCATCGGGCTGCTGCAGATGCTTGGGAGCGTGTTCTCCGCGCAGGAGGCGCAGAGCCATTGGTTCGCGCAGCTCATCAACAAAAAAGTGTCACTTCCTTCTCTAGTGTGCAATATAAAGCTTCTTTTGTTCGCATCAATTGCTGATGTTCATCCTTTTTCGTCCGCTACCGACAAACATAGTGACGAACGTTCTTTAACCATTACAGATGTCAATGTTGCCTGGCACTCCTCCTAGGCCCTTGTGAATGTCATGCACCTTCTGTGAACTTTCTGCTTCAATGTGGGTGGCAGCTGATGTGGTGGCAGGGTAGCTGTACTTCCTTTGCAGTCTCTGGTAGGACTTGTGGTGCAGTGCACGATGCGAAATGTCCATCGCAGAAAAAAATGTCGTTTATGACAGATTGTTTTCTGCCAACTGACTGCACAGCCCTCAAAGCACACACGTTTACCTCAAAGGGGTTCGTTTTTTGTTTTTGGAGCACCTCGGGGACGACCACGCACTGTTCACTATGCCACAATTGTCACAAAAAAGTTACATCCTCGCCGCGAGTCCAAGGCAGTGCGTAGTCTCAAGGCGTATCGACCCTTCATCGCACTTGTTGCACTTTGCTGACGAAAGCAGACCGTTCAGCATCTTCTTATTTACAATGAAGAATGTGGAGTCTTTACCACCGTCATTTTCGTCGCAGCCTTCGTTCAGAAGCTCGAGCTTCCGCTTTGAAACGGACTTCGATGCTACGGCATCCAAAACATCCCGCCTTGTCTGCGCCCGCTGCGCGATTTCTTCACTGCTCGGAATCTGGGCCGAAACTCGCGATAGAATGTTCGACGCGCGAACACCCGGAGTTGCAACGGCTGCCGACGCGGTGCCATCGCAATCAGGTTCGCGAGAGCGTCCATCACGGTCAACGGCATCCGGCGGTCCGACATATGACGATGTGGCACCTTCCACACTCTCGGCCTCACAACAATCAGCGAAGGGTCTGAGTAGAGGCTCCGTGACGCTTGAAGAGCATGCTCCGTCCGGAACTGCGACTGGGACGGCAGCCGCAGTCGTCCGCCCTTTGTTCCAAGCTTTCCGACGCTTGCCGTACTTGTGGACGCTCCGGAACTTTTTTTGCGGCAACATAGCACCGCAGTATGAGCAAGCACTCAGAAGAGACCACCGATGTAAACAAAGCTTGGTAAAAAAAGCACGCGAACTATCACAAAAACAGCAAACTGGCAAAAAACGAAGCGCACGCCGGATGATTCTCGGCGCGGCGGCCGCAGATGCGCTCGCGCTTCCAAGGTTGCCAAGGTGCGCGACGCAACTTTGACCAGTAAGATGTCGCGCCTGCTACCACATGACCCGCGCAGCCAATTGCCGTTCTTTGTTTTCGTTTTTTTACTTGCTCCTCGCGCTTTTATTTTCACTCGGCGAAATACGAGACCGCGACCATCGGGAAGCCGGCTTTCTCCTCTTTCCAAAGCTACCAAAATGGTGGCTTACGGTCAACAACTTGGCGCGTTTGCGCGGCGTGAACACCGTTTCAGGGGCTTTTTTTTCGCACTTTTTGGCGACTAGCCTCGGCAAAAACACTATTTGCGGGATTTGTAGCGCACGTTTCCCTGTAATATTTTAGAACAAGGAAGTTGAAAGTCTGAAGATTACGAAAAAAAATAAATAAGAAAATCGCATATTTTGACCAAAATCGGCACGTTACTTGCCGCGCCCTCCCTTAATAAAGTTAGGGTCCCTACTTGTTAAATCCAGCATGTCCTGCTGTGCTATCCTGCAAGACTTTAACACGGGGTTGCTTTTGCTTTACCGTGAGCAGTTTCCACACCAATTTCTCCGCAACTCTCTTCATGGCAAAATCTTTGGTCATAATGGAATGTGCAGAGGAAGTGCTGATACCCACCTCTTCCGCAATTTTTCGGATAGTCACACGACAGTCCCGCATCCCCAAAGCGTTCAATGAATGGCAATGAACGGGTCATTTCAGCATGTTGATGGCCGACCAGAGCATACTTTGCTCTCTGCCAATGTGCGGCCGTCTTTAAACCAGTTGTACCACTCCTTAGTCAGTGTGCGGCTCATAGTGTCACCAAAAGCTGTCTTGATCTTCCAAATGGTTTCCACTTGGCTGTCGCCTTGCTTCTGGCAAAATTTGATGTAGTAGCGCTGCTCCAGCCACTCCGTCATTTTCCTTGCAATGAAAAACTGACGAAAGCACTGCGCAGTACCTCGCGCAAATGTTGCATGAACTTTTTCGTGAACTGTCAGAGCACGGGCGTATTGAGGCACACAAGCGTCTGATCAGCGTTTCTGATCTGGCCCACCTGAAAGGAGACTGTTTTTTGCAAGGAAATTATGTGCTTCTGAAAAACCCACAAGCAGCTCTTCATAGCTTTTTGGCAGCTTCTGTGATATCGTGATATCAACGTTAGGGAGAATCCAGTACGGCGCATGAAGCGGCACACCCTATGCTTGCTAACCTTGAAGACCGCCAGCTGAATGCTTAGATCCTGGCGCGATTTTCTTTGCCTTTGCTAGCAGTAGCTCGATGTTGACAGCGAGATGTGAAGCCCATTGCTCCCGAACAGTTTGCCAGCTCTTTTTCAATTTCAGCGAGAGCTCCATGTTTCGGCCCCCGAAAACTTTCTCGCTGGCTGCTGCACACAAAGAGGGCTCCTTCCTGCTTCCTCCAGCCGCGGAAACACCGCTCGTCCACGCCGAACTGTCGCCCCGCAGCACAGTTACTGATGGTTTCAGCAACTAAGATAGCCTTTCTTTTAAAGGCAGCCGTATACTGCTTTCGCAGAGCTCGCATGGCTTGAAGTCACAAAGGTAAAATCATGGTCGTTGTTATGTGCACCGAGTAATTGCAATGGCCACTGTTGCATGCCTGTAGCACCTGTAGAACTTTGGACTAACGTCACTAATGCTACCTACTGCAGAAGCATGCAGACACCTGGTGATGATGAGAGCACCGCGTTTGCCAAAACCAAAACAACGAATTCGGGCCAAAAATTCTTGAGATACGCATATAGTCTGGGGAAGAAATTTTGAATAGTAAAATCTTAAAAAAGAAACCCTGGGCTATAACGCAGGTTTTTACGGTATTATGCGCGGAAACAAAAATTGATTTCTCGTGAACAAACTGGAGGTGCGCCTATTATGCGAGTACACTTATAACGAGTAAATACAGTTTTTCTCGCAATTTAGGGTCAAATTTAATTAATTTATTTTAATCTTTTAAGCTGCTTGCAACTTCCCAATCTCTTTCCTCGCAGGTCAACTACGTCAGCAAATAGACAAAGCTGCCACTTTATAGTTTCTGAAGACTGTAGGAAAAAAATGAAACGGATAGTAGAATATTACACTGTGAGTGAAATACTGATCTTACAGCTACCAACTTTTACCTCACATGGTAAAAAAATAAACACACGTTCAACAACACCAAAAAAGCTTTCGTTTTCTTTCAAACTTCTTTCGTCTTTAAAGCACACATCTATTACAACTCTTGGGCGTACCAGGCATTGTAGTGACGAGGGTTGACCAACAAGGCATTGCGGAAGGCAGACAGGGCCGGTTCCATTTCTTCCATGGATGCCAACTCGTGGCCAAGCAGCGTGTATGCATAGACAAAGTCTGGGTCAGCCTGTACAGCCCTCTGCAGGAAGCGCACTGCTGTCTCATGCTCCCTCTGCAGACTGAAGCAGTTGCCAGCCGCACAGCATGTCTGAACATAGAGAGAGACACACAAAAGATTCAGCTGTTTCACGTGACGGAAGTACCCAGTACTATTACAAGGCACACAGTAGTAAGGAGCTGTGAAGCATTTATGACTGTCGAGTCCATTAATGTGCACCTAAATCAGAGTCTCACTTCAGAACAGGTACTCTGCTTTTATCGAGGAAACCAACCTTAGCGTAGATACAATGAATGATAATATGACTAGTACCATTACGGAGTGTAAAGTGGAAGTTGGAGGCACAGCAGTTAGACAGGACACTGGCAAGCTTTCCCAGGAAACGAAGAATCTCAGTAAGAAGCGTCAAAGCATGAAAGTCTCAAGTACAACCAACAAAATGGAACTGGCAGAGCTCTAGAAGTTGATTAATAGCATAAGGTATTCGATGTAAAAATGTATAACATGGAGAGAATTGAACACCCTCTGAAAAACGAAGGAAGCGTCAAAGCAGTGAAGAGGAAACTTGGGATAGGTGAAAATCGCATGTATGCACTAAGGGACAAAGAAGGTAAAAATAACTACCAATATGAATAGGATAGTTAAAATTGCGGAGGAGTTTTACAAAGATCTGTACAGTAGCCGGGACAACCACGACCTTAATACTATAAGAACTAGCAGTGACCCAGATAACACCCCACCAGTAATAATAGAAAAAGCCAGAAAAGCCTTGGAGAGCATGCAAAGAGGTAAAGCTGCTGGTGAGGATCAGGTAACATCAGATCTGCTGAAAGATGGAGGACAGATTGTGTTAGAAAAACTAACCACCCTGTTTACGAGATGTTTCCTGATGGTAAGAGTACCAGACTAGGAAGAATTCTAACATCATCTTAGTACATAAGGAGATGACAAGGATTTGAAGAATTACAGGCCGATCAGCTTACTCTCTGTAGTATACAAGCTATTTACAAAGGTAATTGCTAACAGAGTTAAGAAAACATTAGAATTCAATCAACCAACGGAACAAGCAGGATTTCGAACAGGCTACTCAACAATCGACCACATTCATACTATCATTCAGGTAATAGAGAAATGCTCAGAATATAGCCAACCACTATACATAGCCTTCATAGAATACGAGAAGGCATTTGATTCAGTAGAAATATCAGCAGTCATGCAGACACTGCCGAATCAGGGCATCGATAAAGCACATATAAACATCCTGGAAGAAATCTACAGGTAATCAAACTGCTACCACAGTGCTTCATAAAGAAAGCTACAGAATACCAATCGAGAAGGGTGTAAGGCAGGGGGTACAATCTCCCCAATGCTATTTACCGCGTGCTTAAAGGAGGTTTTCAGAGGCCTGGAGTGGGAATAATTAGGGATAAGAGTTAATGGTAAGTACCTTAGTAGCCTGCGCTTTGTCGATGACATTGCCTTGCTGAGTAACTCAGGGGACAAATTGCAACTCATGATTATGGAGTTAGACGAGGAGAGCAGAAGGGTGGGCCTTAAATTTAATCTGCAGAAAACGAAAGTAATGTACAACAACCTCGGAAGAGAGCACCGCTTCGAGATAGATAATAGTCCACTTCAAGTTGTAAAAGACTATGTCTACTTAGGGCAGGTTATAACCGCAGAGCCGAACCACAAGATTGAAGTAACTAGAAGAATAAGAATGGGGTGGAGCGCATTTGGCAAGCACTCTCAAATTATGACAGGTATATTGCCACTATCCCTCAAGAGGAAGGTATTTAACAGCTGTATCTTGGCGGTACTTAGCTACGGAGCAGAAACCTGGAGGCTTACAAAGAGGGTTCAGCTTAAATTGAGGACGACACAGCAAGCATTGGAAAGAAAAATGGTAGGTGTAACCTTAAGAGACAAGAATAGAGCAGAGTGGATTAGAGAACGAACGGGGGTTAAAGATATCATAGTTGAAATCAAGAAGAAGAAATGGACATGCGCCGGGCATGTAGCGTGTAGACAGGATAACCGCTGGTCAATAAGGGTAACTAACTGGATTCCCAAGGAAGGCAAGCGGGTTAGGGGAGACGGAAGGTTAGGTGGGCAGATGAGATTAAGAAGTTTGCGTGTATAAATTGGCAGCAGAAAGCACAGGACCGAGTTAACTGGCGGAACATGGGAGAGGCCTTTGTCCTGCAGTGGACGTAGTCAGGCTGATGATGATAATGATGATGAAATCAGAGTATGCACACGAGCGCTGTTGCATTTTACTCCCTTTGAACAGTCACTGCAGCGTCAAGTGAAACCTGCATTTTTGATCTTAGCAGCACAAAACAACAGCCGCTCAGATAACATGACAGATAGCACAGCCAGGCTCAACAGACACGACAGTAGTGAACCACCATGCTGTCAGACTATAAACTATCAAATTAGAAATGCGAGACAAACCTTCGATAAAGCCCTGCATTCATTTTACTGCAAAGGTGTGACAATTAGCTGGAACACCACACGCATCACAAGAAGGATGTCGATTTGTGTCTCAATGGCAGCGTGGTCATATTACATGTAATGACAGCAGTTCAAATAAAGAAATACAGTAATACCTCATTAACTCGAACTCGCATATCTCGAAAAATCAGCTAAGTTGAGATTTTCCGCGGCACTGAACATTTCCTATACGTTCCATGTATATTGTTCCCTTTATCTCAAAGTATTTTTGGGATTGAATTGCGAATAACTCGAAATCTTGACTGGGAGTGGAACAAAAATTTCGCTGCCGAACCATTTCACAAGATTTGCACGATGCTGCCACGCCTGAAGTCCATCAATTTTTCTTCTTATTTAGCCGCCGCGCTTGCCACTATGTCGATGCTTCTCACGAACGCGAAGTCCCAGCCCAGAGACATTTCAACTTTGTCAAGCAAGCCTGTAGCACATCATGTGACACATGCGCTGAGCAGAAGCCCTCTGCCTACACTTGGCGTAGTTTGCCTCGTTCGCTTTGTGCAGTGCACATGATTCACCCCGAAGTGTGATTTCCGTTCATCTTGTGCAAACCGAGCGGTACGAACTCATCGCTGACTGTGATAAGCGGACACTAGGTGTGAGTGCAGCAAGCATAACGTCAAAGCAGTGCAAGTCGCTAATGCTAGAAAACAAAGGTTGCCCTAATTAAGGAAGTGAAGAAAAAAGGCCGAATGAAATCGAGCATCGTGCGAGAATTCGGCATCCCTTTGTCTACAGTTTTGACGGTGCTGAAAAACAAGCACAAGCCCCGCCGCAGTGGTCTAGTGGCTAAGGTACTCGGCTGCTGACCCGCAGGTCGCGGGATCGAATCCCGGCTGCGGCAGGTGCATTTCCGATGGAGGCAGAAATGTTGTGCAATATGCTGTGTTATTTTTCCTGCAGCACTTGTATTGCTTTTATTTTTCTATCCTGTAAAGAAATTATGAACTTTTTTTTCTCTCTGTGTTTATTCCTCTTCTGTAATGACCCATGGTCGGTTCAACAGTAGCAATCAATAAATGAATACATAATGATCACGCACCTCTGGTGCTGTCTTGTCCAACTCCATCATGTCTTGAGCGAGTGCAGAGAGGCCTACTTCCCTCTGCAGGTGCCAAAGTGCTGTGCTGTAGTACTCCAGACCCTGTAGCCGGTGTGGCTCAAGGGACCGGAGAGTCTCGAAGACACGGACAGCCTACACGAAAAAGAGGGTATCTATCCACGTGTGGTCTCTCAGGCAAAATCACTGTAGCACAGTTGACGCTAGCATGAAAAAATTAGGAGCTTCCACTTTCTCTGCTGACCAACTACTTTTTCGCCTTTCTTTCTTTCCGTCTTTCTATCCCTGGCAGAAGTGGAACAGCGCAGAGTGGTTACGGGCGTGACACGAGGGCACGCCTGCACAGTTGACAGCGTACTTAAAGGGCCCCCCACTTGGAATCCGTGCGTTTGAAGAAAGATGAGAAAAAGTGCTCACGGTCATGACATACATGTGACAACTTCCGTCCCGCGAGCCATCCTTCCCTGGTTAGGCTCCAGTACAAATGCCAGACAAGAAAAGAAAGAAAGCAATTACAGTAATACTACCTCATTAACTCAAACTCGCATATCTCGAAAAATCGGCTAAGCTGAAATTTTTCATGGCACCGAACACTTTCCTATATGTCCAATGAATATTTCTCGCTTTATCTTGAGGTATTTTTGGGTCGGATTGCGGATCAACTCAAGATCTAGACTGGAATTGGAACGAAAATTACGCTGCCGGACCATTTCAAGAGATTAGAATGATACGGCTACGCCTGAAGTCCGCCAATTTTTCCTTCTTATTTAGCTATGCCTGCCACTATGTCGATACTTTCCGTGAACGTGACAAGCGCGATGTCTCAGCCCAGCGACATATCAACTTTGTCAAGCAACCCTTTGTCAAGTAGCTGGAGGACTCCTCGCTAGGCCCGAGAACAACTGCAAAGCATACAAGCATTAGACCGTTTTTCTCTACTAAATAAGATGGCAGTGTGGCAAATCCCAGCCAGTTAAAGTCTCTAGTATGTTACTTTTATCTCTTTTAAACCTGCAACGAGAAGATTGAAAACTGTCACTGAAGAGATGGTAAGTAGTAGCGTTTTTCTGAAAAGCTTTCATTTTTTCAGGCAATTAGAACAACTTCGCTTATCTCAAAAATTTGTTTATCTTGAAATTTTCCCTGGTGATGGGGCTTCAGGTACAGTGATAGCGTGGCTTGAGGGGGGTGGAGCCTCTCTTGCGCATCCCTGCCTACAGCCACGGCAGGGACCGTTTACCACTTGTGTTCTGGCGCTAGTGCCTGACGTGAGGTCATGTTCATGTCCAGGCGACAATGAAAAGTGGCAACATGAAACGACAAGCGAGCTCAATAAAAGATCAGACCGCGACATAAGAAACATCAGTCGTTGGAAAACGATGCATACAAATACGTATTTTTCTGTACACCTTTTGAAGGCTGCATTTCTGCACTCGCCCGGCACCTGCTTTTTCGCATACGAAGATGCTGCTATCGAAATCGGTCACTGATAACAAGACCTGCATGAAACTCGGTCATGCTAACTGAGCACATGACGCAACATCACCATTTATCCATATGCTACTATGAAGTCATGTGAAGCCTTCAGCAACCTTCACAATATGAAACATTCACCAATTCGGGAGAGACATCTATACAGCCAGAGAAGTCCACAGTTAAAACAACCAACTCCAGTAAGTTACATAACTAGCTCTGTTTATTGTCCTAAGGTGACACCAGGATTTCATGACAAGCGTCAAAAATACCAACTCATTTATTTCTAAAATAATCAAAGAGTGGAACAGGCTAACTGAACAGAAAAAGTACATTGTGCGAATGAAGTTGCAGTTTATTCAATGCTGTAACCCCATGCTGTAACGCGAACAAAGGTTTATTCATATGTGACCGAACTTTTTATTTGTGCAAAAAAAGATGTATTTCATTTAATGTTGTATGTTCACTGCTGTAACACCTTCGGACGCTTTGGAATGTCTGGTGAATAAAGAAAAAATACAGAATAGTGCGACCTATGGGAATGCACAAAGCTCAAGTTAGCATGGAATGCCTGCAATTTATTGTGGACTCTGAGCCGTTGAAGCTCCAACGCAAGGCAATCAAGACCACCTAGGCAACTTGCACTGCCCCTAATTCGAACTACCCCTTGAAGCAACTATCATTACTAAGTGTTATTTCACGCTCATACAGCACCTTTTCAAATGTTTTGTGAGGACAGCAAAGCCAATGCAACAGCAACGATACACAGCGCAGTAATGAAAACATTGCTGCAGTCAGCATTATGGTCATAATCAATGCTTGCCTTGTCGTACTCTCCCAGTTCGAAATGCGCCCTGCCCAAGGCAGCAAGAACCCATCCTGTTGAGTACTGATGGGGTGGAAGGGCCTCCAAAGTCTCGATGGCTTGCCGACACTTGTACTGACCCAGGTAGAGGCGTGCCTTCCCCAGGTCTTGTAGCAGCTGCATCAGGCCCTCTGCAACATGTGAGACAGAAGCACATTCTTTGGTTGCTCGACGTGATTTCGGACCTCAGTGGTGACTCAAGCTTTCTGAACACTAAAAATGACAATTTTATGTAAATGTTTACACTTTCAAGGCACTCTGAATAGACAAACTTCTAACTTGATGCATGTATTGGACAGTGGAAGTCATACCGTGGTACATGACTTGCACAAATAATCAGCAATAAGAGGCAGCAAATAATAATAATAATAATCATATGTTGGGTTTTACATCCCAAAACACACTACAGTCGAAACCCGCAATAACAAAATTGCCGGGGAAACCGAAAGATTTAGTTTTCGCGAGAATCTCGTTGCCGCGAGTATGAGACATAAAAACAGTGATACGGCCAGCAAAACGAAAATTTATTGCCAGCAGTCGGTCAACTTACTTTGCCGACCCTAGCCATGCAACAACTTCAAAACTCTCCCTTCGCACTGGAAAGAGTGGTCCATTGCTACGTCGTCATCATGTGCGCTGAAGAAGGAGCGAAGGGTGTCCAGCGCATCCAAAACAACCCGCTGGTTGTTTTTGATGCGTTAGCGCGTCGTTCCTGCCCGCAGTCTCGCTGTCAACGGAGTTAGGGCTAAAGCCGACTCCAATGACGCGCCGCGCTCGTAGACCGCGCGCCCGCTAGTAATCTGATCGTGCATCGGTGCAGCCACTCGTAGTAATCTGACTGTGCCGCCGCTTACAGCTTCGTTGCTTGCGACGAAGCACGTCACCATGAGTGCGCCAGCGCGTCGTTCCTGCCTGCAGTCTCACTGTCGGCCGAGTGAGGGCTAAAGACGACTCCAATGACGCGCCGCGCTCTTAGTAACCTGATCGCGCATCAGCCTACTGCTCCTAACTAAAGTGTAATTATATTTTAAATGATCATCGAGCAGTGAACACGTCACGAAGTAGCAATTTTCGAGAGCCATGTCCTGGCGACGCACAAGCAGCAGATGACGATCTCCCGGAGTGAGCATCGGGCCAATGGCGAGGCTAGCTGAGGCAACATGGCGGCCACAGCCAATCAAGGGCCTCGAAATGACCTTCAAACGTTTGCTTTTTGTGCGCTTGTTTTTAAAGGGAGGAGCCAGCTCCCAAAGCCGCGTCCCCCCTTAAGTAAACAAAAATGGCGATGCCCACGCTAGCGCGGCAAAAGCAGACGTTTACAAATTTTGAGCGCGCATACACGCATACGAGCATATTTTCGACAGTTAACCTTTGGTGGTAGGGTAAAATAAGGCCCGCACCGTGGTAGAAAATTCGTTAATGCGGGATCGCTGTCCAAAAACATTTCATTGCCGCGAGATAAGTAATACATGGGCTTCTATGAACGCCCGCCGGGGATCCGTAAATATTTCGTTGCTGCGGGAATTTCGTACTTGCGGGGTTTCGTTATTGCGGGTTTCGACTGTATATGGTTATGAGAGACGCCGTAGTGGCAGGCTTCAGAAAATTTGGCCATGTGGTGTTAACGTGCAATCGCCGTCACATAGTACATAGGCCTCTCGCCTCCATTCAAATAGGACCACAGCAGGCAGGATCGAACCCGCGACCTTTTAGTCATCAGCCGAGCCCCACAGCTGCCGTTCGACGAAGGCGAACAGGGAGCAAATTATAACACACAGCACTGCTCTGCATAAGGCTGACCCTGGCAAGTGTACCACATCGGCTGTGCTCAGCGACAGCTCAACAGACAGTGAATTGACAAAAATAACTGTTACAGCAATAGCTTCGTACAGCTCATTAGGAGAGTTCCTTGATAAAAAAAAAACTCAGCGTGTAGTACAAAAGAATGCCATCCACGTGCCTCCTCACTACCCCAGTAACTTCACAAATCCCTCTACCCACAATTGGCTAGATGGGAATAAAGGGACACTGGAGTGCGAAAAAATCATTCTTGTAGTGAACTATTATTACACGGTACCAAAAACACCATGCTTGCGGCGAGAAAGTGCTGAGTAAGCAAGAAAGCGTACAAAACGATAACGTGGGTGGCAACACCAGAGTGAAGTTTCCGCACCATACGCCGTGATGTCACATATTTTGACATACCAAGTTTGAGGAAATTTTGTGGAGTCAATGGTGCCGAAGTGAGACAAGTACACTTTCAAATTGACGTCACATCTTGAGATTTGGGCACGATATTTAAAAATGGAACTTTGAACTTTATTTTCTCTTGTATTAAACCTATGATGGTGGAATTAACAATGTTCATGTTTCCAGAGTACAATTTATCAATCTAAACCGATTCATTATTTCTTTTAGTGTTCTTTAAAAAAAACTGCTCAGTACCTCACCAACTTGCAGGAGAACACAGATCTATTTGGTTAAAATAAGAAAACCAAGAAAAAGGCTCACTGACTATGTCCTTGACAGCACCCACCATCAAGAATAAAAGACTAATGAATGAACTGAACTGAGCAAATGGAAGCTTTGCAAAATTATTACTGAGTGCAACGGGAAAGTCTTCATTTCTTTAGATTGTGCAGATTGATCTCTTCGCCAGTTGGAAGACATGTGCCTAACCACCACTGGAGAGCACAAAGTTGGCAACATAACGTCCAGTGGGTTGATTTACCTAGTATGTGTCAGAGCATGCTTTTGATTATAATCAAGCTCAATTTAGAATCAAATTTTATGGTCGCAATTGACCGACTTGGGCAAGCTACAAAAAGTCAAGATGACCTGGCTTAAAGGAGCCGTGAAACACTTTCAAAATATTTTTGAACTACGCGTGTATTGAGGATCCATTTAATACTGTACCTCGACTAGTTTCATAGTCCAGGTTCATTTAATGGATATAAAAGCACAATTTCAATTAGCCAGCTCACGTTCCACTCAACTGTACAGCTGATGCCACTTGCCTCAAAAGTCAATAAAATGTCTCTGTTATCACCAAAACCTAAAGATGAAACGATGTTTGCCAAGCCATAGTTGCCGGAAGTTTATAGCATGATACTGAACGTTGTTCCCAATTTTATAAGTTGTGCGGAGCTATCTGACAACGCACGCAGTTGGTGTAACGAGGACTGAGCTACCCTAAACACACCATAAAACAGAACCTGACGCAACCAGTAAGAAGAAGCTGGGACACTGCCCAAAGCAAGCGAAGGCAACCGGGAAGGCAAGAATGCGCACGTGCCGGGGAGCGAATGCATTTGAAAGTGGAGCCAACCGCATCACTCGCTGCAATTGCCACGCTATCTTTTTCTTTTCTCGGTTCCTATAAATCTACAATTGAACCCCTTCACAAGAGGCATGCTCCGGGCAACTATTCTCGTCTCTTATATGAAGTGGCTCTTATAAGCAGGGCACCACGTATGCATTTTCTTATCAACCTGTATTTTACTGTAGGCACACTGGTCACTCTTAAACCAATTTGTCTCTTATAACAGGGTCTCTTATAAAGGGATTCAACTGTATTATTTTAGAGCAGAAGAAAGCTAACACTGTGTTTATAACTTCTCTTAGCATGACGAGACGCATTACTGCCTATGGCAGCCAGTGGTCCCACATGGTCCCTTAGGGGACCAAGAAAACTCCTGTTTTAAACTCTGTTTTAAACTGACATCATTAATTATCGACTAGATATTGTGCTGAAATAGTTTGTAAATGGCATGTCTAACGCTTATTGAAGCAAAGAAAATATTCTTTGAATGTCTGTCAAATCTATTCTTCAATGTCGTCCACAGAGGACATTACAGCTGAAAGCGACCAAGGAATACCTGAAGTTTCTAAGAAAAACTAACTTAGATAAGCGGCTGTGACAGTGATGTCGCATAACACGCAACCATGATGGACTGCACGTTTGAGTGTATGCTGTTATGCGCTGTTTTTCTCTCTCTTCCCACTCATTCCTCTCCCTATTTCGATCTCCCCTTTCCCATCCCGAAGTGTAGGGCAGCAAACCAGCTTTCCTGGACTGATTAGCCTCCCTGCCCTTCCTTCTCTTCTTCTTTATACACAAGTGAAACTACGCTATGCAACACCAGTATAACCAATCAACATACAAATTCGGCACACAAAAAAAGGAAATAGTAGCCTGTTCATGCTGTGAAAACCATTGAACAAAAAAGCTGTGGCCAGTTTTGTAAGGCGTTAAATTTTTCTTCCAAGTTTCAGCAAAGTTCACACTCGGACTTCTTTGTCGTTTCCCTGTTTTTCAGGTTTGGCCATGTCAATCCTGCATAGTGATACGCTCATTTACAGCCGTGCTGATATGCTACAATAGCACTTCAGTGCAACCGTGGCCCACTCCACTTGCCCACTTACCTAAAAGATGTACTTACTGTCACTGCTGCACAGGAATGTAAGCAGCGTCACCACCATAATTTAGCATCACCTTTAAAGTTTAATTTCCTACCTCCTTTGGTCACATGACCTGCGTGATGCCTACTACTGCTACTACCATAAAATCCCGAGCAAGCCCCCCCCCCCCCCCCCTCCTTTTCTTCTTTAGGAGATTTCCAAATATGCGGCCTTTTCTCTCTCCCTTCCCCCCCCCCCCCCCACTATCACTATCATTCACTGACTTTACTCACCCAACAAGACGGAATGAAAAAGTGAATGTTACAGTATTGATTAAAGCATAGCATTAGAAGCACCGCAGTGCATTCTGTATTCTTAGCAGCTTCAGCTGCCATCTTGAAATTTGATCACATGACCGTTAAAGGGCTCCCCTCTAAATTTTGCCTAATTATCCTTTACTGTGAAGAAGGGGGGAGGGGGGCACATGCTAAAGATTTTACTTCCTACTACTACTACTACTACTACTACTACTACTACTACTACTACTACTACTACTACTACTACTACTACTACTACTAGAAAAGTGGCACAGCACAGTAAAACAGCTCCACAGTAAAATAAAAGGGGTGGCCTGCCTGCAGAGGCCCTCTGCATGCAAAGTGCAGTCTGAGCCAGGGACACGGGCAATAGCTCGGGCTTGTTCATCTCGTTGAGCTCTCCCTCGGTGATGGCGCTGGCATTGTTGGAGCCGGAGGTGGTCGTGTTGGTGCGTAGAGCCCCCCGGGAGGGTTTACTCTTCTTGGACGAGGGCAGCCGGGCGGCCAGACTCCGTATGGTCTTGGGCGACGAGCTACCCTTGTTGTTCTCCTTGACCGAGTTAGAGCTGCTGAAGAGGCGCGAGCTGCGCCGCACGCTGCTCAGACCACTGGGTGGAAAGCTGCAGGGCAAACAAACGACGCTGCAGGTCATGGAGATTCTTTGATGAAAGCTCGAGGTAGGGGATTGCAAGTGAAGTTTGGCAAATGACATTTCTAGAAATAGAATCGGAAGCAGGCACTACGTTTTCCGCTAATTTTCTTGGAAACTACAGCACCCCCAATCAGGACAATGTCTGCTACTCAAAGAAGTGACAGCTAAGATGTTTCTCCTATCTGCCATTAGTAACGTACAGCGCTGACGGATTGAGAGGTGAACATTTAGGGCTAAGTAATGCACATACTTTTGCTTCCAGCATGTACAGTTCGTGTCATATAGGCTTGATTTCGATATCAGAGCGAGCATTACCTTTAGCAGCTAGATTTACAGCGACATGACATGGTTGTCACACACAATTGCTCACAGTAGTCATCACCCTAAAAATAACATTGCGTTTGAATCTACGAGTACTGCACCTGTGAGCAGTCATTGTCAGCCATGGGCTGTGTATAAGTAATAAAAAAACCGGCTAAATATGCTAGAAGTAGCGGCCGATTTTACGAGTGTTTTTACAGGAAACCAAGCCCAACCCTAACTATTTGCTCAAAGCAGGCTTCACAAAAGCTTGTATGCCATTTTCCGTTTCCTTCCCCAAAGAGATATACGTGCAACCAACTTTACCAAGCCATTCACACTGCAGCTACTTGCGGGAGACAAGTGCAAGGATAGGAAAGCAGCAGGAGGATGTCCAAGCATAGCTCTTTGTTGGGGGGGGGGGGGGGGAGAAGAAGGGTTTCAGCCACATGTGTACCTGGTTGGAACTGGTGGCGTCTGCAGCAAGTTGTTGTTACTTGACTGGCTGAATATTTGAACCTTTGGAGTGTTCAGTCCCTGAGGTTTCCTCGCTAGGTTCTGCAGAAGCAAATTGATTAACGTTAAAAACACTTGAACTCTGAATGGCACCGAAGTTTGCATGTTTCTTATGCGTGGTTTCCAGAGTCACGGCAGACCCGTTGTATGTCAGGGACAAATCTGCATATCAAATAAATGGCGCTCCCACACAGCTCATGCAAAAGAACAAAAAACGAACGAGTTCCTTTAACTGAGCCAGATGGGTTTAGATCAATATCGTTCTACAGAGCGAGCGGAAACCAACTCCCTACTAGCAATTGTTTACAACATTTATAACACTTGATTTTAATGAAACAATGAGTTTATCCTTCCTGAAAAATTGAAGAATTTATTACATGTCTCATTTATGTCACTGGAAGTATCAGCGACGTGACCTCAACAAAAGTTGTGGGTCATGTCACGTTATTTAGGAGACATTTTCCAGGGTGCTTGTAAAAACATGGTGGTCTTCTAAATTGGTGTGCGAACGTCTCGACGCTCAGCGACTTCTTTTTTTGGGGACTAACTAAGGAGGAAGTTTGCTGAATGACACAAAAAGCACTCGTAGTATTTGAGGAATGTACACAGCAAGTTCTTGCGAATCCACTGCAAGAACATCTGACGAAAGTGTCGCAATGTCCGTCGTTTACAAAAAAAAAAAGTGAATGGTTGTGCTTACATGAAATTTTAGCAATGCATAACGATTCTTCAGCTGTAAGGAACAAAATGCAGTTTGCTCAATTAAAATGGGTATATATAGAAATTATAATGAATGAAAAAACTTAAGGAAATATTTCTCTTTATAATATACAACCTTAATGTCACTTTTCATTGAAATTATAAACAATTCTTAATAAAGGTTCTATCCCCCACCCTGTGATATCAAAATTTTCTCTTGCATTGTTTTTATGTCCCAGTTACTTTTTGTACAATGCAGCTGTTGCAGATCCCACTTTCTTCAAGCATTTGCCTGAATAAGCTTCCCGGAAGAATGCACTACAATGCTCGCATAGAGATGCTCATATTGGGCAACTTCATACTCATCTAATGTCTTGCCACATACTTTCAAAAGTGCCATTGAAGATTGGGACATGAAACACTTTCAAAAACTGTATTTGTCTTTAAGACTGATGAAGTTATGTTGTACAAGACCTTAAATAAATGTTCAGAGGTTTGCAAATGTGCATAGGCCCTGCATGCAACAATACCAAGGGCAGTGTACATACCTTTTTGACTGGAGGGCAAGTTTCCTTGGAGATGGTGTCTAATATGCCTTGTGAAGTGGGTGTGACATAGGCAAGCATGCCACTAATAGCTGTAGGGGGTGCTGTGCCAGGCGAGGAGTTGACCAAAGGTAGCACACCAAACCTGCACAAAGGGAAGTGAGCCACAGTTTAGCCAACAACAGCAAGAAAGACAAACTCGGCTGATAAAGTTGTCCTAGTGTTGGTGCTAGCAATAACATTCAGTATTTTGTATGCTCGAGTAAGATAGGTGAAACAAAAAAGCCTTGGGCAGGAGTCTATGTTTAAGAAAGAGTAATGCTTGCTTTCACACACACAAAAAAAAAGGCAAGTACAGAAACAAGTCCTCTTGTCCAAACGTTCGTTCAATTTAATGAAGTCCCCAGCCCAACCCCTGAATGGACCCCTTTTCTCTCTCCGTTTTCGTATCTGTCAAACATTCCCAACATTCAACTTCTTTGAACCCTATGTCCAATTACATTATTTTAGAACTGGTGAAGATCATTGTATTGGTGTTAAAACTTTGTCCCCAACAGCTTGAGAATTTGTTAGGTCATATCACAACCAGAGTCTTTGAGGTATACTATAACCGAAAAAAAAGCACTAGGCTCTTCTTTTGCAAACTAACTGAACACTGGGATCACCAAAGGACCCTGCTGTTCTCATATTGAATGAATGAATAGTAATATCTGGCGTTTAACGTCCCAAAACAGTGATACGATTATGAGAGATGCCTTAGTAGAGGGCTCTGAGAGTTTCAACCACCTGCGGTTCTTTAACGTTCACCGAATGATTGAATGAATCAATGTGCAGCGAGCATGGACACTCACGATGCCGAAAGTGGACTCAGGGCTCCGGCTCCTCCTGCCAAAATATTGCGTACTCCCTTGACAGCTGAAAGCGATTGTGCTTGCTTGCCACTTTTACTGCCCAGGCAGATATTGGCAATGCTCTCCTGAGCCTGTAACTCTGGAGTGCTTGTCATGATGGTCAGAGGGGTGACGTCTAGCGATGACTGCTGGGGCGTGCCTGGCGTCCCTGCTGAACGCATGACCAGCAGTGGCGCTTGCGATGGTGGTGTCGAACCCGTCGACAGTGGCAGTACAGACACCTTGCCCGCAGCTTGCGCGACCAAACCTGTCCCCTGACCACCAACCACCTAGCACGACAGGAAGGCGGAATATCAAATTATTCACAAACCCTTTCAGACGCCACCTGTGAAGAAAGTCTTTGATTGCATCAAATTTACACATTGCTTCGAGAGACAGTATGCTCGATTTCAACAAAAATGATGTCCTAGTACTTTAATTTGTGTATTATATAGTATTAAATCTCAATTGACCTATATTCAATCTGCAGTAAGCCATGTTCTGTTTTTGTATAACGAGAGTCAAATTTCAGGCTAGAAATATAGTGCAATATCGTTTATGATTACGTCCGTGCTGAGCAAACAACAATTACACTTTTGACACGGCTTGCCGTGGGTGGCACGTCATATGACTCATCTAACATGGTGGTGCCTTCAAGCAAAACGATCATATGCAACTGTACAATGCAAAATGAAGCTAAATAATACATTTATTATGCAGGAGGTTCAAGTAATGTAAACCTTGAAAATTTTCCTTCCATGCAAGATACAAGTTAACACAATTTGCAAAAACAACTAGCACGCACAATTGGGTACAGAGGCTCTCAAAAGGTTAGGAAAACACTGCTGCTTATATACCACATGATGAAGACTCGTTGAAACACCTTAGTTCGTTTAGTGTGGTTGTGTCTGATCCATACATGTCACACAAAGCCAAATACATCACTCATTTTTACTCATAACCATCTGGTAGAGTATGTGTACCACCAAGCAAACCTGTTCAGCACTGGTTAAAGTAGCTACCTCTTCATGCCTCTCTCCTCTAAAACAGACGCAAAATGCAGGCTTATAGGAGGAAAGCACGATGACAAGTAGCATCCCCTTTGGTTTCAAAGCACAGACTGGACAGTGAATAAAACAAAGATATACTGAGCATCACATATCAACAAATGCTAGATGTTCAATTCTGCAGAATATATTTGCCATCAAGAGCTATTTTCTGACATCAAAGGACTGCCACATTCAATGAAAGTGGCAATTTAAATACAAGTCATTGTGGCTACTATGTCGGCAACAAGAACTGGACACAATTTAAAACTTGAGTCCAAGTAGAAACTCAAAACTGGGAGCAAGTTTGCACATAGGTAACAGAAAGGCTTTCGAGAGCAAGAATACGTACTCGATGACACTGGACTTCTGCGTTCATAAATGTACGTTTGAATCTGGTATTTGCCCGAAATTCAGCAACAAAGAAAGAAAGCAGCAAGAAGCACGTACACTGGAACCTCATTTACCCTGTTCTGGGAAACAATGCGAGAAAAAGAAATGTACAGCTGAACACCGCCACAACGAAAAATTTACGGTACCCCGTCAGCAGTCCATAGGAGTCAATGCATAAATATTGTCGCCACAACGAACCCTTCTTTTTCTGTCGTCCCACTTTCAAGGAAATTTAACGATGCAATTCCAGGCTCAGATATTTATCGCTATACAGTGAACCCTATATTTAAGATTTTGATGCATTTTCAGAACCTGAAAATATGCCAACAAAACACGTGTTGGCCCTACCAGAAACCGCCGCTGTTCAGCAAGCATGGGTGCCTTCATTGCTCGATAGTGATGGCAATGAGACTACCCCGATTTTGCCACTGGCTTGCTTTTGAGCCGAAGATGATCCGAATCTGAAGCTCAGTCGCTCAGCTCATGGTTTTCTACACGCAGCTACTGGGTGCAACTGCGGAACGATGTCTTTTCAGATACCAATGCTTATCATTTTATTCGCGCTTGGCCAGTGTGGTACATAATCAGAGCGACTGTTTGTCTGCATTATCAACGAAATCAGCTAGCCGCGATTGATGGATGATAAGAATGACATAGAATAAGGCAAAAGTCACCGCTCCATGATACCCTGCCTCCATCTCGGCGTTGTCGGATACACTTTGATGGCGGACAGTTGCTGGTGTTAACGTGTCAATGCAACTGTTTGGTACGTTCACGAAAGCTGTTGTAGGCATTGTTTCAGCGTACTTTTCACCATGGCCTCGCAATGCATGACTAGGAAGCAGCAAACACTTTTTCATTTTTAGAATAAACATTCCTTTGTTTTACTAGCTCAGATCAGCTATATTATTTTATTTGCCTACAAAGAAAGTTTCGCTTCAACGAAATATTTTCCGCATCCCGTGAGTTTTGTTGTAGCGGGGTTCGACAGTACAATATGAAAAAAATTATGATGCAAAAATTTAAGAAATGTCACTGCTTCACCACATAGGTGAAACATTGATAGAGATATTGAATTACCTTACTACACAGCACATTGTAATTTTGATGTTGACAACTTCAATATGTTGCATTCATACAGAAAGAAGCGAACCTCTTGGGTCTATGGGTCTATAAGCAGTTCAAATTGCAGTCAATGTCTGCTTACTACCCAATGCAGTAGAATCTCGTTGATACGATTCCCAGGTGTGTTCATTAAAAATGAAAATGTATTATCCAAAAATGACAGTGCTACAGTATCCAAAACGGGGCCCAAAAGGCCACAAATGACCAGATCAATTTCTCCCAAAGCAGAAATGTTCAGTGCTACGGTCTGTTTTCACATTTTAACAGCATCTTAACCGTAGAGCCACCAATACTCTCAGTTACAAGCCCCTTGCAACTTTTATTGATTAAGTCGGATCTAGTAGCCAAAACTGCATCACACAGTTGGAGCTTGGCGAAAGAAGCAACAGTGGTGCAGAAATAAAACATTTTCTGTGTACGTACTAAGAAGGAAAAAAAGAAGCAATACTTAATTAAGTCACTTCCCTACCCCGTTCCCCGATTACAGATGGTGGCACTAGAAAACGCACAAAACAAAACATATCAACAAGATTCTACAAGGCAGTATTCTTCCTCCAAAAGCAGTACATATTAGAAGCGACCAACACACAGTTTATGGGTGAATGTGTGTGCCCCTCTAATGACTTTAGTCTGGTAGTTGCCCAACAAGATTAACACTATGGGTAAAAATGCAAGCCTTACCTTTATGTCATCTGCGATGCTGTCAATACTGGTCTTATTTACAAAATTGACAAGAGGATTGCTCCCTTGGCATAAACTAAAGTTTTCAAGAGACGATACATTAAATATTTCCGTTGGGTTTGGCGATTCTCCTGCAATAGGAAGAAAAACAGAACTTCTAAGGCCTGGAAAGCGTGATGTTTTCCAGAGAGAAGGTAACAATGAAATAATGCTTCAGTTGTGAGCTACCACAGACTAATCATTTCTTGGTGTTGAACACAAGCTTAATCATTCAACAGTACATGGCCAACACAGTTTAAAGCAACACAAAGGCAAATAACAATTTATGTCAAAGTGAAAGCTTGATGTATGACAATGTCTAAAAGGGTATCAATAGCAGTGCCCTACTTACCAAGAAATTAAGCTAAATGTACCACACAACGGGCCCTACGAGTGGGATACTTTGGAAATGATAAAAATGGCATCAGAGTATTCCACTACAGCTTCTCAAAAGTAATCAATCTAATTAAATATAAAGGAATTAAAAAATAAACTTCTGTGCATCGAGAGGGGTAATAAAATGCTGCTTGTCCGTTTCTGTTTAATTTTTAAAAAAAAGAACTGCCGAGCATTACTATGAGAAATGGAACGAGTGGTTCAAAAGTTTCACTTTCACCTAGTTAACCTGGACAGGTGGTGCCATCTAGCGGGGCCCAGTTGAACCAAGCACCAACCCACCATTTCGGAGGCCATGACAGAAAATTGTTCAATGGCCATTGTTGCTGCTGTGGCTCCCCCTACTTTCGCTCTGCTGCTGCTAGTCTCGACAGCCATGCAGTAAAGCCGGGCAACGTTGTGTACGATCGGCAACAGTGACGTGAGACTAACCACTTCAGGCGGGGTATTTAATGTGCGCTAACGCATTGCGAACTACTAAAAGGCGATTTTGTTTCAAAATGAGCCCTTCCTGGGCACAAAAGTAGCACTACAAGGTTTTTGAACCGCTATTTCAGCAATCAACATCGACTTAATATTTCCCTTTGTTGTCTCTTTAAGACAATATAAATACATATTACATGAAAAACTGATAAAATTAGGAGGCAAACCATAGTGAGGGGGCTACCTATAAGTTATGCCGACATGAAGTTCTTTGACACACCTTAATTATTGTGTACACTCCTTTTAGCATTTCGCATCATCAAAATGAAAATGCCACAACCTCCATTGAACTCAAAAACCATGAGCTCTGCAGCACAATGGCTCTTCAACATGAAGCAATCAACATAATGCAATGTTAAGCAATCACCGAAATTGCTTGTTATAGAAATTACCTAGACAAGCAAAGATCACAACGAAATTCAAGAAAACATACCTAGGTCAATGAGGGATTCGTACGAGGACCAGAGAAATGGGTTGAGCTTCAGGCTTTTCCTGTTTTTAGAAAATTGATAGGAAGGCGATCAGGAATACAGCACCACAGAGGTGAGAGGCAAGCTGTCCGAGAAATAATTTTGTTAAATCCCTTACAGCTTACCAAAATAATGAAAGTATTACTACATATCTACCTAACAACATTTTTTTACTGTTGAGGTATTCTTTAAGAACAAAAAAATGCTCAGTTAATTTAATCCTGAAGCAAAGCATGGGCATTATTTCCTCAATACCATCGTCCACTGCTACAATAATAGTGAGCTTGAATTATTTCTTCAAGGTATTATAAATTATTACCCAACTCTACTTGCTTTCGTCGCTCTCAAGCAGACTCGCATTTAACTCCCACAGTTTCAAGGAGCCAAAAACAAGGATAAATGAAGATAAGATGACATTGCAGGATAAAAAAAATTAAGACCAGGTTATGCTTAATATGAACAAAAAAATAGATTCTGCTTAACATGAACATGAGCAACTGGAGATTTAACATACAGACAGAATTTCAAATCTGCACAGAAAAAAATGTTATTTAAACGGCATAGACATGCAGCAGCCTTTGTGTAGAACTCAACATTATTCAAAACCAGCATCCTGATCTGTACACCTCTTGCTATGGGATACGGCCATGTGTCGGCTCCACACTCTATGACCTACTAGCATTACACAGCGACCACAGTACCGACACTTATGCGATACTATTCACAACAGAACAGAGCAATTACATTTTATGCCGCACACTGACATAACTTAATTGCACAGCGCCATCCCTCCCTGTGTAGCATTCAGCACGCCCGTCGGGACAAGGAGGAGAGGAATCACTGAAATCGTGCAACAACACCCTGGAACTCTGCTCATTCTTGATGGATCCGATTGATTTGTGAAGCAATAAGCTCTGATGCTGAAGTCAATCAAAAATTACAAGGAAAAGTGGTTGAAGACGCCTTTTAAGAGAAAGTGGGACGTCCATTATTCTTTATGTCCCCGAGCCTAATGACCTAGCATCCTGCATCAATGATCTACAGCACAGAACTTGTCAAAAACTCGATCAGATTTTTCCAGAGTGCTCACTTGTAGGCTTCTGTTGCACGGCCAACACGCTCCGTTTTTGAATACAGTTGTCCCAGGAGGCCCATGGCAAAGGAGGCAGAATCTCCAAATGCTGTTGCCGTCTCATCAAGACCTCCTTTGGCTGAGCTGCGCGACGACAGGCCGACATCGCCGTAGAGCGCCGACTCGGCTTCGGCAAACTTGCGCAGGTCAATGCAACAGCGCGCCAAGAGGAAGCGACTCTGCGGCGAGCGGCACCCGCGCGAACGGAGCAGCTTGTATGCCGACACCTTGTTCCCCGCTCGGTAATGGCAAGTGGCTAGAAGATGCAGGCTTTCGTCCGTGTGTACTGAAAATATTAGCAAAATATTTGTCGATGTTTTTCGTTTCAAAACAACAATACGATTATGAAAGATGCCACAGGGAAGGCATCTCTCATAATCATTATCATAAAAGCTGGTCATAAATTTTGACCATCTGGGGTTCTTAAAGGGACACTAAAGGCAAATAAAAATTGGTCAGAGTGAAAGCCCAATGTATGACAATCTTTAAAGCAGCAATATTATCGACATCAGCGCCCTACTTACTAATAAATTAGGCTAAATGTATCACACGACGTGTGCAATGAGTGGGACATTTTAAAAATGATCCTGATGACGTGATAGCGTTCGACTGCAATAACCAGTAAGCAAACTAGCTGCAATAAAAAGAGAACCTTCGTGCAACAAGAGACATAATAAAATGCTGCTTGTCCATTTCTGTTGGATTTATAGAAAAATGAATCACCTGGCATTAATATGGGGAATGGCGCGAGCGGTTCTAAAGTTCAACCAAGCAAGCGGAAAATTGTTCAATGACCGTTGTTACTGCTGTAGCTCCCGCTACTTTCGCTGTGCTGATACTAGTGGCGGCAGCCCCGTTATGAAGGCGGGAAACATTAGAAACAGTGACATCAGAAAGAACGGCTTCAGGCGAGTGACTTGAAGTGCGCTAATGTGATGCAGACCACTAAAGCATAATTTATTTCAAGATAAGCACTTTCATGGCACAAAAGTATCTCTACGAGGTTTCTGGACCACTATTTCAACAGTCAACGTCAATTTAATATTAAATTTGAAGCATTCATTGGGGAACTACACCGACTTTGAGCGTATCTATCTATTTCGCCGCCTGCGACTTTTAGTTCTCCTGGCCGTCTCGATAATGGTATCGATACCGAAATTGGTATGGCATAACATGGCGGCATGACGAGCATTACTGATTAGTCATAACAAGAAATTCATGACTTGTATGTCATGATTTACATTTCATGGTCTTGCTGCTGTTGCTGTAGTTTTGTACACATCACGTTTTGCAAAACTGATAGGGTATGACATGACTGCATAGCAAACATAAGTGACAGACATAAGTGACATAAGTGGTATCAGGGGACGTGAATGGACAAAGAAGCTGACACATCCAAACATGATAATCAAGATATGCATGTCATGTAAAACATGACTACATGCTACGTTCATAGCGTGCTTGCGGCCGTTTCACTAGCTCCACACGTAGAAAATTTGGGTATTACGTGACGTGAACAGGCGATGAAGGTAAATGACACATCCAAACATGACAATCATGACATGGAAGTCATGTGCAGCATCATTTACGTCCACCTCGTAATGTTGTGCTCATTTTAAAGTGACATATTAACCTTCCTCATTCGTTCTTCGCGTATAATCGATTCCCACAGTATGTGGGATCTGCCAATTTTTCTCGCCTTTAGTGTCCCTTTAAGCGGACCACCTAAATCCCACAGACATTTAGCATTCTGTCTCCATTAAAATGCCAGCTATAATGCGATTCCTTGAGTGTATATGGAAGAAGTGTGGCAGCAATAACACTAAAAAGAACTTGTTACACACGTTCACAAGACTTCAGAGGGTGCCGCTAATTACCCTACCATGCAAGAGTTTTGAAAGCCCTGAAGTATTTAAAAATGACATTAAAGTTCTGTCACTTTCATTGCTAGTGAATGTACTATCAGAGTCAACAGTAGCAAGCATTTGCAATGGTAACAGTAGCAACGCTAACATTTAGCATTTGTTAGCATTTGCAACGCTAACAGTAGCAAGCATTTGCAATGGTAACAGTAGCAACGCTAACATTTAGCATTTGTTAGCATTTACAACGCTAACAGTAGCAAGCATTTGCAATGGTAACAGTAGCAACGCTAACATTTAGCATTTGTTAGCATTTACAACGCTAACAGTAGCAAGCATTTGCAATGGTAACAGTAGCAACGCTAACATTTAGCATTTGTTAGCATTTACAACGCTAACAGTAGCAAGCATTTGCAATGGTAACAGTAGCAACGCTAACATTTAGCATTTGTTAGCATTTACAACGCTAACAGTAGCAAGCATTTGCAATGGTAACAGTAGCAACGCTAACATTTAGCATTTGTTAGCATTTACAACGCTAACAGTAGCAAGCATTTGCAATGGTATAGTATGCACAGTCCAGTCATATCTATGGACATGTGCGCGCATATACTGATAGCTGCCAAACAGGATTCAGGCGCTTTTCCACTGTGATGACTGGACGGCGTGCACTATACCACTGTGAATTCTTGCCACTATTCGTGGTTCATTTAACACCGACAGTACACAATTGATTTCACACGTTCTGTATAAAAAGAAAGAGTGCCGCAAAAGCAAATCATTCGTAAGAAAAATGCCATTTGATTTGCAAGTCATTCTGCTACAGATTACAATCATTGGTAGGATCTCATCATAGCAGCAGTCAGCATGGCATAAGTCAAAGGTACAACAAATTGGCTCATGACCAATCGTGACATGACGTGACCACCCATACAAGCATGAGTGGTCAGGTGTTGTCATGCCTGCATAGGTGCTGTTTCAAAGTGGTGACACTGCCAATTCTTGCCCATAAGAATCCAGCCATCGGTATAGTTCCTTTTTTCAACAAGTTTTATAATGCCGAGGAATACAGCGCACTCAACCTGGTCTGACAATAACGAACCCACGACCTCTAAGTGGTCAATGAAAAACCTTTCATTGTAAACTAATGTGCCATTTTTGTGATCACTGTAATGCACATATATTACTTCAGGGCTCATCAAATGATAAGAATTTCTTGAATAGCAGACTCCCTGTAACACAACTTGGATTAGTGAAGCAAAAAAAAATCATCTTACCTTCTGCATAAAGCCGTTCTGCAAGAAAGATGGCATCTGAGAAGGCATAATGATTGAGACAATGCCATATGGCTGCCTGCAAAACACGTAAAATATCAAAAGTAAATGTCACGAGGAATGCAGATGGAAAATCACATCGAACACTGAACAATCCCTTATGAGACATTAAATTCTTGAATTTACTATGTGCACCACTCTGTGAAGTAGCAGCATGGTCCTAAAATATAATACCTTGGTTACAATGCACGAAATTCCCGAGTCAGAGAAGATATCGAAAGCATATATGTTTTATTCCACACTCTGAAGCTACAAAAGTCTGGGTAAAAACAGGAAAAGACCCTTTAATGGGTTTTTCGGGTAAGTAGTCGGCACGTGCTCATCGGCCTCGAGTAGGCACGCGGGATCATTTTATTGGTGGCGAACAGAAGAAAGCGGGGGGAGCACAAAATCGGGGACGAAACTGGGTGTCCGCCTCTGCACTGACACACAGATTAAAAAGTCACGGTGGACACCATGTTGGGGTACCAGCACAGAGAACCTATTCGTGACACATCACGTGAAATCTATATATATATAGTGTGCAGATGCTGTCAACCTTTGTAAAGTTATTTGGCTCCTTTCACGCCTGACAATACTCAGTTTTATGGGGCTCTAGTCTCACAGTACCAAGATGTGAAAAACTTGCGGGTATACAAAATGTTCACATGATGTCACAGGCAGGTCCTCAGCACTGGGTATCCAGAAACAGTGATGGAAGCGACATTTCGCTTTTGTGAGCAGATTCTGGAGCAGAAAAAATGGTGCTTCGGAGCAGTCTTAAGTGTCTTCAGAGTAGAAAAAAAATGCTATAGCTTAGAGTTGCTGTTGGTGTTTTCGGAGCAGATGCATGTTCCTAATGACTCCCGCTGTCTAAAACATCCCTTAAGCATCTAATAAATATTTATATTTATTATTAAACATGCCGTAGCTAGTATAACAACAGTACAGTTGGCAGGAAGGGGGAGGTCAAGAGAGTCCGGACTTCCCTTCTGTTCAAGTTGGGGAGGACAACCCTTGCAACTGCCCCCCTTGAGATTTAGGTTTACCACGTGATATAATTGAGTTAACAGTTCAGTATAGCACAATCAGCTGTTTAAAAGGCTTTTATCTTTTACTGTGTACCTGTGTTAAATGCCCCTCTGTTGTGTGAACTATGGAAATCGAAAAAAGGTGAAAAAAAGAGAGTGAATAGAACAATGCAACTTCTCGAGCTCGAACCCCATGCTTGTTTCTGTTTAATTTTATTTGAAAGCATGATTTAATTCATATATGAATAAATATACAACCCATATTAAAAACATGAATTGGACACCATGGCTTAATATGTGTCACCCCTTCAGGTTTTTCTAGATTTACGGCACTGAGTAGCACACTAGGATGATAGTGTATACAGCTTTCTTTTGGTTTCGCTTAGGCTAACGGTATGTTCCCATGGTTTAACTTCATTCTTGTTAGTTTGCCAACATCCTTTTGGAGCAGGTTTGGGGCAGTTACTAGCAAATATTGCACTTAGAAGCAGCATGGAGCAGCATTTCTCTTTTGGAGCCGTTTGGAGCAATTGGAGCAGTACTTCCATCACTGCAGAAATGATGGCGCATGCGCATTTTTATCTTATTAGCGAGGGCCTGTGGAGGGGAGGATACACGGTCGTTCGGCCTTCGTGTCCTTTTATGCTTCTAGGTGCTTTCTTCTGTTAGTCAGCCACACAACGAGTGAACATGAAGTAGCACAAGGGCCACTGGCACTACTCCGTAGTCAGTTTCTCGCTTTGAACGTTCCAGTAGGAGTGCACATGGCGTCTCAACTAGCTGGGACCGAGAATACCAGCTTCGGTGGTCTAGTGGCTAAGGCACTTGGCTGCTGACCTGCAGTTCTCGGGATAGAATCCCGGCCGCGGCGGCCGCATTTTCGGTAGGAAGCGAAAATTCTTGAGGCCCATGTGCTCAGATTTCGGTGCATGTTAAAGAAACCCATGTAGTCGAAATTTCCTAAGCCCTCCACAACGGCATCTCTCATAATAATATGGTGGTTTTGGGACGTTAAGCCTCAACAATTATTATTAGCTGGTACCTAAAGATGGTGGCCACAGTTACACTTTGATGCACACTATATTTAGTCAATAAATACTTTTGCAAATACTTTCGCAACGAATGAGACAAGCCAACCGAACACGAGACGACATTCCTTCTCCCATGTCAGTCGAGAAACCATGGGAAATCTCTGAATTCGACAAATGTCTTTCACACAACTACAGTTATGACAACCCCTTGATTCATTATAGGGGTTTTTGATAATATATGGCATGAAAACAGACTTGGTTGTTTCATGTACCAGGAGAAGTGATGAATCACGACTTAGCCGGTCCCTTTTTGTGATCTCACTGATCTGCAGCTAACTAAAAAGACCTACAGACGCACCCAAAGAAACACTGCACGTACCAGCATCACTGCTAGTTTAAGACAATGTGCACAGGGTTAACATGCTTAGTAGGCTACATGTGCTCCTGGGCACACTATCTTGAACCCAGCAAACACTACAAAGCATCGCCAGTTCAGGTGGACGATGCAGTATTAGGCTGTATCTGGTAACATAAAATTACCAGAATTCCATTACATCGAATAATACAACAGATGGTATGTACTTCTTTCTCAAAGCGAACATGAGCTACATGAAAAGTTTTATGTGCCTTCATAGCACAAGCTACAGTGTACAAAAACAAGCACACATTTAACTGAAAACAATATAAACACTTGCCTAGCTTTTCATGTATACAAGAACTCGACAAGCTAGGTTTTAACTGAGACACTGCACGCAATATAAAAACAGTTTAAACACTTTGCGACGAGGAGGCCTACTATGCTGAAGCATAGTTCCGCCAAATAAGCTTGGAATTCATTAGGCAAATTCAGCCTTTACACGGTGCTATGCTTATTTTTCAACATATACTTATGCATTATAACAGTCGTGTCGTGTTGTCGGCAAGCTTCACAAGTAGTCTCTGTGCATCAGCAGTAAACATAAAGTACACTAACTCAACAGCATGTATATCTTTATCGTAAAAAAAAACGCAGCCATTTGCATACATCTTTAACAGATGTAGTGTTGTTACACAATACATACTTGATTTAAAAGTAAAAGGATTAGCATAAGTGCCCATGATGCCTAAACATTCACTTACAGATAATTTTAAAAGTGAGCAATAAACTATTACAAGGTACACTAGTAGCGGAATAGAAAGCGAAAATGCAGGAGCACTGGTTTATTTTCTGCAACTAAGTGGTTATTATTAACGATATCACGCACCACTACTACTTTGTGGGCGTGTTTACTTGTTACCGATAAACACGAGCTCTGAGGTAGAGTTCATCGTATTATGATGACTACAAGAGATACACACGGTGCTTGTTTAGCTTCTCACCACATCATTTAAGCCTACTTGGTGTCTAAGCTGGTCCAAAGCCTTGCGACTGTCCATTCATCGCATGGAGTAAAAGCAGGTTTCACTAGTTCCTAACGGTCGTCCCTCACGCAACTACGCCAATCACGCGCACATCCATAGCACTTGCTACGAGCATGGCATCATGATGAGGGTACGCTGGGTTAACGTCCGTGCAGAATTGTTTATCCTTCCCCGTTCTCGCGTTAGCACCTGCACATCTACGACCGCTTCAAGGTAATTTGACAGCTACACGCAAATAACAGTTACTCCTGATGCGTAGAGACGACTTCGATCAAGCACATACAGAAAAGGAAAAAAAAAAAAGCAAGACAACGCGAAGGATGCACGAGTGCTTCGAGGCTGATAGGCGAGTGCGAAGGTTTAGCACCACCTTACCTGAACCGGCTCTTGAACTATCATGGCCGCTACTTTGTTTCACACCGCAATCCGATCCAGCCTGTCTTCTTGGCGGCGTCCGCAATCACACAGAATGAGAAGTATGCACTGGTTGAACGTGATTCTGCATGAACACGGACATCCACAACTACCCAACCGTCACAGCCATATTTCAAACCCAACGTTGGCCGACTTCTTCACGCGCAGTCGGTACAGTGGCTTAGGATGGAACTAGTTGGATTGATATGGCTGTAACCCACGGAGGAAGGCCTCCGTGCTGTAACCAAGGAGGATATAAAAACTTGCGCTGTAACCTTTGAAGTATGAATGGATGGATGGATGTGGCTGACCCTTTAGCATGACGATAGTTATAGCGCGAGAACAAAACGACAACGAGCGCTCGCGTCTTTCGGCGCCATAACTATCGTCATGCCATACCGACGAGCCCAAGCTGCCACACTTCTAACGTACCCTTTAGATTGCGTGGCGGCTAACGCCACTTAGCCGTAATAATTAGTGAACTAACCGTTAGTTTTATGTTTTTTTTTCTCTTTAAGTAGTGAAGTTGAGGATTGGTACTTTGAAGTGAAGGGTTTAATTTTCACTCGTGGCTTGACTTTAACCACCAATCAGATAACCTTCTTCTAGATAATTCTACCCGTTTAAAGTCTGTTTTGCCCACCCTGACCCTAAACCCCAGTGCTTTGAAAGACTCTGCGCCATCATCCTCAACTATAAGGTGAAGCCCTTTACAGAACATTATCAAGTGTCCGGCTGTTTCCTCCTCCTCTCCACATGCACTGCATACCGTGTCTACCCCTTCGTATTTGGCCCGATATGTCTTGGTTCGCAATACTCCCGTCCTGGCCTCAAACAGTAGAGAACTACCCTGAGTATTATCATAGATCCTTTCCTTGGCAATTTCCTGCTTAAAAGTTCGATAAATATCTAGTGCAAACTTCTTAATCATGCCAATTCTTCACATGTCTCCGTTTCCTTCACATTCTTCTTAACCGATAGTTCTTTTTGGTTTGGCCACCTGCTGTTTTCAATGTATTTACCAGTCAATTTCCTGGTTCTCTTCCTCCATTCCTCCATTTTGTATCAAAATTCTTGATGTACAAGTAGCTGAAAACCTTCCTAGCCCGACGCTCCTCCACCATTTCTCTCAATCGCTTCTCAAATTTTATCTTGCTGCTAGCTTCCCTGCCCCTCAAATAATGTCCATCCCATATCACCTTGTACTCCCTGATTTGGTGTATTCCCGTGAGCTCCTAAAGCAAGCCTACATATTCTATGTTGCTTCATTTTATAATCTTGCTTGAACTTCTGATCTCATGCACAAGACCGCATTGCCGAACGTCAGCACAGGAACCATGATCCCTTTCCATATTCCTCTCACAATTCATCAAACTTATTGTAATTCCACAGTGCCATATTTTTCATCACTGCTGCATTCCTGTTACCTTTGGTCGTCACGTAAATTTCGGGTTCCCTTAGGTACTCGGTTCCATTGCTTATCCATACGACCAGATATTTGTATTTATTTGTTATCTCTAGCGTGACTTCCTGTATCCTAAGCTCACAACCTTCATAATCATTAAAAATCATGACTGCTGATTTTTCCTTCCTGAATCTGAAACCTAAGCTATCTGCCTCATTACCGCAGATGTCCACCAATCTCTGCAAATATTCCTTGTTGTCAGCCATTAGCACTATATCATCTACGTACATCAATGCTGGTATAGGTACTTGTTCAATGAGCTTACCTTGTTTGATGAAATTCAGGTTGGAGCCAAGTACACTTTCCTGTAATTTGGCCTCTAATCCTTGTAGGTACATCATGCATAACAAGGTTGATAGAGGACACCCCTGCCTAAGCCCGCGTTTTATCTCTGTGGGGTTAGATACCTGTTTACCCCTGTCTAAGCCCCCGTTTTATCTCTGTGGGGTTGAATACCTGTTTTTTTCCATTTTTATAACTACCTTGTTACTGTTATAGATATCCTTTAAAAGATTAGTGACTCCATCTTCCACCCTAGTGTGTCCAGTATTCGCCACAAGTCGTCTTGAACCACGCTATCGTACACTCCCTTGATGTCCAAAAATGCCAGCCACAGGGGCCTGTGTTCCTTTTCTGCTATTTCGATGCACTGCTTCAGCGAGAACAGATTGTCTTCCAACCTCCTGCGTTTCTGAAACACATTCTGGAGTTCCCAGCTCCCCCTCATCCTCTATCTACGCCTGCAGTCTTTCCTTTATAATCTGCATCGCCAGCCTGTAGACCACTGATGTCACTGTTATAGGACGGTAGTTGTTTATGTCAGCTTTGTCCCCCTTTCTTTTATAGATCATGCTCATGCTGCTAAGTTTCCATCCATCGGGGACTTCACCATCGATTATAGTTCTGCTCACTGCCTCTCGCAAAGTCTGTTTCGACTTCGGACCCAATGTCTTTATCAGCATAATTGGAATGCCATCTGGGCCTGTTGATGTACTACTTGGAACCCTCTTCTCAGCTCTTTCCCACTCTCGTTGTGAAATTGGAGCCATTGCGCCACTTGATCCATCCTTGTCCATTGTGATGCATAGGGCACTTCTTTGTTGAAAATTTTCTGTCACCCTTGTTCTTATGTATTGCTACCTGGGTTCTTATATATTGCCACTTGGGACGGCGCTGCCTGGGATAGTTGGGGCCGTCATCCTCTCTAAGAGAAGTCTGAACTCGGGGCCCAGTCCACGGATCCTTCGGCTAGCACGGTGAACAGGCGTAAACACCGGTATGGGGCTGGAGCTTCTTGTACTGGGAGGAGTTCGGTGCATAGGGTACCCCGCACCTCCACCAGTTGTCACGCACCTAGGAGCTTGAAGAATCGTACAAGGAAACGCGACTGTCAAAATCTGAGACTTAACGAAGGACGTCTTCACTGGCACGGGTTGCTCGTCTTTGTCTTCTTCGATTCACTGGCACAGAACTGGCTCACTGTTCACTGGCACAGAACACCAGGTGACATTATGTCATCACTGATCGAGGGAAATCATTCACAGCGAAGCTCTTGGATGATATCTTCAGGTTGAGTATACAACCCATCGAAAGACCGCTGCGTATCACCCTAAGAGTAATCATTTAACAGAAATAGCTAAACAAAACGCTAGCCGACATGATCTCGATGTACGTGGATGTGCAGCACAAAACGTGGGACGACATCCTGCCGTACGTAACATTTGCGTACAACACTGCAACGCAGGAAACTACAATATGGCATTGAACGGGTAATAGCCTACGCAAGTCGCACACTGTCTCGCGCAGAATCTAACTATTCTACATCAAGAAAGAATGTCTCGCGGTCATTTGGGCAATTACAAAGTTTAGGCCATATCTCTACGCAAGACTATTTAAAGTGGTGACTGATCATCATGCTTTGTGCTGGTTGACCAATCTACGAGACCCTTCCGGACGATTAGCACGATGGAGTCTGCGCCTACAGGAAATTTGATGTCACCAGTCAGTGTACAAGTCAGGCAAAAAGCACGAAGATGCCGACACGCTATCACGAGCACCTCTTCAATCCGCCTGTACAAGCGCAGAAGAGGACGGTGCCTTCGTCGCAACTCTGAGCGGGCCGGATCTGATGTCTCATCAACAAAATGACGCCGATCTAAGAATGATTATAGATCACTTAGAAGGTGGCAACGCGCCTATTCCTCGTCCGATGTCACGAACGTTGCCATCATTTTGCCTACAAATGGCGTCTTGTACAAAAAGAACACCAGTGCTGGTGACAGATCGCATCTTCTCGTCGTGCCTGAAGCCCTCCACGATGACGTCTTATTAGCTTGCCATGACGAGCGCACATCCGGCCATCTGGGCTACTCGAGAACTATGGATCGGGTGCGACAAAACTGCTGTGCACACTTTTCTTGAGCATCAAGTCGATGCTCTTTGGAAGGAGTAATGCCACCCGGTGTTCTGTGCCAGTGAACAGTGAGCTATAGTTCTGTGCCAGTGAACAGTGAGCTAGTTCTGTGCCAGTGAACGAAGAACACAAAGACGAGCGACCCGTGCCAGCAGAGACGTTTTCGTTGTGTCTCAGATTTTGACAGTCGCGCCTCCTTGTACGTTTCTTCGAGCTCCTAGCGCGTGACAATATTCAATAGCTTCGTTCCCTTCTAGCCCAGCACCTTGAGCTGTAGTTATAAACCTCTGCTCTAGGCTTGTTTTATTTCTTAGGGAGTTTAGATGGTTCCAAATTTTCGCAGCTGCCTTTCCGTTCTTTTTATGTACTTCTGTCAGCCAATGAGCCCCCTTTCTTTTGATCTTTTCATTGATTAGGAGGGATGCTTTCCTTCTAGAGCTTAGAAAGATGTCCCATTTTCTTTCAACATCATCTGTCAATTCACCCCGCTGCTTAGCGTGTCTGTGTTCCCTAGAGGCTTCCTGACGTTTTGCTATGGTTCTCTTAACTTCCTCATCCCACCAACTCTTGGGCTTGTGTCTTCTTTTCCGAGGTGACTTGTAACGTGCCTTAGCAAGCTCTTGCCCAAACAGTCGAATTAGATTTGTGCATGTCCACACTGTTTTATTATCCTCAGTGATTATTTTCTCAATTTGTTTAGTAGCAATTTCTATCTGCCTTTCTGAATTAAGCTTTCCTGTAGTTGCTCATCTTATCTCCTTCCCACTTTCGCTGCTCTTCCAAAACTTAGCTTGATACTTTTGTGACCACTACCCAGACTTCTGGAGCCACCTTCATTATGTGCATTCCCCTGAGCTTGACATCCTATGTGAAATCAGTGCGTAATCTGTCGTTGACTGCATCCTTCCCACCTCCCATGTTATTTGCCCTTCGCACTTCTCAGTACTGTTGAAAATTATGAAATCATGCCTTTCACATATATCCATGATCATTAGAATGGGCAGCAGTTACCACCACCTATAGCCGTATTACTTAGTGAACCAACAACTGGATTTATTTTCTCTTTTTTTCCCTTTAAGTAGTGAAGTTGAGTTCTGGTACTTTGCAGTTTAGAGTTTCATACAGTAATGAAAATATATGTTTGCAGTGAAGCAAAAATTGTAGCGCTTTCGCAGTGAGCTGACGCTAAAAGGGCTGCTGTACTATTACCATTAGGGTTCCGCGATGCACCTGTCTCCTAAGGCTGCGGCGGAGGGGCGCGCTTCGAGGAACCCTAATTACCATTAGAGTGTTTTGATAACCTCGATGCACACACCCCGTACTCCCTTCCCTCCTCTAGTCAGCCTTGGAAAGATCAAGTCACAGGTCAGAGAACAACTACCACTAATATTGGTGCACTCCACAGTTCCAGAATATGCGATGAAAACAGCACGCTTAATTTCTGTCGCAGGGTCCCTTTTAATAAGAAACATATTCGACCTTAAGCCACCTTTTGAACTATGCATGTGAATTTTCATAAAACCGGGGGTAATGAAATTGAGAAATTGGACAGCAACACGAAAGTTCCCCGCCTCCCTACTCTGGAGGAACTCACTTGTGGGGGGCGGTCGGTTAAAAATCTTAGTGTGGCTTCTAGTCGTTTGCCTTTTCATATCGCCATCGCAATAATTTCCAGCTGTTTAATTATCAGAGGAAACGTATGCCGTCGAATACAGTTTATACTGGTGCACTGTATACCCACGGTAATACCGAAACACGGCTCAAGCGCAGTGCCTCCATCCCTGTAAGCCTCGTGCGTGCCTCCGGGAGGGGGGGGGGAGGTCATTTTTTCGCTCTCTATGCCATGGCAAAAAAAAAATAAATTTCGGGGAGGAAGGGGGGGGGGGCACGTGTCCGGCGTGCCATCCGTTGGCTACGCCCCTGGTGCGCGCGCCGGCTTACGTGTATGTCGAGATCTGTGTGTGTTTGCGCTTGGCAAGAGATAAACTTTCGACTTAAAAGCGTGGCAGTTAGGGCTAGTTGGTATGACAATCATGACGATAGTTATAGTGCGAGAACAGAACGACGACAAAGAGACAAGAAGGAGACGAGCGCTCGTCTTGTCTCTTTGTCGTCGTTCTGTTACTTTCGATCCTGTAAATTCAACGCAACCGATCATGTACGGTGCATATGCCTACATATGTGTTCTGCGCGAGCTCGTTCGCAGCATTGATATATAACGCTGCGTTCGACAACGTTATAGGAGTACGCATGTACCTGGTTAACCTCTCTGCCTTAGCTCTTGCCGCTCTTCCTTCCTTATAGCAGCACTTAAACAAAGTTTTGAAGGCGAGATAATGAGCGAAAAATACATTTACGTGGAGACATACACAATATTTTCGAGATATCAATGGCAGTAGAGCATAGAACATATTTAAGATCAATTTTAAAGCGCACGCCGCACGACAGCATGGGCTAGATGAGAAGTGCCTCACGACGTCGACATTATAGTGGCCAGAAAGGAACCTTTCTAGCCACTATACTGATATCAACGCAGAGGCAGTGTAAACAAATCTACGTCACAAGTTTGTGTTGACCGATTGCTGGCACGCCCTTCAATTGCGTTTGCAGTACCTCGGATCTCCTCCTCCGTGCCGGTGGCTTCGCGTGTGCTGACTCTGCTACATAGATTCAACAGTCTGGTATATTAACTCCATGCAAGAGTCTTCTGGCTGTCACTGCAGCGCACGCTGTTGCGCGCGGCGCCCACGTTACAGTCTTTGCGTGGTCACGTTGCCAGATGTGTTTACCTTACCACCGGAACTTTTTCCGCCTGGTGGTCTTTGAAACCGAAACTGAGACTGTGCGTTCTAAAAAACGTCTCTACATAATGTAACCATCGCCGCGCAAGAAGGTTTCCAGCCGTGATAAGTGGGTCATAAGCTACCCATTGCAACAACAACAATAACAAAACAAAATGTTTGTGTGTGTGTGTGTGTGTGTGTGTGTGTGTGTGTGTGTGTGTGTGTGTCAGGGCTCCTTTATGGCAGGGTTTTCATCGAGTGGCCGTGTTTATATGGCCTCCAAGACCGTTGCGCACAGGCCACACAAGTTCGTGTGCTTCGATTTCGATCGATAGCGCCTGACATGAAAGAAAAACAATTGCATATATATATATATATATATATATATATATATATATATATATATATAGTGTTTATAAGCATATTTTACAATTCGTCAGCAAGCCATGACATGTCCTTCCCTATTTGGTGATTTGAAAATGATGGACAGGTGACGTGCGTGAGATTTCGTGGACGCCCCTACCGTCGTAGTAAACTCCAAGTTTCTATTATGAAGGTAACTAAGACTGCTCGCCTCTGTACCGTAGCCTTTGTGCCTCCCACTGGGTCTCTTGCATATGTGCGCCCTTGCATCTCTGGCATCTCTACTCTACAATACGCAGTGGTAGTACCATAGAGTTAATATACAGTCGTTTTATTAACTCTATGGGTAGTACGGTCGAGATAAAACATAGTGGAGTGAGAACATAGTGAGTGTGCCAACCGTAGGTGGTGCCAAGGTGTTCGAGGTTCTAACTATTTGGTAGTACCAAAGAGTTAACATACAGTCGTTTTATTAACTCTATGGGTAGTACGGTCGAGATAAAACATAGTGGAGTGAGAACATAGTGAGTGTGCCAACCGTAGGTGGTGCCAAGGTGTTCGAGGTTCCTGTTGTGAGCGGCCGTGTCGCGGCGCTCTTGCGTCATTCACGATGTGTGCGAGTTTCAAATCACGTCGCCAGGTTCTGCTTATTGCGGAGCGATTTGTAAACGCGCTTGCTACGACCCATCCTCTGGCCCATCATTGTAGGAAGCGTGAAGATACACAGGGACAGCAAGAAAGAAGGCATGACACAAGCGCTTAACTTCAACTAAGCGTTTATTCGGAAAAGCGAACACATATATAGATGAATGAAGGTGAGCGGGGTGAAACGTCCGTCTGTCTGTCCTTCCGTCCGTCCCAAGGAGGATATTTGGTCCGTCCACTCCAATCACACTAGAGTACGCATCGGACGGACCCTTCGTCCCTCTCATTATCATTCACGCCGTGAACATGCTGTGAATTTCTTATAATAGCGTCATCTATCCTTTTTAACCGTCAACTATACAAAAGCCACCATGGCCTTCGAGATGGCGGGCGCGTGGCGGGGCGACCAAGGAGGTTTAAATAAATCTTTAACCCTCTTGTCGGTGACACGCCACGCGCCCGCTATCTCGGAGGCCATAAAACCACTAATGCTATCTTCTATTTCCAATGGCATATACATACATCGCCATCTAGTGCGCAATTCTTAAAACTAACTAGAAGTGGCTCCAAGTGGTAGTATATAGGTGTTCTGTGGTGGCACAGCTGATCTAGCCTCTCTAGTGCCGGCCCCAGTGGAAGTGGCTATACTACAACATACCACGAGGGTAATGAGCCCACAACCCTAATGAACTTCGCCCCTAAAAGCTCACGTGTCACTCCAGGCATTACTCGTCTATTGCTTCCTAATGCACCATTGAAAAAGCGAATTATTTACGTGTAAGCGAGACAGACGGTACCCTGAAACAAATCAATATCACCACTCGCAGCTATGAATATGTTGCGGCTGCGCATACATTGGCCAAACACAAAGATGTATGAACGAACGCGTAAATGAACGAGCAAGGTGGAGGAATTTGCGGATGGTCACCTGCGTTGTGGGTCACACAAACACCACGAAAACTATAGACGGAACTGTAGTACGTCTAAAGTATAGATGAGTTACATGAGTGCAGGTAACAGAACCTCTCCCCCCCTCACCCTCACATCTTTCTTGGCGACACAGTAGAAGGACGCTTTTAGGCTGAAGTGTAGTCGCTGTTTGATTCCTGAAAAAAAAAAAACTGGGATGGGGTGGAGAGGCTTGTATCACTATGTGCGCGTGCGTACGGGTGTACTGTGGGCGCAAAAATGAGTGAAATGTGGGTGGTCCTCCAGACCTTAAGCAAGCTGTTGCGTAGCCTAGGGAGTTGGTGGGTGGGGCGTTCAACCCCCTCCCCCCTCAGCCCACTGTGTTTTAAACTTAGCATTGTAGTACATTTGCGTACGCAAGGTTCCTTTTCAAGGGGGAGGCGATGTCTCGACGCAGAGAACCCCCCCCCCCCCCATATTATGTAAACGTACGGCGCTGACTTTGAGCCCCCCCCCCCCCCTCCACCTCTTATGTGATTAAGGGGAGAAGCCGCCCCCTTCCCATGACACCCCCTTCCCATGCGCACTCCTGTGGCGTGCATATACATACACACATGCGCACAAACGCGCGCACTAACATACATACAGTTTAGATGAACCAACCCTGTAAACATTTGTCTACGCCACTGCCTTCAAGTGAATAGACTACGACCTCCCACATCTCCGGCTACGTCGATATCCTGAAGTGATAATGGCGCCGATTCGAAAGCGAGACGGGCAGCAGTGTTTAAATTTTCTTTAAACTGTTATCTCCATGAAAAAAAAAAAATATGCTGGAAAGATTACCGCTTCGTTCACTTTAGCCTTGTGTCTTTAGACGACCTGCGCGGGCTGCCACGGCCAAATCTTTCAGAGGTCGCCAGCCCGGGTATAAATTCCTCGCCGCTATAAAACTTGCTTATCGGAAGCGGCGTGAACTCAGTCGCTGCTGGAACGGACAAAGCGATGGCTGACAAGTACCGGCTGCTGCTCAAAAACGCTCGGCAAGTTGTCCAAGTCGTTGACAACGGACAAAAAATCGTGAAAGGAGATGCCATGAGGCGACTGGCGGTCCTGCAAGAGGACGATGTTACATTCAGCGTTGTGGTGAATCAGTAAGTAAAACTCAAAAGCTGATTTATTCCCCCCCCCTTCCTCTACGATCGCTGTATCTTGTAAGCGCAGGTTTACAGCGCATTAGTCATTTTTTCTTACGATCTCTTATTTTTGTACTGAACATCGCCACACACAAAAAAAAGGACATTTTGGCACTTATTCCTGAACTCATCAACAGTCTGTCCTGCAACTTAATTACCGCTAAGGATTGTTTCGCATATGTGAGTCATATATAACAAAAAATGCTTTAGTTTTTAATGTGTTAACGTCCATTAAAAACTTGTATTTATGCCCATACTGATGCATCTACTAGTGTTTGCATTCCGTATGCACTACAGTGTGCAATCCGTATGCAGTATAGCTACACCTAACCCTCCCGGTCCTCTCTTCAGCGTGTCATCCCGTATAATTATGTCTATGCATGGGGTTTTCATGCCACGGTATTTCCATAGTAAGTCCTTGTGACTGTGCAGGAATGTCATTCTGCGTGGTTTCCCTTGTAACCGAAAGTACGTTTTTGCTTCTAATGTAAATACTATAATAATAATAATAATAATAATAATAATAATAATAATAATAATAATAATAATAATAATAATAATAATAATAATAATAATAATAATAATAATAATAATAATAATAATAATAATAATAATAATAATAATAATAATAATAATAATAATAAAGCGTTCGTCGACATTACCTTAGTTGCATAACAAATTAAGTTTCCCCACGAGTGATGTTGGAATATTTAATTACATTTTCCTATAGGGTGATCCCGAGCTCTCGAGCTCAGGAACACTGTTTCAGGAAATTAAACGTTCATTTCATCTAGTAAATTTAAGATTTTAGTCTGAAATCTTGCGACGCGAACACGAGTCCGCATGGGGAAAACACCACCTATCCTATAGACGCACATGTCGATCCATACTCCATTTTGCAGCGTTTCATACTTGTGAAGCGTTTCCCTAGTTGTTGGAATGCGTGCCTCCTCCTCGCAGTTCAGCTCGTGCTCACGTTGACATAACCAAAGGGTGCCACACCAAGCCCCACACCGCCTCCGTAATTAATTTATCCCAAAAGATACAAAACACAAAATGACACTCGACCACACATAACCTGTCTGGATCACATGTCAAATCAAAAGAGCGCCCCCCCCCCCCCCCCGTTGACCGAAACATACCAACGCCACTGCCTCCTCAAGTTTATTTTTTTTTCACCACAAAGTCGCCGAAGATCATTGTCTGTAACTGCAGCTACCACTAATAAGTATAAGCAAGCTTGTAGCTATAGCTACCCATAGTTAGTATACCACGCATACGCTGTAACTGCCTCATTATCTGAGTCCCCTTATTAATGACAAGTGTAGCCAAAAATACCTTATAGTACTCATTATCAGTGTATGGTGCACAGTTTAGGAGCAATGTCGGTGACCGGCGAAAAAATCCGTACACATATCTATATACAGAAAAAGTGGTGAAGTTACCTCCACTGTGTCTAGAATAAATAAAGCGCTGGCAACTTCTTTCGCAGCTGTGAGCGAAAAACTGCTCACGCGGTGTTTCAAACGTATTTCCCTTGGCCCTTAAGGTGACAACCTTAGCGCAAATCATCACGAACCACAAAAACGCAAAAAAAAAGGAGAGACGAGCACCGGCACCTTGTGGACAATCATGGTTTGCGCTGAAGCTTTCACCTTAAATGCCATGTATCAACTAGATCGAACAGAAGTTTAATTTATTGAAGTTCCTTAGCCTGCTTGAAGCATGTTACAAGTACGTACGGGGAGTAGTCTCTGTTCAGAAGAGGGAATTAGAGAGTTTCAGTAGCCCTATTCGGCACAAGTATAGAGTCACCCGACCGGAAGAGTTAAGGAAGGGAGTGCTGTGGCATATTGATGAAAAAAAGCTGACCTTTCCTACCTTTCAGTTACGATAAGAGAGCACTCATAAATAAGGTTGAGTATATATATATATATATATATATATATATATATATATATATATATATATATATATATATATATATATATATATATATATATATATTGTAATGAATTAATCAATCTGAATAACGGACGCTCTGCTGGCAATGAAGAAGACGACGATGATCGGTGACTGCAGTAGAAGCTCGCGCACGCCGCTCGCCATTAGCCAGACCTGCCTGATAAAGCATATTTTGCCAAGCTGCGTCTGAAGCTTTTTCCGACGTACAACACCTCTATTTGAAGTGGTGGAGGAGCCGGGGTTCCCATCAACCTGGAACTTCGCAATCGGACGCTACCCTCACCGTTCACCATGACTGCTCCTGGCCCTTCTCAAGCTGCCTTACCAACGACAGTCTACTGTACTGGCGTACCTCGGCAACGCGACCCACCAATTTTTCGCGGCAACGACGAACAAGACGTCGAGGACTGGCTCGTCGAGTACGAAATCGTAAGTGCTTCCAACAAGTGGAACGCCTGCGACCAGCTCACAAACGTGCGCTTTTACCTCGCTGATGTGGCCAGCCTCTGGTTCAAGAACCACGACGGCGAAATCACTAACTGGTCCGCCTTCAAGACCACCATCGCCGCGGTCTTCGGTCGTCCCGCCGTGCGCCGGCTTCGCGCGGAACAGCGTCTCCGTAGTCGAGTCCAGCGCAGAGATGAGACCTTTACGAGTTACATTGAAGATGTCTTGTCTCTTTGCAAGCGCGTCGATGAATCTCTAACCGCACGCGACAAAATCAAGCACATCATCAAAGGAGTTGACGACGACACCTTCCAGATGCTCGTCGCTAGGAACCCACAGACCGTCACCGATGTTGTCCAGCTCTGTCAGGAGTACGACGAGTTGCGTAAGCAGCGTGTCTCGACGCGCAGGGCCGCTGAAGATACGGCTGAAGTTTCCGCCCTCGTGCACGACGTCGCTGCTGATCACACCGTCTTACTGTCCCACATAAAACAATTCATTCGTGAAGAAGTTGCGCGTCAGCTTTCTCTTGTGGCCGAAACATCCGCGCCAGTGACCTCGTTAGGCCCACGTTTACGCCAGGTCATTGAGACACAGGTCACGCAGGCACTGCCTCCATCGCCACCCGTCCCTACGCCGTTGACCTACGCTGCCGTCGTTGCTAGACCCCCAGCCCCACCTGTCTCTGGCGCATACCGGGGTACCGGGTCCTCCTACCATACGACGCTGCCTACATACACGGCACCCCATCCCGTTTCGCCACCTGCACCTTCTGTCGTTAACCCATGGCGCACCTTGGATAATCGACCCATCTGTTTCGCATGCGGTTTCGTGGGACATATAGCACGCTACTGTCGCCGTCGCAACTTCCAGCCTCCAGATCATGGGAATTCTGCAAATTACCAAGCTGCCCAGAATCCCCAGCGACCATCTTCTCATATCACCGACTCATTGTCCCCACGACGCCCTGTCGATTATCGCCGGTCATTACCACCCCGTCGCCGATCTGTCTCCCCGATGCTTCGGCGCACGAGCCCCGCTCGAGAGGAAAACTGACAGCCGCAGTTCCGGAGGCAAGAACTGCGTCGTCGTCGAACTTTCCAAGACCTCCTCTTTGTCCGCCCAACGAAATTGATGTGCTAGTAGAAGGTGTTGCTGTACGTGCACTTGTCGACACAGGCGCCGTCGTTTCTGTAATTAGTGAAAAACTGTGTCGCGATTTGAGAAAAGTTACAACGCCGCTTACGAATCTTGCTCTGCGTACAGCCACCTCCCATTTCATCGCGCCGACAGCTCAGTGCACAGCACGCGTTCTTATTCAAGATGTTTGGTACGCTGTCAACTTTGTTGTTCTCCCACGTTCATCTTACGACGTCATAATAGGATGGGATTTCCTTTCTACCCATCAGGCCCTCGTCGACTGCGCTCGCGCTGAACTCACATTGACGAATCCGTGCCTTGATATCGACCACCACAGTCCCTCAAAAGTGTTTGCCGCAGCTGACGTCCACATCGCGCCGTTGTCCGCCGTCCTAGTGCCTGTGTTTTCCCCTGCTGCCACTAACTCGACGCTCCTGTTCCAACCAACTATAGCTAGTGTGCAACACCGAACCATCGTCCTCCCGTTTGCCGTCATCAACTTTTCCAATGGTTCGGCGGTACTTTATGCGTGCAACGTTTCTGCTTGCCCATACATCCTGCTACGCGGCGAGTGTCTGGGGAGCCTTGAGACCTTAAATTGTATTTTCGAAGACCCGATCTATCCAGACAAGCCATTCTTACCGACTTGTGCCATTACACCCGCAGCTGACGCTAATGAACCTATGGATGTATTCCGCAAGTCCATTGATTGCAACCTCACGCCTGGGCAGCAGGAACAGCTGATCAAGCTCCTACAGCGTTTTCGGGCCTCGTTTGACCACAATCAGCCTTCCTTAGGTCGAGCGTCATCTGTTGTTCATCGTATAGATACCGGTCAAGAGACGCCATTACGGCAGCGTCCATATCGTGTGTCAACTACCGAACGCTGTGCCATTAATGAACAGGTTGACGACATGCTGACACGTGGCATAATCGAACCGTCAAGCAGTCCCTGGGCCTCTCCAGTTGTGTTGAAGAAGGACGGATCCATCAGGTTTTGCGTGGACTACCGACGTCTCAACCGAATCACGCGCAAAGATGTCTATCCGCTGCCACGCATTGACGATGCCTTGGACTGCCTACAGGGAGCCGAATTTTTCTCTTCTTTAGATCTGCGCTCTGGATACTGGCAGGTACCCATGGCAGAGGCCGATCGCGAGAAAACAGCTTTCATCACGCCCGACGGGCTTTACGAATTCACAGTCATGCCCTTCGGCCTCTGCAACGCGCCGGCTACTTTCGAGCGAATGATGGACTCTATCCTTCGAGGCCTCAAATGGAACGTTTGCCTGTGTTATTTAGATGACATTGTCGTCTTTTCAACTGATTTCGCAACCCATTTAACCCGCCTCGAGAAAGTACTCGCGTGTATTTCTGCCGCGGGGCTGCAACTGAATCTGAAGAAGTGCCATTTCGCCGCTCGAAAGCTTACGATCCTTGGCCACGTGGTTTCAAAAGACGGCATTCATCCTGACCCTGCCAAACTTACAGCCGTTTCAGCGTTTCCCAAACCGACCACCATGAAAGAGCTCCGAAGCTTCATAGGCCTGTGCTCTTACTTCCGGCGCTTCGTTCGCAATTTCGCGACGATCATCGCTCCTTTGACCAAGCTCCTCGCCGGCTCCAGAGACCTTTCAGCCTGGTCTGCCACCTGTGACGATTCTTTCAATGAACTGCGCCGCCTCCTCACGTCGCCGCCTATTCTGCGACACTACGACCCATCGGCACCCACAGAGATCCACACCGACGCTAGTGGTGTCGGGCTAGGCGCTATTCTTGCACAGAAGAAAGACGGCTTCCAAGAGTACGTCGTTGCCTACGCAAGCCGAACTCTTAGCAAAGCCGAAATCAACTATTCCGTCACTGAAAAGGAATGTCTGGCCATTATTTGGGCGATAGAGAAATTTCGACCTTACTTGTACGGACGCCCTTTTGACGTCGTGACTGACCACCACGCCCTCTGCTGGTTGTCGTCACTGAAGGATCCAAGCGGTCGCCTCGCCCGATGGGCATTACGCCTCCAAGAATATAATATTCGCGTGGTCTATCGCTCCAGCCGGAAACATTCGGACGCAGACGCCCTATCCCGTTCGCCCCTACCCCCTGACCCGGACTGCTGCGAAAGGCTAACCTGTTATGCCACTGCCGTCACCATCGCCGACATGCCATCAGAGCAACGCAAGGACCCGTGGGTTGCTTCGATTCTAGACATCCTGGCTGGCCGGACGGCTTCCCCCCCTTCTCGCTCGTTGCGTCGGCAAGTCGAGCACTTCGCCACTCGCGACGACGTGCTGTACCGACGCAACTACGCACCCGGTGGACGTCAGTGGCTACTCGTGATTTCACGTCATCTGCGATCCGAAATTTGTTCCACGTTTCATGACGACCCCCAATGTGGACACGCAGGTTTCCTGAAGACTTATTCTCGCATACTTCTCCGATATTACTGGCGTGGCATGTACCGATTTATACGACAATACGTTCGGGCCTGCTCGACATGCCAGAGACGAAAAACTCCCCCTTATCACGCCAGCGGTACCTTGTTACCCTTACCATGCCCATCCCGACCATTCGACCGCGTCGGCATCGATATCTATGGTCCCCTTCCCAACACTGCTGACGGTAACCGCTGGATCATAGTTGCCGTCGACCATCTCACGCGGTATGCCGAAACTTCATCCCTTCCCTCGTCTACAGCAAAAGACGTTGCGACTTTCGTACTTCACAACATTACGTCATGGAGCACCTCGGGAGTTACTGAGCGATCGTGGTCGCGTATTCTTGTCAGACGTCATCACAGCATTGCTGCGTGAGTGCCACGTCGTTCACCGCACTACAAGCGCCTATCATCCCCAGACCAATGGAATGACAGAGCGCTTCAACCGCACCCTTGGTGACATGCTGTCTATGTATATCTCGTCAGACCACTCCAATTGGGACTGAGTGCTCCCGTTTATCACGTTCGCCTATAATACCGCCATTCAAAGCACTACTGGGTTCTCTCCTTTTTTCCTCCTTTACGGACGCGAACCTTCTTGCACTATGGACACCATTCTTTCGTACAAACCTGACTCCTCAGAGTCCACGACTTTGTCTCAAGCCGCTACATACGCTGAAGAATGCCGCCAACTGGCCAGATCATTCACAACCCAAGACCAAGGACGCCAAAAGCACCACCATGACGCATCAAGTAACACTACTTCCTACAATCCAGGTTCACTCGTCTGGCTGCATGTCCCTTCTGCTACACCTGGCCTTTCTACCAAGTTGGTCCCCAAGTATCACGGCCCATATCGTGTGCTACAAAAAACGTCACCAGTGAATTACCTCATTGAGCCACTGGAACCATCTTCTGACCAACGTCGTCGTGGCCAGGAAATTGTCCACGTCTCGAGACTTAAGCCCTGCTACGACCCTCCCGTGTTTACTTGTCCATAGGTCGCCAGGATGGCTCCTTATTTCGCGGGGAGTAATTGTAATGAATTAATCAATCTGAATAACGGACGCTCTGCTGGCAATGAAGAAGACGACGATGATCGGTGACTGCAGTAGAAGCTCGCGCACGCCGCTCGCCATTAGCCAGACCTGCCTGATAAAGCATATTTTGCCAAGCTGCGTCTGAAGCTTTTTCCGACGTACAACACCTCTATTTGAAGATATATATATATATATATATATATATATATATATATATATATATATATATATATATATATATATATATATATATATATATATATGAAACACGTGTTTTCGAAACATAATCGAACTGCAAGCGCATAGCGAGAATCATAATAATCTAAGAAGTAATTGTGATGACGGTGATAATTTAAGAAACATTTAACACGTCAATTTGCAAACCCCCCTTTCCGCATTTCATCTGTTACAGACATACTGCTTAACATTTCTTAAATTATTTCATTTTATTTGTTTGCATAAACCCACCTTCTCATTGTTATTGGAGTTCATTTCTGAGTATGCCTCCTCATGAAATGTGGTATGGGCGCTTCTTTATTGTATTTTGCCCCTCCTACAACAAGATTATTTCAATCAATCACTCCTTCAAGTAGAGCAGTTTTTTATACCTCTGGTCCGTTCTTGCTTGTTCACTTCGTTTGTGTTTAGACCAAGACGTGAAACTTGTATTGCAGGTTCGGAAGGATAGTTGCGATAGACGAAAGCAGCGTGATCGCCGAGAACTACGAGCTAAGTCAGTTTGAAGAAGTAATCGATGCCACTGGTTGCTGCGTTCTCCCTGGTGAGTTTGGATTGCGTGTATTCAAAACATTCCAGAGGATCTTGTTCTTACGGCGATGCTTTGAGCCGCAACAAAGAGCCGGGCTGGAAAAATACCATAGTGTTGAACTTTTCACGCGTGTTCCACAGGACTCGTCGACTCGCACACACATCCAGTGTGGGCAGGGGACCGTGTGCATGAATTCGCGATGAAGGTGAGTGTCACGGTTATACTTTCGGATCGTTAAAATGTACACATTCAAGAACATTTATAAAAGCGAAATTTGACTTGCTTATCTCGACGAGGTTTGATGTGTGTCTCGCATGCACTGCAAACTGAAGTGAGTCCCCAAACAATGCAACATTAACGCGATGGGACGATCGCGTAGGGAACGTGGTGTCTTGGTGGGCAGATCCTAAAATCAGTGCAAGATATGCGTGCACGTGACGGTTTTATACTCAGGCGTGCGCAGGCTTCACTGTTATAGGGGGGGGGGGGATCGTCGCACCCCATCCCCACATCCTAATGATCGAGGCCAAAACACATGATCCACAAAGAATGAAATCAGGAAAATGAAGCGATAATTAGACATGAGGGGGCCTTCGGCCGACATTATAAAAAAAAATCTGTGTCAGCTTAGCTTTGTTCTTTAAATAATGACGGGACAGAAGTAAGGATATAGGACCAACTTTGGCCTGGCCCTTAAGTTATTAACGCCTCCCTGGTATGCACGTGTACGGTTTCAAGTGATAAAGCGAAAGCCTGTCTCATCTAACGTAACAATCGACCATCGTCGTCAACGAAAGCGTTGTAAAAAATCAACACGTGATAACGTCACAATATGACGTCATCACGACATCACAGATCACCAAATTTGTGTCATCATTATTACGTCACTATGACATCAACAAAGAGGGTTCAGCTTAAATTGAGGACGACGCAGCGAGCAATGAAAAAAAATGGTAGGTGTAACCTTAAGAGACAAGAAGAGAGCAGAGTGGATTAGGGAACAAACGGGGGTTAAGGATATCATAGCCGAAATCAAGAAGAAATGGACATGGGCCGGGCATGTAGCACGTAGACAGGATAACCGCTGGTCGTTAAGGGTAACTAACTGGATTCCCAGAGAAGGCAAGTGGGTTAGGGGGAGACAGAAGGTTAGGTGGGCAGACGAGATTAAGAAGTTTGCGGGTATAAATTGGCAGCAGCAAGCACAGGACCGGGTTAACTGGCGGAACATGGGAGAGGCCTTTGCCCTGCAGTGGACGTAGTCAGGCTGATGATGATGATGATGACATCAACAGATGGCGTCATCATGTGACGTCAATTATTCAAAGGTGGGCCCACCAATAGAGCCAGTGAAAAACCACATTAAATACACGAGGGCGCGGGGATGGAGCGGCCGTGACAGAAGGATGCACAGATAAAAAGAAAAAAAAAAGCTGGCCTTTTTTTTTCGTTTGCTTGGCAGCGCACGTGATGGTGTGCTCTAACTTATCGCTCACTATAACCTTAACACCTTCCCAAGAAAATGTACCAATGATTTCCGCAGTTTTCAGGCAGGATTTATATTTGTACCAATGAAGAACTATACTGTATGATTGCATGTACTACCGCAGTTAGCCGGTGCGACGTACTTGGAAATCCACGAGAAGGGCGGCGGAATCCACTTCACAGTGGAGCACACCCGGAATGCCAGCGAGGAGCGTCTGCTGGAGAGTCTGGTGAAGCGGCTGGACGCCATGCTGGCAGCTGGCACCACGCTAGTCGAGGCCAAGTCCGGCTACGGACTGGACCTACAGACCGAACTCAAGATGCTGCACACCATCGAGAAGGCTCGCCTGAAGACGCCAATAGAGATATCCAGCACTTTCTGCGGAGCACACGCTGTCCCCAAGTGAGACCCTTCCGTGCATGTCTTTTTTTTCTTCTTCGACGCGCTCACACGACTCTTTACGTATATTCGGGCAAGTGATAGTAGATTGATAAGGTGAGATAAAAGTATGCTGTCGTCGTCGCTTCGCGTAACTTCATCTTCATTAACGTTAAAAGATGGGCAAGCTGTAGATAGTTTGGTTTACTTGAGACGCAGCGCACGGTGACAAGGCGCTGTTTCACAAGTAAACATGAACCATGTCCTCTCCATGTGTAGCGTATTGAGCGTGCTCTCTTGCCAAGCGGTCTTTTTCACGCACCCTCGCTGTCTCTCACGCCAAAGAAGTCGTCTTCCTCTTTTAAAGACGATAGTCTTTCTTGGGGACCTCTGATGGAAAAATTTTGGTCGGTCTGACTGTCTATTTGTCTGTTTGTCCGCCTTTAACGATACTTCTATGGCACCGAACGATACCTTAAATGGCCGACCCCATCCGCAGCGACCACCAAAATTGCTCAAGCTTCAGCGTTCATACTTGTGCGATTTTCAATTAAAAAAACAACTATTGCGCACATCTGAGGCACTCTAACATCATGTCAATATTTTGTATGTGTGTCTTTATACTAGAAAAGGCATACATAAGTAATTCTAAGGACCGTAGCGTCTATCACGCTGCGCTGACAATGCAACGCTTGCACGAAAAGGCAATTGTTTCCAACGCTTTGCTAAGATGACAAGGTGGTGGCACCTACCCGTCGCTTTGCGTTCTACACCTTATCGCCCCCGAGACGGCCACGCACGCCGTGCGCTTCGTTTTCTAAGATAACTGCCAGATAGCGCTCATGTCTCACATGTGGCGTGACTTGATGCACTCGTTCGCCTCTGCTGCATGCTCGAGGCACTCTAAAGCAGCGCCTCCAGAATACCACTCACCCATTTTCTTGCGCAGAACATCAAATAAGCGTTTTGTCCCCTCTTCCCATACGCGTCTTCTTTTGACGACATTTGCAGTGTAACATGTAGATACGGGGCCAATTTTTTTCTAGCGCCCTCATAATGATAACTCATCATCGTCAGCCAAAAAACTGTGCATTCGACGTAACGCAGGAGAAGACCACGTATTAAAGTAGAAAAAAAAGAAAGCAAGCGTCAAATAAAAAAGAGAAAAGGGGAGAGAGAACAAGAAAGGCAAAGAAACAGATCAAGGGAAAGTAAGAAATGGAAATAAAACAGAGAAAATATAGAAATGAAAAGAGAAAGAACAGAGTGAGAACAGACAAGAAAAATCGAAAAAAGAAACAAAGAAGGCTGCCCAGCTCCGCACTGCTTTTCAACGTTACGAGGTTGATGACAGAAACAGCTCATCATCTCCGTGTGCAGTAATGTCCAGTTAACATGGCCGTACGCATACTCCAAACGTGTCCGGGCAAGGACTCTCATGCACAGTGGATCTACAGCGCATTTGGCTTGTTACATATTGAAACAGTAGCAAGGCGGAGACATCCAACACTTGCCACCGGAACCAGTGGGGTCCAAGGTGTTCAGATGGGTTTTAAACAAATTGCAAACGTAGACAGAGGGAGAATCTGTTCTCCCTATGTCTGCGTTTATCGCTCAGTTTTCCTCATAACGAATGAACAGCAGGATTGTTCTGATTACAACGAATCGAAGCATCGTTCATGTTCGTCTGATTTTGAATAGTTCTAATCATGCTTTCATGCTAAGTCATGTTTTAGTCAGGGTTCTGATGCAATTGAATTGTGAAATAACGCCATCTTGCCGTTTTCGGTTTGAGATAATCAAAGATGGCGGCCTTTCTCTGACAAACGTAACTGACGAGGTACAGCGGATGGCAACAGCGCTGACCCTCGGACCTGTCACAGGATAGTTCATTCTGTCCACAATGTCCCTTGCTGTATACTGTGCACCGTTTTGCTAAAAAAAGAAAAAAAAGAAGTCACTATACCAGATGCGCTTATTACAGCAATCTTTCATCGCAGGGGAAAGAACGCTCAAGAAGCCACAGAGGACATTGTGACGAGGCAGCTGCCGGAGATAAAGAGGCGCGTTTCGGAAGGCACGTTGACCGTCGAGAACATCGATGTGTTCTGCGAAAAGGGCGTGTTCGACGTCGAGAGCTCGCGCAAGATCCTACAGGCTGGTCGTGAAGCGGGCCTCAGGCTCAACTTCCATGCCGAGGAGCTGAACTGGATCGGCGGAGTTGAGGTGTGAACGCTAGATGCACACGTCCGTCTTTGAAATACACGAAAGGGGCAGTACGCTATATAAGAGCGTGCATGGTGGGACGAATTTTGGAAGACTAAAATAAGTTGTGGGTCAAAACATGATATCTATCAAAATCTATAATTTGGAATGGGCAAAGATAACGATAATTATTGAGCTTATGTTCCCTACAAACAGGTTTAAAGATATCGTTCTATTGGGTAAGGTAAAAGAAGGAGCATAACAACGCGTGCACTGTTTGTAGTATACCGCCGGATCACAAGTATAGTTAAAATTTCACTCTCTAAAATTACTCTGGATAACAATGTGCTTATAGGGTGAAACATTTACCCATCAGTACGCACGCTGTTGGCTGGCCAATTTCTACGCTGCGCACATGCTGATGCATTCGCCCCCCTTTCTTTGGACACTTCGCATCTGGACACTTCCACAGCATATGGCGGACAGATGCGGGAGTGGATCACTCTGGTCACATTAAGGCACTGCGGGAAGAATTACATTCGGCTCCTGTTAAATTTTCACTCAGAAAATCTTGTATACATAAACATTCGGCAGATCCCACGTACCTTGGGAATCGATGCTTATGCGAAGAATGCGGATGGAAGGTGACTGTATTGCAATATTTTATTGAGTGCTACCTTACGAAATTGGCGCCAAAGATATGTACAAATGACCGCACATACACACGTTACACAGCCTCATATGTTTTAGTATAACCAGTTGTTAACAGTTGCGGTAACGATGCCAATAGCAACATATATTAGCAACACCAGAAGCAGGTAAGTTGATATGAAGCGTTGGTGCTCACTGGAATGGTATAGCCTATAGACACTGCTACATAAGTCAACTTCATCGGTTGGCACTTAAGTACAATTGACGTTAACCCGACGTGACGGTGGTATTATAGGACTACAAATGTGCTCTTTATAAAATTCGATGACCAGCACTGCAACCGCAATTAGACGTTTCGCGAACATTATAGACTAATTAGAAAAGTAGTTCCAACACTTGCAGGGCATGGCTCTGTTTTTCCCTATATAAGACACATATGCAAGACCAAAACGCAGGTATAATCACCTCTTCACGCACACATTTCATCCGAATGGCTGTTCACTTAAAGAATGTTTATGATGAACTTGAGTTTCGGTGGGACTGGTGTCCCATCGTGGCAAGGTGCTTAGCCTCACCACTTTTCTAGTGCAGCACATGAACTCTCCCTAGTCTAAAGACTTTAGCCTTCGAGTTTCTCTTTAAGCAGTGCGTCTATGCTTACTGTCGCTATAGAACTGCAACAGTGTAACTCTGTGCGATACTGTGTAAAAATATATTGCGCATTCTATTAAATGCCATGTTAAAAAAAAATCTGGCATGGCTCTGTGGCAGAATACTTGATTGCCACGTAGAATGCTTGTGTTCCACAATATTTGTTGTTTGCATTTGTCGGGTCAATTCTTTCGGTGTCAACTTTTCTTTAAGCTCGTACGCCTTGAAATTACTCATGTCTGTTCTCGCCGTTCCTGTGCCACAGGTCTGGCGGAAAGGGTTTGACGACATACTCGACCCATCTTACCCTACCATACTATTTTTGGTTTACCCAAAGTAGAAAGGCTGATCACGAAAGCACCCAGACGTAGATAGATAGATAGATAGATAGATAGATAGATAGATAGATAGATAGACAGATAGATAGATAGATAGATAGATAGATAGATAGATAGATAGATAAATAGATAGATAGATAGATAGATAGATAGATAGATAGATAGATAGATAGATAGATAGATAGATAGATATAGATGCTCAAAGTGCCTGCACTGCACAAAAATGCTTCGCAATTAATGCATGCGTTCTCTCGCTATGTTTGAGGAAGTCCACCTGGAGACTTTAGGCAGGCACGACGCTTCACGACTTCACGACGGAAAGGATTTCAGCTATTCACACATGGATGCTAACGATGTACCGCGTCACTTCCTGCAGATGGGGGCATCGCTGTGTGCCGAGGCAATGTCCCACTTGGAATGCGTGTCTAGTGCCGGCATCGAGGCCATGGCCAAGGCGGGCAGCGTGGCGGTGGTGCTGCCCACCACGGCGTTCCTGCTGCGGCTCGAGCCTCCACCCGTGCGACGTCTGATAGAGGCAGGCGTGGCCGTTTCCCTTGGTTCGGACTTCAACCCGAACGCCTACTGTCTAGCCATGGTGAGCGTTTGCGAAATATGCGTCACGACCGCGCGTATGAGCGAGTGGGTGCTGATGAAGCAGCTGCCTCCCCCTCCAATCACCTAATGACGGTATAAGGCTCCTAATGTTACATTCTAAGAGTACTAGCTGTGATAGACCTCTGACCCCCCGCCCCTTTCTCCCTCTTTAATACATACCGGGCTTAGCGGGATACCGGACTTACCGTGATAGCAGGATTGAAGTACGCGTGCGCAGATACGTACGCTACATCGGTACCGCTTACCGTACGCGCGGTGTAGCGTACGGTAAGCGGTACCGATGTAGCGTATAGGCGTACATAGTGTACGTAAAACATGGCGGCGCTCTCGGTCGCCCTCTTCTAATTGATTTTGGCGTAGTCGTTGAAAGATTCACTTTGTTCGCAGCAAACAACTATTTGAAGAAACTTCGCTTGCCTTCAGTTAGCTTCGATAACTGAGTATTAAGTTAGCGTAGTTTTTGAGATAGCTTCCCATTTCGGACGCTTCTAGGCCTAACTACAAGATCGATGTAAACAAATCGGCAACATTTTTTTCGCGTTTGGAGCATGGTTTGTAGTTATTTGCTTTTATTATTAGTAAAATAAACTTGTAATAATGCTTCGTGCGGTGGCATAGGCAAACAGTCTCGTTTTCTTTTCCTTTTCACTGTCTTTAACTTATTAACCGTCTGATAGGTAGCGCCACCGTCCCAGCTGGAGCACGTAAACGTTATTCCGCTAAACCACAGATTGATTGATTTGTGGGGTTTAACGTCCCAAAACCACCATATTGCTACCTGTAGGCTGCCACAAACCATAGTGCGAATGCGCGTGTGCGCCCGACGAAGAAGATGAGGCTCGCTGGCTGCTCGAGCTCGGAGCCAGACTGGCCAGTGCTGCAACCGCTCTTGCAAATATATTTTTCGAATATATTCGCAATACTTTGTCTCGTTACTCACGTAACATATTTGGTGGAGGTGGAACGATCCCCGTCCTCACCACGCAGCTCCGCAGTGGCCGCATCCTCCAGCTTCCCGCCATGGCTTCCAGTGACAACGCGTCCGCTTCATCATCTGCGGCTTCTCCGACAACCTTTGTCGCCGTCCAAACACCACGTGATCCCGGGACATTTTCTGCGCAACCTGGCCTCGACGTCGACAAATGGCTTCGCCTTTATGAACGGGTCAGTCAAACTCACCGTTGGGACCCTACCATGATGCTCGCTAATGTTCTCTTCTACTTGGACGGAACCCCGCGTGTCTGGTACGAGACAAATGAGTCCGAACTCACCAGCTGGGACACGTTCAAGGAGAAGCTACGTGACATCTTTGGGGACCCGACCGGTCGCCACGCAGCTGCACGACAGGAGCTGGCTACCCGTGTCCAGTCGCCAACTGAATCGTATGTGTCATACATCCAAGAAGTTCTCGCTCTTTGCCGAAAAGTGGACGAGGCGATGTCTGAGGCTGAAAAGGTTGGACACGTTTTGAAGGGGATCGCGGACGACGCCTTCAATTTGCTGGTGTACACTAACGTCTCGACCATCGACCGTGTAATTCAAGAATGCCGCCGTTTCGAAACAGCAAAAAGCCGCCGGGTGCGCCCTCCTTTTTCTCGGTTGCCAAACACGGCGGCTACGTCCACCTGCTCCGATTCTACCGTCACACCGCCCTTTGAGCAGAGTGTAACGCGTATCGTTCGACGGGAACTTGAAGCAGCAAGTCCAGCGCCGCTTCAGCCCACTTCTTTCGAACATACGATACCGACAACCCCCGCGATCTCCGTTATTCAGGCGGTCGTACGACAAGAATTCGCCAACCGCGGGTTCCCTGATGCTTGCCCCATCTCTTGCCCCTCCTCCAGACCAATTCCCATTAATGCACCTCGACGTGACCCATTTGTTGCTCCACGATCTCGCAACCCGGCGGAATGGCGAACTCCTGACGACAAACCGATCTGCTTCCGGTGCCACCGCGTTGGACATGTCTCCGCTACTGCCGTGCCTCCTGGACGCCGCCACATAGGAGCCAGTTTTTCGCACCTTATAGCCCATATGAAGATCTTCGCCGGTATTCGTCCAGCCGTACCGCCCCTGCTTTCGACACGTCTAACAGCCGCCTTCCTGCTCGTTCTCCGTCCCCTCAACGCCGTCGTTCCCCGTCGCCCCAGCCACGCCGCCATCACTCGCCGCCTAACTTTTCATCGTACCCGACGGAAAACTAGACAGTGCAGCCCCTGGAGGTAGTGCTGCATCATCCCTGTCTGAACCAAACCCTCCATTGACGCTTCATACGAACAAAAATCTTGTCGATGTACACGTGGACGGTATTTCTCTGTCGGCACTAGTCGATACTGGCGCTCATGTATCCATAATCAGCGTTCATCTTTGTCGCCGCTTAAGAAAAGTACTCACGCCCCCTGCTACCGAAGCTGTACGTGTGGCCGATGGCGGCACTGTTCCTGTCATTGGCATGTGTACGGCTCGCATACGCATCGCCGACCGTTACATCCCTGTTCTATTCACTGTGCTCCAGAACTGTCCTCATGACCTCATCTTAGGGATGGACTTCCTGTCGACCCATTCTGCTCTGATCGACTGTTCCGCTGGTACTCTTTGCTTAGACCTTCCTCTTCAGCCGGATATTCACCCTGAACCTCAACACGGCCTTTCTGCCACAGACTTCCTCCGCTTACCGCCTAAAGCCCTCACATTCACCGAATTCGCCACGACCTCACCCGTATTGGATGGGAATTACATCGTCACGCCGATTCCTGATGTCCTACTGGCACGTGACGTCACCGTCCCTCACTGCATCGTAACTGTAGCCTCCAACCGGACCCGTCTACCCGTCATAAATTTCGGCTTCACAAAGCAAGTCCTCCCTGAAGGCATCCTAATTGCCACGTTGCGGTCCTTAGCCGATGATCACGTCACCACTTTCGCAGCCGACGCATGCCCCAATTTTCCTTGTCGCCCACTCGATGCCACATGCCTCGACATGTCAATACGTCCCATGATCGACCCTGACCTTCCCCCAGCGCAATCAGCCGCTCTCGCACGCCTTCTAGCTTCCTACCGTGACATCTTCGACCTTGACGACCGCCCACTCGGCCAAACTTCTCTTGTAAAGCACCGCATCAACACCGGTGATGCTGCTCCCATTCACCGTCGACCGTATCGCGTGTCCGCGTCGGAGCGCCAGATTATTCAAGCTGAAGTGAATAAGATGTTAACTAAAGGCATTATTGAGCCCTCATCAAGCCCATGGGCGTCACCCGTCGTCCTGGTTAAAAAGAAGGACAACACATGGCGTTTTTGCATCGATTACCGGCATCTAAATCGAATCACCAAAAAGGACGTGTATCCTTTACCACGTATTGATGACGCCCTCGATTGTCTCCACGGCGCACGCTACTTTTCATCCATCGACCTTCGTTCTGGTTATTGGCAGATTGCCGTAGACGAGAAAGACCAAGAAAAGACCGCCTTCATCACTCCAGATGGCCTATACCAATTCAAGGTTATGCCCTTCGGCCTATGCAATGCCCCCGCCACGTTCGAACGTATGATGGACTCTCTGCTACACGGGTTCAAATGGTCAACATGCCTGTGTTACCTAGACGACGTCCTCGTATTTGCACCTACGTTTGAGACCCACCTTGAGCGTCTGTCGGCCATTCTCGACGTCTTCCGCAAAGCTGGCCTCCAGTTGAACTCCTCGAAGTGTCACTTCGGCCGCCGACAGATTACCGTGCTGGGCCACCTTGTCGATGCTTCTGGTGTGAGACCGGACCCTGAGAAAATTCGTGCCGTCACGAATTTCCCAGTACCCCAATCCGCCAAAGATGTCCGGAGCTTTGTGGGACTTTGCTCCTACTTTAGGCGGTTCGTGAAAGATTTTGCGGCAATCGCCCAACCACTTACCGATCTTTTGAAGAAAGGCGTTCCATTTTCGTGGGGGTCCACTCAAGCTGCCGCCTTCTCTCACCTCATAACACTTTTGACGACGCCCCCTATCCTCGCCCATTTTGACCCATCTGCCCGAACTGAGGTCCGAACTGATGCCAGTGGTCACGGTATCGGAGCCGTTCTCGCCCAATGCCAACAGGGACACGACCGCGTTATCGCGTATGCTAGCCGCCTCCTTACACCTGCAGAGCGTAACTATTCGATCACAGAGCGAGAATGCCTTGCTCTTGTCTGGGCGGTCTCAAAATTCCGTCCATATTTATATGGCACTCACTTTTCCGTCGTCACCGACCACCACGCGCTCTGCTGGCTTTCATCCTTAAGAGATCCTACAGGTCGACTTGGTCGCTGGGCTCTGCGACTGCAAGAATACACCTTTTCTGTGATATACAAGTCTGGACGCCTGCACCAGGACGCCGATTGCCTTTCTCGCTATCCAGTTGACCCATCGGCCACCATACCTGACAACGACGCCTGCGTGTGCTCCGTTTCTCAACTGAACCACATAGCCGACGAGCAACGCCGTGATGCAGCCCTACGAGCTATCATTGAGCGCCTCGACTCCTCCCCATCGAACCGATCCTATCGCTCGTTCGTACTCCAGAATGGCACATTATACCGGCATAACTTCCATCCAGACGGCCCATCTCTGCTGCTTGCCATACCCAAACACCTCCGCTTGGCTGTACTCCACGAACTTCATGACGTTCCTACTGCCGGTCACCTGGGTGTGTCCCGCACATACGACCGGATTCGCCGTCGCTTCTATTGGCCAGGTCTGGCACGGTCCGTCAGAAGATACGTCGCGGCGTGTGAGGAATGTCAGCGCCGCAAAACACCATCGACGCTTCCGGCTGGGCGCCTTCAACCACTCGATATTTCTACTGAACCTTTCTTTCGCGTCGGCTTGGACTTACTCGGCCCTTTTCCTCTGTCTTCTGCTGGCAACAGGTGGATAGCTGTGGCCACAGACTACGCCACACGCTACGCAATCACACGCGCCCTTCCAACAAGTTGCGCCACTGACGTCGCCGATTTTCTTCTACACGACGTGATCTTGCAACATGGTGCTCCACGCCAGCTGCTCACGGACCGAGGCCGCACATTTCTATCGAAAGTCATAGCGGACATTCTACGCTCTTGTGCAACACGCCACAAGCTCACTACGTCGTACCATCCGCAAACAAATGGCCTCACAGAACGCCTGAACCGAACCCTAACTGACATGCTTGCAAAGTACGTTTCCTCAGATCACTCTGACTGGGACATCGCTTTACCATACGTGACATTTGCCTACAATTCTTCGCGCCACGACACGGCTGGTTACTCCCCTTTTTTCTTGCTGTTCGGCCGCGAACCCACATTACCCCTCGATACGACGATTCCGTTACCAGCAGCTCCAACTTCACAATATGCTCTGGACGCCATCAGCCGGGCCGCCCACGCACGCGAAACCGCTCGTGCTCGCCTTCTGACCTCCCAAGCAAACCAACGGCGTCGGTACGACCAACGACACCGCGATGTGCACTTTTCGCCCGGTTCGTTGGTTCTGCTGTGGTCTCCGACCAGGCACGTTGGCCTGTCTGACAAACTGCTCTCTCGGTACACAGGGCCCTACAGAGTGCTTCGTGAGGTGACTCCCGTCACTTATGAAATCACTCCTGCTGCCTCGCCGTCTTCATCCACCCCTAGGGCCAGCGACATCGTACACGTCGCACGCCTGAAGCAGTACCACTCGCCCAATGATCTTGACATCTAGATGCGCCGAGACGGCGCCTTTGCCGACGGGGGTTATATGCTACCTGTAGGCTGCCACAAACCATAGTGCGAATGCGCGTGTGCGCCCGACGAAGAAGATGAGGCTCGCTGGCTGCTCGAGCTCGGAGCCAGACTGGCCAGTGCTGCAACCGCTCTTGCAAATATATTTTTCGAATATATTCGCAATACTTTGTCTCGTTACTCACGTAACAATATGATTATGAGAGACGCCGTAGTGGAGGGCTCCGGAAATTTCGACCACCTGGGGTTCTTTAACGTGCACCCAAATCTGAGCACACGGGCCTACAACATTTCCGCCTCCATCGGAAATGCAGCCGCCGCAGTCGGGATTCGAACCCGCGACCTGCGGGTCAGCAGCCGAGTACCTTAGCCACTAGACCACCGCGGCGGGGCCGCTAAACCACAGAACACATACCAGTAGCTAAACTATAAGACGCTGTCCACAACGAACGTATGCTGCACGGTAACCCCATTCCCTTAGCCTGCGCTATCACGTTAACCATAAACTATAACTGTCTATAGTGTCGTGCGAGCTCACTCAATGACTCAAAAGGCCTGTCAAAATGTGGGCCTCTTGCACCATGCACACTATGGTTAAACCAGCCCCGTAGCTAAAATTTTATTTTTGAAAGAACTATACTTAGTACGCCGGGCACGTGTCAGATTGAAGACAGATAGTCCTGTCTTCTTGTTCACTTCGGTTGTGTTTATACCAAGACGTGAAACTTGTATCACAGGTTTGGAAGGATAGCTGCGATGTCCGTTCGTAGTTCTCGACGATAAGTCGGCGCTTGTGTTTAATCGTTTCTTGTTTTAGTGTCTTAACACTTCCTTCGCGCTGAGTGAATACACCATTTTCTAGGCGCGCTCAAGCACCACCATCTTGGACGGATAACGTTGCAGTTCTGTATCACTATCAAATAAACAAACAGTGATTGGTGATCTCGCACGCGCGAAAACGATTGCGCCGGCACATCTAACCCTTCATGACCACGATCGTTTCATATTACGACATAGAAAACCGGCAAAACAATCGCTTATCAGTTCAAGATGGCGGCGCTCATACGAAGATGTACCGACTGGCTCAACTAGCTCAGGAGCGGGTCCACTCACTCATTTTAAGAGGGGGGGGGGTGGTCACCTGAAGTAACTGAAGTTGGAGAGGGGGGGCGTGGTCATGACTTCTTGTTTTTATTAGCAGAAAAACACCTTCATATCAGTATTCTGTTAATATGCCCTTAAAGGGGTTTCACTCATTTGTCCTAATTGGTCATAGGAGGTAGACTGCAAGCACTGAGGCGAAGGGGGAGGGTGCTAACACCAGCGTTTCTAGACTAGGTCTAGAAACGTTTGGTGACACATACACTAGGGAGGGGGGGATGCGGTCGCCCCTAGCGCCCCTCTCTACATCCGCCACTGCATTAGCTTCGTTTAAGAACAACACGCTACGGTTGGTAGATACGACAGGGAAAGCCTGCACTTTCGCGTCTCTAGCTGCACTGCACCTGACGTTCTCGACTCGCGGCGCAGCCCATGGTGATGTACCTGGCATGCGTGGTGTGCGGCATGAGCCTCGAAGAGTCCCTGGTGGCGGCCACCATCAACGGCGCCGCTTCTCTGGGCCGCTCCTCGACGCACGGCTCGCTCGAGGTGGGCAAGTGCGCCGACATGCTGGTGCTGGAGGCGCCATCTTGGGAGCACTTGGTGTACCGCTTCGGCTGCCACCACAGCCTCATCAAATGGGTCGTCAAGGCTGGGAAGGTCGTCCACCAGAGAGCCGATTGCTAGAGCGCCGTCTGCTGGTGACAGAAGGCCCTCCACTAGAATTCGCCAAGTTTCGTCTTCAGATCTCGCCGTGGCTGGAGTGAATCGGTGACATTTTATTTATTTTTTTGTCTCGGTGGTTTCTCACGCAGCTACGCTGATAAAACCGCCATGGCCTTATCTTAACCTCAGCTGGCTTAAATAAACACTGAAATCAGTTCGATCTGTCAATGTGTGTGTGTTTTGGGAAGCTATATTTCGTTATATTTGTGGAAAAATGACTGTGAAACGGAAGGAAAGAAACAACCTAACAGGCCCATTTGTTGTGCTTTGCACCGGAAGACCAACGCCTGAACGTCGTGACGTCCCAGATTTTTTAGAGTCCTTGTTTCATTCATGTCGTTGTGGCTCCGTACGTAACCATTTTTTAAGAGATGAATTGTTGAGTCTACGGTTGTTTCGGAGTACGACGCAGTTCATCTTCAACAATAAAAGCTAGCCGAGTCAGGAAGGAGACATATCCATGATGTCAAGCTCTGCTGTTGTAGGAACTTCAACGTGACGCCATCTCTTTCTTCTTTGCTTCTGTTCTAGATTACCGAACTTTTTTCTCATTGTACCAGCGTCTTATACGGCGTTTATGAAAACACTTTCTTTTTTCAGATACAGCTGAATTATCTCAGTGCATAGCAGCATATTTTTTCTGCGTTGATGTCACCTTGTACATCTAATAAGAAATAAACTAAAAATAAGTTCATACTTTATGCATTGCTGTATTAGGACACTGCAGGATGTCCTTTGTGAAACTATTGCGCACGTCATGCTGAGCCACTTAGAACGAAAAGTGACATATCACTTTCCTGTGAATATCTGTCGTGATAGTAATATGCACAAGGGCGATGGGCCGGATATGTTGGCCTCAAACTATCACACACTCGGGCCTGTCCAGTCATGGTGTATATAGGTTTATTATGACTAGGCAAGGGTTTCGACGATAATGACAACCGATGACCCTTGATGTTCCACTGCAAGAACCATATATAGGCGTTGTTATGCCTGCGAGTCCACGCCGAACGTTCATGCCTCTGAAAAAGGCAATCTGTGTCAAGGCCAGCACGCGAGCCCGCCTGACGCGAACAACTCAACGGCGTCATCACGCGGCGGCGCCTGTCTGTCGCGCAACGTACAGTGAGTCACCTCAGCCAGCGAGCCCGTCGAAGCAATCGGCGCCTTCCTGTCTGGCGAGTCTTACGCAATGCGTGGCGGCGTCACTTGGGTGCAGCAGCTCCGGATTTGATGAGAATGACGCGGCCCAGCGGCGACCCCACTGGAGGATTCTGACCTGACGGCCAGCGGCGCTTCTGGTTGGACATTTGGTTACTCAAAGAATCCACTCGGTGCATATAAAAAAGAAGCCCTGCGGCGCGTCGCGAGCAGTAGACGTATGTGTCAGTGAATAGAGCTAGGCTCTTCGAGTCTCTAAGCTGTCGGCCCCAGTGCCGAATTTGTAACGCCTCTATTTCTATGCTGTACATAAACCTTGCTTTAACTCACCGTCGTCTCGTCTATCAGCTCTGCGCAGAAGCAGTCGCGAGCTGAGAAACCTACGCTACCAAACGGCTGGTGACCGTGTCGGCGGAGATCGGAGCAGTGGCGCCTTCGGGACCGTGTCGCCGTCTTTCGCAACAGCGTGCGCATGGGAGGGCTTCTTTCCTAAGAGGGCGTGGGGCGCGAAGCTTGCCGATACTTTCATTTAATAGCGAGTGGGGGCGCTGCGAAAAACTTTCACCTAGGGTGCCTGAATGGTTTCCCTCGCCCGCCGCTCCGTACAGGGTGGGGACAACCGCGTCGTCTGCTAGAGCGTCCGCCATTACATATCTCACCCCAACGAAACACACTGCCTGCGCGCGCGTATGAGGAGAGTTTGAGAAGAGTTTAGTGCGAGAAATGGTATTTCGCGCTATAAAAAAGCAGTCTGAATATGTGCGTCTGTCATTGGAGACTGTTTGCAGGATAAATCTACATTAATTCATGAAGCGCACGCCTTTTCCTGTTACCTAAACTCACCGCACTCCTCAGTGGCTGTGCAGCGTGCCAGCCACTCAGTAGTGCTCGCATTGTACGCGTTGAACTTACTTCATCCTGCTTTTTCCCCCGCCTTGCGTGCCCTCGCAGCTCTGAATAATCTTGCGGGAATGAGATTCAGATTTGTTACACAGCTATTTTTCTGTTATAGCTGGTTGAGATAGTGAAACAGCGTAAACATCAATTGAATCTCTCGTTTTTATGTGACCACTGAGAAAAAAATCTTACTAAGTTATTGGAAAATACAAGATGAAATGCAGTAATAACGATTTTGATGCCCTATACCTGTTCAGTTTTTCTACTTTCCATAGATATATGTAAGCGAGCAATCTAATTATCCGAGAAGTATCACTCTCGTATTCTGCCTCTGTGACGCTGTGTCGGTATTGCTTCGACCGCAATAATATTAACTTACCATAAACATTCTCCAAAGATCACAACCTTAGTCAGCTTAAAGATCACAACGCTGTTTTTATCTAAGAATGTGATATTGTATAACAAATAAGAAAAATGTCTATGAACTTAAGGAGGAGGATGAAGAAAGGACAGGGAGGTTAGCCAGTTCACAATGAACTCAAAATATTTTAATCAAACAATAAGTGTTCTGAAAGAAAAAATAATAAAATTTATAAGTGACTGGTCCAGTTCGGCTGGTCACGGAAGGCTTACCCCAGCGCACGTCTTGCTTCCGTGTTCATTGACGCCGTTTGAACTAACGTGGCGCAAATGCACGCGAAGCCTCAGTCTTGCATAATTCGCAATAAGGAGTTTTGCTACGGCGTCACTGTGCTCGGAGCAAGTCTTTACGCAAGGGCGCACCATCTCGTTCAAATAATCGGTCACGGCCTTCAACGGGGACCTTAAGCGCAGCAAGCCCTCACTCCAACTTATGATGCCCCTGAAATGCTCTTCACACGACTTGAGTGTCAGCAAAACATCCTTGCTGGGATATGTGAGGTTGCCACCTTCACTCCTGTACTCCTTCAGAATAGTCAGAGTTGCGTGCTCGCTTTCAGTTGAGCCTAACAAGGCAGAATTACAATGCCCGCATCCCGCTACAACACTCAGCATACCTTTTAAAAGGAAGCCGCCGATGTAGAAAAGGATGTTGCATTCGTTTTCTTGAAGTTCTTCAATGAACAAAATTCATTGCGAGCAATCTCCATTTCATCCAAGAACAAAGCACAGTCTTTTTCAATGTCTTGCATGTTCTCTGCTTTGATTTTGAGAACATCGATGACTTCCGTCAAAATTCCGGGAAGAAACTTGAGGCCCTGAAGGCGACGTGCAAGGGTTTTTCCGGATGGCAAGGGGTAGCCCAGATTTCTTAGTGTCTGGTAACCAGTTTTTCCACAGGAAAACTTAATCTGAAGCGCCTGCTTGATTGTTTCTGCAGACCAAGTGCTTCCCTTATTACTCTGGCGCCCAAGAGCCTGCAGCTGGTCATCATTGAGGAATTTCAAACGCTGTCCGAATAATTCCATTTTGGTTTCCAATTTTTTCACCTGTTTTTTTAGTGCTTGAATGGTTGAGGTGGCTTTCCGATGGACTTGATGTAGCTGAGTGTATTTTCTGCCCATATCAGAGAGCTGCTTATTTAACTGCTTGTTTTCACGTGCCCCGTCAGGTGCATCGGCCGAGATCACAACTTCTTCCCTTTCCATAATGTGCGGTACTGAATCAGGCGTCTGAGAATTGCAGCTTTGCGGTTGCTGTGCGCCAAGACTGTCTGTGCGTGAATTTAAATTCGCCTGTGCACTTGTGAGTGGCGTACAATTAATGGCCGTAGAGTTGTCACCGCGTGTTTCTTGGCATGCATCAGGCAACACAGCAGGTCCTGCCCTGTCCTTTGGCGCCTTCCTTTGTGGAGGCAAGCCTGCAGTGCAAAAAAGGACAGTCACAAGCTGCAAGTATTACAAGGTAGCCAGCTCTAATCACAGGCCTGTACTGGATTTTAGCAGTATTATAGGTTGCAGACATATGCCTTTTCTCAGGTCGCAGGCACGTACCCCGACTTTCTTAATATCCTCAAACGAGGAATTCCACGGATCATCCTAATTTTTGAAACTAAATCATTTTAGCCTTGTACTGTTGCCACCTGTTAGGTTCATACAGAATCTTTGACGCACAGTGAAACAGTAACTTACCCCTGAAAGGGAACACCGTTGGCACAGCGTTCGGCTTCAGTTTTATCCACTGGTCAGCTCGGTGCTGCTCGAAATGGCTTGCTTCAAAATGTGCCTGTAAGTCCGTTATGAACCATGAATTTTAGCTTAGCTTAGCCTAGACAGAATTACTAGAAAGACACAGTATACCACACAACTTTTATTGAATTTCGTGATTTGCAATAAACGAATGAAAAACACTTTTCTGTAAATACGCAATTTAATAACAAGCAGCCTATTTTGTTTATACATATAGTGACTAAAAACTGGTACAAACTTCAAATACTGCGGCTGCGCCACACGTTTCCATAGCTGCACTTTTAGAGATCGCAAAAAAAGAGAGAAAAACTGCAACTTAGACGTGAAGCGTTTACAGCACCGACAAAGTGACCCACAGACACGTATACACATTTAAAAAAACAAGTTTCAAAGTTCTCGACGAGAAAAGAACACATGTCGGGATACTCACACTGCATACACACGAGGACTTCGTAGGCTGCCACTTGTCTCGCTTAATCTTCACCATCCATAGCAGCCTTCTTTTGGGCTCTGTCGGAAAATGGTAGAGTTTCCAACCATTTCTGGAGTTGTTCGTGCACATGGGCACGCAGCACCCAGTCATTTCCCTAAAAAAGTATATGACAGAGCGGCCACAGCTCCTTCTTTGCTCCCGTCGCTATGCGAAGTGAGATCTGCAATGGCGGCGGCCGTCAGGAAAAACCGGTCGCGGCGGCGAGCACCCCGTCAAACAATGTCCCCACCCTGCAAGGAGCGGCGGGCGAGGGAAACCATTCAGGCACCCTACTTTCACCCACCAACCTGAAGGGAACCGTTCGGACGCCTCCGCCAAGACCTGTCTTACTGAATTTAGCCTCGCATAAAGCATCTGCATCCATTGGAAAGCCTTTCTTTAGAGTTCGACCGAAATGCGTGTGCGTTAGGGGAGGGGGGAGGAGGAATACGTGGTGTCATGACTCAGAATCGGACAGCTTCAAGGCCATGGCTCAAATTCGTGATATGGTATAAGATAAGTAATACTCAGCATAGTGGAGTGTGCACATGGGCCACACAGTCTCTCTCTCTCTATTTTTTTTTCGTTTGTGCATTAGACCCCGCTTAGCAGTGCTGTTGTATTTTTCTTCACTTAAATAACCTATATGGCGATCTGCGTTCTTTACTTAGTGTTTAGTAAGTACATAAAGGAGTACTGACACATGTCGGGGCCAAGATAGCCTGCGGTATCGATTCTCGTGAACATTCGTATATCATCTGCAAAATATCAACAGCGGATATAGTTTGGGAGGTATTTAAAATTAATTTTGAATGTTTGCGTAAGCCCTCCACACCATCGTGCCATTGACACCCTCGAAGGGGGCCCTTTGGGGACCCCCTACTTCCCTCCCGTCACCACGCTGCCGCCAATAAAACAAGTTATGATGACATCATAGCCGCCTTCTTTTGCCGCGTTTGTTCCCGCAGTTTGTACTTCTCGGCGGCTGGTTGCGTGTTAGTGGCCGTGGCGCACGCTTTAGAGGTTTTGTGTTTGGCGACACTCCCGTTTCCTATTCGAAAGTATAATTCTTGATGCGGAGCGTGCGGAAGTGTGTCACAGTTCTGTGTGCTGACGTGGTCAAGAACTGCACTCTAGGTGGCGATATAGCTGCACACGGCGGCTTATCGTTTTCAGAGCTCTTTCAAACCAAAACTGGTCGATCATGAGGGGCCTGTAATTAACTATAAGTCTCGGGCTGCAGCAAACTATGCATCGTGTCGTGACTAACAGGCCCCCAGAAACACATTGCAGCAGAAAAAAGTGAGGCCAAAATTTTTGTGTCAGTACCACTATAAGTTTGCTGAAGTTAAGTGTGGAATGGCGCCATTACAGTTGTCTGCAATAAGCTGGCGCTCTATTAATACCTGTTCACAGTGTAATCTGAGCCCACCATTCAAGGCCTTTGTGAGTAAACCAACTAAGACTTCCCAGCTTTCCTTGTTGTGTGCTGTAATGCCTCCGTGGTGAATGAACTCAAGAATATTTTTTTTTATCTAGTGATCTCACGGGTTCATGGCACCGATGCCCAGTACAACTTGCTGGAGATGGGAATGTTCTGCCCGCAAGCCTGAACAAGTCTATATTGCACGGTAGACATTAGTTTCAATATTTACAAACAACTTAGACATGTTAGGAACGTATTCTAGCTCTTTTAATGAAGACATCCCAAGTAAAAAAAACAATCAGGACGTAGCCATAACTCAGCTCCCCATGTGCCCAGTGTTGGACTAGGACTTCTTTGCTTGTTGCTGCCAGTTTTCTGAAAAAAATATTGCTGAAAGTTTTGATTGAACATGTAATATGAGGTTTAATTTTGACCAACTACAACTGCACAAACATGTTTGAAGCTACCTAGGCAAGCCTATGGCAGTACATCTAACTGTTCAAAATGCGTGATGTCTGGGATAAAATAAAATACTGCAGCATTTCTTGGGTTTTCGTTTTAACTCATATTTTACTCTAATCTTTTATGCAGAACAGACATGCATGGACACACATACATAGATTCCCTTGAAGTACCCTGCGCAACAAAAGCAATCTGCCATCAATTCTAAGCGAGATTAAATGAAAGGAAAATATCACAGGTGTGCAACATTTTTTTACCTTCATTTAGCCTCTGCACGTTTTTTTTTTTTTGTGAATAAATGGTTTTATTCAGGTACTTTCATTGAGAAATATCTTTGTACAGTACGAGTATTGCAGAAGGTGCATGCGCGCACTTTTGTACGACGCTCGTCTGCACAGTTATCAACAAACAAACACACAATCAGGAACTATTAATATGTGATCTTGTACTATCGTTCCGACATATCACAAATGTTTTCATGCAATATAATAGTTCTGTTTCAGGAGTGTTACCCATATCGTTGGCCGTAATGCACAAGCTTGGCCGAGGGTCGTTGCAAACAAGACATTTCATGCTCACTAGAAAGCCACTTGAATATTCACTCATAAGGACTCAAGAGAATGACGGTGGCCAAAATGTTTTCAAAAGACATTATGAGTACATTAAGAAATTCTGAAGGAATACATAGAGAATCAAATGACTAGTGTTGATGTTAGAGGTCATACAATCACTTGTGAATGAGCATTAGAATGACAGCGGCCAATATGTTTTTCAATGAAATCATGAGTACATTAAAAAATTCTGAAGGAATACATAGAAAATCGAATGACTAGTGTTGATGTCAGAGGTCAAGCAATCACTTGTGAGTGAGCATTAGAATGACAGTGGCCAATATGTTTTTGAATGACATTATGAGTACATTAAAGAAATTCTGAAGGAATACATTAGAGAATCAAATGACTAGTGTTGATGTCAGAGGTCATACAATCACTTGTGAGTGAGCATTAGAATGACGGTGGCCAATATGCTTTTGAAGGACATTATGAGTGCGTTAAAAAATTCTGAAGGAACATGTTAGAGAATCAAATGACTAGCGTTGATGTCAGAGGTCATACAATCACTTGTGAGTGAGCATTAGAATGACGGTGACCAATATACTTTTGAATGACATTACGAGTACATTAAAAAATTCTGCAGGAATAGATTAGAGAATAAAATGACTAGTGTTGATGTCAGAGGTCATACAATCACTTGTGAGTGAGCATTAGAATGACGGTGGCCAATATACTTTTGCATGACATTACGAGTACATTAAAAAATTCTGAAGGAATAGATTAGAGAATAAAATGACTAGTGTTGATGTCAGAGGTCATACAATCACTTGTGAGTGAGCATTAAAATGACAGTGGCCAATATGTTTTTGAATGACATTATGAGTACATTCAAAAATTCTGAAGGAATACATTAGAGAATCAAATGACTAACGTTGATGTCAGAGGTCATATAATCACTTGTGAGTGAGCATTAGAATGACAGTGGCCAATATGTTTTTGATTGACAGTATGAGTACATTAAAAATTCTGAAGGAACACATTAGAGAATCAAATGACTAGTGTTGATGTCAGAGGTCATACAATCACTTGTGAGTGAGCATTAGAATGACAGTGGCCAATATGTTTTTGAATGACATTATGAGTACATTAAAAATTCTGAAGGAACACATTAGAGAATCAAATGACTAGTGTTGATGTCAGATGTCAAAGAATCACTTGGGAGTGAGCATTAGGATGATAGTGGCCATAACGGTGTTGAATGACATTATAAGTACAGTACACAATTCTAAAGGCACACATCAGATGGTCAATTCGCTGGTATGTCAGAGGTCATTAGACTTCCAGTTTGAACTCGTCTCCCATTTTCGTAAGGGTGGTCGCTACTGCTTGCTCGGTGTCTGGTCGGCGGACTCTGTTTCGCGTGGCGGCGAGTCTCGAGGGTGATTTTCGCTCATGTATCGCTCCAGTAGTCGCGTCTTGAACTTCTTGAAGGCCGGCGACATTTTCTCCGGGCTCTCTTCCGAGTCAAACAGTTTGCGCTTCACGCCAGACAGTGGCGCTGGCAAGGGGCATGATTGAGGCGAGCCGACGAGCTCACCTAATCGCGGAAAAGAAAAGATAGGAACAAAAACATGTAATGAGGAGAACTTGTCTGCAGATGAGGAACAACAAGTTCTCTAACCCATCACTGCATTACCTACCCCGTAGAGGATTGCATGCATTTTTATTTGGTGTCTTTTGCCCATTCCGAATGTACAGAACAGCCATCCGGATTATCGCCCTGCTGAGCGTCTGTCTTTTATTTCTTGTTATCTGCCCGCACTCTTCTTGATGGCCCACTGTGTTTATTTTTACATCACATATGCAGTGCGCGAATTTTCTCCTCCGCCCCTCGCCACGAAAAAGAAACTAAAGATAATATTACATGCTTGCTACACCGATACCAATTATATAATATACGCATGCTACACACTCACCACAAGAGTGCAGAAGTGTAATGCGAGAAAGAAATAAGAGAAGAAAGAAAGAAAGAAAGATAGAGAGACGCACATACCACGTTGAGTGGCGGGAGGAGACGTGGCTAGTCGTGATGTCTCGACTTCATCTCCGAAGGTGGTGGATTCGTCGTCCGAGTCATCTTCGAAGGCGGTAGATTCGTCGTCCGAGTCATCTCCGAAGGCGGCAGATCCGTCGTCCGAGTCATCTCCGAAGGTGGCTGATCCATCGTCCGAGTCATCTCCGAAGGTGGTCGATCCGTCGTCCGAGTCATCTCCGAAGGTGGTCGATCGGTCGTCCGAGTCTGACGGGCGGTCCGAGTCGCACGAGGGCCGCGGTCGCTCGCCGTCGAGACCTCGATCACCGTCAATGCAGCGCAGGGACTTCGCATGTCGTCTTTCCATTGCGTTGTTGTACACGTTCCCCTGAAACAGTAACCAAAGGCTTGTTCTTCGTTGCTCCCCAACTCTGGAACAAGTTCCCGTTACAAGTTCCTAAAGTACGAAAGGAACTCGTTACAGTTACATTTCAAAAATTGGAACGTCGCGTTACAAGAACCTTACATTTGACTTTTTAATAAACATGTATACTGTCGGATAATTCTTTTGCGGAAGAAAGTGAGAAAATTAAAGCTCACACTGAGCTACGTATATTACACGATCGAATTTAACATCACTCACAGGATGTTATACGAAACATCAAGAAACACTCCTGGACGAATTCTCTAGAGAACACCGGCTTTAGTGCAGGCATGTCTAACTGAAACTTTCGTGCTCGGCAGTTTCAAGTTCCGCATGCCGGACTTTCATCCTTTTCACACCAGCTTTTCAAAGACGCAATCGGGCAATCGTGCTTCAGATATTCAAACATAAATCTCTACCTGTGCACTAATATGATTAAATTTCCAGCACTCAAAATCGCATCGAAAGTTCAATATTTCAGTGAAAGCAGAAAACAATGTCTATGGAAGATGCCCGTTTGCAACTAAAGCGAAGTATACGCAGTTCGCAGCCAGCGAACATGTTTCGGTATATTTCTTTCTCTGTTTTTCTATCTTGTTTCTCTTCCCTCCCTCTCCTTTCTATTTTCATATTTCTGTTTCTTTAGATATGTTTAGTTCATATCGCTTTCTATCCCCTAGAAGTTGCTCTCTTGCCTTCTAAAATTTCTACCCCTTTTTCCAATTTCTATCTTTCTCTATACTCGTTCTCCTCCCTCCTTTCCACACTCCTCACCCTTGCTACCTTCAACCCCTTGACATACTGCACCATACAATTAAGAATATGCTATGCGATGCTATAGAGTGCGAACATGTTGCAGAAAAAAGCTAGTCAATAATTCCCTGGACATGCCATTTCATTAGGAGCTTTGTTGTTAAATATCAGCTGTTATTCCGACACATGATCAGTCCCGGCGTCTTTCGCTCCCCGGCACCTCCGGTGGGTTCCTTGAAGTAAAGACCAGGATGAATGACACATGACAGGCGCGCGCGACCGTCCATCTCCCTCATTCTGCATGATGTGCTGCGCAACGTTTCCAGAACAGTTTCTAGTTGGTGCTGCGTGCGTAGGGCATTTGAATGCCGAGGAACGTTTACGTAAAAATGCCGTTCCCTCTGCCGTTCCCTCGATTCCCCCAACCCTGATTGGAACGGTAACGTTCCCGCGTTCCTCCTAAAAGGAACTAGTTTCTGGAACGTCGTTCCTTGGAACGCCGTTCCATACAACACTTGGTCGTTGCCGCAGCTGCAGTGGGGCCTCTTCTCCATCCCGGCACTTGGTGCTTTTGCCCCAAAGAAGTGTCCGAGAAACTGTGCTCGAACGGCTCGATCGGCACGCGCGTGGGTTTCTCGCGCCACACATGCGTCAGAAAAAGTAGGGACTTAACCCATCAAGATAGATTAGATTAGATTTGTGGGGTTGAACGTCCCAAAACCACCATATGATTATGAGAGACGCCGTAGTGAAGGGCTCCGGAAATTTCGACCCCCTGGGGTTCTTTAATGTGCACCCAAATCTGAGCACACGGGCCTACAACATTTCCGCCTCCTTCGGAAATGCAGCCGCCGCAGCTGGGATTTGAACCCGCGACCTGCGGGCCAGCAGCCGAGTACCTTAGCCACTAGACCACCGCGGCGGGGCACTTAACCCATCATGGTTTTAATTAGCAGGTATCACCGCTCTGATAAGCTCAAGGTGGCAGGTTTGATTCCAGATCGGGGTATACCGCACGGAAGGAAAGGATTACGATAAGCAGATGGGTACGAGCGCAGACCGTCAACTGAACAGGAAGTGACGGGAACATAAGTTGGCGGTTAAAGTAAACTAAAACTTGGACACTGCGGTAATCTGATTTACGGCCAGTGCTCGCAAAAAAGTTGGCCCCGTGTCGGGCGCCAGCATGTGGTAATCTCACTAGCCACCATAGACGAGACAACCAGGGGTTGAGGCTTAGCGAGCAACAAGGCCGCGTCTATATGACTTGCACTGACGTCACTGTGGTCGTTATCTTCAGCTTCCGGCTGGTTAAAGGGGAACTTCAATGACTTTTCGATATTCGCCGATTTCAATAAAACTGAGCATGTGTTCTCGTCGGTACCATGGTGACAGTTGCGAAATTATACAACCGTAAGCCATGTGGTTTTACTCGGCTATACGAAAGCTCGTCGAATACCCATTAGACAGTGGGGAGTTTTAGAATAGCATACCGCGAGCCCTTGCGTAGCGGTCGCTGCCACTGCGCATGCGTCGTAGCGCGAGTCGGTGTTCGCGTTCGTGGCCCGCACGCAGAAAATACGAAATAGCGGGTGGCGTGTGCGGCCCTCAAACGCGGGTTTCGAGGCTACGGTGTCGCTGCGATCGTGCGTTGCGGCTTGCAGGAGGGCAAACGCTATTCTAAAACTCATATGGCGCCCGCTATGCTGGCAACGCCCGCAGCGCCTGCAAACGTTATTCTAAAAACTTCCTAGTTATAGTGTACCGGGCTTACCGGGATACCGTGATAGCGGGAACAAAGTGCGCATGCGCAGATACGTACCTTTTTCGTACCGCTTACCGTATGCGCGGTATTTTTCAAATTTAACTTTACCCGGTGGTAGCGTATAGGTGTACGTAGTGTACGTAAAACATGGCGGCGCTCTCGGACGTCCGCTCCGAAGTGATTTTGGCGTAGTTGTTGAAAGATTCACCTTGTTCGCAGCAAACGACTGTTCCAAGTGGCTTCTCTTGGCTTCAGTTAGCTTCGATGACCGAGATTTACCGAGTAAGTTGGCGTAATTTTTGAGATAGCTTCCCATTTCGAACGCACTTAGGCCTAACCACAATGTCGATGTAAACAAATCGGATAATTTTTTCTTCGTTTGGTGCGTGGTTCATATTTCTTCGCTTTTATTATTAGTAAAATAAACTCGCAACAATGCGTCGCGCGGTGGCATAGGCAAACATTCCCGTTTTTTTTTCTTTTTACTGTCTTTAGCTTATTACCCTTTCGATAGGTGGCGCCACCGTCCAAGGTGGGCCACGTAAACCACGTAAACGCTATGCTGCTAAACAATAAGACGCTGTCCACAACAAACGTTTGCTGCACGGCAACGCCATTCCCTTAACCTCCACTATCACGTTAACCTTAAACTATAATAATATTGGTTCACCTTTACGGACGGTGAAACTGGGAATAGAGAGTTTTAGCAAGCTACGGAAACACGTTACGAAATGACGGCAACACGGAACCGGCTGACGAGTGCGCATGCGCGACCATTGTACGCTCATACGGAAACAAACCGTGTCGTATTTCCGTAACCTGTTTCCGTATAGCTTGCTAAAACTCTCAACTATTGTACGCGGTGTGTGCAGTGTGAAAAAAGCGTTGCGTCCTGTTTGCGAAAACACTGTAGTATTCGTTGTGCGCCGGTTGCAGTAACCGGTTGTCGATGGAACTTTACGATCTGACGTTTTAGTCAAAGTGAAAAGGCATTTCACGCGATCATCTGCGAGTGGGTACAGCTCAGAGTATGTGCGGCGTGCAAAGAAATAAAAGCGCATGATCTCCGGGTGATATATACGACTATACACTTGAGCTATAAGCATGTTGTAGCGTTGACGAATCTGAATATACGCTTGACCACGGCTATAACTCGTAATATCGGATACATGATACGTGTTAATGGAAACAGCGGAGATTTCGGTTTCTCATCTACTTTGTACTTTTACGGCTCGATCCTTACGAAGTGACAATGCGCGTTAGAAGTTTGTGTATCAGGCCTAAAGGAGCAATATAATGCAGCAAGGTAACTGTGCCAGATTATGTTATATATTATTACGTTGTCGGGTTTTATATCACATGAATTTTCACTGGGTTATTGAGAAACGCAGCGGCAGAATTTCTATTTCCTGTTCGCGAGGATATGTTAGCCTCAGCCTAACGCACGGCAAGAAATGTTTTTTTTTTGTCATTCATCTCCGATCCGACTTTTGTGCAATGAGTGAGAATCATATTCGTGACGTCGGGATCAGCAGCTCAAAACCACGCTGCCGCCAATGCTGTACCTCGTTTAAAACTGCGTTGCACATGCCGCGATGGAAATCGAATAAGTTTACATCCATGTCTTGCAAATATTTCTGAAAGTGCCAGTCACCGTGTACATTCAAAACGTTCACTTTCGAAAAAGATCGGATTTTTTTATGGCTGCCATCTGTATACGTGGGTGAAGCCCACTGCGTGCTATAGTCGTGTCTCTCAGTACTCTAAATAAAGTTTCGCCATCCATCCATCCATATACGACGACTGTATATGAGCAGTGAGCCTTCGGCGACCGCATTCTTTCAAAAGCTGTGGCTTTTTTCTGCCGAAGGAATGCAGACACGCAGCTCTGATATGCAGAAAGATGCCACCAGCGGAACTTTCTTGCCAACCAGCACCTGCTCCGAGAGAGGGTATGGTGGGCGGGGTGCCCGCAGTGACGTCACACTGTTTACAGACAGGGAGAGGTCTATTCCACAGTGCCCCATTTTTCACCACCGCTGCATTCCTGTTACCGTTAGTCGTCGCGTATATTTCGTGTTCCCTTAGGTATTCGGTCCCATTACTTATCTATACACCCATATATTTGTATTTGTCTTATCTCTAGCGTGACCTCCTGTATCCTAAGCTCTTCATTATCATTAAAAATCATGACTGCTGATTTTTTCTTACTGAATCTGAAACCTAACCTATCTCCCGCATTACCACAGACGTCCATCAATATCTGCAAATCTTCCTTCATGTCGGCCATTAGCACTACATCATTTGCGTACGTCAATTCTGGTAGTGCCTGTTCAATGAACTTTCCTTGTTTGATGAAATAGAGGTTGGTGCCAAGTAAGATTTCCTGTAATTTGGCCTATAATCCTTGTAGGTACATCATGCATAACAAGGTTGATAGAGGACACCCCTGCCTAAACCCCCGTTTTATCTCTGTGGGGTTGGTTACCTTCTTTTCCCATTTTATAACTATACCCTGTTACTTTTATAGATATCCTTTAAAAGATTAGTGACTCCATCTTCCACACCTAGTGTGCCCAGCATTCCCCACAAATCGTCTTGAACCACGCTATCTTACGCTCCCTTGATGTCCGAAAATGCTAGCCACAGGGACCCGTGTTCCTTTTCTGCTATTTCGATGCACTGCTTCAGTGAGAACAGATTGTCTTCCGACCTCCTGTGTTTCCGAAACCCATTCTGCAGTTCCACCAGCACCCCCTCATCCTCTATCCATGCCTACAGTCTTTCCTTTATGATCTGCATCGCCAGCCTGTAGACCACTGATGTCACTGTTATAGGACGGTAGTTGTTTATGTCAGCTTTGTCCCCCTTTCCTTTATAGATCATGCTCATCCTGCTAAGTTTCAATCCATGGGGGACTTCACCATCGACTATTGTTTCGCTCACTACCTGCGGTACGGCTTGCTGACGACAGCTACGACGGCTGCAGCCATCGTAACTGTCATGCGCGCCATTTCCCAAGAATGGTAGATATTTACCGAAGACAACAATGCACACCCGAGGCCACGTCTGTGTAAAGCACGCGAACAGCCGGTTTTCGCTCTGCCTTGGGGCAGTATCAGGCTCTGACGTGGTCAGCTTGACAACTAGGCCGTGCATGCTCCTCAGGAGATACACCACTTCAGAGCCCGAAACTTCCTCGAGGTTTCGGCCCGCAGAGCAAATACCAGCTGCTCGAGTACTCTACGCAGACGTGGCCGCGGCCGCACTGCTTGCTGACGCAGTTTTCTGGCCCCGGCGCGATTTTCTCGGCCTTAGTGATTGACGGTTGCGGTCATCTTTGTGCTTATGAATCACCACATGCGTTACATCAAGCTGCACTTGAGGAAGATGGGGAGCTACAGTTCCTGAAAAATGGCGTGTGCCTCGTTCCGGTCGCTTCCTGACTTAGGCTTAAAGCCCGTGGTGATTTCACCACTAACCATAGTGGACACCACCACGGTTTCAAGTTTAGCGAGCCACACGGCCGCGACCCCTCGAACGCCGCGCGGTGACAACAATGATGGTGTCGGCGGCGATTTCTTTTAGCCGCGGCTCGCGCATCCTGCCATTCGTCCCTAATTTGTGTAGCAAAACAGCCAGATAGGCTGGTCAGTAACGGTTCATTATCAAAGACAGAGGTGGGGTGCAGTACGTAACAGGGCTTGGAGAACAGATGAACAACACGAGCGTGTTCTGGCCCCCGAGGGCCTTTCTCAACGTCACCTGTTCCCGGGTGATAAAACTCGTCCTCAGAACGAGAATTTCGTGAATATCGGGGCTGTCGACACGCGGCCACGTGTCCACGCGACTTACACAGTCACCCGCGTGAATGGACCCAGTCCCCTGGCACGGCGTTTAGGTGCAGTCTTCCGGTGACGCTGACATCGTGCACGGCATTCCTTGGAATTAAATTTGCTTCGCACTCGATCACGCCTGCAAGTCACGGCGACCCTCGCAAGCCCGACTGCGCTATTGAAATCCCTGAACGATGTTGACGAAAAAAAAAAAAAAAATGCCCGCCTACTCCCCAGTGCATAGCGTCGCCGCCATCCGGGAGAGGGCGAGCTTTGACACACAACCCGGGAAAAGCCCTTCGCGACTACGCAGCGCAAGTACGCGATAGCCGTGAATCAGAACTTTTTTTTTTGTTTTTTATAGCACCAAGGTATACGTGCCCGCTGAAGATTTTGCGGCAGCCAGGCAGGCTACTTACTGTACGGCGGTTCTCATAGGGGACGTCGCATAGAGGAAAAAAAAAAAAAAAAACACGTGCTTACCGTGTGTTGCTTGAGGAGAGAGAGTCCCTTCGAGTACGTCGCACTAGCTTGCTTGTCTGGCGTATAATCAGGGCCGGAGACCACGCGCACCACCACCACGACAGAACACGGCCGGACTGGAGGAGCAGCACGTGTGCACTCTCCTTACAGCCTAGGCACCCACAGGGGGGACAACAGGGCAAATTCTTCACAGCTCGTTGCAGCGATCGCCGAGTGGATGCGCTTGAGCCGACCCAACACCCTCTCCCTCTTCCTTTTTTCTAGTCAACGCCTCGTTTCTGACTAAGCGAGCCAACCACGCCAGCCGCACGGGTTTGCATTTGAATCGAGGAGGGACTCGCTGGTCTGGCGATAGATACATGGATTGATATGATTGTACCCTTCTCATAGATAGATAGACAGATAATGTGGCCAAGTACCCTCATCGGGCGGCGGCCAGCGCCATCTAGCCGCAATACTTAGTAACCAACAACTAGATTTATCTTTTTTTTTCTTTAAATGGTGAAGTTCAGGACTGGTACTCTACAGCGAAGAATTTTAATTTTCACTCGTGCCTTCGTTTCAAATAACCGCCAATCAGATAACCTCCTTCTCGTTATTTCTATCCGCTTAAAGTCTGTTTTGCTCTCGCTGTCCGTAAACTCCAGTGCTTTGAAAAACTCTGCACCATCATCCTGAACTACAGGGTGGAGCCCCTTACAGAACATTATCAGGTGTTCGGCAGTTTCCTCCTCCTCTCCACACGCACTGCATACCCTTCGTATTTAGCCCAATATGTCTTCGTGCGCAATACTTCCGTCCTGGCCTCAAACAGTAGAGAACTATCCTGAGTATTATCATATTATCACATTTTTTGCTTAAAAGTTTGATAGATCTCTAGTGCGGACTTTTTAATCATGCCAATTCTCCACATATCGATCTCCGTTTCCTTCACCATCTTCTTAAACAATAGTTCTTTTTGGTTTGGCCCCCTGCTCTTTTCCAAGTACTTACCACGGTGGCACTTACCCGTCAATCTTCTGGTTCGATTTCTCCATTTTGTATCGACATTCCTCATGTAAAAGGAGCTGAAAACCTTGCTAGCCCAACGCTCCTCCCCAATTTCTCTCAATCGCTTCTCAAATTTTATCTTGCTGCTAGCTTCTCCGCGCCATAAACTATAGCGACGGTGAAAGGTGAGAACTAGACGCGAAGCGCAGGCCGATGGATGGATGGATTGATATGGCTGTACTATTTTTATCGGGTGGCTAGCTAACGCCAACTTGTCGTAATACTTAGTGAACAAAAACTAAATGTGTCTTTTTTCCCCTCCTGTGCTGCTCAGAACTTCTGCCCTGTGTTAAAATGGAATAGAAATACCTAATTTGCTTACTGGAGTTAATGCTGAAATGAATTCCCAGTCAAACACAGTTTCCAAAAAAAAGTAAAATTCAACCCTGCTGCAGATATCTCTCATTCCCATAATTTTGTCCAGCCGGACAGCTTTCTGTCTGGGTATGGCACTTTGCAGTAAATTATTTAATTTTCACTCGTGCCTTGATTGTAGATGTTCCGTTCTCGGAGTGGGTGTAGTGGTTAGAAGAGAAAAAAGGCGCCTAATGGACAGTTTGCGAAAAATCTCCAAGGCAGCTTTACTGTAAGGTTTATTTTCCGACCAAAACCTTGCTCGTTCACAGACTGCTTTTCGCGCTCACTGTGTTTTCGCCTTTCCCCTTTTCCTTAGGAACGACAGGTTTCATGTCGTCCACCATGGGATCGCTGAGGCTACGTACGAAGCAGAACAATCTCATTGTATTAGTTGGAGCAAAACACGTTTCTGTTGAATGTGTGGTTGAAGAAAAAAAAAAAGGCACTATCTTCTGCAGCCCTCGGGAGAGCAAGAATCAGCGCCTTGACATTTTGTTGTGCTCGCGTGCCTTCGCTGGAATTCAGGGAGGTAGAAGCACAATGAGCGAGAAAAGTAGGCTGTGAACAATAGTTTTTGGTGGGAAAGCAAACCTTACCGGAAAGCCGCCTTGCAGATTTTAGCAAACTGTCCATTTCGGCAGCCCGGTATAGGGAAGCACAGCGCAGCAGCTGTCGGAGTGTGTAGCGAGTGCGCACAGCCTTCTGGCAAACGCTAAATATGAGGTCGAAGGTGGAGCGTAGCAAAACTTGCAAAAACAGGGTGAGTGTGCGATTCTAAAGTATTTGCTCTGCAGACTTTCTTTTTCCCCCACCTTTGTTCCCGAGCCAGCATCGTCGAGTTTTTCCTGCATGGGACACAATGGGAGTTGATTGACCACATTTCCATCGCCCACGGGCCGTACACGTGCCCTTCCTCGCGTCTTTATTGGCACCTGCCACTGACCAGAGGGAACACCACGGAGATATTCGCCGCTTCATTATCACCGGCAACAGCCACCATAGCCCCGTGTACATGGACGCGACGGAGGCGGGCTGAGTTGAGTGGCGGGTTCAGCTTACCTCGACGCGCCCGAGTTTATATGAACTCGCACGTACGAGTTGAGGTGAGCGGTGATCGCAGCGACGCTTTGCGTCGAGGCGAGCTGAAAGCCCGTCTTCTGGTACCGGTTTCCGCTCCTCCAAGCCTGCGCTCTCGCCGCTGAGGGCTGCGGTTGTTTACGCAGTTGTCGCTCCGCCACCGCGATAGCTGTCTTGGTATTTTTTCTCAGTTTGCACCAGCTGTACTTTATGGTTGTGTTGGTGTCTTGGCTAACACTGCACAACGCGATGGCAGCAGTGGTTCTGTTGCGGCACAGCGCTCACCGCAGGCGTATCCGCAGCCTGACGCACCGTCCGCTGTTCACCCCTGGATGGTCTCTCCAGGAATTCGCCGTACCGAATATAAATAATATTTTCTCGCGTAAAACAAAGATTCGTATTAAACTTACAGAAATAAATATCGTTTCTGCACCCTTTGAATAGATCCAAAGTGTACATTTTTTATATGGAGCACCACACAGACCGATAAGTGCCTGAACATGAACAATATTGCAAATTTTTTCAAAGTTCATGTGCCAGTGCTTCCAAACTACTGTCTTTGCGACTCGTGTTTTTCCCCCACTTACCGTCAACAGTGCAAGCAAGCAATGCAGCTGCGTTGTCTCTGGAAAAGTTGAAAAGCTGTAAAAATTTCTGACTTTGGTCAAGAACACTGCATTGCTTCCCCGCAAAGCACATTAACATACACTAGTGGTGAATGCGTTTTAACAAGGAAATGCGGTTCTTTTCCTACCGACTAGAATCGTTTTACCGTGCTGCGTATAATATTTCACTTTTTCAAAGTTTCGTCGCAACCTAACTGCCACCATATTTAAGAAATTAAAATTTTCTTTAGAAAATTGGTTCCAAAAATGAATAGTGTAGTAAAGTGACCAACCATTACTTTTTATAGTGTAATCGTAGATGGTCTAGCGCACTGTCTGGGATATTTCGCGTGGAACGACCCTCATCTCCTCCAAAACCCGAACACTAAACCCGAAAAAACGTTCGAAATGCCCAAGTCCATTCAGGGATTCATGGAACACGAATTAAAAAGAGCGAAACCAACCCTGGACTACGCTTTTCCTCTGGGGGAAATTACATGTATTGGTAAAGGCACTTAATTTTTGTGATAAAGTCAATTTGCACCACTTGCAAAAAAACCCGAAACAAAACTTACAAAGAATAAAATACCCGAAAGTATTTGCCTTTTCATAGTCGAACCTGGCTGGGAAGAACGCAAAATAAGTGCAAGCGGAGTTGGAATGCTGCGCATTAGTAGACAATTCTGTGAATTTACGCAAATGTATTCTGATGGCGAGGTGACCACAAACTTTATTAAAGCGTTCATGTGCACGTATTTGAGATTTCTGGCGCACTAGCCGATTTCCTGCTACGGGCAGAGCAAAATAACCGGTCGTGAGAACGATAACCAACAAGCTCCCGTAGGACGTGCCAAGCAAGATTTAAACGTAAAAGTGATCTGCATTTACCGCATAACAGAACGATGTCCTCCGCGCGTACCGGCCGACAGAGAAAGAGCAACGTCAGAGTGATTGGGACAGTGGAAGCGGAGACGGCGACGGGCGGGAGAGGTCACGAGCCGTCAACTCAGCGCGACCGGTTATACATGCCCTTTCTGAGCGCGGCGAATTCGGTGAACCTACCCCCTGTCTCCGGGTCGACGGGACTCGCCGCGACGACTCTCCGCCCCGACGCGTCCGCTTATACATGGGGAGGGCGAGTCCAGAAAACCTGTTTATTTCGACTCAACGCGCCCTCGTCGGGTCAATGTAAACGGGCCTCATGAATGCAAAAAAAAGAAACCTTCGCACTACACACCCTCGTGCTCAAATGCCTCTCTTTTGTGCGCTTTTTCACAGAACTGGTACAGCCTTAATCCGGAACGAGAAGGGGGGCGGGGGGGTGTTAATATGCGTAACTGCTCAAAAATGCACCGCAGGGTCGGAATTCGCTACTTCTTCTTGGCAGGCTGTGTGTTGTGATGCCACTGTCGCATCTCGAAAACTCCACAGCTGCAGGCGCCTGCCTATCGGCAGTTCTACGCAGTTACGGTCACGCTGGCCAGGCTTTGTCGATCTGTATTCCTTGTCACGTGCCCTCAGTGAGAGCCACTTCTCTTGCTTCAGCTTTTAAAATGGCCGCGAAAGGTGGCCAGCACATAAAACTGACAAGTTTTTTTTTTCCTGTGTCCGCGAATGGCCCAGATTTAGGCAATAGTGAAACTTCATCTGGTACTCCCGGCAATACCGACCGTTCCTAGAAATTATAGACTCGACGATGACACATCGGATGAATGGATGGATGTATCCGGCTGTGCCATTTTGATCGGGCGGTGGCTCACGCCACATATAGCCATAAAGTTAAGTACTATCACTGTGTGTTTGATGATTGATATTCACTCGCGCCTCGATTGTAGCCACCAATCAGTTAGCCTCCTCCTGGATATTTCTACCCGTTTAAAGTCTATCTTGCGTTCTCTGTTACTAAACCCCAATGCTTTGAAAAATTCGGCGCCATTATCATCGGCTACAGTGTGGAGCCCTTTACAGAACATTATCGAATGTTCAGCCGTTTCCCCCTCCTCTGCACACGCACTGCATACCGTGTACCTTCGTATTTTGCTCGGTACGTCTTGGTCCGCAATACTCTCGTTCTAGCTTCGAACAGCACAGAATTACCCCGAGAATTATCGTATATCTTTTCCCTTGCTATTTTCTGCTTAAAAGTTCGGTAGGTCTCCAGTGATGAATTCGTAAGCATTCCCATCTTCCACAAGTCTCTCTGTTTCCTTCACCTCCTTCTTAACCGATGTTTCCTTTTGGCTTGGTATTCTGCTGTTGTCTAAATATACTTGCTTGACAATTTTCGAGCTCCTTTCTTCCATTTTTTATCGACATTCTTCATGTACAAGTAACTGAAATTTTTACTAGCCCAACGCTCCTTTCCCATTTTTCTCAATCACTCCACAAATTTTATCTTGCTGCTAGCTTCCCTGCACTCAAACGATGTCCATCCCATGTCTCCATGTACACCCTGATTTGGGGTATTCCCGTGTGCTCCCAAAGCAAGTCTACCTATGCCACGCTGTTTAATTTCCAATATTGCTTGAACTTCTGATTTCATGCACAAGACCGCATTGCCGAACGTCAAACCCGGGACCATGGATGACACCTTTCCAAATCCCTCTCATAACGTAATGCCTATTGTAGTTCCACAGTGCCCTATTTTTTTATTACAGCTGCATTCCTGGTGCCCTTAGTCATTACGTATCTTTCGTGCTCTCTTAGATACTCAGCCTCGTTATTTATCCATACACCCAAGTATTTGTATTTATCCACTATTTCTAGCGTGACTTCCTGTATCTTATGCTAGTGCCTTTGTTTTCATTAAAAATCACAATTGCCAATTTTTTCCTTCTGAACTTCAAATTTACCCTATCTCCCTCATTACCACAGTTCTCTATCAATCCCTGCGGATCTTCCTTGTTGTCGGCTATTAATACTACATCATCTGCATACATCAATGTTGGTAATGACTTTTCAATGTGCTTTCCTTGCTTGGCAAAAGAAAGGCTGAATCCGATTCAACTCGACTCTAATTTGGCTTCTATAGTCCCTGGAGATACAGCATAAATAACAAAGGTGACTAGGGAAATCCCTGTCGAAGCCCGCGTTGTATCTCTACAGGTTCAGATGCCTGTTCTTCCCATTTGATAACTACCTTGTTACTTTTATAGATATCCTTTAGAAGATTAGTTATTACATCTTCCTCATCTAGTGTGTCCATTATTCCCCATAAGTCTTTTTGAATCGCACTATCGTAAACTCCCTTGATATCTAGAAATGCCAGCCACAGGGGCCTGTGTTCTTTTTCCGCTATTTCAATACACTGCATCAATTAAAACAGATTGTCCTCCTCCTTCGTTTACGGACCCCATTTTGTAGTTATCCCAGCACCCCCTCATTCTACACCCATGTAGTCTTTCCTTTACTACCTGCATCACCAGCCTGTAAACGACTGATGTCACTGTTATAGGACGGTAGTTGTTTATATCGGCTTTGTCCCCCTTTCCTTTATAGATCATGCTGATCCTGCTTAGTTTCCACGCATTGGGAGCTTCACCATCCATTATTGCTTTGCTCGCTGCCTCTCTTAATGTTTACTTAGAGTTTGGTCCTAGTTCCTTTATTAACATCGTTGGGATGCCGTCAGGGCCTGTTGATGTGCTGTTAGGAACTCTTCCACTCTCGTTGTCACAGTGGAGCCCCTGAGCTAATTGGTCTATCCTCATCTGGTACGGTGCATGCAGCGCTTTCTTGGTGTTAAAATTTTTCCGTCATCATTGTTTTTATATATTCTATTGCCTCGTCCCCTTCTAGTCTGACCCCTTGAACTGTAGCTATAAAGTTCTGTTTCATGCTTGTCTTATTACTCAGAAAATTGAGATGGTTCCAAAACTTTGCAGCTGCCTTTCTATCATTTTTGTTTACTTCCACCAGCCCCGCCGCGGTGGTCTAGTGGCTAAGGTACTCGGCTGCTGACCCGCAGGGCGCGGGTTCGAATCCCGGCTGCGGCGGCTGCATTTCCGATGGAGGCGGAAATGTTGTAGGCCCGTGTGCTCAGATTTGGGTGCACGTTAAAGAACCCCAGGTGGTCGAAATTTCCGGAGCCCTCCACTACGGCGTCTCTCATAATCATATAGTGGTTTTGGGACGTTAAACCCCACATATCAATCAATGTTTACTTCCACCATCCATTCAGCCCCCTTTCTTACAATCTTTTCACTGATAAAATTGGACGCTTCCCTTCTGCAGTTCAAAAAGTTATCCCGTTTTCTTTTCACATCATCTTCCGGTGCACCCCTCTGTTTAGCATACCTGTATTCCCTGGAGGCTTCCTGACGTCTTACTATGGTTCCCTTGAATTCCTCATTCCACCAGCTCTTGAGTGTGTGTCTGCTTTTTCCCGGTAGATTTGACTCTTACCTTAAAGCAAGCTCTAACTCAAACAATCGAGTTATATTTGTGTACGTTCACTGGGTTTCAGTGTCCTCGGCGATTATTTTCTCAATCGCTTTAGTTGCTATTTCTATTTGCCTTTTCGAATAAATATTACCGTGTGGTTGCTCGTAATGCCGCCTTTTAATTTCATTTGGTTTTTCATTTGGTGGCTTTGGGACGTTAAACCCCACATATCAATCAATCAAATCAATTTATTTCTCTTCCAAAACTCAGCTTGATACGTTTGTGATCAAAGCGTCCGGACCCATATTCATCTATGTTCATCACATTTAGCCGATCATACATCTTATGTGACATTATTGCGTAATCTATCGTCGACTGCAGCCTTCAGACAAGGTACAGCGCCACCTGAAAGCGCTCTATTCATCCTCCTTCTTGCTACGCTTCGCTACCAAGGCATGTGCCCTGGTTTGTCCGGCGCAGGATGGAATATCTCTGATGGGCGACAGAACGGGCAAAGAGAGCAAAACAAAGAGACAAGAAGAAAAGAAAAAAAAATAATAAATTATTCGCCAAAAACAAATTTCGGCTCGGCCAGATTCGAGACCGTCTATCCACGATACGAAAAGAGAGCGTCGTAATCATTCTGTTATCCAACTTTTTTTTTTATGGTGGTAATTATTTAACATAGGCGTGACACTTTACAGGAATTCCTTACAGATAAAGAAATAATATGTTCATTTTGCTCGTATCGTGACTCGACGACGAACACGTAGTAGCAAAGAATTTGATTTCACAGAGCGAATACATCGAGTAATGGCCATTACCAGTAACACAATAGAACGGCGGTAAAGGTAGACACTCCACCAATACAAATACATTCTGGCTGTCTGTCCATTTGCTCGTATAAACCTGTTAGCTGAGTGACTAATCTAACGAAGAGGGATTTTCAGGAAATTATTTACTTTGAGTTTCACTGCAACATGCACGCATGGTAGAAGAGCGTATAAGATAGTCTTATATAGCATAGTGTAGCAATAGGGTAGGAAAAGGAAGTGAGGGAAAAAAGGAAGAGAAAACGAGCATAAACAAACAGAGAAATGAAGAAAGAATATATATATATATATATATATATATATATATATATATATATATATATATATATATATATATATATATATATATATATATATATAATGAAATAGACGATAAATTTAGAGAAAAAGAAGGAAAATAAAGAGCGAGAAAGATTGACAGAGAGCGAAATATAGAGAAATGTGTTCACCACGCTTACTGCAAACAGGGGAGTTCTCTAAGTTGCAAATATATATGCTGGACACCTATAACTATTGTCCATTTTCATGGGACATTCCTGTGCAAGATAGTTAGTTGTATTAGTGCAGTGGCGGATATTTCTATATGAATATTTGAAGCGCAACATCCTGACTACGCCCTTGAATACCGCAAGTGAGATGTGCCGCACAAGCACATAAGTTGCAGTACGACCACTGGTGTCTAAAAAAAGCCTCGTCTAGGAGCGTTTATTTAGATTCCTTGTACGCACTGCATCAGCACGGACCGAGATTCTAACTGATCCTAATTGCAACGACACTCTGATTGTGATTCATTCAGAGAAAGTCCTGTACGCCGTCCAGTATTCATGACGGCCAGCTGTCCTGACGGATTTTTCGACTCGGACGTATAACCTGCTGGCAGCGATATTGAATTCGTATAATTATGTGTAGGAAAACGTAAGCTTTAAATTGCTCACTTTATTTCGCCTGAGGATTATCGGACACTATATATTTGTCGAAAAGTCAAGTATAACACTAATGTAACGACACGTTCCCATTTTTCAAATGTAACTGTGACGAGTTCCTTCTGAATTTAAGGAATTTGTAACGGGAACTCGTTGCAAAATTGGGAAGGAACGAGCTTTCGTTACAGTTTTAGAGAAACGTGAAACTGCTGAAAATACAGCAGTTCTCTGAAAAAAAAAAACAGGGAAAAATTGTGCGAGAAACCTGAACACGTCGTTTTTGAGGATCGGAAAAGGTTTAGGTCGGTACTGCCAAGGAGGATATAAAAACTTGCAGTTTTTATATCCTCCTTGGGTACTGCACAGGGGAGATGACGTGGCGTGCGCGCTCCCGTCATTTGGCACCGGCAGCGGATGGATGGATGGATGGATGGATATGGCTGTACCCTTTAGATTGGGCGGTGGCTGGCGCCACCAAGCCGTAATACTTAATGAACCAAAAACTAGATTTATTTTTTTCCTTTTAAAAAGTGAGGTTGAGGATTCGTACTTTGCAGTGAAGCGTTTAATTTTCACTCGTGCCTTGACTTTAGCCACCAATCATATAACCTCCTTCTAGTTGATTCTACCCGCTTAAAGTCTATTTTGCCCTCCCTGTCCCTAAACCCAACTGCTTTGAAAAACTCTGCGCCATCATCCTGAACTATAGGGTGAAGCCCTTTACAGAACATTATCAAGTGTTCGGCACTTTCTTCTTCCTCTCCACACGCACTCAATACCGTGTCTACCCCTTCGTATTTGGCCCGATATGTCTTGGTTGCGGCGGAGTATGCAGCTGTGCCGCCACCTGTCGTGCGCGCCGCTCTCTAGAGTAGGGGATTCCCAGAGGAGAAAGGGGGAGGGGAGCGCATGCGCAGTTGGTGTGGACGCCACGGGAAGGAGAAAGGGACAAAGCCCACGCCATAACGTTTAAAAAAATTGCCACTCATTTGTGCCAGCTTTGCCGAGCTTTCAGAGCTCACTTTGAGCCCAGATAAGATTGGAATCATTCCGCCAGAGGCACACAACCCGATCACTTGACTAGTAGCACTTTTTGGGGCCAGAATATTTCGACCAGCCAAGTATGAAACTGAAACGCTTAAGCAGAGATAAAGATGATGTTAAAGGGTGTAATAGTGAACAGAAGCCGCAAATGCAACGAGATCATAAATCTAACGCAATTTCACCAGAGCTGCGCAAACAACGTAAGGGCGCGGCTTGTTACAACCCAGTCTTCGTGTGTAAGCAGAAGCGGCACTGTAAAATAAAATGTTGCTTTTTAAAAACAGCTCATCGGCGACGTCAAGCTGTTGAATCTGTCTTCGTGGCCCGATGACCTCGACGTCTTCTACGGCGAGGACGAAGTGTGGCGTCAAGCACAAAGGCTTTGCGCACACTAGAACAATGCCGTGTAGGAAGTACAGCCGCGGCCACGTCTGTGTAGAGCACGCAAGCAGCCGGTTTTTGCACTGTGGGGCAAAACCTTGAGATAGTTTTGGGCTCTGAAGTGGTGTATCAGGAACTTCATGTCCTACAGCTGTGGTGCTGACCACATCATGCAGAGCCGGATACTGCCTCAAGGTTTCGCCCCACAAAGCAAAAACCGGCTGCTTGCGCGCTCTACACAGACGTGGCCGCGGCTGTATATCGGTGGCAACAATGTATCCTGCCTACAACTTGTCGTGACGGCCACCAAGTGCATCTCCCGTTCAACTGCTGACTGTGAACGAGGATTCAGTGCCATAAGCAATATAATGACCCCATCCAAATCATTGCTCTCTATAAAGCTGCAGTGTGAAAGCTGCTTTTCATCAAAACGAATGGCCCACTCTACAGCGGTTTCACCCTGACTCTTACGTGAACTAGTGGCTACTGTCGGTTAGGCACTCAGCGCTTGATGTCCGTTTCAAAAGGCACATGAGTGGAAGCAAGAACTGGATAATTCTTGGAAGATCTTTTTAGCGAGGGCCATTTTTTATATGCTTGTAGCAAGCGCACGAGGAAAGTGTAAACTCAAGGGCTTGTTTTTCTTTTTAAACACAACATTAATGAGAACTAACAGGCAATAATGCCAGAGAAAGTGTAGGGGATGTTATTATAAGTAAATGTAATGTAAGCGAGAAGAAATAAAAGTGGACGAGATGATAACTTGTCGTGGGCAGTTTTTATAGTGTGGCTTGATCCATATCGGCTGGCCACCTAAACTTAGCCATTCGTCTAGTTGAGACGTGCCGGCAAAGTATAGGCATCCTAACTCCAATCTCAAGTTAGCTCTACCCGCCCGGGATCACCTTCAAGCACTAGCTCCAGGAAACATCAGTGCTGCAACTTCACCGACATCGCCATAAGCGTGCGAAAGGTTTCCCTTTGAGGGGAAGTTCGGGGGGTGAGGAAGGTTCATCGTCGCGGCTTGCGTTCCTATCATTTCAGTGTGGATGAGGCTGTCTTTCCATCCCCCGTCCGGGCCCCGTCGTTCGTTTCTTCACGGCATAGCTGATGCATGCACCGAGAACCGAATTAGGCTAGCAGTTCGGGAGGCGACGCGCACGACGTACGATTACGCTATCGCGATCTGCTCTTGAAGGCGCAGCTCAAGGGTTTTTTAATTTGTTTTTTTTTTTTCTAATAAACTCCGGAATTCGAACAATTAAGCTCTGAATCACGGTTAACCATAAATTATGTTCTTAAAGGGCGTAATTACGTAATCGAGAATTCCTATGAGAGCAGATAAGCACATTGTTTTGGCAGAAACATCACGCGAGCACTTATCGTACCTCGAAGCGCGACTTATCGTACCTCGCGGCTCGGTGTTACCCGAAATGAAGTTGCTGCACTGCCGAATGCGGTCACCCCAGTTCATGCCTGGAACGTACACCTGCACGCAAATGATAGTGCGCGAAAAAAGGAGGGGAGAAAGTGCAACTAGATTGTTATGAATACCAAATTAAAACACGAATGAGCAAGTGTTAGCAGGCCAACTTTCAACAATACTACAGAAGCGCTTTGGGCACGTTAAAATCAAGTAGGTACATTTTTTTAAATTATTAGAACGGCAGCATCTTGCACTTCATGCAGCGCGAACATTTGAAAACTGGGCGAGCTAATATTATTGCGATATCAATTATATTAACACTCGAAGCACACTCCATCCGTCGCCGTCATGTTGTGTATAAAGGTGAAATGGACAGAGCTTGCGGTGGCTGCAGAAAGGCGTGGCTCAAGCAGAGACAAAAGGGGTGCCGGCCAGGGTTGCTGCGTTGTTCGGGTGGCAACCGCGAACTTTGATCGAAAAGTCGCGGCCGCGTGCTATCTCAACTGAGATCAATAGGAGGCTCGTACCTTTGTACGGGTCGTGCTTTCGCTGCCTACTTTGTGTTGAAGCGACAGAAAGCACGCACCCGTATAACAAGAGCTACACAGTTATTCCCTGGATATTCGCCGAGTTTTGTAGCTGTGTGTATCTGCTATAGCCTTCTTCATGACGTTCAATTTTTTTTCCCTACCAAATTTGTCACTTCACCTTTGCTGCGAAACTAGCTTTTCGTCACTCAACAAAAAATGATATCACACCGGATAAGGAAATGGATAAATGTTAATTAGTTCAGCGCTCGTGCATGTAATTGATGTTGAACATATAGTTCCATCTAGCCCCGCCGCGGTGGTCCAGTGGCTAAGGTACTCGGCTGCTGACCCGCAGGTCGCGGGTTCGAATCCCGGCTGCGGCGGCTGCATTTCCGATGAAGGCAGAAATGCTGTAGGCCCGTGTGCTCAGATTTGGGTGCACGTTAAAGCCCAAACTCCATAAGCGCGAAAATGCACGCGACAGCGACGAGCGACGCTATGAGCGACGAAACAGGGCGTTCGCGCGACGTGTCGCGTGCTCGTTTTCGCGCGATCGCTCGGTTCTCCAGATTTGGAAACCGTCGCTCATCGCCCGGAAGTGCTGGGCTCAAGCAGCCAATAGCGAAAAACCGGAAAAGACGAAGACTACATAGGTGCACGTGACCCTGCCCGAGTCACGTATGCGCAACAAGAAATAACGCAATGTTTATTACGCATGCGCATATAAAAAATGCTGCAAGGCAATAATAAACACTTTCCGTTCCATTACACAACAATATATCTTATTTTTAAATTGGAAACCGCTCGCTACGCGGTTTTCTTGGTGCGAGTTGACGGCCTCATGCCAGCAACAGTGGAATTCGCTCGCCGAAGCCGTCGCGTGAATGAGGTTTGCCTGCGCTAGCGACTGATCGCGCGACGCCGATCTACGTCGCGTCGCTCGTCGCTGTCGCGTGTATTTTCGCGCTTATGGAGTTTGGGCTTAAAGAACCCCAGGTGGTCAAAATTCCGGAGCCCTCCACTACGGCTTCTCTCATAATCATATGGTGGTTTCGGGACGTTAAACCCCACATATCAATCAATCATAGTTCCATCTAGAGATAGATTAATCTTGGAATATTCCAACCAGGAAGTGAGCAGAAACATTAAAGTGCCGCTGAAGCATGTACTGCGAATTCGAAGGTGAGAGAGTGGTTTCCTTCTCGCCTTCGCTGCCATAGGCGTGCACAATGTTCCCCTTCAGGAGGGAGTGAAGGTTTGTCGCTTGATTATCCGTCCCCTCTCAATGAGTGGGCCCGACTTCACGCGCCCCATCTCTCAGGTAACTCCCCCCCCCCCCCCCCAGCAGTGCCCACGCCTTTGTTTAGTGCATTTCTTACAGACGCTATATCCTCCTTGTCACTTATGCCTTCAGAAAAACGCGTGGACTGTAACCACTAAGCTTCAAGATTTCTGCAGTCGAAAATTGATTTGTGGGGTTTAACGTCCCAAAACCACCTTATGATTATGAGAGACCCCGTAGTGGAGGGCTCCGGAAATTTCGATCACCTGGCGTTCTTTTACGTGCACCCAAATCTGAGCACACGGGCCTACAACATTTCCGCCTCCATCGGAAATGCAGCCGCCGCAGCCGGGATTCGATCCCGCGACCTACGGGTCAGCAGCCGAGTAGCTTAGCCACTATATAGACCACCGCGGCGGGGCGACTCTGCAGTCGAAAACGCACAGAACGAAGTGAAATCAGTCGATCACGTGCGGTGATCATGCGAAACAAGCCAGAGTGGGCGTGCCATTGCATGGCGAAGCAGGGTAGTAGGCAGTTCGCAACTGATATCACTCGTGTATGGACCCATCGAGATCGTATATATTTCTTTTACACGTCACGTCAACATGATGCTATAGACACGAATCGTGCCAAAAAGATTGTAAACTCTAGGAGAGAACAACGCGCTTCGTTTTTTTATTTTCTATTTTCATATCTCGTTAGAGGTCCTTTACATTGATGCAGTTTTTTTTAGAAGCCACCGCAAGACAATATTGATTAACAGAGTACCATAACAAAATACCAACCCGTGCAGGCTCAATTTGTTGCCACCAGATCTTTGTTTTTGTCAAGTTCACACGAGAGACGCGATGTCCACCGGTATTTGAAACTGGTGGCCAGTATCAGCATAGATGGTGGGCTGCTGCAATACCCACGGGCGTAGCGCGCTGTGCAATCCACGATGGCTACGGGAGGATGTGAACTCGCATGGGAAAAGATAGGACGCACGGACGAACAGCCCATGCCACTTTCACCGGATGAACTCTTGATCGCCGAATGATTGTATATCGGTCAAAAGTACTTGACCAAACGACATGAACTGCTAAACGTTCGCTACCTCATTTCTTGCCGAAGGGTGACGGTGGTGTCAGCTGATCGACCATGCATCAACGACGCCTTGGCAATCCTGCGCGTGCTGCAGAAAACTGCGTGAACTCGAATGGACGTATGAACTGAACGGCACTCCGAGGTAATTTGTGCCGAGCCTGCATGACGGGTGTGCCGCAGTAGTGGGCCACTGTCGTGGGTGCACGGGACCTAATCTTTAACGTATGGATGGCTTGCGAACATATTACACCGTCGTCATTACTTGCACTGTAAGCACCATAAAGTTGCTTCTTCATCGGAACACGAGCATTTAACGTCTCATTAAGTAGCACTTGTATCACAGCCATGATCATACTCCAACAGTGCGCAATTCACTGCAATCGGATGTTGCAGGTCCCATCAGCGCGATCGCAACAAAGATATCGAAACCAATACACGCGTACGCTTTTGGCAACGTCGGAAATTATGAAAATTCGTCGAACAACAACGTCGTTCGGACGGTACCGGTGAAGTGCAAGAGAAAATGCTGAGAGGCGTGAACTGTAGTCGTAACTGCACGTTTCATTGCTCTAACCATTTCGCTTCACTGGTCGAGCTCGAGCCTGCTGGCGGCATGCGGCGCTCCGTAATAGCCACTGTAATTGGGGTACATGCAATGCACAAGAAAAACTGTGATTTTATTTTGAGCTCGCTGAAGAACATTATACAATAAATACGAAGTGACTTACGAGCATGAAAAACATTAACGCACGAGTGGACGTCAAGTGCAACTCGCTGCTAGTGATTTTAGCTGATCGTTTATCGTCGCTGTCGCACTCGGTGCGTTCTACGTCCAGTGAAAAATCCTCGACGTCTAGACGGATTCCTTAAGCACCACAGCTGAAAGTAATCTGAGGAATTCTCGCCACCGAATGACTTCGATCCCACAAACAACGCGCCACAGACCACGCACAACATTAACACGGCGTCACTTACCAGTTTTATCTGGGCGCGAAGAACAACTCGCTCCGACACCCGGCAAGAAGCGAATCACTTGCAGTGTGCTGCCATCTATCAACGAACGTAAAAATCAAGCGGCGCAACGTAGGCCTAGTTTTGGAAGTGCAAATCGCGAGACTGCGCTACTTTCCGCGTACAAAGAATGTAATGGGATCCTGCACTACAAAGGCACTTGCGAATGCTATACGCACGTAAAACAAGGCGAGTTTCAACTGCAAATGTGAGACGGTGCCATTTAACTACCCAATGTGGCTGCAGAAAATCTTGTGAGGCTGATATGTGTACTCTTCTGGCTATAATGAAACACGCAAGTTGCCTCGTATTTTCACGAAAACTTCGCGTCTCACAAGAACGATTCCGATTTATCGCGTCACGGACGGTCCGGTATATTCACTGATGCACGTAGCATACAAAGTGGTTTGTGTTCGTTTCTTGCAAACGCATTAACACTGAGGCTAGCACAGCCGAACAAGGGAGCGTCTGCCTATACTGACCATCCTCGAGAAGACGCCCCTGAATTCCGCTAGGCGCCACGACAATGAACTGATTGATTGATTGATTGATTGATTGAAACTTTATTTTTGTCCTAAGAAGACGCAGGGGAGACCTCGCGCCACCCGGCTGATCCCACGTAGGGACCGTCAAGCCGAGCTTGGCGGCCCGTTCACGGGAACTCTGGACGGCCAGGGTTTGATCCTTAAGTTCGGGCTGCGTAAGAGCACAGCCCACCTTTCCTGCTGAGGGCGGGGCCGATGGCTTCACATTCACACAACACATGATTGAATGTAAGTGGCTAACAGTCCACAAGTGGGGCAATCCGCACTTGGATACCGTTCAGGGTAGATGGCATGAAGAACCGCAGGGTTAGGATACGCACTGGCTTGCAATAGTCTTAGGGTGACTGCCTGCGCCCTGCACAAGGGAAGGTGTGGGAGAGGGAATACCCGTCTTGTCAGATAGAAGTGCTTTGTTACTTCATTGAACGTAAGTAACGGTTCCCAGCGAGGCAGAGGGACTGCGGAGGCGGCGCGGTCAGTGAGTCCTCGCGCGGTCTCGTGTGCGCCTTCGTTCGGGTTAGAGATAGAGCCCTTATTCGACCCCAGGTGAGCGGGAAACCAAGTGAGAGAATGGGGCGTGATACTCTTGGCGCTTTGGAGAATGCGGAGGGCCTGAGGGGCTACCATCCCGGTTTCGTAGGCTTTGATAGCCGCCTTGGAGTCGCTGTATATTGACTCTCTGCGACTATCTAGCATAGCCAGCGCGATTGCAACTTGTTCGGCTATCACGGGCTTTGATGTGCGTACCGTGGCGGAGCAAGTGAGCCTAGAATTTGAGTCGACGATGGAAACATCGAATGCCTCTTGTTGGACATATGGCGCAGCATCCACAAAGCTTGCATCAGTGGGGTTGCTACGGACGTGCTCGAGCAGAGCTCTACCCCTGGCCCTACGCCGACCGACGTTGTGCGCAGGGTGCATATTGCGGGGAATGGGTGCTATGCGCAGTTGAGACCTGATGTTTTGGGGAATCTGCATGGAATCGGGGCGCTGGTCAATAGAGTTGAGGCCCAAATCATCGAGAATCTTGCGGCCCGATTTGGTTCCGGAAAGCCTGAGCAGCTGTGAGCGCTCTTGCGCCTCGATTATCTGTTCGAGTGTATTGTGAACACCGAGCTTGAAAAGGTTTTCAGTGCGAGTGCTTACAGACAAGCCAAGCGCGAGCTTGAAGACCTTTCTTATGAGGGAATTGAGCTTACTTCTCTCTGCAACATTCCAATTATACATGGCCGCCGAGTACGAAAGGTGGCAGAGCACAAACGCTTGTATGATGCGAATGAGATTGTCTTCCTTGATTTCCCGGTGTATGTTGGTGATCCTCCGGATGAGGCCGAGAGCACTTTCCGTCTTGGTAGTGATCTGTCTGAGTGCAGCTCCGTTAGCGCCGTTGGACTCGATATACATTCCCAATATTCGGAGCGAATCCACTCTGGGCACTGGGGACCCGTCACCAGTGAAAAGCCGTATTTCACTTTGAGACGCAGGTTTCCAGTCACGGTGGCCGCCGCCTCGGGGTCTTTTCTTGTACAGCAGAAGTTCAGATTTCGATGGGGAGCACCTGAGAATGGTGGGACGGAGGAAACGTTTGGTCACGTCAATCGCGCGCTGCATGGCTTCTTCAACTTGATCGTCGCTCCCACCGGTGCACCAGATGGTTGTATCATCTGCGTAGATGGTATCATTGATTCTTTAAATGTTCGCGAGTTCTTTGGAGAGCCCGATCATCACGATGTTAGTGTTGGTGAAATAACTGAGCCCTGAGGCGTGCCGCGTGAACCGAGGTTGATCTCTCGTGAGAAGTACCCTTCGATCTTGAGCTTGGTAGTTCTCTGGCAAAGAAAGGATCTCACGAAGTCGTAGACCCTCTTCCCTAGCCCTAGGCTGGCAATAGACTGGATAATGAATTTGTGAGAAACGTTGTCGAAAGCCTTCTCCAGGTCTAATCCAAGGATGGCTCTGGTATCTCCTGTGCTCCGGTCGATGATCTGATACTTTATCAGCTTCATGGCATCCTGTGTCGAGAGGCCAGCTTTGAAACTAATCATATTGTGGGTGTACATGTCATTGTTCTCAAGGTGCACCTTGAGTCGGTTCAGAAGGGCGTGCTCTGCGACCTTACCGACACAAGAAGTTAAGGAAATTGGTCTTAGATTGTATATTCGTGGTGCTTTACCAGGTTTCCGGACTACAACTGTGTAGGCCGTCTTCCACTGTGCGGGGACCTCCCCACTGCGCCACACATCATTAATCTTTTCCGTAAGGAATTCGATGGAGTCATCATCAAGGTTTTTGAGCATCTTATTGGTTATGCCATCAGGGCCAGGGGCGGATTTTGCATTAAGGGAAAAGACAGCTTGTCGTATCTCGGTCACAGTATAGTCCTGGTCCAACTCCGGCACGTCGCACCCCGCGTAGGCTGGAAACTGTGTGGGTGGAGAGCTATCCGCGACTCGCAGATACTTGTCTATAAGCTTGTTGACAACCAATTCGTCCGGGGTAGAGTCAGTAGCAAGATGAATGGCTCGCGCGAGGGATCGCCTCTGGCTGGACCTAATGCTGCGCTGATCGAGAAGGTGTTTGAGAAGACCCCAGCTCTTCCCAGATCTGAGCTGACCCTCGATGCTCTCGCAAATCTCATGCCATTGTTGTTTACACAGGGTTTCGCAGTGCTCCTCGATCGCCCTGTTAACCTCGGAAACCTTCTTGCGGAGCCTCCTGTTATGCTTCTGTCCCTTCCACCTCGTGAGTATGGCTTGCTTGGCTTCTAGTAGGTGTGCCAACCTGCTGTCCATGAAAATTTATTTTCGATAAAACACCCTTTTCAATGAAAATTTAAATGAAGGGGGTATGGAACCTAGGGAACCAGCCATTCCTGCGACGGGCCTGTGTTAAACCCATGCAGGTGTTGCTCCGATATTGCTGCATGACAAGGCTAGACAAGGCTCACCTGACGCGCTGTGCTCGGAGGCAGCTTTGAAGATGCTGTCATTTGTCACGTGATTATAGACACGGGACACCTGGATGGTAGCGAGCTTTGGACTGGGGTGGAGCCTACACGCCACGACAATGAATAACTGATTGAATTTTTTCGACGTTCACTATACATGTAAACCGCATCAACAGGACGACAGCCGCAAACGCCAGCTGAATTCTTTCAGCAGCGGCTCAGACTTTCAAGGGCTGACTTTTGGCCTTGTTGGTACGAAATATGTGAAGTGATTTTTCCACAAAGGGCAACACGAAGGGGACACACACAATCACTTGTGTATGTCCCATTCGTGTTGTCCAGTCTCGAAAAAAAAATCTGCGCCGAATCACTTCAGATATGCCAAACTGTCAGTTCAGTAATCTATTTCGACAGTGTGGTGGCCTTGTAAACGAGTGACGTCATGGGTGACTCATGACACTTTATTGTGTTTTTCTGTAGCTGGTGCCGCCAGATAGTTATTTGTTAGAGAAACAGGACACAGCAGAGAAGAGAAAATACGCCCTGACTTATTGACATATAAAAATAAGGGGAGCATGGCTGCTCGTTTACGAAAATCATAAGTCCATGGAGAACAATGCAGTGGTTTGGCTTCTACCACCGCAACATTTAGGCAATGATGACGTGTAAATCGTAGATGATTGTATACCTTTTATGTTACCTTGTTACTTTAAACATATATACTTTCTTTGATGTTGAGACGGCAGGAATGGGGGTTCGACCGAGTCACGAAAACGTTCAGTTTGTAAGCAGGTATATGCATGGATATGTGTCTGACATGTTAGTGTGTTCTACGCAGACATGTATACATTGGCCAAACTGGCAGGTGTTTCGACAAAAAGCTAAAGGAGCATATCAATACCACAAAATGTACTGCGCACATATATCTGTCATTGTAAATATCGAGGCAGTAAGTCAACAATAAATGTACACTCTAAAAAAAATATTGAATAAAAAGGGTGTCTTTTTGTCCCACAACAATAATCGTCATCAGGCTTGCGTGCGCTTCCTTTCTTGAAAACTCGGCGCTGGCCGCTTTCCTATCGAGAATGCAATGTAACCCTGATAATGGCCATGTCGATCGTGACCGGAATGTACCGGGCGCGGGGCGATAGCGCAAGGATGGAACCCAATATAGACGACGATTATTTTTGTGGGACAAAAAGACACCCTTTTTACCCGCTCTTTTTTTAGTGTGTACACTTCTGTTCAAAAAAACAAAACAAACAAGTTTTCTATGGATGCGAAGATCTTCCAAGAGATGCCGTAGAAGCCATCGAGATAAAAAGAGGAAAGGAGTGTGCCAGCAATGCTACTGTGTAGCGCTTAGAGATAGTTTCACGTCTACTCCAGATGCAACTTGACACGTGACATATTCTTGACGTGTACCTTTTACATGCCCTTTAGATGGCTTATGAATGAGTGTTCTTGAAGCATTTGTAACCTAACCTTCAGCACTCTGTCTTCCTTCTTCTCGTGCTTTTGCATTTTACTATATTTGTTTGCACTGCGGACCACGTTAGAGTATGTGTATATAGTTTAATTTCAACTGGGTGAACTAATCGTAGATATATGATATGTAAAAAAATGAGGAAATATTTTCCAACTTGCTACGAGGCACAGTAACGTGTGTGCATTTTGTAGTAAATGACTTGCTTTAAACCACGAAGACTATATGATAATCACTGGTTCTGACGTCCGATGGCAATTTGCACTTGCACCACGCATTAATAATGAAAATTTTCACGTTGTACTGGGAAGCATGCATACAGGACGCGTGTGTTTGTAAAGCATGAAAGTTTCTACCGCATTTCCAAGCAGAGGAAATTATTTTCGCTGTAGTAACAAGCAACCCTTTGAATAAATTTTTATATTTTTCTCGACTCGCTAAGTAGACATGTAGCCCCGCCGTAGTGGTCTAGTGGCTAAGGTACTCGGCTGCTCACCCGCAGGTCGTGGTATCAAATCCCGGCTGCGGCGGCTGCATTTCCGATGGAGGCGGAAATGGTGTAGGCCCGTGTGCTCAGACTTGGGTGCACGGTAAAGAACCCCACGTGGTCAAAATTTCCGGAGCCCTCCACTACGGCGTATCTCATAATCACATGGTGGTTTCGGGACGTTAAACCCCACATATCAATCAAATCAATTAAGTAGACATGTATCTAAATGTTTGAATGTTTGTGCAGTAGTTGTGCGATTATTGTCACTTAGTGAATGTATCACTACGTCAATGTTACGATTTCCGATACGCATTATAATAAATACGATAAAAAAAAGATGCGTGGCTGTGTGGTAGATTTATGGATTGATATGTGGGGTTTAACGTCCCAAAACCACCATTTGATTATGAGAGACGCCGTAGTGGAGGGCTCCGGAAATTTCGACTACCTGGGGTTCTTTAACGTGCACCCAAATCTGAGCACACGGGCCTACAACATTGTGTGGTAGAACACCCACGTTACTGTGCAAACGACCCGGATTTAGTTACATGGTTCGTTTTTCGCTCACGCATACTATGAGTTTTCGCTCACAACCAACGACACCGGGATTTCTGTGAAACAAGCACTTTGTCGATATCGCGCAAAAAAAACAAAAAACAAGAAAGGTGGGGGAAGGGGCGTCCAAGGAATGGGAACCTGTTCTTGATGTCGCGCTAAAACGAAGAGCCGTTCAACATAGGCTAAAATGATGCGGAAAACATTAAAAGGAGGATGGTCTGGGCTATGTCGTCCTGTCCACCTCGCCTTAATTGATCTAAACACGCAGCGCGAAGGGAATAAGACACACTATACAAGAAAAAAACAGACGAAACATAAGTACTGAGTCACGACTAAAGGTTTATGCACAACGAATATCTAGTAAAGAAAGATAACTTGAAGTGAAAGGGCCATCCTGGTTTCTGAAGCCTATCAGATCTGTAACCGCGGTGATAGGAGGCATCAGAACGGCGTCGTTTGCTTTTCACAGCAGGAAGTATCTGAATGATTTATGTGTTATCGTTGATGTCATTTCTCACGTGATTTTCACTCCACGGCAACTGGGAGGATAGATATGGTGGAGTAAAAATGTGCAGTATTTGCTATATGTCTAGTTTGTTTTAATAAATGTTTGGCCGTGAGTCAGCGCCTTTGTTTCATTCTTCTCCTCCACGCGACTTGTCATTCACTTCGCGCTGTGTACACAAACGCAGATCTACTGACTGGCCCAACTAGCTTCTGTACTTGCCTTAGTTCTCCAGTTTACTGATTGACGCCCTGCCGCGGTGGTCTAGTACACGCCACTCGGCTGCTGAGCCACAGGTCGCGGGATCGAATCCAGCCTGCGGCGGCTGCATTTCCGATGGAGGCGGAAATGTTGTAGGCCCGTGTGCTCAGATTTGGGTGCACGTTAAAGAACTCCCAGGTGGTCGAAATTTCCGGTGCCCTCCACTACGGCGTCTCATAATCTTATGGTGGGTTTGGGAGGTTAAACCCCACATATGAATCAATTAGCTACTGATCAACGTGCGACAATTGGTCGGTCCGACAGGGACTGAAAAGCCTGCACTTCCGCGCCTCTGCACTGCACCTGACGTTCTCGACTCGCGGCGCAGCCCATGGTGATGTACCTGGCATGCGTGGTGTGTGAGCCTCGAAGAGTCCCTGGTGGCAGCCAGAAGAGCCCCTGGTGGCCGCTCCTCGACGCACGGCTTGCTCGAGGTGGGCAAGGGCGCCGACATGCTGGTGGTGGAGGCGCCATCTTGGGAGCACTTGGTGTACCGCTTCGGCTGCCACCACAGCCTCATCAAATGGTCGTCAAGACTGGGAAGGTCGTCCACCGGAGAGCCGATTGCTAGAGCGCCGTCTGCTGGTGACAGAAGGCCCTCCACTAGAATTCGCCAAGTTTCGTCTTCAGATCTCGCCGTGGCTGGAGTGAATCGGTGTGACGTTTTATTTATTTTTTTTGTCTCGGCGGTTTCTCACGCAGCTACGCTGATAAAACCGCCACGGCCTTATCTTAATCTTAGCTGGCTTAAATAAATACTGAAATCAGTTCGACCTGTCAATGTGTGTGTGTTTTGGGAAGCTATATTTCGTTATATTTGCAGCAAAATGACTGTGAAAGCCATCGGCCATACCATGCTGAATGCGCCGGTTCTCGTCCGGCTGGGTGACCGTGAAACGGAATAAAAGAAACAACCTCACAGGCCCATTTGTTGTGCTTTGCACCGGAAGACCGACGCCTGCACGTCGTGACGTCACAGATTTTTTAGAGTCCTTGTTTCTTTCATGCCGTTGTGGCTCAGTAAACATTTTTTATGAGATGAATTGTTGGTTCTTAGGTTGTTTCAGAGTACGACACAGTTTATCTTCGCCAACAAAAACTATATGGGCCCTGAACGAGACATATCCACGATGCCAAGCACTCCTGAAGTAGGAACTTCAACGTGATGCCAACATAAGTCTCCATTCTTTGCTTCTGTTCTAGATTACCGAACCTTTTTTAACTGTACCGGCGTCTTATACAGTGTTTATAAAAAACAAACTTTTTTTCAGACCCAGCTGAATTTATATCATCAGTGTATTACCGCAGCATCATATTTTTTCTGCCTTGATGTAACCTTGTACATCTAATGGGAAATAAACTAAAAAGCAGATCATACGTTATGCATTGCTGTATTAGAACACTGCAGGATGTCCGCTGTGAAACAATCGAGCAGGTCATACTGAGTCGTTTAAAATGAAGAGTGGCATACCACTTTTCTGTGAATATCCATCGTGATAGTCATAGACATGCGCACAAAGAGGGGGGCGGGAACATGTTTGCCTCATACTATTACGCACTCGGACCTGTCCCATCATGGTTTGAAGGGTTTTATTATTGATATAGGCAAGGTTTTTACAATAATAGCTACCGATGACCCGTGATGTTCCACTGCAAGAACCATAGGGGGGGGGGGGGGGGGGCTTGTCGCCTAAGAGGGAGCGGGGTGCATAGCTTGCCCGATACTCTAATTTAATAGTGAGGGGGGCCGCAGCAACAAGCCTTCACCCACCACCCTAAAAGAAACCTTGCGCACGCCCACGCCAAGAGCTGCCCAATCGTGTTTACCCTCGCGGAAAGCATCTGCATACATTAGAAAGCTTTTACTTTGAGTTAGACTAAAATGCGTGTGTGTGAGAGGGTGGTAAGTGGTGTCATTATTCAGAATCGGACAACATCAATCTATACATTCGATGCGTTGGTGTAGCTGCCCAAACAAGCAAATATTGATGTTTTCGTATCACAACTGACCCCTACTAGTCTTCGTAAGAACAAAAGGAAATACATAGTTGCGTAGTTTACAGGTGCATGAACTGTGGACGTAAAAAACCATCTGCGCACAAGATGACCATTGCGGCAAATGATACGAACTGATGCAGTGACACCGAGTGAAATGGACAAAACAAAAAAGTTCATTTTAATGCTCATCAATACAGACATAAATAAAACGTTGCAAGGGTGTTGTGATGAGAACATTTGCAATATGTATCACGACACTAACGCAAACTCACTCTAAATGGAGCAACTTGAAGCAGCAAATGCAAAGCGTCTTGCTACAGTCTATAGACCAGTGTAACGCAATATACTTGTGCGAACGCGTTAGCAAACCACCTTCGGATTAATATGGCAGAAGGGCGGCACGGTAAGCACGAAAAATTCAAACACGTGCTTGTGTGTGAACGCATCCAGTATAATAAATAGATTATAGATGAAGCACGTATTTACGTTATGTATAAAAACGGTGGCACGTAGTTATTTGTCAATTATGAACTACAAGGCACTCAAGAGTTGCTCGTTTGACAAGGTAACTTCGAAAAGAAACTATAAATAGTGGCTGTGTAAATGGCTAAGTCTCTAGCATAGTTCTGCCAGCTCTCGCAGCAGTTTCATGCACTCACAGTGGCCACAATTTTACACCATGATAACATCGCTTAGGCAAATGGCAAAAGAAATTAATAATATAAGTAAAGGCCTTTTCCTGTCGGGAAAATTGGGCAACCAAAACTTCTCGTGCATAGCAACAACGTTTATTTTTTATCACATCTCACAATGCTTCATCTTATCTTTTTTTGCTTCCCCAATAGGGGAATCACTCTTTTACCCGCGTGACTAGCAGTGCAACGCCCCAGTTGATGCAGATCTATTTAAACAAACACTGCATTTGCGGTGCATGTACTGCCGTGAACGTGCTAAGCTTAGTTGACGCACTTGCGACGCACTGAATAATACGGGTTTACGTAATGTCGCGCGAGAGTGCGAAAAAGAAATAGTACATAATGAAATTCTCGGCGTCACTTATGTGCTTTCCAACTTTGCTGCTGCAATTGTGCAATTGTTAAAAAATATGCATGCGAAAAAGATCATGTTCCTCCCCTGCATATCTTATATATTACCTTATAGCTGCTCTCTTTGAAGACGCATGCATTCTCGAATTGTACAACAAAGAAAGCGGTTACAAAACGTTATAACATGCGTTTAAACTCATCTTCACGATTGCGGGAGATCGGACCACGCCAGGGTCGCCTCAGAAGCTGTACACACGTGGTCTTGAAATGAGAAAGGATGCGCTCACGTGATTGGTTCTACAGTATAGGTAAACACATAAAAAAAAAAAACGGATCCATCAGGCGGGTCTGTAGCCTCGCAAGTGCATTGCAACTTCTGTAAGTTGTAAAAAAGACATCATGGGAAGGAGGGGGGCGAATGTGTGGAGGAAAAGGCGGGAAAGCGGATGAGAGGGGGGGGGGGGGGCAGAGCGACTATAGACATGTCATGATGCAGCGTACGAAAATGACTCGTGCATTTCTCTAAAACTATGAAAATGGCTCATATAACATGCAGGTATTCGAAGGTGAGCGTTGACATAAAATATGGTGTAGATGTGCAAACGTAGGCCAGTTTAGGGGTTGATATGCGGGCATCCAGGCAGGCAGTCAGTAAGAGGTTGGCGATCAAGTATCAACAGTCCGAAATGACTAGAGGAAAAAAAAATTGGTCTGGCTGATTGTTCTTAACTCCAATGCTTTACGCTGGCAACTTGTGCGTTTGCGGGAGTCTATACCGCGCCAGGGACGACAAGGTTGCCAGCTTTCACGAGAATGTTCGTCATATAACTCAGTTTCCCGTTCGGACATTGAATTTCCTTTAAGCTATATAAAGCTGGTGTTACGCATTCGGGCATACGCGAGCGCCTCTGTTCCTGCGTTTACGGGAATCTATGCCGCGCCAGGGACGACAGGAGGAGAGGCTACTCGTAATTACACGAAGCGGTCAACCTCGCCAATACAAGCAATGTTATTTAAGATGCTAAATTTCCAGATAAAAGAATTTCTACAATCTGTCAAACGACATTATATATATATATATATATATATATATATATATATATATATATATATATATATATGTATATGCATGCCCGCATATCTACCCCTAAACTACTGACGTACTTTTGTACATCTGTACCATATTTTATATGCCCACACGCTTCTTTGAATACCTGCATGTTATGAGCCAATTTTTCTATTTTTCGGAAAATGCATGAGCCAGTTTTGTACGCCCGACGAGATATTTTGATGCACAGATCTTGCGATGCCGATTAGGTCTTTTTTATTTCTTTGCGGATCACAAATCAGCATCACAATATCTGCGCATCAAAATATCTGCGCATCAAAATATCTCGTCGTACCAGGAATCGCACCACTCCGCTCACCCAGCCGTCCACACGTGTCTCCGGCGGACGGCTTGACGCACAAAAGCTTTGCGCTACCTTTGTGTGGCCTGGTCGATAGCGTGAAGGGTCTTCGTATTGAGCACTCTGCCATTTTTATAACATTCTGCACCGTGTCTTCTTCCAGTCCCAGCACGTCCACCACAATTGATCGATCGAATTTGACATGACATTGAAGTTCTAGCACATGCGGAAAGTCCGAAACCTATGGTGACGAGGCTATTAGCTCTACGCACCTTTGGTAAACTACGACGTATACCATGAAAATACACACAGAAAAACTTAAAAAAAGAGAAAAAAGAGATGCGGTGTAACGCGGCGAACGATGGTGTCGATATCACAGACAGGTATTATCACGCGCATTATTCGTGCAGGCATAACAGCACGCAGACAACTCTGGCTACGAGACGCGCTGCTGTTGTGGCTGCTGTGTCCAGCACAGCGTCGAAGACTGCGAGAGGTGAGTCAGCGCTTCGGCCGCTTCTATCTCCGTCCACCGCAGACTGGCAACACTGCGAACAGGGGACGGGGTCGAGGGAAAGTGGTGTCTTAGCGAGGAAGGTATTAGCCATTGCTATCAAGGCCTTTGCAGCAATATCGATCTATAAGAACAGTTTTTACCTGGACGGTTCGCCGACATATTTCCTTTTCTTCGCCGCTGGTCTTTGGCCTGCACAAACAGTGATCGAGAGTTGCTAAAAAAAGATGCATGGCTGGTCCCTCAGTGAGTGGAATCTGTATAACACGAAAGTAAAACGTATTCTTACAGGAATAGTTAGATGTTTGCTGTAAAAGGATATTAGTGTCCGCAATGTCTATAGATTTCTTAACGTGGATGCATCCACGCTGACGCTAAGCAGTACATCTTCATCGCGACGACTAACGTCCATAATAAATGATTGAACAAAGCTTTGTGCTAGCCTAATAATAAACGGTTAGAACGTAATTAGGGAAAGCGTTGCGGCAGCTAGAAGAGCGTCACTGACTGGACGTGTAAATGCGACTAACCATCGTCACCTCGCGCCATGTTAATATACAGTTGAATACCACGGCAAGACTACAAGATAACACAACGCACGTCATAACCTGGTGTGCAACCGATGGCGGCGCTAGAGAGGAGCTTGTATGACGTCATATCGAGGATTCGCGCGCTTTCATATTGAGGCCTATAGCGCCGTATAGAAACCACCATGCGTGATAGAGCGCGACAAAGAAGCAGTTGAGTTGGTTATCTGATGTGTGGTGGTTACCGACGCCGCTCGAAAAACCGTGGGTCTCCCGCTTTGAACTCATTGTGAAAGCACGGCGCTTCGTTTCGTAGAACTGCGTGCGGCGGCTTTTATTTCCGCGGTGAGTGCTGAGCGATGTTAAATATTAAAAGGCACGTATCGATTAGGTTAACTACATTACACTGCAATTTTATTGGCCTTCCTAGGCTCATGCATTAAAATTCGCACTCCATCACTTCAACCTGCAGTCTTGTGTTCTAATGGCAATACATATTTTAAAGCTGTAACACATTCATGGTCTTTTTTTAATAGCAGCAATAACAGAAATTTCTGGTGCCGCACTTAAATATTTTATTATTATTTTATAATGATGGCAACATTAAATATGCAGATTAGTTGGAAGTTGTAACTAGGTTCCTAATTTAGAAACATTAACACAATGCAAAATGCGATATGAGCTATACAGCAACTGCAGACCAGCATTAAACATAACTTCTATGCTAGGTTACAAGAAGACATTGCCTCAATCTGCTTCACACATGTTAAATTACACGCGTAGACATTGCCTGATCCTGATTTGTACGAGCAGCGAGCATTCGTAACTTCACCGAAGTCGATCACGACGTAGACGTCGTGTGACATGTATGCAAGTCCAGTTGTTTGCAGGACTAGAGCCGCGATGGTGACGCGGTCTCCATTGACAGCCTCGACCACGCATTCAACAACGTGGCCACCGCGTCGTACACCGCCTCGACCTCGACGAGACACCGTGACGTCTCACAGACTTTATCTACATACTTCTAGATGCTGGAGAAAGGCACGATTACTGGAAAATCGAAAAAAAAACACCCGTACAAATAGTATTGTACGGCGGAAAGTGTGATAACGAACACACACACACACACACACACACACACACACACACACACACACACACACACACACACACACACACACACACACACACACACACACACACATTTTCACTTTCTTACCCGCAATGCGGTCGGTGGCTTCGGCGCACTCGTCAACCATCTGGGAGATTTTCTGGCCGCAACTAATACAGGATTATAATCGCAATCGAAAACGGCTGTTGAATGCGTTCGTTGACTTTCACAAGAGTGTTAAATTGTCCATATCCTCCTAGATTTCCCTTGCCTGCCGGATGAGCGCGAAACGCCCGTCATCTATGGCGGTGCTACCTACGTAGGGGTAAGGGTGTTTGTACTTGGCCTTTGAGATCGGCAATTTTGACGTTTTGGTACTAATTTCAGAGGCTATGCCATGTCTTGAAGGAGTTGTCTACTGAATGACGGTGTCTTTTACGTAGGGTTAATTATAATTGCAATTACGTTTACGCCTTTAAAAAACTTTTTTACGTTATTTTTGTTGCATATAAGCTCCAAAAACGTGAAAAAACTTATTTGAAGACACCCCTACTTAAGTGGCGCCAACACCATAGTTCCGACGACGGCCGCTTCTCAAGTGACCACCGATAATCCGGCAGGCACGGAAAACCTAGGAGGCAATGGTTTGACGAAGTTGCCGTCTGGAGCGGACGATGTGCGTACAAGAGCCGCGGCGGCTGCAGCACGGTTATCCTCAAATTGACGTCACACGCGAGAGGGCGCCACTCCACGATCACAAGGCCAATAGCCCGGCCGAGATTTGCTCGGGCGAGCGTAAGCGTGAAATTCGGTGTTACAGCAAAGATGAACTGGCATGCGTTGTAGAGCTACCTTTACCATGGATGGATGTGATGAGCGAGGCCGATGCTCGGACTAAGGTCGTTACCTGGCGTCATCTTAAGGCGTTGACGAAACAGCGCTTTCCTTTTGAAAACATGTCGAATCGGACGGACGCGTATCAACGACGCATTGCAGGAGCTTTTGACGGTGGACATGGTATTAATTCATTACCACCGATCAACAGCACTGTCAGAGTAAAGTGTGAGATATTGAAGTTGCATTTGTACAGCCTTCACAGTATGTACAACCTCTACAATATGTGACCGTGGCGTAGTCAATAATAATAATAAAAAAGACCGTGTAGTAGATAGCATGCACGGCTATTGCTGTCACGGACTGAGAGGTCATGGATTCGACTCCCGGTGGCGGATTTTTTCTTTTGCGATTTGACCATTTGCATTTTTCGGTGGACCCCGTGAAACATTTTCGAGTCAAAAAGAGCATTAAAGACTTAACGTAATTCATCATTATCAATATTATTTGTGGCTGGTCTGACGATGCGCAGTTGATTGTGTATCACTCAACACCCATCTTATCTCCAGCTCGCTTACTGTCTAAATCCTTTGTCATTGTTCTTTTTCTTGGAACCTCTTATCGAGTTGAAACATATTCTACATTTTAAGCTGTTGAACACGGTACATGTGGTTTTTATGTCGGCACAGTCGACTGCAATATATCATTCTAGGAGGCGAGGCCCGACACCTTGGCCAAAGCTAGCATACGCACACCACCAAACCATCGATTTGCTACTTCTCGACGTCTCGTACGAATGAGACTACTCTTAAAGAACAATCGCCTGAAGCATGTGCTCATAGACTATCTTCCGTTTTACCTCAACGTGCGCAGAAGCATGCAGTATGCGCAAGGCTGGACACTACATACAGATATTTGTTCACTGTACAGTTCAACAACAGCGCTTCCAAACGAGTTCTGCGCAGAAGTCGATACATTCCTACGATCCATAGCAGCATACACCGGCCCGTAGTGGTGAAGAGGGGGCTAAGGGCTGGCGCTTTCCCCCTGAAATTATGATTGGGTGGGAGTGGGGGTTTATTAAATATAAATAAAATAGGTAGTCTGAAATACCCAAGTCCTTCAGCAAGTGCACCCCTCCTTCCTCCCCCCCCCCCCCAAAAAAAATCGTGGCTACGGCTTGAGCGTACGTAATAGACCTTGAGAACTCTTGCGTGCTACCGCTGGTTGCTACCGCTACATCAACCAGTCTATATTTAGCTCATGTGGCTTTCTTCACATACAGTCGACGGGGTGCGACCATGGCAGCCTGGCGCCATTACACTTTGTCCTTCAAGGTTACCTTACTTTTCCAAAGTGTCATCATGCATCATCAGCCTGACTGACGACTACAGGGCAATGACCTCTCCTATTATTCCCGAATTAATCTAGTCCAGTCATTTTTGCGACTGCGTTATCCCTGCAAACGTCTTACTCTCATCTGCCCACATGGCCCAGTGACTCCCTCTCGCGTTCTTGATTCCTCTCGGAATCCAATCTGATACCAGAGGTTACCTTGCCTTCCCCCTACATGCCCTACGCATATCAATTTCTTCTCAACAGTTTACTTGAACATAGAGTTAAGTTTAGATACCTTCCGGCACAGCCTTTCTTGATTCGGTGGGGCGGTCATGCTGTTCCTGTACCTCGCGCGGCCGCTTGGCGGTTGGTCGCGACTGCTTGCTCGATGTCTGGACGGTCGACCCTGTCTCGCGTGCCGGAGGGTCTCGGGGGTGGTTGGCGCCCATGTATCGCTGCAGCATGCGCGTCTTGTACTTCTTGAAGGCCGGCGACATTCGCTTGGAGCTCTCTTCCGAGTCAAACAGTCTCCGCTTCACGCCAGACGGCGGCACCGACAGCGGGGCTTGAGGCGAGCTGACGACCTGACCTGATCGCGGAAAAGAAAAGATAGGGACAAAAACATGTAATGAGGAGAACTTGTCCGCAGATGAGGAGCGATAAGTTCTCTAACCCATCACTGCATTACATACCCCTTAGAGGATTACATGCATTTTTATTCGGTGTCTCCTGCCCATTCTAAACGTACAGAACAGCCATCCGCATTATCGCCCTGTTGAGCGTCTGTCTTTTATTTCTTGTTATCTGCTCGCACTCTTCTTGATGACCCACTATGTTTATTCTTACATCGCACATGCAGCACATGCGACAGTTTCCTCCTCTGCCCCTCGCCACAGAAAAAGAAATTACATACTTGCTACACCAATGCTACTTATTTAATGTACGCATGCTACACATTCACCTCAAGAGTACAGAAGTGTAATGCGAGAAAGAAATAAGGAAAAAAAAAAAGAAATGAAGATAGAGAGGTCCACGTACGACATTGAGTAGCGGGAGGAGGCGTTTCTAGTCGAGATGTCTCGACCCCATCTGCGACGGTGGTGGATTCGTCGTCCGAGTCCGACGGGCTGTCCGAGTCACACGAGGGCCGCGGTCGCTTGCCGCCGGGACCTAGATCACCATCGATGCAGCGCAGCCGCTTCGCTTGCGGTCGGTTCATGGCCGCAGCAGCAGCAGCGTGAGCTGTTCTTCCTCCCGGCGCCGGGCCCTTTTGCCCCAAAGAAGTGGCCGAATAACTGTGCTCGAACAGCTCGGCACGCGCGTGGGTTTGTCGCGCCGCACCTACGTCAGGAAAAAGTATAGGGGCTTAATCCGTCGTGGTTTCTGGGCAGGTATCATCGCACTGATAAGCTCAATGTTGCGGGTTTGATTCCAGATTGAGGTAAAGTGCGCGGAAGAAAACGATTACGACAAGCAGACGTGTACAAGCACAGAACATCAGCTGAACAGGAAGTGACAAGAACATAAGTCACTAGCAAGAGCTGGCATGAAGAGGATGGGTCCGCGAGGATTGTATGGTGGACCCACTCAAATCGGGTGACGTGCTCAGAAATCGCCTCTTTCTGTTGCGGCTCCTCACAAGCTCAAAAGTGTCGTAGTGGTTAAAGTAAAGTAAAACTTGGAAACTGCGGTAATATGATTTACGGCCAGTGCTCGCAAAAAGTTGGCCCCGCGTTGGGCGCCAGTGTAGTAATGTCACTATAGCCGCCATAGTCGAGATAACCGTGGGTTGGGGCTTAGCGAGCCACAGGGCCGCGTTTACATTGCTTGCATTGACGTCACTGTGGTCGCTATTTCAGGTGCTATAGCTGGTTAAAGGGGAACTTCGGCAATTTTTCGGCCAATTTCAACAAATTATACAACCGTAAGTCATTAAGCTTTTTTTAAAACCTATAGATATTTAAAAATGGTTAGCCAATTCTAGAATCACATTTATAAATACGAGCCACCCTGTACATGTGACGTAAGTTCTTACTTCTAGATGCGGAGCATCTTTTTCTCTGGGGTATGGAGGAAGGAATAAACTGAGGAAAGGGCGTTGCGTCATATTCTGCGAAGCCGGAAGTAGGAAAGAGTAGAGGGCTTTTCATCGCAAGGTTGGGTCACGCCATTGGCTTTCCTAAAACTAACCAGAGGGGACTCTGGCGCTGCGATCGTTCAACTACCATGGTAATGATGAGTAGTACACGAATTCGCCTAGTCTGTACTTGCGGGCGACGAATCGCCCTTGACGCACTCACATGAAATATTCAAAAAAAGTTTTATACTGTAGTTGACATTAGAACTCGGGTCATTCTAGTCCGAAGATACTTTGTAATGCGGGTGCAGTGTTCATAATATTGATCTGCCTGCAGTCACTAACTGTCGTTTATTCCTCGGTCTGATTTTGAAGGAAAGAACGAACCCTTTTCAGCTTTGTGACCCGATTTGAAATGGAAAGCCTAAAAGATTAAGGAGGTGAAGCGCAACCGCTGAACATTCACTGATTTTTTGTTTCGCAAGAAAACAGCTCCAAGCCACACGAACACAAACGGAGCCAGAAGTACGAAGATTAGACAAATTCGTGTACTACCCATAATTCCCATGCTCGCTGAAGCGCCGTGCGTTGCAGCTCCCATAGACACTAGCGCCAGAGTTCTCTCTAGCGTATACAGTAAACTCCATAGGTTACGTCTTGGCCTCCGAGATGGCAGGCGCGTGGCTGGTTCGCGCCCGCCATCTCGGAGGCCATGGTCACGCTACGGTGGCTCGTGCATGCACAACGGGCGCCAGGGAGAGGGTGGCGAGCAGCGCGAGTCGCTTTCGGACGCGTCGGGCAGAACGCCACCACCATCTGATAGACGAGCTGGAAAAGCCAAACGTTTGTGCTGATTATGAGCAAACGTGTTGCGATGCGCGCTTTCGGAGTATACCTGTGTGCCATTCGCATCCTGATTACGGCTCATATTGTGAATCTCTAATAAATTTAAGCTTGGCGCTTCGTGTTTAATTCACTGATTGCAAGAGAGCTACGGCGCGTCCAGAAGTGCCTGCAACGTATAGGCATCGGAGTTTCTATCTCATTTAGCTCGACCTGCCTGGAGTCATCTTGGTTCATCTGCCTGGGATCATGCCTGGGAGCACTAGCTCCCGGAAAAATCAGCGTTGTAACTTCACTGACATCAAGATAAGCGTGCGCAGGATATTCCTTCGGGGGGGGGGGGGGGGGGAGGAGGTTTGTCACTGTGGCTCCCGTTCCCATCATGTCAATGTACGGACGGCGCTGACATTGCACCTCCCCCCCCTCCCCATCACCTCCCTGCCTATAAATGTCAATGCACAAAGCTGGCTTTGCGCCCTTTCCCGAACAAAATGGCCGACGTTTCGCGCACAGTCGTTCGTTTCCTTACGCTGATGCATGCACCGAGAACCGAAGCTGGCTAGCAGTTCGCGAGGCGACGGGTACGACGCCCGATTACGCTATCGCGATCTGCTCTTGTAGGCGCAGCTCAAGCGTGCTCATTTTCTAAAAATAAATTTCGGTGTTCCAACAATTACACTTAAACACATGGTTAAGCATCAAATCTGTTCTGAAAGGACGTAAAACAAAGGGTCAAGTTATCCAGACTTCCCACGATAGCAGATAAAGATATCGCTATCGCATAAACATGACGGAAGCACTTATTGTACCTTGAAGCGGACTGTTGTCCCGCTCCTCGACGAGCCCGTTGTCACCTTCTCCAGCACGCTGCTCGCAGTCACTGTCCCAGATGCTGTCGTCAGAGCTGATGCTCAGCGGCTCGGTGTTGCCCGAAATGAAGTTGTTGTACTGCCGAATGCGGTCACCCCAGTTCATGCCTGGAACGTACACCTGCACGCAAATGATAGTGTGCGATATAAGGAGGGGAGAGCATGCAACTACATTTATAGGAACACTGAATAGAAACACAAATGGACACGTGTTAGCAGCTTGTTTTTCAACAATACCACAAAAGCTCCGTTTAAGCGAGAGCACGTTAGAAATAAAGTCGGTACAACACTTTTTTTTTCAACAGTTAGAAAAGCAGCACGTTGCACTTCATGCAGCGTGAGCATTACAAAACTGGATGAGCTAATATTATTGCGATATATCAATTAAATTTGACACTCGAAGCACATTCCTGTCGTCACCATCATGTTCTGAACCAAGGTGAAATCGATAAAGCTTGCGGAGGCTGCAGAAAGGCACCGCTCAAGCAGAGACGGAAGGGGCGCCGGCCAAGGTAGCTGCGTTGTTCGGGTAGCAACCGCGAACTTTGATCAAAAGGGCGCGGCCGCGCGCTATATCGACCGAGATCAATATGTGGCTCATACCATTGTACGCGTTGCTCATACCATTGTACGCATTGAAGCAACGGAGCGAAAAACCACTTTCCTCGCTCGAGCGTCCGCATTCTGAGAATATACTGTATAGTTATTCCCAGAGTTTTGGAGTTGTAACTGCTAGCCATAGCTTCTTCGCGACGTTATAAGTTTTTTTTCCAATCACATTTAGCGCTCCACCTTTCTGTGCGAAAGTCACTTTTTATCGTACAACAAAAAATAACATAATCACGGATAAACGGGAACATGTAAACAGGAGCGCAATTTTTTCATCTTGCGTGGAGTTGAAACCACGGGTAGGCTACAAAGAAATAAATAAATGTGAATTAGTTATGTACCCGCGCATGTCGTTGGTGTGCACCACTGAGTTTCATCTAGAGAGATAGATTAATCTCAGAATATTACAGCCAGCAAGTGACCAGGAACATTAAAAAGCCCCAAATCATGGACTCTGATTTCGAAAACGATACAGAGGGAAAATTTCATTTTCGCCTTCGCTGGCACGCGCAGGGCTCCCCTTCAAAGGAGAGCGAAAGTTTGTCGCTTAGTTCCCTCTTCTCTGGATAAAATTAATGTACTCGGCTGCTGACCCGCAGGTCGTGGGGTCGAATCCCGACTGCGGCGGCTGCATTTTCGACGGAGGCGAAAATGCTGTAGTCCCATGTGCTCAGATGTGGGTGCACGTTAAAGAACACCGAGGTGGTCGAAATTTCCGGAGTCTTCCACTACGGCGTCTCTCATAATCATATGGTGGTTTTGGGACGTTGAATCCCACAAATCAATCATTAGTTACCTCTCCCTTTCAATGTGTGGGGCCGACTTTCCGCCCCCCGCCCCTCTAAGATAGCTAGGTGAAGGGCCGCCTTTCACCCCCTTACCCCCATCTCTTGCGTAAGCCTACGCTTACTGGCTTTACTGCAGACGCTATATGTTCCTCGCCACGTTTTTCTCATAAAAGCACTTGGGCAATGCAACCACTAAGCTTCAGGATTTTGGCTGCACGCTGTTATCTGCACAACGCGCAAAACGAGGTGAAATCGATTTATCGCGCGTGGTAATCGGGCGAAATAAGGTAGAGTGCACGGTCGTGCGATTGCATGGCGAAGCAGGCTAGGAGACAAGTATACAATGCCACCTTGAGAAGATTATCGGGCGTGCTCACTGCCGCTGTGACGTCACTCGTTTTGCCAGAGCGAACGCGCGTACGGGAGTCTGTGAATTCATTGCAACCGTCGTCTGCAGTTCTCGGCGAGTTTTACATGCTTCACAGATTTGTTCTGCGTTTTGGGTCAAAAAGGGCGCTGGTTTAAGTAATGTATTAAAGCGTTTGGGGACTTGCCTGTGAGCAATTTATTCCACGAAAAATTCAAAGATTCTACGCTATCGAACGTATGGTCGATCTATAGGAGCAAGGTTTGATGAACCAACAAAGTGACGAGAGAAATAAGGTAAATTGTATTCATTATTTATTTACACACACACGTGCACGCACCAAACACACACACTATCTAGAGCATGCAGAGGAACTGTTCCTTGCAAAGTTTCTGCAGTTTCATTTGCACTCTTTCGAACATCTGTCTCCATAGACACGTATAGTTAATGAGGAGAGTGTGTGCTGCTGCCACAAGTATGTTATTCAGCACAACATCAGGGTGAAGACCATACCAAGAGAAAACAAAATCTTTCATTTCACAAAAATTTCTTGTGACAGACACAAGAAGCGGCGTTTCCTCTTTTGCTCTGGCCCCTCTGGCAATGGTGCGCTGTTGGTCGTATAACTTAGGACCTGGGAAAAAAATGTTACTATTGGGCCTATATCAAACCGTGTAGCCCCCGTGAGCGGTTCTACTGCAGCGCGTGTGGATCGGTACATTGTTGGTAGTGATTCTTAAATATTCAAGCGTGAAGTAGAAATCACACTCATGAAAACCAATTAAGAAAGCGCTTTACCGTGAGTGTCCACACGCATCTAAATTTCAAGGAAACATACTAGGCTAAGGTGCTGACCACAATAATGTGGCAGGAACACCGGCAAGAAGATACTGTGCATAAAACCGATGTACTAAGCAAAGCAGCAGCATTCATTCCAGCTGAGTGAAACAATATTTAACGGTGAACAGAAGTAATACAACAAATCATCGGCGCTAATCGCCAATAGAAACATGTTTACTGAACCCGAGGGGAAAAACGCCTGTTCTGAGCTTACTGTCACACGCGTTTATTACTTTAATGCCATGACTTACGCCAGCAAGTCAGAAGGCGCACGTGGTACCCTTATTTTACAAAGCAAGAACGGAACATGCATGGTGGAGATGGGTCCATTGAAATGACTTTGAATAGTACAGACACACGTACCTTCGGGTCACGAAAAAAGCGGATGTTGTCGACGTCAGCTTGACGAACGACACACCCCCATTTTCTCCTTCGCTTGTCCTTAGGCAACGAGAACACACTCAACTTCGGTTCATTTGCCGCGACGATTCGCAAAGCAGCATCGCCAAACCATTCGGATTTGCAGCCTGTACGGATTGCGAATATCCCGTGCCCAAAACGCATCACATATACTCACTGCTGTTCACCGACACAGAAAAAGACGGTCTTCTCGAGTCGCCAACAAGCACACCAGCACGCCACTAAAACGTTCGTCGAGCTTGACACTTCGTGTATTCGAGCGACGAGAGCAAGCGTATATAGGCACATCTGTGCAGTGAAACACACCGGTCAAACGGAGTGACGTCATGCCCTTGGCAGACACAGTGAGCAGGCCTGCCAAATTATCTATAGATAATTTCAGACCTATAGGTGGCATTGACAAGTAACAACTGATATATCTCGTACATGGACCCATCGAGAGCGTATTTCCTCATGACGTCACGTAATCAGGATGACCTCAAAAGAGAATAACGCGCTCATTTTTTTTTTTAGGTGTTGTTAGATGTCCTTTACTTTGAGGCCACAGAGCGAACTTGGTCAGCAGAGTACCATATAACCAGTCCAGCTTCAGTAAGTTGTTGTGGCCGCATCTCTGTTTGAGCGATAGCCCCGAATTTACCAACATGCGCTCAATTTCGTCACTCTGTCTTTGCGGGCGCGGCCATGCGATGCGTTCGGGTGCATTGAAGCGCGCCAGTAAAAGTTGGCAGAGGAGAACGTTCAAGCGAGCTGGCTAACACTTGGAAATAGCTGGTCGATCGTCTTTAGGCTTGCTTGTTATTTTAGCGGCGAAAAGAAATGAATACTAAAGGCGCCAAATGACTCGTAGGCAGCCAGAAAGTACTCGTTCGTGGAGTCAATCTCGCATTTTTATTATTATTTTTTGTGATCAGATGTGGTCGTAAGGCGCAATGTATTAGGAGGGCTGCAATGTAGCGACAAGCGGCAACCCTGTTAACACCGGGCCCAGTTTACTCAAACGGACCTTTCAAGTGTCAGCGCAACTTGAACATGAGGCTGGGTTTCCGTGTGAAATCACGCAAACACCTCATTCCCGTGTTAGTATCCAAAAGTGATTGCCATCATGACGTTGGTGCTTCATATCATCCCGCCTACATCGCTTCGCTTTTTGACAGTGATCATTTATCACTACTCCAGGGGCGTAGCCAGAAATTTGTCGCTGGAGTGAGGGGGGTTCAGTCGTATGTTGTGTGTGTTCGTTTGTGTGTATATATACGCAAGCAAAATTAGAAAAAAAAATTGGGCAAAGGGGTTGAACCCCCCTTGACTCCCTGATTAAGATGGACGCCCAGGAACGAACGTGGCAACGACGAAATTCGGAGTGGCCCTGGCGAACGGCCATGCATGGCCCGGGGGTGGCACTACAAGCCCGTGCCCCCCTTCCCCCCAAAGTTCTTTTGGCCATGGCATACAGAGTGAAAGATGACCATTTTAAGCGGATGCTACCACCGAAATAAAAAAAAAGTGCCACCCCCCTCCCCAGAAAATAAAACATTCTGTCTACGTCCCTGCACTGCCGCAATAACGAAAGTTTTAGGTAGTGGTCCACAATATTTTTTTAAACCAAGAGCTGTATAGTTCAAAACCCAGAAGCTCGAAAATCGCAGCGTCGCTCTTTCAAAAAGTCGGGCACACACTTTCCGGCCAATAAGCATCAGAAATAAATTTTCTTTATCTTGCATATATTCTTGCCGCGGCGTAGAGTGTTATTTCGGCGACCGCGTCATACAAAACTGGTTCGACCACACCGACGCCGGTCTCCCGACTTCTCGGCCCAACTCGGCAGCTTTGCCGGAGACGGAAGCGGGTGTTTCTTCTGCAAACATTAATGGCCTGTAGCCCCTAACTGAAGTGTGGACCACGCTTAACCATGTCTAAGAGCGATACCGCACGCTGTTGAAGTGCACGTCTTTTTCGTGTGGTGACGCATGCAGACCTAATCGAGAAGAAAGAGTTCTGCCTTTCATAAAAATTTTGCGCGAAGGAAACGAGAATGACGACGAGAGTGAGGAAAGCAGCAAAACGCAAGAAATGCAAGTCCGCGCGAATTGCCTGATGCTGTCGATAGCAATTGCACTTTTCCGGGTGCTACGGAAAGCTTATTAAGTGACTAAGCTCGAGCCGTCAAGCTTATTCAAAGCAACGCGAAACAGAGTAGTACGCGTGACGACTTTAAGTAAATTTTTGTTCTACGTTCTTGTATTGCGATAGCAATTATATAGAAACTTCCGGCTGGATTTTGCCGCCGGCGTTGACGTCAGCGTCGCCGTCGCTCACCGTATATGTATACGCATCTATATATATGAAGATGTAAGAAAGAAAAAAATTCAGAAGTAAATACTCCGGTGCGCGGAATCGAACTTCGGTCCCCTGCATCGTGAGTGCGAGGCGTGAACAACTGTGCTATCGAGGAGCTCTCTTCCCCCTTTATTGCCTTCTTGTCTAGAGGTCAAGGTAATCTGACAATCACACATCACACGTGCTTCATGTGTGTTAACGAATCCAACAAAGATATTGCATCTTCAACACAGTCGGTAGTCTTATACACATCTCGCACTTTGATAACAGCTTCCACGAAACACTCATGAACGTATATAAAACTCTTACATCACAGTGCCTGTACGATAGCATATGCTACGCCAAACCGAATGAAGACCAAGTAAGATAATAACGTCCAAATGTTATACAGAACTATCATAAGGCAAAGAAGGGATTCCATGTGGAGTAAGAGGTTAATCTTATTTTTAAAATCCTCTGTAAAATGTCCCAAACGAAAATGGAATTCTTACAATCAATGAATGCGTGTTCAATGGTCTCAGGTTTGTTACACAGGAGACAGCTGCTTCCCATAGTACACACACACGTCTCTTTTCAAGCCACGTTTTCACTGGCAAAGTTCCCGTATGAAGCTTGAAAAAGAATGTTCATTGGGTGGTGTCCACATGTTTTTCACTCGCTTTAGTACGTCTTGTCCATGTGATTTTTCATACTTTTAACGGTAAAGACGCACAGGAAAAACATTCTGTGATAAGTCTTTCATAAGGCGTTTTCTTTTCATTTTAGTTAGGTAATCTATCGAAAACCTTGCCCTTATGAAACGATATGAGAACACAACTTGTATGTGTATTATTTATTTATTTTTATTTATTTTATTTAAGACATACTGCAGTCCGAAGACCAAGCAGGTGGGCAGGGATTAATTACATAGAAAGCATCAATCCGCATGGTAAATTGGTACACAATTCTGAAAACAGTCCAACAAGTGTGAAAAAAAATAGCAGTACACAAAGAAACATAGCGACACAGTGAATGTTTAAAATATTGCAGAAAGTACACGCATTTCAAAATCCGACACATCACGCGCCGAAAACACATCAACAGGCAATCTATTCCACTGCTCGATTGTGCGGGGAAAGAAGGAGTGCTTAAAAAGATTAGTGCGTGCAAAAATTGGAGTTAGATTGTGCTCATGGGTGCTTCGAGTTGGACGAGATAAGCGGGGCTGAATATAAAGTCCTGGATTAATATTGAATTGTTGATGATTTGATTGATATGTGGGGTTTAACGTCCCAAAACCACCATATGATTATGAGAGACGCCGTAGTGGAGGGCTCCGGAAATTTTGACCACCTGGGGTTCTTTAACGTGCACCCAAATCTGAGCACACGGGCCTACAACATTTCCGCCTCCATCGGAAATGCAGCCGCCGCAGCCGGGATATGAACCCGCGACCTGCGGGTCAGCAGCCGAGTACCTTAGCCACTAGACCACCGCGGCGGAATAATATTGAATTGTTGGGAATTAAGCAAAAACAGAAATCTTAGACGCGCAACCTGCCTCCTGTGTTCCAGGGTCATTATATTGTTGTTTTCCATGAGAAGCGATGGAGAAGCTCGGCTATGATAGCTGTTAAAGATGAACCGGACTGCCTTTCTTTGCACCATTTCTAATTTGTGAATGTCTTTTTTAAGGAATGGGTCCCATGCTGCGCTTGCGTACTCGAGTTGCGGCCTAACAACGGAATTATAAGCTAGCAATTTAACACGTGGAGGAGCGGCTTTTAGTTTGTGCCTGAGGAACCCGAGTTTTCTGGAGGCCGATGCGCAAATTTTGTTAATGTGACTGGACCAAGTTAGTCGGCTTGTTATAGTAACTCCTAGATATTTATATTCGTCTACTTGTTGCAGCGTGTGGTTATTGAGCCTGTAGGAGGACGTGAATGCATTTTTTTTTGTTAGTTACCTGGAGCAATACAGATTTGTCACAGTTCAGTTCCATGGACCATTTTTCACACCATTCAGAGACAGCATCAAGGTTACATTGCAGGTTACTTTGGTCACTTGAGGATGAAATTCGTTTAAAGAGTACACAGTCGTCCGCAAACAACTTTAAACCAATCGATGATGCGTCGATAACGTCAGAAATATCATTGATATAAATTAAAAAGAGTACGGGTCCCAGCACGCTGCCCTGAGGAACACCGGAAGTTACAGGGAGAGTATCGGAAAAACAGCTACTGATTTTAACAAACTGCTTGCGGTTAGACAGATAGCACTGGATCTATTTTATGAGTGTTATTGGTAAGCCAATTTTTTGAAGCTTTAGGATTAGTTTACTGTGAGGAACGCGGTCGAATGCTTTGCTGAAATCTAAAAAAATGACGTCGATTTGTTCAGCCTTATCGAGTGAAGACGCAAGTTCATGAATAGTGGTTACTAACTGGGTAAGTGTAGATAAGCGTCTTCTGAACCCGTGCTGACAAGGCGTTAGAATATTGTTGGCTTCTAAAAACGAGACAATAATTACATAGAAAGCGTATGTACTCGGACCGGTGTTATTTCTCGTTTATATTAACGATATTTGTTCTGACATTAATCAAAATATTACTGTTAGACTGTTCGCCGATGATTGTTTACTTTATCGAGAAATATGTAACCATAGTGATCAAAAAATACTCAGCGATGCCTTGGCATCTATCAAGAAATGGTGCGAAACATGGAAAATGCAAATAAATAAAGAAAAAAACGGTTGTTTTGCGAGTTACAAACAAAGTAAAGCACGTCAAAAATTTCGAGTATCAACTAAGTTCCACTGCGTTAGCTACCGTTAACAGATGTAAATACTTAGGAGTAACAATATCTGAAGACCTGAACTGGACCCAACATATCAGTAATATTTGCTCTACTGCTGAAAAGAAGTTAAGGTTCTTACGTCGCAAATTAAAACTGGCTCCAGCCCCCGTAAAGTTAACAGCGTACTTAACAATAGTAAGGCCTACACTGGAATACGCAAGCATCATATGGGACCCTTATCAAAAAGGATTAATTAAAAACATCGAGCGGGTACAAATAAGGGCGGCTAGATTTATTATTTCAAAATATTCTCGTAAAGATTCTGTAACACAGATGCTGCAAGAATTAAATTTACAGCCCCTCGTGGACCGCCGTTGCATAGCCAGACTTAAATTCTTGTTCCTGCTTTCCCAAAATACATTTAACTTTGATGCAGAGCAGTACCTAATTCCCCGTCAAGTGCGGAGCCTACGAAGTAACCACCTCAGAAAAAAAAATTGCCCGCAGCTTCCCTCGGGGGAACACTGAGGAGGATGCGGAGCATATAATTGGTTAACGGGGTGTTAAAGTGCGACTTACTTGGGTCGATGGCTAAATTGGTTAACGTGGTTGTGAAATGGGGTGTTAAATTGCGACTTACTTGGGTCGATGGCTAAATTGGTTAACGTGGTTGTAGGAGGGGGTGTTAAATGAGTGAACACGTACACACGTATGCGAAAGGGCGGCGCTGGTCGAAGGGACGTCGATCATTGTGTTTGTGGATTCGTTGGAATTCATTTCACCGCGACCTTGGACGTCGACGCGCCGTACAAACCAACCGACGAGCGGCAACTGAGCGAGCGAGCGCCGACCTTGAGTATATATGCAGCGCGACGGCGCATGCACTGTCAGCTGTTGAATGTTCTCGAAGCGCGACGCCACATGCGCGTCCACTGGAGAATCAGGAGAATTGTAGATGTCGAACGCGGTGTGTAGAGGAGGAAGGGTGCACAGATGGTGGAGGAGTGAAGCGCGCGCGGTGTGTAGAGGAGGAAGGGATGCACAGATGGTGGAAGAGTGGGCGACGGCGCGACGGCGCATGCGCGCGCGTCAGCTGTCGAATGTTCGAGAAGCGGTGCGGACGGCGCGGACGGCGCGGACGGCGCACTACAAGGCGCGAGTATAAGATGCTTCCGCATCTAATATCTAGTTCCTCAACGTCGTGTGAACACATATGCATACTCTTTTTTCCCTAGAACAATAAAAGACTGGAATGTATTACCCGATGCTATACGTGATTCTCAAACTGCAGAACATTTTGAAAACAATGTTCCGAAATATTTTCTAAGTGAATCTTCGTAAACGGTGATTGCTGTTTTTGGTGTGTGTGCTTGTCATCTTTTGACTATGAATCTATTTGCTGTAACTTGTCTCATGTACGTTGTAGGATGTAATATTGGGAAGTGTATTTTGTGATGTATGTGATGTAGCATGTAAGTCGTAGAACGTAGTATAGTGATGTATTCCTTTTGTATCGGCTATGCATTTCTTTTTTACGCATGACATGACGGTTGTTTTGTCAGTTTTCTACCCCACCCCTGTAACGGCCCAATCGGCCAACAGTACCTGGAAATAAAAAAATAAAAAAAATATTCTTGAATTTTGAATCATAATTTGTATGCATAATCTAGAATTTTCTATGTACTGTTTGGCTGTACTTGCCCGAGGTGCCTCACGAAGAGTGGGCCAAGTCAGGAGACGCTCTCTCCTTTTGCCTCCTTTGATCGTGGGCATTTTTGTAAAGAATACCGAAATAAATAAAATAAAGTAAAACTTCGCGCAAGAACGGTGACAAGGTGTGTCGTTCTCCCTTGTCTGAAAATACAGAGAAGTCAGGAATGTGGTGTAATTGGGTTGTTTGAAAGAAAGAACATAAAAAAGCTATCGAGGAGCACGTCCTTCAACGGTCGAATGGCAAGCCATTTATTTCTGCCACTTACCGCTGCTGACGGGCAACTCAGGGGGAATTATCGTGTTTTTAGCATTACCAGCAAGATGGCGGGGCACATCACGCGGCAAGGCGCGCGCTCTTCCTCCACCCGTACTTTGCCCCGCTTAGAGTAAGGGGGGGGGGGGGAGGGCTACACTCTCTCGCGCGTCCTTATCTCGTGGTGGGGAGAATTGTACGTCTTGGCTGGCCTCGGGCTTAACCTGGAACGAGTCTGTTGTAGTAACCGGGCGCACAAAGGTCACTGCAATCATTGCAGTCTCTGTTTGTAAATAGCGCGCGTTTTTTAGACACAGCGAAGTGATAACGGAGACGCTTACTCGCGTGTCAGAATGGCCGAGTGGTCTAAGGCGCCAGACTCAAGGACGCTTACTCACGTACATCTGTACCTGTGAGTACGTTTCGTGCATCATTTGCGCATGATAAGCGGGGGGCACGTTTCGATCTGCTTTCCATTCTGCACGTTAACTTTCAATTTGTTGCTATAGCGTTCATTGCTTCGCCTTTGCGGCAAAGCTGTGAGTTTTTCTATTTTCGCGACAACCAAATTCTCACCAAGAACGAAAGAAAATCTCTTCTCCGACGATTTCGTTCCGCCAGGGTTCCCGTTCACCCGACTTCTAAATCAACTATCATCCTAACATGACGGCCACGATGACGTCAGTGGCAATTGTGTACACACTCACCGTGTTCTTGAGCCTTCGCCGCGCGTTGGCGAACCAGTTGGAGACCTGTTCGAGCGTCATGTGCGAGCCGAGCGCCAGCGCTAGCTTTTCGGCCTTGCTTGGGTACGGCTTGTCCCGGTGCCGGATAAGCCACTTCTTCAGGGGCCGGGCCATGCTCTGCAGCACATGACGCTTCTTGCGAGGGCGCTCCTGGAGGCGGCACCTGCGCGTGAATTGATCGCTATATAGTCTCTCGTCATTGCGCACACGTAAGAAAAGAACATCGTGACGGGATATAGTTGGTTAATACTTTTACTGTACACCGTAATTATTACGTTAGTTTACAGAAAAGAACGCCAGGCAAAGCGCGTCGAAACTTTGAAAACTTAAGGATTTCATTCGAAGTAAAAACCCTCTCGCATGCTTAAATCGATGGAGATTATGCACTGATGCCGCACACTATATAAAATAAAATAAGACTAATACATTATTTAATACATATTCACATACAGCCGTCGGGGAAACATATATTCTGAACTGAGAAGCGATAGCTTTTCTTCGTTTACTAAGACATTTCCACTTTATCTTAATTAAGTATGTTTGCCATATGCTGCTGGCAGTAACTCGAGTGCACGCGCGCGTAGGTATACGTTATAAGAAACCGTCCTTGAGGAGGCCCTATTGAGGACAGCAAGTCTCTCTGGTTGGGACAGATAGACACGAATATGTTCAGAGCAATTCACTAAGGTCATGTGTGAGGAGGCGGTGTTATACAGCCCGCCGGGCACTGCAATGGAGATATTCATATACCGACCATGTGACTCATGCATGTACCTGGGTACATAAGGTGAACATCTTCGACAGATATCTGTCTGGCTGGGTGAACTTTAATACTAATAACATGAATTCCCCAGCCAAGTTATAGTCCAAGCATAAAAGGTAAGGACTGTGCACTGCCCCGACGTTTCGGGTCCAATTCGATCCCTTCTTCAGGGGTGACTGCTCGGTCGGCTCTGAAGTTCGCGATTTTTCTTGACGTTGTCGCCCTCTTCATCGTCCTTCTTTCCACACCGCAGCAACAACATTGGTGGAAAGAGGGACGATGAAGAGGGCGACGTGCACCGCCAAGAAAAATCGCGAGCTTCAGATCCGACCGAGCAGTCACCCCTGAAGAAGGGATGGAATTGGTCCCGAAACGTCGGATCAGAGCACAGTCCTTACCTTTTATGCTTGGACTCTAACTTGGCTGGGGTACTTATGTTATTTGTACCTGCGTGCATGCATGAATCACCGAAAGAGCAATGCTTCGCAGGGGCGTTGCCAGAACGTCATTTCGGAAAGCATAGCTTCAGCGGGTATACGCCATGTTGTGTGTATATGACAGACAAACGTAAAAGACAGTGTCACAAAGCAGGCATCAATTAAGGGGCACCAGATTGCGAGCGCTTGCGTATACACGGTCGCACCGCGGGCGAACGTAACGCGCCGGCAGAGTGCGGACTCGAGCGCTAGTTCCAGCCGCCGCCGTCGCCTCGCAGCAGCGCGCGTGTAAGAATCGGGTTTCACGCCTCCCGCCGAGCGAACCAGGGTCTCGTCGCGCACGTGCCATCGACTCGCGTGTGCCGGTATACTTATAAGTTTTTTTTTTGCTACACATAGCTTTGAAAGTGTGCCTCTCCACATGAAATACACACACACATGGACAAGAAAGAGACAGAGAGAGAGAAGCAATGGGCGGAAACGTACAGTCGATGCTACACAAAGACGGCAGACTGTGTAACAGTATGTAACTTTCAAATAAGTTACGGCGTAACTTACAAATGCATGCCACAAGACGCGTGTTCGTGTTCTGTGACGTCGCTCAAAAGCTGTCATAATGAGACGTCATCTGTTAAAACCGTGCTGCACACAGCAAGCATGAAGTGTTATCCGTTTTGCACGTTATCTCGCTCCTTGTTCAAAAAAAATTTGCTGTCAGCGATATCCTATAGCTGTAAAGTATTTGATTGATTGATTTGTGGGGTTTAACGTCCCAAAACCACCATTTGATTATGAGAGACGCCGTAGTGTAGGACTCCGGAAATTTTGACCACCTGGGGTTCTTTGACGTGCACCCAAATCTGAGCACACGGGCCTACAACATTTCCGCCTCCATCGGAAATGCAGCCGCCGCAGCCGGGAATCGAACCCGCGACCTGCGGGTCAGCAGCCGAGTACCTTAGCCACTAGACCATATAGCTGTAAAGTATGGAACTTCTAAACCAAGAATGAATAGATTTAGCGTTCTTTCTGTGTCAGACGCTGAGCCAAATAGGCACAGCTTAAGGCCACGCCCTGATTTTCAACGTCATGCGTCATTGTAAATATGGCATATTATGTGAAAGTAAAGGAATTTATTTCTTAGTTTTCAGAAAAAAAAGGTATTCGTTACTTATTGAAGCTATCTTACACTAGTCAATAGTACAATCAACCAAGGCATGCCAGACTGCAGCCAACGTATCGAATAAAAAGATTTGTCTTCGTCAAGGCAATTTGATCATGTGAACACTTCGGGCCTGCATGAGGACAAGTTCCATTATCGGTAACTTGGCTTTAGCGTGACAATTAACCGATCTGACCTTTCTTTGTTAATTTTTTTCAATACACGTACGCAAGTCTATTGAGTCAGATCTATAAGGACACTGTTCATATTTTCAGCACTGAGGTCATTTCACACACACACACAAAAAAACACGTCAGGCAAGGCAATGCATATATAGCTGACCTGAATCAAGGCAACGCTTTAGCTCCACAGAAGAGTGCTTTGAGCTCGTTGGCAACTTCGCTGACAACAGCGAACATAAAATAAGAACAATGGCAATGACGACAGACAACACTTACTGGGTCAGTTGCCACCAGCCGCGTTTGCAGTCTTTTTTTTCCTGCCACTCAGTTTTCCTGTATAGTTTCCACACAAAGATAACGGCTATAATATATGCGCATATAAAGCTCACCTAGTGGGCCTCATGCGAAGCGTCCGACCTGACCGCGTTCGCACCACCTCCTCGATGGACGAGGCACTTTCTTCTGTCCTGGACAAATACATCTGGTAGCGAGCCAGGTTGCTCGGCGTGAGACGAGCGAATTCCTTCGCTGATCCACCACGGGACCTCGCAGCCAGCTGCTCACATAGCGACGACGACGAAGAGTGGTATTCCAAGGGCCGTTCCCCGTGCCGAGAGGACGTGTACGTTGGTTGCGCTGCCGTCGGAGACCTGTCCCTTCTGGAGACGTGGTCGCTCAGCAGAAGACACCTTTCTGGTCCTGGAAATTAATAATGATTAAGCTGTGCGGGTTTAACGCCTCAAAACCACGATATTTTTGTTAGAGACGCCGTAGCGGCGGGCTCCGGAAATTTCAATCACAAGGGTTTCCTTCACGCACATTTAAATGGAAGCACACAGGCGTCAAGCATTCCGGCTTGATAGAAGCGCGGTCGTAGCGGCCGAGACTCACCCCCGTATTCACAAACGCTCCTCGACTCGACTTTCACCCTTCACTTGACAGAGTTGAGCACTGCGCCACCTCTCGGCTGAAAATGACGCTGCGCTGCTCAAGAATCGCAGCAGACTATCGCTGATGTGCAGTGACTTGCCGTACCTAGAGATGGCGCTCCCATCGGCTTTCTCAAGCGAAGGTGAAGCGTTGAGTGAAGGGAGGTTCTAGAATACGGGGTTCAATCCCGCAATCTCCGGGTCTAGGGGCGTAGGCAGAAATTATTTTGAATTGGAGGAGAGGGGCTTCGCTACGTCACTGTAACGACCGCTGCTCTAGTCAGCTGTGAAGCACCATAACGGCTACAGCATCGCAGCGGCGTAGGTTCCGCAGAACAGCGATGAAAAGTTGAATATATACGCACAAGAACAAGCGATTGGACACACCCGTATAGATGGGCCGCTTCGTTAATCATAGGCTAATGATACATAAGCAGTCATTAAGCGGAAGCTACACCATCCAATTCTTCACGTCATCGAGAGTGTATGAGTAAGCGAAAATTAGATGAATGCGTTGTACAGGTGCAACAATGAAGAAAGGCGTACGTCGAACGGCTGAGGCCTGACAGACTATATATAGTGGAAGCGCATGAGCGAGTCAGACTTCGATTAACTTACATAAAGGAAAAATTAAATGCCTCAAGAGTTACCTGTCGCGTAAACCACCACGCCCATGTGCCGGAGCAGCGCGTCCTTTATTTCTTTCAACGCCAGTGCTAACGCGTGCTTATCAACGCGATTGATTGATTGATTGATTGATTGATTGATTGAAAACTTTATCGGATTATTTACGACGTGCTTTTGCTTGTTGGCTTCGGTCCGCCTTAGCTAACGGCACGTTCAGGGAGTGGTCGTAATGCGACGCTACATGATGGGTATAGCGCTGCTTGCATCACACCATGCTTCCGAGCGCTTTATAGATGCGATAGACGTCTTTCCCACGCCAATATCATACATTTGTCACATTTGATTTTTCGTGCTCCTTCTTTGTGGCTCGAAGCAATGCCGCCGTCTGATTACAGCGCATGCAACAGCGTTTCAGAGTGACTTTGAAAGGGAAGAGGAAGAAATAAGCGTGGTGCCGTTATTGCAGTGTGCGCATGGTCGGGGGAACCAGTGCGTCTTCACAGCACCCCTTCGTCGTCGTCCCCCTCACTATTATGTAAATGTATGAAAACGACTTTGAGCCCCCTCCCCCATTCCGCTAGTCGCAGCACCCCTCTCTATCATGTCAATGCATATAGGGTTCCCTTTTAAGTCCTCCCGCTTCTTATGGTAGTGACGCTTCCCCACTGGTTGCCCGCATAGCACCACGAACAGCGACGCGCGTGGTGGTAATGTGTGTGTACCTTCAGCAGTTTATTTATTTGTTTATGTGCTGTATACAGGGTGTGACATTTAAGAGCTGCCGGCCTTCGCTGGTGCAAGGCCGGCATGCCCTCGTCTTTGGTAACGGTGAATGTGACACGCTATAGGCAACACCGCGGCTCTACGGTTGCCAAAGCGATATTCCCATAGCTGCTGTCTCGCTCTAGTGGTTTTTCCACGATCGGGTAACGTGAGTTTTCGAACTATTAGGCTATCGGGAACAGCCGTTTCACAGTTTCATCGGCGATGTTTCGGTGTGTATTGCAAGTGCACCGTTTGACAAATATAGCACAACTTTGCTTTCTCAATTTTTCTTGTTGGTCTTTCTTTTCTCGCGCGCACGCAATGAGCGGGTCATAAGGCGTAATAAAATGACGTATTTATAACGGCACGTAAAAGGTCAGCAACTGAAAAAAAAATCCAGTTTAGCGCCGTGTATACGGCAAATACACGATGTCACTACCACTTCCGGTTGTGACGTCATGATTTATTTATTTCTTGTTAGCAGTTAGTTGTCCCCCCCCCCCCCCTCCCTCCATACGTGACAACAGTGGCAACGAGCCGCCAACTACTGGATACATGTGCTTCTATGGAATTCACGCTATAGACCAGTTTACATATATACATGCATCGGGCGCGTCTGGCTGACATTGATAAAATAGAGAAAGCGTTGGCCGGATTTACGGGTACAGCTACACCACATCTGCGCATGGGCGGTGAAACGTATCTGCTGGACGAATTCTGCGTGGAAGCTCAGGGTCGTCGGAGATTTCTGGCTCGCGGGAGGGGTCTCACAATAGGGCTCTGCATCATGCAGCCACCACTCTGGGGGACCAGTCAATCGGACTCAGCTGATCTTCCAGGTTCTTGCAACTCTTCTGTCGCTCCGCAGCGGGATTCTGTATCGGTGGTCTGTAATGGACTGACATTCCCACGTGACATGCGCAACTAAGTTCCGGCGTCGACATCGTTTTTCGCCTCGGTGCGCCCTTTCAGTTGAGATAGTATCGCTTCTTATGCGTCCGTGTTTGTACGCCTTACCTTTGCGGTGCTGAAAAGACACGGGAGGAGGAGGAGGAGGAGGGAGGGGGTAAGAGGCCAAAGTAGTACATAATTGCAAACTATTTTCTTAAGTAAAACTTCAATCTACGTGCTATGTGCAGTTCAATACGCTCTAACAGTGTCAAAATAAATGTTTTGACCGCTATATAATGTTTCCACACTGTTTTGGCTGCCATATACAATAGCGACGTCGTGTTTGTGTTAACCGTTCTGCTTTCGCCAACAAAACAGTGCGCAAAACTTGACTGAATTGTCGGTAAAGGACACGGCGATTCGCATATTCTGGCCAACGTGTATATGTATTTCACCTTTTATCAACCTCTTTGAAGTTAAAAAAAGAAAATCAGAAAACTAAAATTGATTTTTCGCTTACCTGAAATTTGCTGAGGGCCCATAATAAACGAGGAGCCAAGCCTGTTTTTTATGTTTTCTGTAAAGACAGTATAAAACAGTGATTGTTCGGATATGAGCTGGCGGTCAATGAAGCGTTGCAGTGCCGCTAACTATACCAGCTAAATAATTGATTAAGTAAAAGATAGATAACAATTTCAACCACATTTCAAGATACTCCCTTGAAACGTCAAATATTGTATAGACACAATGTTATGTAACGCTCGCTACCGATATGAAACACTTTTACGGTGTTTCATTTTCCGAACAATAAATAAGCGATGCTATTGAGTATAGAAAAAATCAACACTAAATATATGTTGCAGAATCCTATCACTTATTTTACCATTGATTAAAGTAGTGCAGCGGAAAAAGACTCGAAATAAAGAAACAAACAAATAAATAAATAGCTGAAGAAAGAAAGAAGGAAAGAAAGAAAGAAAGAAAGACCCCTCCACATAACGCTATAAACCACCCTTTAGTGTGTGTTTATGTAGTGAATTTATTTACAAGGATATGTCGGCACAAACAGTCAACTTCTCCCTCCGCGGAGGAAAAAAAAAACAGAGGCAAATGAAAAAAATAAACACGAAACAATATTTTGGGATTTCCAGGCTTTTGTTGTGTAATGTGCGCAACGATTCATTTCTTTCCACTTTATTATTTTGGCATCAATCACCAGCGACGATCGCGTTCATCCCTGGCGGTAATTACGCAAGCTAGTGCTTGACCACCAAGGATGCGTGAGAACGATAATTACAAATTATCATTACTCCATCTGTTGTTCGTACCCTACAGTTATAGAAATTAGCACCGAAGTATCACTCTTTGGTTTTTATGTAACTTTTTTTCGTTTTCCTTCTTTTATAGTTTGGCAAACAAAGCACACCACACGATCATCATATGCATTGCGCCAATTAAGTTTAAAAGTGTGATTCGAACTTTATTGAAGATACACGTGTTAAAAATTATACCAGTTTGTGTAATCATCACGATTACAGCAACACAAAGGTGATTGTGCAAAGTCGAAAACAAATATACACAAGCCCTTTCTCTAGTTCACCGATGCATATTTACACGCTGCGAGCGTGCACAAGAACAATGTTTTAAATAGCGTTTGCCGATGTACAGTCTCATTTGAAACATTTAAAAGGAACGGTGCTATAATCAACTGTCATTGAAAGTACAAAACATTTGATACAAGCCTATACGAAGCCCAAAGGCTATATATTCATGAGTGTTTGCCGCACAGGTATCACCACGCCGCTCAGACAAAAATACGACGTAGCCTAGCTCGTAGGCAGTGCTCGCGTGTTGTGGACAAGCACCGACCGTTCTAACAAGAATGTGTTCAAGATGGCCGCCGGCCCCAAAATTAGCATCTCCCGCCAACAACGCCCGTGACGACGACGCTGCTTGTTTCAGACATTATCGAAGCCATAGGTCCTACATCAGACGTGGCGCCATCGACAAACCTAGTCTCAAGATCGTGCTCTACCTTCTCAACGTTCCACAAAAGGCTCACCTTTGTATGGTTGCAAGTCTGGCATAGAAACAGAGTTGCTGGGTATAGTGGCGCTTACAAGACAACGAGCGTTAGGCCTAGCTGCACGCCTGCGCGTTTGCGGTATAGTTTTCGCCGTTTCGGGGCCCTTTGTTTGCCTCCGGCTACGACTTGTGGGCTACACAACGACGTGCCACCGGTGGGATCCCGTACGTGCCAGAACCCCGACAGAAAACTGAGAAGATTGCGACCAAACAATGAAGCGGTCATGTACACCGGAACAGCTCGTCAAGATTGGGTAACATCAGCCGGTAGCCGCGTCCACGCGATCCTTGAAAACATGAGGTCGGCGCATCTGCATGAAGACAATTAGTGCGCAGAACACGTTCCACAATGTTGTATGCGATAAACAGTGCGGTGATTTTCAGTACGTCTACACGAACACGAGAACAACGCCCTCTACAAGTTCACAAAATCCAAAACACAACAGAAGGGCGTGCATATGGCAGCGGCAGACATCTTGAATCCTGCGAACCGTCTGCATGTCTTTAGAGGAATGCCAGAGATTGCTGCGATACACGCAAGACTACGCGTATGTTTTAGCGGCTCGACATTTCGTCACGTCGTCAGCATTTCGAGTTTGCCTCTTAACGGATGCTATGGCTCACGGTCAGCTTGAATAGAACCGGAACACTGCGGACAAGCGCAAAACATGACCATCAGTGCCCACCTGAATATTCGGCGTCCAAGAGAATAATATCCTAGCGGCAACGAGTCTTCGTGACGGCGACTCCCCGCTAGAGCATCCTTTCTCGCACACACTATTAAAAACAGTTCACTGATCTTCCGCCCTTCGGGCTGGCAACGACCTAAAACAGTGCGGCCAAACTGGGGATGCTCAGTTCAAGATGCTGTGAGCCTTCAAAGAACCGGCTACAAGCCCCGTGCGCCGAACGGAGCGGTACACCCGGCTCCCGGTGTTCAAAATTAGCACCTCGACGGAAAGGGAAGATTCTTAGCGGGGGACGGCTTAGCGTTGGTCCGCGGCCGCAACCAATTGGCATATCCCACACGTCGTGGGAGGAGCGTCATTCGTTTTGTGTCCTCATTTGATTTCGCAACCTCGATCTAAGGTAAAATGGACGTATACAGCGAACTTCGTCGAAGTCAACGCTGTCTCACCCAATATAAGTTTGCCTATCGATGTGTGCAGCTCAAACCGTGGTGATGTGTCTTATGATGGAGGATTTTGTGACGTGAACGCGACAAGTCTCCGTGGAGAAGCGCCAGTGGAATTGGTCCGTTGCTAGAATGAAAGTGAACTCTGTGCGTTTCGTTTCGTGTGTGCACTAAATGACACTGCGGCACAGAGAATCGCCCAGCGCAAGCACGAGGAGCGGTGTTCCCTTTACGTAAGACTAATTTGTGTTCTGCAGATAAGCCTGTATTCATATTCGCACATGGCTCAGATGTCGACCTTATTGAGAAACTATTACAAGTTTAGATGTATATAACCTTCAAACTATAGGTATATAAAGGAATAAAACACAACGTATGCGTGTGCAAGAGATACTGATATTCATTCAGCTGCACATTTTTTTTTCCCTTTCTGTGGTAGCAGGTCTTTCATGCTGGTTTTCATCAACAAAGAACACCTACTCGTACGGTAAACCTTCTTATTTAACCATAACAGCACTCTTCTCGAACGAAGCACCAGGCACCGCTGATATTGACTGGGTTGTCCGCAAATAAGTATAATTTTATGTTATCTAAAAAATAACGCACCGCAAGTTTTAACTTCTGAGGCCAGATTTCCGAAACTTCTCTCTCGAAGGTGGTTTTTTTTTCTTTAATTGTCTGATTTCCTTCGCCAACGGTCTGTCCTGTCCAGCGTCAGGACCGGTTAAAATTTTTCTCTTAAGAAAGATTTCAGTCTTTACAGTAAGACTTTCGTCAGTACAGATCATGAGGTCCCAAAACAAAGTAAGGTGGGTGACATGCTGTCACGGAAAACGGTAAATTCAGGCTTATTCAAGTTATGGAGATGATGTGTTGAAGTACGGCTGATATAGCACTATATACTTGCACTGTTATAAAAGCGGCACCAAAGCTATAGCTTTCACGTATAAAAACATCATATCAACTCTCTAATAGTGACGTTGGCACCGGTTACTTTCGAAGTGGCCCGCAATATTCTGCTAGTCTTAAGGGCGAATATTTACTCTTAAATTCCTTGTTAAGAACGCGTATTCTATCGACGACTACTGTACAGAATCGTCCGTCGCGGTGGTGTAGCGGTCAAGGTGCTCGGCTAATCCGCACGCTAATCCTAATCCGAAGGTCGCGGGTTCGTTTCCGGCCGTGGTAGTCTCACTGTGATGGAGGTAAAATGGTGGAGGCCCATGTATACGTGCAATGTCAGGGCACGTTAGAGAACATCCTATGGTCAATTTCCCGAGCCCTCATCTACGGCGTCTCTCATAATCGTGATTAATTGATTGATTGATATGTGGGCTTTAACGCCCCAAAACCACCACACGATTATGAGAGATGCCGTAGTGGAGGGCTCCGGAAGTTTTGACCACCTGGGGTTTTTTTAACGTGCACCCAAATCTGAGCACACAAGCACACAGCATTTCCGCCTCCATCGGAAATGCAGCCGCCGCATCCGGGATTCGAACCCGCGACCTGCGGGTCAGCAGCCGAGTACCTTAGCCACTAAACCACCGCGGCGGGGCCTCTCATAATCGTGTCTAAGTTTGCATAAAACTTGAAGCCTATTATTATTTATTGTACAGAATGCGGTATAGCAACATATACCGTGCACCTAATCGATGTGGTGTAGTAAGTCCATGGACCTCTTCGAGGACAATGTACTTAATTCTTATTGATTAGGAACTACGGTCCCGTATAGACGCTGTAAAATTCTAAAAACATCGTGGCATTAAGTATATAGAAATTTGTGTTGTGTTGCCACCTGCATTTTATTTTTGCGCGTTTTCTCGTTTACCAAGCGTCTTCATAGTGGTAAGCACTTTAATTTCGGAATTATGATACGGTAATTAACTATGCGAAAAATAAGTTCTCTTTAGTTGTCCTAGCTTATTATCTTTGTACTAGCACATTTATTTCATGCCCCTGATCCAATGTTCTTTATAGGTCGGTGATTAACAAATAAAACATGAATTGTTATTAATACATAAATAAAAAATCAGTACATAAAAAATTGCGCCTATATATAGCTGAAAATGCCGCGAAAGTTAACTGGAAGTTTCCCCTTAGGTACACGTGGTTTCGGCACAACTTTTAATTAAAGCAGCAGCTATATAATTCCTTGCTTCACTGGCTCGACACGCCCAGAACTTTTGTGATGAGAAACTCATCGTTTATTCAGAAAAGTGTAGCCACTTAGTCTGTGTCGCACACAGTGAACATAGCTATTGCTACTGAAATGACTGACACCAGTGCCGCACAAATCCACACACAGATTACGGCGCGTTTAGCTTTGACTATCGCGTGCCAACATTTTATGGCCCCAAATACTCGCGTTAATTTTCAATGCCCCACCAGGAAACAGTCAGAACTGCACGATTTCCTTACGCCATATCTTTTTTACCTATAGGCATGACTGTTTCATACCCTTGTTCGTTTCTCAGCCTTTATAAAATTCTAACGTATAGCCATCATAGCCTTTATCACATGTTGTTTCATGTATTCGTTTTCTGTGTTTCTTTTCTTCCGAGTTTACAAATTTCCTTGATATGTGATGTACACTCGACAGCAAAAGTTAACGGGACGTATAGGTCATACAGCAGTCTAATTTCTTCTCTGTTAGTGTGCAGTGAGGCGAATCTAGCAATGGGTTGCATTACAAACTACGGGCTGTAGCACTGACTTTGTTATGTTTCGCCACAGAATGAGAATATAAATTTCCTGAAACTTTCGCGTCCCGAAAGCTTCTGCTGTATAGTTCACCTGATCTCGAGCAGGTTAACTCGTTCTCAGTATTTTCTTTTTTGTCATAATGATAAATTATTCTTAATTTTATTATAATGAGGTGAAATTCACTGCCCCCAGCAGAGGCGTAGGCAGAAGGTTTTTTTAGAAGGGGGTGGGTGGAGGGGCACCTACTTGAAATTGTTGAAATTGTCATTTTTTTCACTCCGTATGCCATGGCGGAAAAAAAATTGAGGGAAAGGTGGGAACGAGCCCTGTGTGTCACACCCTGGCTATGCCACTGGCCCCCAGGGTTTGTCAAAATGTCTGTGACAGCTTTTTAAATGAGGGACTCCCAAAACAAAAAAAGCAAACAAAAGGGCGGTGGCAGGCACGCAGATGCAAACGATTGCCTAATTTTATATTTCATGTCACAATAGGTGTGCTTGCTACTAATTCATCGCGATAAATGAAATCCTCGCTAACTTTCTGAATAAAACATTTATCAATTAATAGTAAGAGTAATCTACCAATAGCCTAGTCTTCCTCTGGCGTCACATCTTATAATAACATTGAGTAAATGAGCAGGGCGTCAACACCGGATGACGAAGTAGCACACACGATGAACGCAAATAATCAGTTTATTCACGGAGCCGTGCCTTCATCGAAAGTATAAAGGAAGAGAGAGAAAGGAACAAACAATCTGAGAAAAATTCAAACAAAGGTAAGGGATGTGGGGGCTAAAATAATATATGTCCTATGACTCATCTTTTGGCAACGTTCCAATTGTTTTTATTAAGCCTGGCATTCGATTTTATACACCACTGAAAATCTTGCAACACTCACTTACAATGACTCATCGTTAACAGTAGTCATAGCGTAACGCGTTTGAAACATTGCTTTTGACTGCATGTCGCAATGAACTTCCTTGTTCAGTGCGTATAATGATGTTGCGGTCAATTGTTCAGATAACTTGTGATAACAAAAGTGGGCTTCTCCTCATAAATATCAGTAATGCGGAGAAGCCAGTTTTGAAGATTGCATGTACGTGCAATTTCACTGATATGTTCCGAGTACACGTAGCTGTTGTTGAAAGCAGCGGCGTACCCAGGTGGCGTAACACCGGACCCTTACCTCACACCCCCCCCCCCCTTTTCCCGATTTTTTTTTTGCCATGGTATACAAAGTGACACAACCAGATTTGCCTCCCCGGCACCTAGTTCAGGTGAAGGAAATATCCACTACCCACCCACCCCCTCAAAAAATAATAATAAATAATAAAATAAATAAAACATCTGGCTACGTATCTTGGTGAAAGCAACCACAGTTGCGCTCTCACAGTGATAGTCATTGAATTCATTCTTCGTTTTGATTTCGTGGCGTCTGTTGCCGTGCACGTATCATCGCTACATTTATATTGATCTATGTTGGCTGTCAAGAAACGAAAACTGTCCTCATGCTGGACTTTATCCCGTGATGCCAAGACGTCACAGCCATCGCGCCGTCGCAACGCGTTAGCATTATCGCCGTTTTCGATATTTTCGGCGGCGCGCCATTTATAACGCCAGCGTGGACGCTGGGAAAGCTATACCACTCTCGTGTGTTGACGAGAAATGGGTGAACTGGCAATCTCTGGTTGAACAATGAATATCGCTGAATGTGACATTTTGAATAGTGGATTTGTCTTGTTCAGGGCAGCGTGCACAAATTATGTTGAAACGTTAGCTCCTGCTACATTGATGTTTGACCCTTGAAGCTCATTTATTTTAACGGCCTGCACAACAACAATTCGAATATAGAATGCACCTGTCTGTGCTCTCTTCCTTCTTGTCCGTATTTTTTTTCTTACGCATAATACTATCCACAGTACAATAAATCAAACATTCAGATACACCCGTAAAGGTTGGACACACGCGTGTCACTAGTTATATGTGACCAAAATTCAGTAATTGTCTGCTGATGAGTTGCAAATGACGAACTGTAGTCCATGACGATAGTTATAGCGCGAGAACAGAACGACGACAAAGAAACAATAAAGACACTTGTCGTCGTTCTGTTCTCGCGCTATATAACTATCGTCATGTCATACCAACTAGTCCAAGCTGCCGCACTTCTAAGTTGCAGTCCATGAGTTTGCTTTGTCATAGCGCCGTAACGCAAGTATAAACGTCACAGGGCACCATGAGCGCTGCAGGGGTGGGGGGTGGGGTTAGTGCTGCCAAAATTTGTCAAATTCACTTGAGTATATATACAAGCAACGTTACTAGAACCAGGTTGTATACAGGCACACATACAAACCCACGTACGATTGGAACTTGCGTATATATACAAGCACACATACAAACGCACGCACGAATATACATATAGTATGATTGCCCTCCCCAGAGAAGAAGAATAACAAAAATTCTGGCTAGACCCCTGCGGGCGCACCGCGACACATCTGTTAGTGATAAGAGATGCATGTGCTTATTAGCCAAAATGCCACTTGCGTGTTTACAGTCCCCTTGCCGTGCATGTTACATCCGTTGGTGATTAAGAGATGAAAATATTAGCCGTGACAATTCCACTCGCACGTATATAGGCCTGGCTTTGAGTAACATTAGGGAGTTTTCGAATATGGGCCCAAAAGTTTAGAGCCCCAACGCCTTTTGCGTATGGACACTTTGGGTCAAGCAAGTGCGAAGAGTTTTTGAATATATACGAGTACTTTTCGCACATGCTTGCCGTACACCCTATTATTGGGTGTACTGCACTTTGGACACTAACTGAATTTTTGGTCGCTCTAGTTTTGGCCGAGTGCCATCGCTTCAGTGGGTGTCGTCAAGTTTGTCGGACGAAAAGCTTTTGCAATGGGGCAGGCTTTGGGACTCCCGCTAAATTCAGGAAATAGCGTCCCCAGTGCGAAACGCAAATCCGGTTTGAGTTTTCCGCATGCGTTGTGGCCTGTCTTTGGAGCCCCTAACGCTATTTCTTTGGGGCCTTAACTTTTGCGGCCCCTATTCAAGAACTCCCTACTGCCGTTGCGTCATGAGTTCAGCAACATGCAGCCGTCTTTCTAGCTTTACCGCAAAAACTTCGAAAGACGACGTCCGCGAAAATGTTTGAGTTTCCCAGCGATATTGCTGCACGAGCGCTAAAAATTTGGTGAAAGGCTCGGTGGTTGTTTTATGATACAGTTGCACTGAGCGTAATTCACGAAATACCAACGACAAAGAGAACGGGATATCATACATTGGGATGTCGTAACAACTAGCCCAAATAAAAAAAAATGCAGATCGGCAGTAGTACAACGAAGTACCAACAACATCTTCCAATGCAATTAGGATGTGGGCGCTGCTATTCGATTCTAGCCGCAACAGCAAAAAGTGGCAGCCATTGCAGCGTAGACTGCATAGGGAGTTGATTCCCTATGCGTAGCCAGGGTGGGTTAAAAGTTTAATCCTCCTCCCCTCCATCCAGAAATCATTCTTCGATTTTGCATGTGCTTATATATATACGCGAACATATACAAAAACAAGCACGAACATGCATAAAGATTTGTAAAATTCACCCCTTATAAGTCTTTTTTCATACTACGCCCCCGACCTATATGTACAGTAATGAAATTGTACACTAAACAGTCTCGGCCTTCAGATACTGCAGATCATCGAGCCACGGCCGTGGAGATTCACAAGATCCTCCACCACGAGGGTCGTCAGGAGTCCGGCCCCTTAGGAAGGCGGCGCCCTACAGCAAAGTGGGCGCCACTCATGCAAGCGGCCGCAGTTGCTGGGCCGGCCTACGCGGGGAGCAGCTGCACTGCAATCGTTGACGCCTTTCGTGCGGTAGGGAGACGTTCAAAAATAAACGCCGCTTTCTTCCTTATTGCGCGCTTGATTCGTCGTCCCGCGCGAGCATGCATACCTCGCACTGAAGCTAGGAGCAGTGAACCCACCCTGTTGCGAAGAAGCGAAACGTAGCAGTTGCTCGGCTAGGGCCAAAATTTACCCAGCATATCGTTGTACTACATCGTTACACTGCCTATAGCTGTTGGTTGTGTCTTGAGCTCGAATCAATGCGAGCGTCACGTCTCCCGGCTGCTTATCAAGGCTGCACTTTTATCGATACGATTGATATGCGGGGTTTAACGTCCCAAAACCACCATTTGATTGTAAGAGACGCCGTAGTGGAGGGCTCCGGAAAATTCGAGCACCCGAATCTGAGCACACGGGCCTACAGCATTTTCGCCTCCATAGGAAATGCAGCCGCCGCAGCCGGGATACACGCGCAAAGTATAAAGCAAGGCCGTAACAAGAATTTTTTTCAAGGGGTGTCAATGTGTAGAACAGCTAACATTGGCTAAAGTTAAAGGTTGGAAACATTACGAAGGGTGCCATAACCCCCTCAACTCCAACCTAGTTACGTCCCTGAAGGTGCACACCGAAGCAGAAATGACAGTGTGTTGCTTACCAGCTTGAATCGCAAACCACCAAGGTATCTTGCTGAGATGGAACTGGAGAGCTTGTTCACTGTATGTGATATTGTACATAAGCCTCTGTGTTGTGCGTATCACTCGTTTGTTTGTCCGCGTTTTAAATGCGAACGCATTTCTTAGTCGGGCTATGTCAGGCGTCCGTCGGGATTCATCCGCCGCCCTCTCCCATAGCAACAGCTGCGGGCGCGTGCGCCCTTAGCAACCCGAGCCAGTGGAGTGAACTGGCCATAGACCCAATGAGAACGAATATTGGGCGCGATGTTAGTGCCGTCTGGATTGCGGCGGCAGTTGTACAAAGTTTGGAAAATTACCATTTTACTGACTACTGAAAAAGTCTTGATTATCTTCTGCACTCAAACAGCTTTTTTGAAAAAATAATAACTAAGAATATTGTTTTTGCTGTTTTCGCGAAAGAAATATTAGCAAATGTTCAGTGGTTGCGCTTCTTCATCTTATTCTTTTAGACTTACCTTTCCAAATTGGGTCACAATGTTCAAAAGGGTTGAATTTTTCTTTCAAAACAAAAGCGAAACACAGCAATAAACGAAGCCGGAAGTACGATTCGCCACCCGCAAGTATGAAGACTAGGCAAATGTGTGTACTACCCATCATTCCCGTGGTCGCTGAACGATCGCAGCGCCAGAGTCCCCTCTAGTTAATTTTAGGAAACTCTATGGCCACGGGCCTGACCGAGCCCCCACCATGTCACGCTTCGGCGTCGGCAGCTGTCGGCAACAGCTGCGGACGCGCGCGCTTACCCTCGCCTCTAGCAACCGGAACCCTCACCTCCTTGGCTTGATTGTGACTTGCCGCCGCCTCAATGCAGTGCGTTTGAAACGCGTTTGTAGCGTTTGTGCTGCTAGAGTTTGTGTAGCGTTTTTTTAACCGAGCACGCTAACTATTACAGCTAGAAATGCATATCGCGTTTCCCGCAACGGAAAAACGCCACGTGCGGCGAACGGCGCTATTGGCTGCACGGTGTAAGAAAAAAAATCACAGCACATCTACGAAGTGAATGATGACGGACAGACGGAAGGATGGACGCACGGAAGTATGGATACACGAACGCACGACAGATGGACGGACGCATGGGCGAGCGTAGGGACGGACGGTCGCATGGACGAACACAGGGATGGACAGATGGACGCACAGATGGACGCACGAGAGGACGAACGCATGGACGCAAGGACGGGTGCACGAATGGACAGACGCACGGATGAACGGATGGACCCCTGGGCACGGATTTACGGAATCAAGAACAAACAGACGGACCAAAGCACGGACGGACTTACTCACGCTTTGCCCCACTCATCTTCATTGATCACTCCATGGATATGCTGTTATTTTTATTATTTGTCATACGACAAGTAACGTCCTCTATTGTATCGTACTATTTGCATATTTCAGCGTATATGGATTTCGTTATATATACAAGCACCGCCCTCTACGGCCGGTTCAAAAACTAACGAGAGGTGGCTATATACGATTACGACGGGTTGCTCACCTATTTCCTTCTACTCTTTAATCCCTCCTTCCCCCTCCCCTATAAGGCACTGCGGCGTGTCGCCTATAGGCAGACAGAAATTAGGTGCCTTCTTCCTTTTCCTTACGAACCACTAACCAACGCTCAGCCCAAGCCTTCGGGAGCTTCGGCCCTAAAGAAATAAAGAAAACATTCTTCTAACACTGGGTTCTCGCGTGCGAAACACTGTCATGGGCGCTAAGCAATGTATTCGCATTTCTCACGATTCCCTTCAGGGAGGTGAGGGCATTTTTTAAACTTTGCGTTGCTCTTCTCGATGTATCTTGTACTCATTTGCAGTGGCTTCGCTGCATGACAGTTGTGTAACGCAGATAAGCCTATACAATGCGTTAAGGACTTAAGGTGAAAAAAAAAAAAACGGTATTATGCACGAGTGTACTATGTAAGCTTATCGTGCCTTCATTTAGTATGCCTGGGAACTAAGGCGGCACATATTCTTTATAACGTGTGGTAATCTTCTTAAGCCTTCTTTTGCCTATATTATTTTTATTATGGCATAACATATAGCCTCACGGCAAAACGAAGACGTATTGTGGTGAAGTTATAGGTGTTAGCGATTATAGAATGAGACTGTTACGTTGTAGCGACAATGAACAATACAGTGAATAAATTATTAGTTATAGGGTGAAACTATCATTGGACAAACCTTTTTTCCAGAAAAACACACAGAACTCACAGTGTAACGACAGTTTCGATTTGCGGAATAAGAGCATCTCGTACATTTAAGGGTCATGGCTTGCGTTCCTGAATGTACAACGTCATTACATGCTCGCCTAACTGCGCACAATCAGATTGGAGCCAGCATTATTTCACTGTTGAACCAGCTATGATGTTAGAAAAAGTTCCGTTTGACAACTCGAGCATTTTTCAACTGGAAAAAAATTGTCACCAGGAATAGTACATGTGAACATGTACAGCACTCACGGATTGAAACGCGAAATTTAGGATTATTTAATGCTTGTACTTTCGTTTTCAGAGTCTATAGATCATGTCATATCGGCGTAATTTTGAATCGATCACCTATATTAGAGCCAATATCCCATTTAGCGACCAGTTGTTCAACCACATGCCTCGAGTATCTCGAATCGTTATACCGAAAAAGTACCCTACACACGTCGTTATTAGGACTGCACGTTTATGGTAACTAAACAAAAAAGTTAAAAAGGTTTCTTAGCTGATACAAGAAAATTCAAGTCCGTTTTGCTGCGCATTTCACGGCGCAAAGACAAATCCTGACTCACGACCACGAAAGAAATGCCGTCTGCACACAACCCTAAATGTTCGTCTGCTACAGAGCGTATACTCTCGTTACCATACCCCTTCGTTGGAGTAGCGAAGTAATGTGCACTTAATTGAGAAAGCAAAATACTTTCAAATGGCCGACATCGGGACAGATTTGTTTTTAATTAAAACAATAAAAATGGTCAACACCAACGCTAGCGCCGAAAAATTATTCGAACAAGAAACAGACGACGCGTTCCTGGGGTCACCTGCTAGGACCACTTCGGCGTTCTCACCGCTTCACAGAATTTTCTGTTGTCGCGCCGCAATCACGCTTGATTGAGAATGTCGCAGAGCTCCTTAAGCGTAAGTGGTACTTTAATATAGCCTCCTTAAGCACTTTGTTGATTGCTTTCTAGGCATTTTAAAGTGATACAGAGCCAGCACCACCTCTTTTTTTTTCTTTCTAAAGAAATAGGTGCTATATATGATGACACTGGTTGAAGCGCAGACGCTTGATTTGTTTTCAGGGATCATCTAGTTTAGACTACGACGGAAGGGACATCAATGAGGAACTAAGGCGATTACAACGAAAGACTTTGGAAAACGTGGAACAAGTCGAGATGGAAGTAAGATTGGACAAGGTAAGATTGAAACTAAATGGCCACTTTGTTTGAACAAAGGCGATTATTAAACATTGCGTCGCGCTTTTTTTCACAGCTCAGGATGGAAAGAGGTAAGAGGTATTTTAGAGGTTCGGATAAGCCGTTTCCCCAACTACTTCAATTTGCTATTCGCCTGAATGTTTTCAGAACTCATAGAGAAGAGGACGACTTACGACAGTTTTCCAATGACACCAAAAGAAGCTGATAACGCGATTGCGACGCCGGAACAAACACTGAAGGAATGTAAGTGCCTAGAGAAAACGAAATCATAGCTATTTGCAGTACGGGGAGTTTGCTTGCCCAAGTCAATACAAATGTGATATCACAACAACAATAATAATAATAATAATAATAATAATAATAATAATAATAATAATAATAATAATAATAATAATAATAATAATAATAATAATAATAATAATAATACCACGTTCTTCTTGGTACAGGCGCTATTGCCGAGGAGGCGAAGGTTTCAAAACTGGAGGGTGAGCTGTACGAAGCTCTTCTGTCCTGCAAGCTTTTCAGGCAGTAAGTAGCAATTCCTCTGCATGCATAAATATGGCAGTACATTCGAACTACGCCTATAAAACTGTTATTCGAGCCAGGAGTTGGTATAGAGGTATACCAGGCAGTCAATAAAGAACCGGGCACACTATTCACTGCACCACGGTCACTTTTTTTTTCCTTTAGAAGTTTTAGCAGGCTTTAAAAACGCGTCTTTTATATCTACCACTGCCTTTTCACGGTGCTCAAGGTAAATACATGAACTTCATCACGACCATGACATTCACGATTAATTCCTTCATCGCGTCGTTTCTATATATAGTGAATAATCTACGGTCTGGATGTAACTACACGTTCGTGTATGCGCTCTGGCTCTTCCCGAGAAAAAAAAAAATGGCAGAATATCCTCGGAGTGCATGATGGAGAGTGGGGCGAAGCAACATTCCGTCCATGTGTGCGTCTGTGTGGCCACCCGTGCGTCCATCCGCCTGTCCATGCGTCTGTTCGTGCGTCCGCGCGTCCATCTGTGCGTCCGTCCCTGATTTCGTCCATGCATCCGCTTCGCGTCCGTCCATGCGTCCATACCTCCGGGCAGCCATCCGTGCGTCCGTCCATACATCTGTCTGTGTTTCCGTTCGTCCACATATTGAACACTCCAAGTACCACCATCTCACATCTTTTCATGATATATTCCTCATATAGAAGCACCGCCATCCAGCGGACATTCCAAGGACTGAACGAGAGGAGGCACACGCACACTTTCTTACGGCTTGCGCTTCGTGTCTACTTCCCTCCTTTAACCACCCCGAGTTCATGGTATATAGGTACCCGGCAATGCAGTTTACGAGATCTGATGGTAGCGCACACAACACGCAGCCTAGCGAGTAGGCGCAGCAAAAACGAGTCTTGCAATGCGTAGCCTATAGCGAGCAGACGCAGCAGAAACGGACGTACATATCATTTTCTTTTTCAGTTGTGAGCAAGGGGTTCACGACTGATTATGTAAGCGCCCAGGAAGCGTTCTTTGAAAAAGTCCCAAAAAGGGCACTGACGCTTCAGCGTGTCTCTGTGTTCAGCGAGCGTTTCATTTTCTTAGTATCCCTGGCGGTCGGTACCAACAATGCTGAGGCAGCCCAAAAAGTTTTGTTGCGCCCTCTGGTCCACTTTCGGGTGCCTATACTAATTGATTGATATGTGGGGTTTAACGTCCCAAAACCACCATATGATTATGAGAGACGCCGTAGTGGAGGGCTCAGGAAATTCCGACCACCTGGGGTTCTTTAAAGTGAACCAAAATCTGAGCACACGGGCCTACAACATTTCCGCCTCCATCGGAGGGTGCCTATACCATTTCACTGTATTCATGGCACTGCGGCCCAACGCTCGCTAAACCTTTCTAAAACCAAGGAGGTTACGCCCAGCGAGTATAACGTAGCAACCCTTTCTTGTCAGATAGTGCTCAATGTACATGCCAATGGCTGCTAAAGGGGAATGAGAGACAGGAGAATTTGTCTTTTAGTGGCTCCTGCTTCCTACAATGATCTTCAAGTGAATTTTTCAAGTGAGCGTTCAGCTTTGTTTGTGTCGCATCAGTGAAAGTGCCAGGACTATTTTTATGCCAAAACCTGCTGCGTGAGTGGACTATTTTCACGTTTTGGAACGTTTTTCTCCGGAGCCGGCCACCGCCTAAGCTAAGCCTAACGAGGTAAGCCCACGCCGGCGCGACGCCAGCCGCGTCGCCGTTCCCGGGTGCTCTTTTCGCTCTTCGCAGGGCTTATTTTCAGAAAAGAATGGAATATCAGGTGGTGGGGGAGGACATAACCCCCGAAGAGGTGACAGAAGACTGAGGTTGGCAGTCTGCAGGCGCCAGAAGAGCTGGCGCGTGCTCGGCAGGCGCTAATCTTAATGGTGCTACTCTCAACGAGACGAAGTCGACAACGGCCGTGGCCCCACGAGGCCGCAACAGTGGCAATAACATCAAGGCTAGAATCATCCGCGCTGGCCGGATGCCCGAGCTCCCCAGGGAGGATACGAAGATCGTGATTCGGCCCTTGGAGGCCTCAATATTGTCAAGACCGGCTGCACCGTGGTGGCTGATGCAATCCTGGCAGCCACAAGCATCTGCGCCGAAGATTTGCGGGGCGACACGCTATGCCCCAACGTGCAGCAGAATATTATGGTTGTCAGCACACCTAGAAGGGAAAATGCCAACCACTACGTCAAAGTTCGGCAGATCGTCGTCATGGGCCGAACATACGAGGTCAGTGCTTACGAGGCCGCCCCTCATTCCACGTGCAAGGGCGTGATCCGAGGTATTCCACTCGTAGACGGCCCGAATGATATTGACAACAAGATCGTAAATGAAAGAAATCCGCTCGCCCTGGCAGCCAAGCGCATAGGCAGCACCGGTACGGTAATCGTCGCCTTCGACGGTCATAGAGTCCCAAACTTTGTATGCTACGGCCCCACCCTTGTGCAATGTTCGCTTTATCGCAAGAAAATAGACATTTGCTACGCTTGTGGTCGGCTCGGTCACCGTGCTGATGTGTGTCCCAGCCCAGGCGACATCGTATGTCGGGGCTGTGGGGCTTCAAATCCTGACGCACAACACAAGTGTACCCCCAAGTGCAGGCTGTGTGGTGGGCAACACCTCACGGCTGACAAGGACTGTAGGCAAAGATTCCAGATCCCGTATGTCGTGCGACGAAGGCGCTGGGAAAAGTCTCGCGCCACCGATCAAGGCCAAGCCACGGCACCACCATCACCCCCCACGGATGGGCAGGACTTCCAGCAGTCACGTGGTTCCGGGGGCCGTTCCAGGCGACGTTCTCGGTCCCATTCCAGGGGCCGTTCCCGGTCCAGGAGCCGCTCCCGGTCCCGAGGAGGAACCCGGCGCTACAAGTCTGGGAGCCGCTCCAGGTCTCGATCCAGGTCTACCGGGCGTCAACAGCAGCCTAGCGGGGTGTCAGCGAGAAGCAAGAAGTCGGGCTCTATAACCTGGGCCGACACGGTCCGAGGAGGGCCAGCTGAGGTACTGTCGGGGTCACTCCCAGAGCATGCGGAGAGCGCGCGCGAGATTTCCCAGTTGAAACGCGAGAACGCAGCGATGAAGGAAACTATAAACAGGCTTATGTCCGAAATTGCTGAGATTAAGAACGCGAGAAACCCACCACCGCAACCCGCCGCTGCATGCGTCGCCGATACAATGCCCCTACCCATGGAGGTGCACAGCACTAAAGCCGGCGACAGCAGCAGTGAGGGTCAAAGTGCTCCCAAGAAGAGGGCCGTCGCCTACGAACAGGAAGGTGTAGCGATTCGAGTCAGGTCTGAGCTTCGAGACACGCTATCCGCGCTCAGTGAAAGCATCAATAAGCTCGGGGAGAATTTCGCCCAACTGCAGATCACCCTGGCCGCGCAAAACGACCGAATATCCAGGGTAGAGTCTTAAAACGTAGTGAAACCAGCTCTGACCTCAACCGCCGTCGTACAACCCCAGCCCGGTGCTACGGGCCCCATCGTACACGCTATTCTGAGCCAATCTGAGGGCAGCACCAGCCCACAAAAACACCAAGATGGCCAAGCCAAGTGAGACGTTTCTCATTTGGCAATGGAACTGCAGGGGCTTCCCTAGTAAAAAGGCGTCCTTGCAGCAGTACATTCGATGCTCTAGCGAAAAACCCCTCGTCATTCTGATTCAGGAAACGTTAACTCCAAACGTCACACTGACTGGTTACAAGCCCGTCTCGCGTTATTCTGGTGGCCGGGGCGTCTGCACCTTGGTCAGTAACAAGCTCACACACATCTCTCACGACCTCAAAATGGCCACCAGCAGCGCCGAATATGTCATGACCGAGATTCTGCCGCGCAGCTCGGACCGAAGCAGCATCTTTTTTCTCAACGTGTACAGTAGCCCTAATGACCGACGGCAGCGCTTCAGGGCCCTCATAAAGAAGGCCGTCAACTTGGCAGGTCCCAACCCCCTGGTTGTGGCGGGCGATTTTAATGCTCCGCACCACACTTGGGGCTACCCGTACAATACCAGCAAGGGCGCGGAACTGTGGCAGAACGCGACGGACATTGACCTGACTCTAATCACCGACAAGGCCTTTCCAACTCGGTTGGGCACCTCATCCTGCAGAGACTCCACTCCCGACTTGACCTTCGTCAAGAATCTCCCCGATGTACAGTGGGCCAACTCAAACATTGACTTAGGTAGCGACCATTACGTCCTGGTGACGCAGTTCTTAGTGGTTCGAAAGAGGGCACGGGAGTTTTCTTGGACAAACTGAGACCAGTTTCGCAAAGTCCGCAACGACCGACCCCTACCTGCAACCAGGCCAAGCCTACAGGAGTGGATTGGCCAGCTCAGAGAGGACGTCATAAGTACCACGAAGAATATTAGTACTGACCTGCCGGTTGAAAAAATGGATAGCCGCCTTGCCCACCTGCTCGAGGCCAAGCAGTCACTTCTCGCCCGCTGGAAAGGCCAGCGCCTCAATCGCAGGTTGCGCAAGAAAATCTCCGACCTAAACAAGACCATCGAGGAGCACTGTCGCGTCCTCTCCAAGCAGCAGTGGGACGAGGTGTGCAACTCGGTAGATGGCCAGATGCGTAATGGCAAGACATGGAACCTGCTCAAGCACCTGCTCAGCGAGACTAACACCAAAACTAACCAGCGGAACGTACTAGCGCGAGCCATGCACGAAGCCAAGCAGTCCTCTTCAGAAGAGGAGGTTTTGAAGCAGCTGGTGCAAAAGTACCTCCCTGTCGACTCGAACCCCTCAACAACAACGTACCCTGAGTACTCAGGACCACTGAACTGGACGCCGAGATATGCCACGAAGAGGTTCGGCAGGCGCTTTACGGGCTCAATGGAAGGTCTGCCGCGGGCCCCGACGGCATAACTAATAAGACCCTGCGCAACCTGGACGACCGGTCAATCGACTACCTCACCGAGGTCATCAACGAGGCATGGAAGAGCGGCAAGGTCCCCGACCCGTGGAAGGTCGCACGCACCGTGCTCATTCCTAAGCCGGGGAGGTCACCCAACTTGGACATTATGCGCCCCATTTCGCTCACATCCTGCGTGGGAAAGGTAGCCGAGCATGTGGTCCTCAATAGGTTGACTCGGTACCTGGAAGACAATGGGATCTACCCGTACACTATGATTGGTTTTCGGGCCAAGCTTTCGACGCAAGACGCGATGAAGCTGCTCAAGCACCAAGTCATCGACTGCAACACTCGAGACATGCGGGCCATTCTCGGCCTCCACTTAGAGAAAGCCTTCGACAATGTTACTCACTCTTTCGTGTTGCAGTCGATTGCTGAGCTCGGCCTTGGAGTCAGATTCTACAAATATATCAAATCGTTCTTGACCCGTAGGAGAGCCACCCTCAGTGTGGGAGACCTTGTCTCCGAGGAGATAGAGCTGGGATCGCGCGGCACGCCACAAGGGTCAGTGATATCGCCCACCCTGTTCAATCTTGTCATGATCGGGTTGTCCAAGAGGCTCTCATGTATCGAAGGCATTAAGCACACAATTTACGCGGACGATATTACCATTTGGTGCACAGGTGGCAGCGACGGGCAAGTCGAGCGCTCCCTGCAGGAGGCCATAGACACCACGGAAGATTACCTCCGTCCCACAGGCCTGAGGTGTTCCCCAAGCAAGTCCGAGCTCCTCCTTTACCAACCCACTAGGCGAGGGCCCAAGCCCAAAAACTGGCAGCCGATCTCGAAGAGTGATATCAAGCTCTACACCGGAGATGGCAGCGTAATACCCAGAGTCGACTCCATTCGGGTCCTCGGCATGACCATCGAGTCCAATGGTTCCAACGGCAAGACTATACTCAAGCTCGCCGCCAAGACGGATAATGCGGTTCGGCTGGTTCGGCGGGTGGCCAACCGCTACCAAGGCCTCAAGGAAGACAACCTAATCCGCCTGGTCAATGCATTTGTGCTCTGCCACTTTTCATATGTCGCAGCCATGCACAATTGGCAGCGTGCCGAGCGTGACAAGATCAACGTCTTGCTCAGAAAGATTACCAAGCGGGCCCTCGGTATCCCGATCAGGACGCGCACCGAGCGCCTGCTCCAGCTCGGAGTACACAATACGTTGGAGGAGATTGCCGAAGCGCAGGAGCGGGCCCAGCTCGCGCGCCTTTCGAGCTCCCAGACCGGCAGACATATACTCCGAGAGCTCGGTCACTCTCCGGCTGAAGTGGACGAGAAGATGAGACAGGTGCCCCGTGAGATTCGTGACCTCATCACCGTGGCACCGATACCGAGGAATGTCCATCCCGAGCACAATCGTGGTAGGCGACGGGCTAGAGCTGCCACTCTTCTCAAGCAGATTCACAGTGAGGAGCACGGCGTCAGCTTTGTCGACGCGGCAGCGTACCGTGGGAGCCGCGCCTTCTCCGCAGTCGTCGTCGACTCCAAACAACAAATCACCAACTGCGCATCGGTTCACACTGACGATCCGACGATTGCCGAGCAAGTGGCCATCGCCCTGGCCATCCTGGAAGGTGAAAGGGAGGTCATCTATAGTGACTCTAGGTCAGCTATTCGCGCTTTCGAGCGCGGTGTAATCTCCAAAAAAGCCCTGCGCGTGCTCCAAAGTGGTGGCCGCGACGGCATCAAGCACCACGTACTGATTTGGTTTCCTGCACATGTTGGACAGGTCCAAGGCGCTCCCCCCAACCTCAACGAGTCTGCCCACGAGGCCGCGCGCGCACTAACCGACCGCGCGGGTTCCGGGCAACGATTCGGGGCCAACGGGGTTGCGGAAAACAGGGACGCGCCTGCCACGTACAACGAAATAACAAAATATTTTTACCTCGCGCGGAGACTATATCCACTCCCTCATCCAAATCTTAATAGGCCACAGGCCCTTACGCTCAGACTACTGCAAACCGACACGTACCCTAACCTGAGATCCCTTCACGCTATTTATCCTGACGTGTTTCCCAATGACGCTTGCCCCGTATGTGGGGATGTATCCACGCTGGCGCACATGCTCTGGGTGTGCAAGGCAATGTACACTAACCCCAACACTACATCGGTCAGGTGGGAGGCGGCCCTATGCAGCTCCCTCCTGGCCGACCAACTTTGGGCCGTCCAGCAGGCCCGCGGAGCGGCCGATAGGCTTGGCCTAACGGTCCCGACGTGGGAGTCGCCCGCTGCGCGCTGACGCGCGCCTTGCAGGACCTCAATAAAGTTTCGCAACCAACCAACCAACCAACCAACCAAAAACGCACAGAAGAAATCTTACACCGGCACCACTTTGGAGGTCGAAATGTAAGACTGGTTACACACTACTATTACGACTTCAAGGGACGAACGGGTGCCGCTATAAGGAGCTTTGCCCCTAAAATCATGGCCGACCAAGAGGGAAGACACAACTGTCACTCTAACACAACCCACGTTGCGTTTTCCTCTAATCGGGCAGTGGCGTTCAATCTAACATGCCACGAGTATAGGCGATCTTAGCCAAGGAGCTCTTCGCGGGACGTGTCTATGGCCCTTCTAGCCACCAAAACATTCCAAGCACTCGTGCACTCATTTATTAGCCAGCGTGTCGAGTTTCCTTTTTCTGGACTTGTAATCTCCCTCTTGCTCCCTTGTTCTTGTCATTGAAGTATCAAGACGAATTTTTTAGCAAGCAATCCTTCTGCCCCGCAGTGAGCTACAGCTCATTTCACAGATCACAGCTCATTTGGGCGCTGCACGTGGTTTTAGGCGATGCACCGAAAAGGTGATTGAGAAAAAAAATATAAAAAGTAATGTTAAATACGACAATGTGCCATGTATATAAGGAAGTGGCACGTGGTGGAAAAAAAACATAACCGCAAGCACGCATTACTCAACGCGATAGCCCACCGTTTTCGTGCAGACGCGCTTAGCGTTGACGCTCTCGATGGCAGCGCCACTGGTGTCCATGTAAACTCGGCAGTTCTAGAAATCTGCAGCATGACGCACTAGCTTTTGTGAAGGTAGCGCAAACGCCATATTGTTTGTTCAGTTTCGAGAGCGCGCGCTCCTCCAACAGATGCCACCGGCGTCCCCTTTCAGCATACCCGAGGCACGGCCGCTCGATGAACACACGGCGCAGCAGTGCCCGAGCTGCCCAAGCGTCTGGCACATCCAGTGCAGCCGTGTGCTTTCGCATTCGTAGTTTCCTGGTGGACACTGAGAGGCACTGCTGTGGTTGCTGGGAGAGGAAGTAGAGGCGAAGGGGAGTGGTTGGCGGTACTTCAGCTTTTTTCAGAGACTTTACGTTGCATGTGGTTCAGTTTGATAGAAGTTTCATAGAATGGCGGATGGACGGACGGACGGACGGAGAGACAGACATACAGACAGACAGACAGACAGACAGACAGACAGACAGACAGACAGACAGACAGACAGACAGACAGACAGACAGACAGACAGACAGACAGACAGACAGACAGACGCTCCACCCCACTCATCCATGGATACGCTGTAATTTTTATCCCGTGCAGCTTACAATCAACAACAGTCAAGAACCCTTGACTGTTGAAAGATGATGGCGTTGCAAAGCCAGGTTATTGCTTCCTCCATCACGATGTCCTTTCAGGCGAACTCAATCTCTGCTGGCGGAAGCGACTCAACTGGCCGCAGTCGTGGAGCAACTGGCTGAGACTGACTCGGATGACGATGACACGGTGTCCACCCGCACAAGCTGCGGTACGTAAAAAAATTAGTCATGTAACCAGAATACATTTTAGTTTGAAGCTCAGTAGTACGTCCTGGCAGACCTATAGTTGGTTCATTGCTGTTAAACATTCTTAAACTGCGCGAAATGCCCAAGACACGAAGCAAACACGAGTGCAGCTCGTGTTCTATGTGCGTGTGTTTTTATAAGTTGAGGCGCGGTGTAAGGTGTTATGTATATTTATCTAATACCCGTGACACACGGGCAAAAGTAAAGTACTTTGAAGTAAACCCCTTTTGTCACCTAAGGGGACCATTTGCAGAAAGGAGTGGTGCTGATGACACACGGCACCGGACTACTGCTTTAGGCGGTGCCTCAAAAGAACGCTGCAGAAAAAATGGCGCTGTTTGTGGAAGCAGCAAGATTGGAAATATTAAAAAGAATCTGCGCTTGTACATCACATTCAGCGACGCCGGAGAAAAAACCGTTTTTTTATTGTCTGGTGGCTTATAATGTGCATACCTGTAATTTTCTTTCGCTTTTTTTGCGTTTTTAGCAGCAACTTAAGTTCGTCTGGCAACTATGAACAGTCGGTGTTTTGCTGTTTTTGTATTTTGTCGTGCTTTTTACATGGCTGCGTCCAGCTGGGTCAGTGACGACGTGTCGCGTTTCGTCGTGGTCCTGCGATTTCTCAGCGCAGAGACAGAGATAAAGCAACAGTTGAGGTGGGCCTGACTCTTGTCGCCCACACAGCAACTGCCGCTGCCAACCCTAACATGATCGTGCTAGTGACGTAATGCAGGCATTTGAGAGTATGGACAGACTATAGGCCTTCACTTTTTAACAAATCACACTGCTGCTGAAAATGAAAAAAATTTTCTCAGCACAAAAAAAAATACTGACAGGGCACCGCAGTGTTGCGACACGTTTTCTTCTATTGATAAATTATACACACTGTATGCGAGAGTACTCCCTTCCTGCCAGAAAAGTAGATGCGGGATCTGCTTTTGCGAAAAGGATCTTGGCCGGAAAGGAGTTACTCCTTTGTCGTGTGTCACTGCGCCCGAACGCCTTTCCGAAAGATGTCCCCTTGTCTAAAGGACTTCAGGGTGCCCGTGTGTCAGGGGCATTATACTGATGGGGTGGGGTTCAAAACCTCGAAGTTTTTCAATTTTGTATGTGTTGCATATGTGCATCTTTTTTTTGCACATACACGCACGCATACAAACAAGTGCTCGCACATATATTAAGTTGAACCCCCTCCCCCCATCAAAAGTTTCTCGCAAAAGCCTAGGCAGCAAGATTACTCGTAACACGAGACACCGGCTCACAATCCTAAATGCCATTTCGCAGATGTATACATATACCAGAACTCAGTGCCGTTAGTGCGTAAATATCATCCGACATTCCAGGAAGAGGGGGGTCAACTACCCCCCCCCCCCTCCATTCCGCCTCCTTTCGGAAGCTCATGATGATCATACTTCCCTTCTTCCGTATGCGTTTCAGCACATTATCCACCGAGATTAATTATATTGTTACGGGAAAAATACACACTCGAAGGAGTAGAGTCAGATATACTTCCAAATGGTTAAGCGAGCAGCACCACCGATACTGATGATCCCGATGTCACTGGTACGTAGAAGTATATATATTTCATAAGTAACAGGTTAGTGATGATGGTTAGTGATGCATTAGTTTATGATGTATAGTGACGTGGTTAGTGAGGTACCGTCCTTTCTCGTCTTTTTTGCACCTTGTATGAGTCGGTATTTTTGCACAATGGTTTCTTTCTGATTGAGTCCGCTTTTGATGCAGACTCCCGAGAATAACTCAAGAAAGTTACTGCTCCGCCAAGTTCTGCGGAAGATAAAGGACAATGCGAGGAGGTAACTTGTGCACGTATACTCTTCTATTTACAATCAGTAGTTCATGGTTCATGCTAGTGTAGTGCTGGTTGGGCATGGTCTTAAAATGCTGTTGATCAGTAGTAATATCTGGGGTTTTACGTCTCAAAACCACGATATTCATGATTATGAGGGATGCCATATAGGAGGAATTCGGACATTTTAACTAAATCAGGCGTTCTCCGGGGGAGGGGAGGCCGCGTTGTTTGATCCACCCCATTTTTTGCACCATAAAAAAATTAAAAAAAAACATAGCAAGAACAGTGGGCGGGGAGGGGTCGTTAACGGCGGAGTTGCTTTCTTATAATGACTTGGAGTGGCCGAACACACGAGGGTAGAGTTTCCCTACTACAGTAGAAGGTCTCAAAAAGCGGTATGTCCAGAAATTTGGCGTCATGAAAACAACTAGCAAAACCTATTTCTCTCAAAAGAATTCGCGCATGTCTTCCTGGTTCACGCGAAGGAACGGGACGGCAAAGCTGGCTGCCGGAAAAGCGCGGGACGAAGTTTCGCTTGAGACGAACTGAAAACTTAATGCCAAAGTATAGCCAAAGTACGCAGAACGACAGGAACGTGTTACTAGATCTTGGACAGGAACGCCAAAACGTTTCTAGCCTTTTTTACGTCTTTGTCGCCTTTAATAATCTTAATAACCGCTGCTTTAGCCGCGTGCCTTCGGCCAGCAGTCACTATTGATTATCGTGTCACCACGACCGCGGTTTCCCGCGCGGCGGTTGTGGAAAACGGTAGTTCCGTTTTCAATTTGTACATACAAACCAAGTCGTTTTTAGACGCGAAGCAGCCCTTTGACTCACGAGTGTAACGCCGTACGCACGTGCGTCCGTACGAACGCCCCGCAACGCGTTCCCCTCGTCGCAGATGTTGAAGCGGTGCAAGCAGGTCACGCCCATGGTCACGACGCAGCTGCGTCTTCACATCACGCTCTCCTCGCAGGTGCGCGCTAATATCCCTGTCTCCTTCACCCGTAGCACCCTCGCCACTACCGACTCCTCCTCCCGCTCGCAACTAACTTCTCTCTCGCTACACCCTCTCCACCGCCCGCAACGCTCGACCACACTTTCACGAAACCCAACTCGCCACACGTGTTTCAACGTTTCAAACGAACGTTTACTGGAGTAAACGCTACACTGAGTTTCGCTTCAAATCGTTTTTCCAGCACCAGCGTCGACGTCTGTTTCAACCGCGTCAACGCCATGCGCACCGCTGTTGCGTCGCATCCAATCAGGGTTCCTTTCAAAGAGACGGTCCATATTTTTTTCTTGTTTCGGCCATTCTTTTTTGTTGTTTCGTTCTTGCGTTCTGGCCGCATTGAGAAAGAAATCTCTTAGATTTCCTAAGCCAATGTACTTCATTTTTTTCTCATTGAAAACTACGTATTAGACTGTCCAGCAAAAGGCGTGAAAACCTATGCCATTACGAGTCGAGGGAACTTCGCCTAAGTGTCGTCACCTGCATTTTCTCGCTTACGAGACGTTTCCTCATGTGAAGAGAGGTGCTCTCGCTAATGAAAGGGCAATTTACTAAATACGAGATACACCCTTTTTCTATTCAGTGCTCCTTCAAGAGCTTCAGCGCCCGGTTTGGGGTCACCCTTACGCGAATCCAGACCGTTTATAGAACATCGCAACTATGTCATGCGACTCGTTTTTAATCCAAACTGGAGCGCAGTGCCGTCAACGAAAGGGCACCAGTACCAGAAAAGAATGCCAGTTTCGTCACGTAAACACAACGTGCTCATTTTCCTCTGGCACAGGAGAGAACTCAACGAAATGGGAGAATAAAGCATATGTCGCTAAAGCTCCCCTCCTGGGGGCATGGTAACGGGACTTTTGGATTTCTTCTGGGATGTCCAATAATGAACAGATCTGAAAACTTTTAGTAAAGCGCCTCTGAGACGGCACTTTGGATCTTCTAGCGGTTAACGAATACTGGCAATGATGCCTGGTATTGGGCCCATAAAACTTGAAAGGATGGCTTTATCTCGGGAGGTTCTTCAAAGTATAGTAGAGAAATTTTTTCCAGTAATGTTTTCTTGGTGACTAAGAGGCAAGACTAGCAGTATCAAATGTGCAATGCATGTTCTCACTTTAGTCTTTCAGTATCGCCAATTAGAATATTTCCCACAGAATATTCACGAAAAGTGACTGCTGAACATTTAACTAGATACAGTATCGTTCATTTCAAAGTAGAGTAATATCAACGGACAGTACAAAGCTGGTAAATGAAAATGTGTCACTATGATCACAATGGCATTTTACAACCCACAATATTAAAATGATTGGCACACCTAGTAGGGAGATTGGTCAAATATGACCTTATTAAGTCCAACATGCATACAAAACTATCAAGTGGTTGCTTGCATTTCGTGCTCAGCAAAATGCACCTGTTACGCCAGTATGAAGCACACCTACGTTCACCAGTGCAATGTCATAATGACCCTGCTACAGCAGAAGCATTCTCTTCATTACTAGACATATGTTATAATAGCTGATTACTTCCTTTACCACCACCACATTAATGATACAAAGGAACATCACCAAACGCATGTACCGTATTGTGTTACTTTGTATCGCCATCATAGTATGCCAGTTTAAGGTGATACAAAGACCACAAGCACGAATTGAGATGGGTTTGTAAGCTGCCCAAAGGAAATGTTTTAGTAAAACACCCAAAGTTCTATTAGTTCTACTTCCGTGTAATTATGCAAGTATGCCAGCATTTCCCAACAGTTCTAAACTTCTCTCACTATTCATCGCAAATGAAATAAAAAAAAATCACGTTTAGGAGCTTAAATCAAAACTATACTTCAACAGTAAGCAAACGTTTACTGTGAAGTGGCTGAGACGTTTCCAAATAAGTGAAAACTGACTTTCACTATGAGCTACGCTGCCAAGACCATTCTTGTGCTATGTAGACGTAGTGACTGCACAAAACCGTCCTACCGAACATGTAGGCAATGGCCGTAAAAAAGCAGCACTGACCACCCCCAGTCGTCATTATGCCATTTCATAGAATCACGCATGCAGTGAAAACCCCTACAGAATGTTCCAGACTTTTCAGGCACATGATATCTAGGCATGAAGTGCAAAAATATGATCCTGGTGAAAGGGAGACAAATATGCGTGCCATAAAAATGTGGGTAGGTATGCTACCTTTATATTCCTGCACCAAACGATGATGTCATAGATTTTTAGGGCGTCTAAAAGGTCCTACGTAGCTTTTATTCCCTAAAAATGAAGTACATTGTAATCTTTGCGTCATAGACCTAGCGTTATGTTTCAGAAAATCTCATTCTAACCAATATCACAAAACCAAAAATAAATTTTGAAATTTAGTCCTGAGCTGCTAAGCTCAGGACCACACAATAAACTCTGGGCGATCCAACAGGACATGGAAGCTGTGGAGAGACATGGTCTCTCGGCCGACTCTTAGGCAAGTACCCAGTTCGATAACCTGCAGGGGGTTGATAAAAGTTGTTCACTCAATCACTTTGAAATTTTTTCTCACGCACGGAGATTTCGGCATGAAATTTAAAAATGAAGCTTTAACCTTGATTTTCTCTGCTAATAATGAACTTATGATAGTGAAACATTTGACATTATGTCCTTAAAATGCAGTTTGTCAATCTAAACCTAGACACTGTTTCTGTTATGTCCCTCTAAATATATCTTGGTCAAGGTGCTCCGTTAATGTTAACAAGTGGTTTTTGTGTTACAGGTTAAGTCAACCTCTTCACATCAAGACACCATTTAAAACTGAGTTTAAAGCGAAGATAGACTTTGGTATCAAGAAATACCAATTGAATTATTTGCAGCAGACGGGCTGTTTGCAGTTTACACAACCAAAATAATAAAGTTCATTGTCAGCACACACACATGCCTACTTATTTTGAAAAAGGAAACACAGGACAACATTTTGTCAAAACTCTCTGGCGCAGCGTTTATTTTACAAACCCAAGCAGTCTATCACTCACTCTTAAATAGCACAGAAAGAGGCGCGCACTGCCAACAGGTCAGGACCATCGAAAGTTTCTGCTGTCCTGTTGGCAAACTGTTATGTACAAGACAGGACCAGCAACACATCGGAAGGAAAATGTTATCCACAAAATACGAACATGTGAACACTGGATGCCAATGCTTTCAAGTTAAACTGCACAGTTTAAAAAGTGGCTCAATTAGCTTAAAACAAGTGCTCTACACTTGTTTCACCTTAAGAAAATATGCTAGTATGCTCTTGATGGCGAAATTTGGAAAAAAAAGAGAAGCTTGAAAAAGGACAAAAGAATTTTCGTCATTACGCGAGCTAGCATTTGGAATTTGCGTCCTCAAGCCGCTCATCACACCTGGGCACATTCTATCATTGTTCACGCTTGTTACGCACAACTGAAAGCCATGCATAGCTGCAGACGCACAGCTCTGTTCGCAAAGCATCTCCACATGCACTTTGCAGCACTGCGATGCAGAAAGCTCGAAAGGCGCAAACTGAATTGGGCCTAAGTATTGCTTCTCTGAGAGGTGACTGTTGGACATTTGGTAAGTCATCAGCAGTGCTTTGTTGGGTGTTATATTGCAGTCAAATTGCTCCATACCTTCCCATAACAGCTAACAGAGGGGGGCATGCACCACAGCCATGCCTGTAACCAACCATAGAGAGCAAAAATGGTGGATTCTATTTTTGCAAAAGCACTCGAATTACGCTTGCACACCTGCAATTTGTGCGAGCCACAGCAGCCAATGGCTCCTTTGTAAGTCAACGTAAAACGAGTGCAAATCTGTTAACAGAGCTTCCAGTAAGAATCGAGGAACCAGCATGACAGACACACAATGTTGCTGTCACACAGCCGACGGTGGTATGATTTAGAAGTTGCCTCTTGAAGTGGACGCCATGCAGAGAAGGCATTCGTGGGCAGACACAGCAGTCAATGCACTCATGGGCTCACACAGCTTTAGGGGCGGTGGTCTAGGCCTGGCGTGTGCTACGCCATGATCTTGTTCACGATGGTCTGGTGCAACGTGCCAAGCTGTGCTGTCCACTTGTCTAGTGCATTGTACCGGGCTGCACCTTGACCTTTGCTGTCCAACTCAAGAACTTGGTTCACCTGGTCAATGCGACCCTGGATCATGCTGCTCCAAAGCAGGGGAACAAGTGGTATGGCAAAATGGTCATAAAAGAAGGTAAGAAAAAAAAAAAGATAAGAAACAGCACTCTCTTGCCCGAATAATTATTTAACAATGTGTTTATAGCCCGAAAGACCAATAAATTGTATGACGAGAAAGATTTGTCCCCAGCATTAGCTTTCAATGCTTAAGTGTTAAGATATGGCTAGCTACAAGACATAAGTCACTGTACTTAGCCATGGGCTTTCATCCAGTAATTCATTTTTACCCTATGACCCTTCATAATGTATTACAATACTGTTCATATATTATATAATCATACCATATCTTCTATAAAACATCTCCTGATATCAATTAAGCTGTAAAAAATATAGTGGTGAAATCAGACCATCATGAGTATCTATAGGTTTGTTATAAATGTATCAACAAAAGCTAATGCTTATAGAATTTGCAGTCCTAGCCAGGACATATGACACACACTGCCTTCTTTACCACTCAAGCGCTTAAAAAAAAAAAAAAAGGTGCACAAACAACCTGAAGGCACGTGAGAGACAAAAAAAATAAAAAAAATTAATGTCCTCATGTGAGAATGTCAACAAATGATGCTTACAATGATGATAAATTGCAGGCTCCATATTAAACATTACACTCCGTGTGCACATACACTGCCCAGGCAATTTAAGACTGGTCATAACAGTTTCATGCTGAGCACTATAATAATAATATTAACAACAACAAAAAAAAGACTGACTGCACAAAAGGATTACATAGCAGTGGAACTAGCTAAGCCTCTCCACTTTATAACGCTTCATGACTTTCAGGCAAAGACCTATACAACAATTGTACCACACCAATGCTTATTCAGAGCCTTAGCAGTAATGATGCATGAAGACAGCTCAAAATTGTAACACACTCAATCACCATTTCACAGATTACGGCAAGATTAAGTTTATGTACTACAATACAACATGACTGCCTAACAGAACGGAAACGAGGACCAGAACCTCACCTGTCCAAAATACAAGATACCAGAAGATTTTCCACTTCACTTGAGTCTATGTTGAGTTCCTGGTAATAAAATAACACACAAAAAATATGTGAAGGTAACAAATTCATATAATCATGGCCACCCATAGAAAAGCAATGAATGCAGATAACTCACCTTTGATATGAAAGGTATGTGAATCCTGGTATAAGGTGTGATGAGCTTTATTAAGACTTGTGTTCTAATGTTCCTAAGCAGATCTGTGGGGGTAGAAAAAGCAAAATTAAATTGCTGTAAAAGCAAGTGCAATCGTAGTGCAGGTAAGCTTTAGTAATGCTTGCACTTACCTTCAATGTGCTCTCTGATGAAAGGGTCATCCATGATGTTTTTCCTGTTGGTCTTCAATATTAGCTCGAACTCACTGATGTCATTATTCTGGTAAGCACTGCAAATATAACATTGTGTTTGCAAAACCTCCAGTAAAATTAGAGAGGGCAGGGGCACAACTTATCATGTCATCCACACACATGTGCAAGACAACACGGGAGTGGATATCTATAATTAAACATACAGTAGGCTCTCGATCATTCCAACTCAGGACGAGCTTAAAATATTGATTGAATTATCAAGTCCCCCCCCATAAAAAAGCCTCAATTTCATAGCAAGAGTCAAGCAAAGAATGTAATAGCAACAAATAGTAAAGTTACATTAAGACTAGCAACTAACACTTTTGGGTCCGATCTCACGCAACCCGACAAAACACTAGTGTTTACACTTTTTACAGAGTCACTTTTACAGAGTCTTTTCTATTTCTACACTTTTTTACAGAGTCACTTTTTACAGTCTTTTTTTTTTTGTTACAAAACACTTTTTACAGAGTCTTTTCGCATTGAAAGTGCAGCATTCAGAAGGGTATCCCAGCTGCCTGCTGATGGTTGCCTAGATAGAGAGATAGCATGCAACCGAGCAATGGCAACAGCACCTATAAAACCAAAGTTCACAGTAGCTGCTTGAGCAACCACCCACCCCCTTTTCATGCTCGTTAAAAACAGGTGGAGCATTCCTCTCTGCCTGAGCATTTCACGGCAAGTCTAACAGCCAAGAGGATCTTATCTTGATGGGAACTGATGTACACATAAGCCAGGGACACAAGGAGCACACAGGTAGTGTTCATTCTTGTGTCCCTGTCTTTCAAGCATATCAGTACCATGGAGATGAATCACCAACAAGTTCAAGTTGAAACCCTTCTGAAGGATCTTAACGCATGCAAATGACAGAGATGGGCCAACCCATTTGAATTGTACTTCAGCTGCATTCATCACCCACATTCGCATACTATTACCGGTGGGTAGAAAGTACAGTGTACTGGGAGATTTTTTTAATTTGACCTTTATATGGGTCATGATGGCAGCGGTGGCAAAAACTTGACAAGACTATCTATATGACCACTATCGGGATAAAAACTTGGAGGACACTTGAGCTCCAGCTTCCAGAGTGGAACGCGGTAGTGTAACCGGGGCCCCGTTTGTGTCACCTTCTCATTCGCTTGCCAAACTTTGCTTCTTGGTGGACACGACAACAGTGCCACGAGGAAGAAAACAACAGTGCATGTAAGGCTGGCTGCTATAAACACACACACACACGCACACATGCACACACACACACACTCGCGGCGTACGCACACGCGCCAAAGTGCAGCTACATTTTACACCTATGCCCTCCGCACTGTGCCTCACAAGTCGGGCCGAGATATTTTGTCTGTGCGTACAGTTGCAGCCGTGTCTGCGTTAGCTCGTGAGAGGAATGACTGACAGTGCTGCATCATCGTCGCCAGCTGAAGACACAGCCAATTATACAGAAGACAAAATGTGCGCTCACGAAGCAAAGAAACACAACTAGTTGTAGAGTGTGCAAATGTAAATAAACATTTTAAAGGGCACAAGGTGGCCAGCCTCGCTTCCAGCATCGATACATTTAGCGAATTCGTTTTCATTTGAAATATTTTTTAATGCTTTGTTTGCTTCAGACCCACTTAATAGCGTGTTTTTGTAAAAACTGCATAACGAAGATTCACAAGGAAAACAACTAGAAATGAAATTCGGATATTTATGCGAAAATCAAGCAGAGCCACCTGAGCCCCTTGCGGCAACTATTAAAATCTTGTCATTGCCGTGTGACACTGGCACAACTCCAGCTCCGTCGAACTCCCACGGGGAGATTCACTTTGATGGAGTATAAGGACGGAGCATACACAGACTTTGGTGGTGGCTGTGTGACAGGGGTATAAGGCTTTTACCTAAAGCCGTTTCAAGCACAAATGCGGCTCTGCACTCAAAACCAGAGTGGCATGCAGAAAGCCTGAGTTGAATACAAGCTTGAAACACTGAATTTTATTCTTTGCACCCACCGCGATTTTCTACTTATGAGCAATGCCAATTTTCTGCTTATAACCGAAGCTGCCAACGCGAACACAGCAATTTCTGCAATGTGCTTTGTAATTCTATCGTGCTAATATGGCTCGGGGCAACATATCAAACGTAAAATCTAGCCATTAAGCTATTTGCAATTCGCAATCAGCGACACCAGTCTATTACTGTAATTTTTTTTTGCTTAAGCGGTAAGAAAGGTAACAGCAAACAGCATACATTCTACATTATCATTTAAATTAGTTGGCCAAGCTACTATGTCTCTTACGTCTGCTGAATGCATTGCTTTATTAAGCTTGTATTGATATCTGTATTGTTTGTGATATCACGAAAGTACATATGTTCCCTCTTACGGAATTTCTGTGATACCAAATAAACTTCTCCATTTTAAATTTCTACAGAACATCAACATCCGACATTCGACAAGCATTCTCACATTGGAGTGGCCAAGAGTTTCTGTGCTAAGGTTCAAACAAAACCATCTGATCTGGGAGCTCAGGAGAGTGACTTGTGTGTCACTGTGACACTCTTGCCCACAAACAGTGATGCCATTTTCTCTCAGTAGTACCTATTACCTTGCCCTTGTGAGCTCCTAATCAGAAACGAGATTATAAAATAGATCACGAAATGCAGCATGGATACAATTCAACATTGCAAGCATTAGCAAACGTCCATCCAAAGAAGTGACTGAACACCTTCTAATAGTGGATATAGAATGAATAAAAGTGCAAGAAGGGTCCATTGCAGTCCAAGAAAACCAGCAGAGTGGTGATAAGATAATATCGTTTTTGAATGTTTCAAGCACCTCAATCAGAAGAACATAAAAGCTGCCCTTATTACTTTTGGATTTTTCTTTGAATAAAAAGTAGTGGTGCCTTTGCAATAATCATGCAGTACTCAACATAGAGTGTCACAAGCATCTTATGACTAAGGGAACCAACAATATACAATCCCAACTGCACCTATTAGCACAGTCCCTTTTCTTCCAACAGTGATTACAAATAACATGGTCAGTTGAAGAAAAAATACGATTTTATGAAATAATTCATCAATAATAAAAATAATTTAAAATTGGTGGCACCAACCTAGACATTGTAACTTCAGCATTCTAGGTAATACTACTGAACTCTATTGAGAAAGGGCATACGTATTCTGGGTGTTTTTCTGCCACACGCCCAGTGTGCTTTCCTTGAATTTTTATCGAATGCCCAGTAGTGAGGTCCAGAACTGTTTGTGCACTGTGGGACGCGATACCGTCCTGGGTAGAAAAGTAGTGTGTGCAAAACTTTTGAGAAAGGAAGCACAAGAAAACTAGATGACTATTGCTGTGTACCAAATAGATGCTCTAAACATCATTATGTAGTTCCTCTTGAAAGATAAGTGACTGCTATTGCCAGAGGCTCAGTAAGTATTTAAATAGGGAGCAAGGTTCTACATTGCTGTGAGTGTGTACCCTAGAGATATCCCATTCATCTGTGAATTGTTTTTTCCATCACATACAAGGCCACACATTGTGTAATGGTCTCACCGAACCAAAAAAGAAAACAACCGTACTTTACCCAGGTATATTCAGTTTGTAGTGCTCGGTGTTATGATGATAGCTGTTATGGCTACTTCAAGAACCAATAATCTTACAACCATAGAACTGACAAAATTATTTTCAGAGGTCAAAAAAACTGAAAGACGTGAAATGCAGCTCTCATGTTAATACGCCACAGTCAAACCCCACGCAAACCGCTTTCACGCATAACAAACACTATCAATGAAAAGCTACGCACGCGCACGTGTACGCTAAACGGCAAGAATTATTTAACTATGGCCCTGCAAGTTCCCGAGGAGCAGGGAACCTGCAAGCATAGCACACAACAAACAGTGACATACCTGACAAGGTTGGTCATGGCAAGAATTTCAGGGTCATTTTTGTAGGGCTTTGCCTCCTGGGAGTCAAAGGGGTTGATGCCACTCTTCATGAGCATGTTGGCCAACACAAGGTACTTGAGACAGGTGGTCCGCCGCGGGCTGCCCGATTCATCATAGTTTTTGAATGCTTCAAAGAAGTCTGTGTGTGCACGCTCATACTCGGCCTCACGCAAGTGCATCTTGCCACCACATTCACGAATCACACCCATGATCAGCGGATGCGGGATTGCAGACTTGATGTGCAGCGACTGCTCGTACAGCTTCTTCAGTTTCTTGTTGTTCTTCTGGGCCGTGTACATTTGGATCTCCAGCGCATAAATCTCCAATAACTGTGTCCCCTTCTTCAGGTCATCACATCCATCGTCGGTCTGCCACACACACGCAAAAAAGAACCGTGAACACTCATTTAACGAGTGGAACACAGGCTCTCACCAGACTGTATCAACACTGCAATGCGATTGCCACTTTCACATGATAGATGGCCTCTTGATTATGAAACATGACACCAAAACATGTTTGACTGTATGCGGCAGATGAGCTCTACGACGCATCATAATTCCAACTGAATCTCTGAATTCCGATCAGGGTGGATGGTGCATGGTATGCAACATTGCTCCCACATATTACCAAAACCACATTTACACGCCTCAGTGACTTGACACTGCAGATTGAATATGGCTTCTGTGCAATAATTTTCAAGGAGCCCAGCAGTTCAATTAGGTCTCCTTATTTAAAACCATAGTGTTCCTACTGAAATTCCCATTTTGATTGGATATAACAAGTGGTGAGAATCAACCCACGAACTGAGTGCAATAGCGCACTTATTATAAATCAATAATACTTCATTGATCTACCAATATGAGGTGTAAATATCTCACTTGGCATGACTGGTGCAGCTGCTTCAGAATTTTCGCCAGTTTGTTGAACTCATTTCGGTCAAAGTAGAGCTTCCCCAGCTTTGTGTTCGTCTTGAACCACAGTCTATCATTCTTTGCATCTTTCAGGGCCTCAAGGGTTGTTTCATAGAACTCCTGCAGTAGCTCCATCTACGAATGAAACAGTTATTAACACTGTTGCAACGAAAAAACTTAACGTAAATATTAGGCAGCAACATTTCTCCTAATTCAGTTCATGAAAGAAAGTAATGATGTCTTCCTACCCTTGAAAACAAAATAGATTTGGGAAAAAGCTAGAACTTAAGGGAAGAAGAATACAAAACGAAAGATGTGTGTGGTGCTTATTGGCACAAAGGCAAAGTGTGTCCAAAGAGCATATAGCTGGTGTAGATAAGCTGACAAGATAAAAAAATGTTACTAGTGGGGAAATGAGGCAAAATCACAAAACTAGTTACTGTAAGGTTTGTAAAATTTTAACCCTTTAGGGTCGAAGGCATACACGTATGTCATCTTTCAAGACAGTAAAAGGGGTATATATTTAAAACACGTGCCTTTAAAGATCCTTTCTTTTACTTGGCACGTGCTGCCACACTATGTGAATACACAAAATATTTTCTTTATTTTTTTTTTAAATGCTTGAACACAGCAGTGTGCCGACTAGTTTCGGCTTTTTTCTTCAGCCAGTTCTCACTTGTGCTTGCAAAGTCTATGGCTTTCCGGTTCAGAGTCTTTCAAAAGGTGACCAATTTCTTGATCTTGTTTATTGCTCTCCAGTACGAAATTGCGCGCGCTTACGTGCATGTGCCAAGTGACACAATGATCTCCTATTTCCGAGATTTACAAAGCTGCTTCCGTTTTGTCGGTGACAAAACAAAGGGTTATTAAAGGTTTCGAACTTGTTTTCACTCTCCGTATGCACTCACAACTACACAGCTTTTTTCAGTGCACTCTGCTTTCTCTCCGCAAGTGAGTCTAGCAGTGATGCTTCAAAATCGCTACTCGAATGCCAAATCAAAATCTGATTCAGTAAATGTCAGACCATCACCCGAAGAAATTCAAGTTAAGACTGAGATGTTGATATGTGAGCAGCACTTCGAACGTGTGCATAGCGAGAAAAAGCTGACTAGATGAAAAGTGGCTTCTACTCCATCCAAGTTTGATTTGATTGATTGATTGATATGTGGGGTTTAACGTCCCGAAACCACCATATGATTATGAGAGACGCCGTAGTGGAGGGCTCCGGAATTTCGACCACCTGGGGTTCTTTAACGTGCACCCAAATATGAGCACACAGGCCTACAACATTTCCGCCTCCATCGGAAATGCAGCCGCCGCAGCCGGGATTTGAACCCACGACCTGTGGGTCAGCCGCCGAGTACCTTAGCCACTAGACCACCACGGCGGGGCTCTATCCAAGTTTCCAATTAACACTTCTTGCACCTATTTTTGGACACCTGTGAGCTACACAGATGTTTATTTCAACCCATAATTTTTTTTCACAGTACTGTAGTTTGTCTTTTTGTAAGAATTGATCTTGCTATTACTGACAAATAAATTATGTTCATGAAGCAACACAAACTTCTTTTTATTAGCTTTACGGACACCCTAAAAATTTTAGACAATGCTTTTCTTAAATATATTCGTCTAACCAATTTAATTCAGCAATACAAATTTTTGGGATGCACTTTGCACAAAAATCGACCCTCAGATGTTTAAGTATTAATGTGATGACACTGATTACTGAAGTGTTCCATGGACAAGATCAGCCAACGAAATATAAAGGTGGGATTAAGGAGAGAAAATGAAAGAATGCTCGAAAATTATTTAGGGCTGCCAACAGATAGCATTATTTAAAAATCGACTAATTTCTAAACTGCAGGGGCCCTTTATCCAGCTTCTATAGAGTAAGACAAAAATTTGAGCTATGCAGCTGGGCATGTCATTATAAGCATATTACCTTTTTCTAGAGACACGCGATTGCTGAGGATCCAATGCATCACACACACACTGACCTGCTTCGAGGTGGATATGTAATCCAGGATTGAGTTGATTGATTTTTCCGAGTAATTTCTTGTCACTGCACTTTTGATGTAAGTGAGCAGCTGTTTATACCTTGTCATCATCTCTTCATACTTGCCCTGCGTATGAATGAAAAGAGAAAAAAAAAAAAAAAAAAAGATTGCTTAACATGACCACGCAAGCAATTCTTGCTGCAATATGCCTGTGCAAATCGGGAAGGCTGGTCAAGATTCACACATTAGACACATCATTACAATGTGAAAATAGGTCTGCATGACTGGCTGCCCTTTGTGAAGAAAAAAAAAAACAACAACAAAAAAGGTGTGGGTGGGGGGGAGTGTAAAAGAGCCAGCAATACGAAGATGTAAATGTGTGTACTCAGTGTTTGATAAAAAACTATCAAAAGCTGTAGTTTAAACTTTACTTAAAGATAAGCATAGTAATGAGCATTTGCTACAACTGCCAATTAAATTACTTTTTTTTTTGCACATGAAGCCAGAATTTCAACAAACATACAACTACAGATTTCCATCCTCTTTCAAATTTCATTTCCACTCAGTTCAGTATTTCCTAAACAAAGGACGGAAACCTATTCTGAAACATCTCAGGTATGCATATGAAGGGGCACGCAATCCAATGAATCTAAGGGCTGGGTAGCCAGTTCTGAAGCTCTGTTACTAAGCAGCCACCTACATCGATATTTATATTTTGCAATGATACTAGGAGAAACATCACTTACCAGCTTGAAGTTGATTTTTATCATCTGTTTAAGTGCCTTGAATCCCCACTCTCCCTTGTCATTGTGTTCCAAGTCCAAAACCTAGGAAACATCAGAAGCGCGAAAGACAGTTAAAGGACACCTCCAATCGCATATGCACGAGATATCTAGAATAAAGTAGTTGTGATTGCTCTCACCTTTTGGAAGCTGACAAGAGCTGACATCGGATCATCCTCCTTGAGTGCTTTCGAGTTGTAATATTGGTTTTCCAAGTCGACGTCTGGCTCCGAGTTACTGTCCTCCGAATATTCCTACACGTTGAAAGAAAAAGCACAACCATGAGGGTACTACAACGCGGAAAGATGCCTGCCAAATGACAACAAACTACAGGTTACGAGTGGTTGCGCTCGTCTTGTGATGTCTGGAGAACTGATCTGAGGCAATGAGTACAGGTCCAACACACCATCGATAACCTATCCACACAAGAAACTAAAGGACGGTGATGTGTGCTGTTGCAGAAATAAACAGATGCCAAGCAAAGAGGTACACGCCCAAAAGTGCACATCCATCAATTCATTCGTTTGAACGATGGGAGATTGACATAATACAGACCTTGAGATGATCGATCTGGATAAATTAAACACTATTTCACAATGCCAATAATACGGAACGACTGGCATGAACTTCAAATATCGTTAACATACTCCAGAGAAGAGAAAGAGTTCGCACACTGTCAACACACAACGGCCCATGCAGAACACCGGCAAGGCACTAGGCCTAGCGCAAACGACTGTTTACCAGTCATAGGTCTAGGAAGAAAAGCACGGAAAACAATAGCATGCGTGACTTTGACACCGTGAGTGTTTCTAGAGAAAGGTAAAGAATGTAAACTTCAATGACACGGACACATACCAAATCATAGTCCTCTTCATCGTCGCACATGAAGTCATCCTCAGCGTCCGACATGTTGACTACGACATCAGCGAAACACAGCGGCACAAAGTGAAAGTTTACGGTACGGAAAATTCGGCATGTCTACATGTGTCAAATAAGACCATTTCTGCTGTCCACCCATCTGCTGAACACCCATTTGCTGCTGTCAAAAATTTGTAGTAATTTCGTGCTTTCGACTTTTCCGAATCTACTTTTATTGATTTCATATTTCATGAATTTACCTGTTGAAAGCTCGACAGTTCTCTGTAAACATGAACGCTTTTGCTTGAAAACAAACAAGGTCTTCTTTGTCCTGCTTTTGCGTTCGTGATCAAAGCCACGGCTAAAACCCAAGCTCAAACCATGCACGACATGTCGCGATGCGTCAGCCGTTCACCTCATTCATTGCCTTAATGATCGTCTACAGACTTGACAGTGATGCACCAAGATATTGCGCAGCAAAGCATCAAATCTAACGCTACTGCATGAAGCTCGCATCTTTCGCTGAATACTTCTGAGCTCTCATCACGTACCTGAATAAATTTATGCATATACACGGAAGAGTACATACATTTGCCCTTTGAGGTGAGCATATATACAAGCTAAACACATTTTCCTGTAACTGTTCTAATGCAGCTTGGTAGCCACCCAACCGTGTGCGCCGATCAGTGCAGTAGTTCAGTTGATAATAGAACTAATAAAATTCTCACGGCACCTTTCGGAATCATTTGCTCCACCACATCTTTTCATCTTCGTTACACTTCCCATTCGCAAACAGTGCGTCATGCCACCGATATGTTAAAGCTTTCCTTCTTAACACCTGAAGGATTGCATTGTGGAATGTGCAATTAAAGAATTAACATGCAGTGTTAAACCAAGAATATGTTACCATATACTAGGCAAAGTGCCTTTTACTGAAGTAACAATGATGATGGGCATCAATATTCGTCAAGAGGCACATTTATTTAAATTTTTTTTATGCTGCTGTTCCAAGTACGATAGTATAAGCACGGTAATGTATTAACGGTGCTGTGCACATAGAAGTCCCCAGAAACCAACATGCATTTTGAATGAATAGACACACGTTTAACTATACGAGATCTTGACAGTTCTGTCTCTCTCTCGGGCACTCACACACACAAAAGAGAGAGAGGGAGGGGGGCTGCATGGACTGCAGGCAATGTGCAGCGCAGTAACAGGGAAAGCTGGAAGAGTGCCCATTCTTAACTCCCTAAGGGCAACCAAGTACACCTGCACGGTAATGACTATGCCATAAATCATAAGTTTTGTCAAGTAGAGAAGCACCCACTATGCCATTATTCATCAGTTTAGGAATAAGCAAGGTACCCGCTACACATTTGTAAAGCATTTTATGTGCACTTTGTTAATGCTTTAGCTGATGACTAGGAATTACGGCTGAGCATTTCATAGCGGTTCAAAACTCGTAATTACACTTGTTGCACAACTGGCATTGCGTGATGCCTGGTTGTTATCTTTTTCTTCTACCACGCTATATTAAATATGCTGATGCAATTAATTGCCTGACATAAAGCCTATGTAAGCTCTTTTTGTAAAAGAGTTCCAAGCACCAGTATAGCTTTGTGGTCAAACACTTGAGAGCCATGTAGAGGGCTCGGGTTCAAATCACACTTGATTGCAGATTTTTTTTCCCTCACTTTTCACCATAGTGGTTAAGGACACCGGAAGGGGCAGACACCTAGGGCATTGCAGTGATCTCACAACAGCTGTAAAACAATTTGTGCTTTTAAAGCTCAGCTTATTATAGGTGACCTGGTGGAGTTCGAAATAAAAGTTATAACACAAACATTGACTAATAGTGATCATGATCAAAGAATGCTACAGGCTCAACTAGTGAGCATGCAGTTTTCACATTTTACCCTGGCTTTCTAGTGCGGTTGTTCAGTATATAAAGCAAGAAATACTATTATTACTTTTCATATCTCTAGCATTCTGAATCTCAATCATTTCTGAATCAATGTCTATATGAATGCTGGCAACTTGAAAACAATGCAACTTTGAAGAATGAAGTAACTTACCTTTATGCATATTAAGCCTTGATCAACAATGTGCTGGCATCAGCCCAGCTGACAGCCAGTTCAGCATTAAATAATTATGCATAACTGACCCAGCACAATGATTCTGTTGCTGTGTGGCGAACTCCCGATGGTCAATCCTTTCTTGCTTTGCCAGAAATGCAAATACCAAGTACTTTCCAGATGCATTTCTATAGCACCCTCATAACTACAAACGTCACTACGCACGAAAATTGGTCTTCATAAATGAAGCGAATTGGTGCAACGTAACTTGCCCTGCTGAAGTAAACCATAATGAAAAGTAAAAATCAATGCTGGTAAGAGGCAAGAAGAAGGCTTAGCTAAGATGAGTTTGCAAGTGATGAAATGCTTCTGGTGTTGCATTTTTCGATCTTCTAGTTTGATTGCAAGAAAGAGAAGTAATCACTGTTGCAAGACTGAAATATATTAGTCATTGCATTTCAGCCTTTTTCTGTAGTTTCCAGGCTTGAATTTTGAAACAAAGCAGTTTCAAAGGCCATTCAAAGGTAGCGAAATAGAGAAGCCCCTTTCAAGCGAATTGACATCATAGAAGTTCACCAGTTAGTGTTACTGAACTGTGGCATCTACTTTGACTGGGAGCTGATGTTTTTAGATATCTTGTTGTTCACATAATAAAACAAATGCAGTTTTGATTTTGATGCTGTCTTGTACTTGTCATAGTACAGTATAGGGATAGAGTTGATGTATGCTTGTTAACACCTGGGTGTAGTAGTACTATTACTGAAAATTCTCAGATGAGCTAGAGATGGGATTCTTAAGCAGACCAAACTTCACTACTGCTTGAATTCAGTCCTACCACTGGTGGATGTATTACATGCTTTATTTTCTTGCACATTATCTGTACAAGAGTTAAAAAGAGTTAAAAAGAACTTGGAGCTCATGTTGGGAGAAAGAATACTAATTACAGTCTGCACAGGTGGCTTCATGGCAGTGCTTCACAGCTGTGCAAGGAGGCTAGTTTTGTGCCAGTACAAGAGGATTGCCATGGAGCTAGCCTGCTTGCATCAAAACTTTGTCTGAAAGTAATCTTATTTCTCCCACAATTTATTCTAAAAATGTGAAGGTGATTCTGAAAAATGTTGTATTAGAAATGAATGTAAGTGTAGCATCGACAGAGAAGAATGAAGAACATCGCACATGAGTTAAATAAAAAATATTTGATAATCACAGCATCAATGTGTATTCAATTAGGAAGTCTATAGCTTCTAGAGAAATTTACACTTCACTAAGGTTCACTGGTCATTCCTCGAAGCCATCTCCTCGCAGCATTCACAGCTGTGTTGAAGGTGCATGCGGCAAGGTGTGTTCGTGATAATTGCAGTAACAGCGTGCCCGCTTCCGCGAGCATATTGGCATCGGTGAGGCTCCTCGTTGCCTCCTGAATGCTGAAGTGCTTTTCTGCAGAGTCTTTGTTAGCAATCAGGTGGTCTATGACTGGTCGGTACAGTGGCGTTGACACCACATCAGGAAGAAACCTCAGCTGCAAAATCCTGTTCAACACAGTCTCATCATAGTCGCATTCCGAAATCTGAAGAAAAAAAAAAGGATTAAGAAATTCAAAAGAAATATAAACACTTATTCATTACACAAACTACATATATGCAAAATAACAGGTGGAATCTGATGCTCCTTCTGCTATGAGCTTTATAAGTTCCCCACGTGACAAACTGTCAAACTGTCTAGCAATGCGAAGATGACATTGATCAGCATTCTTCAAGTTGCATGAAATTCACTAAATCAACCCGAAAATTAACGATAAGGACAGCACCTATCGACATGCACGGTTAACTCAACAAGCTAAAACATAACTTCTTTTTCTATTCTAATGCTACTTGTTCATTGCACAAATTTGACTAAGAGATCGTATCTTATAGCTAACATCACAAATTTGTGCAATATGGCTGCTTTTCTGGCTGATTTACAAAAGATATTTCATTCACGAGTGCACGAAAGAAAGGGAATGGATTAAGAGGTCTGTTTTTGTTATATCAAATTGATGAGGCCAAGGAAAACATAAAAGTAATTATTTGTCATTTTATTCTGACCACCATCGTTATGTGGCTGTGGTGGCAGGGCACTGAACCTACAGCCTATGCTCATTAAAGAGACAATTAGTGTTAGAGGGGACTTGGAGACAAGTGCCAATACCACTCTACATGGATGACTTGCTCCTTTTCAATGCAAATAGTTTTAAAATAAGCCGTTATGGCCCTGTCATGGTGCCATATGATTGCGAATTTCACGAAACTAGGAGACATCTGTTTCAGAATGGTTAATCCTATTATAACAGTGAGGAAAGTGGAAGTGTCAATAAGAATGAAAATTGTCATTCTTCTCACCTTATCAACATGCTTCAGGTATGCGACTGCGTCACTATGAAGCTGTGGAAAATCAGTCTGAAGAAACGCTCGAAGTATGTGAATCAGGCTGTTCTTCTTCTCGAACTCGCAGAAAATATAACGGCAACACTGGAACAAATAAAAAAGAAAGATAAGAAATGGTTTTAGGAAGCCAATATTTTTCACCTAAACGAGATGCACACTACTTTCATGAACTATGGCAAAACGCTCTCACCAACTAATCATCACACACTTACTTCTAAATTGAGGCTGCAGTTCTTGATTGCAGTTAAGAAGAGGCTTTCGGCTTCATCCAAACCCGATCCCCCCTCACAAACTAAAAGCATCTTGCCTATCAGTTGAGTCCAAGGATTCTTTTCTGGATCCCTGAAAAAGAAGTGTAAAAGAGAATCGAGAGTAAATATAAGAAAGGAATAACAAGGAATGTTGTTACTAAGTGGCTAGAAACAAAGCGATGTCTTTCTACATATTACCCCATGTTGTTTGTACTAATAGAACGTTTGATTGTTTAAAAATTGCAGAATGTGAATTTTTGACAAACAGAAATATCACACACCCCCAGTGTTTTCTGTCGTGTTTGTAGTGTCTATTGACATAGGGATCTGGTGGACATTAAAAAAAAAAAGAAGTCACAACTTTGCCGCAAAGGAGAGGCAATCAACACGATAACAACAAATTGGAAGGTCACACGCAGAATGGAAAGCGGATTGAAACGTGCCCCGCGTTTCTCACGCACAAATGACGCACGAAATGTACCCACAGGTACATATGCACATGAATAAGTGTCTCAGTTGTTACTTCGCTGTGTCTGAAAAGGGTGCGCTTTTCGCAAACAGAGACTGCAATGATTGCAGTGACCTTAGAGCGCCCGGTAATCACAACAAAATCGTTCCAGGTAAAGCCCGAGGCCAGCCAAGACGTGTCATCCTTCCCTCCTCCCCACCGCGAGATAAGGGCACGCGAGGAAGCGTAGCTCCCCTCCTTTAAGCGCGGCAAAGTACACGTGAGAAATTAGAGGGCACGCCGCCGCGCGATGTGGCGACGTGCGCTCTTTGCACCGTCTTGCTGGTAATGCTGAAAACACCATAACTCCCGCTGAGATGCCTTGAGCAGCGGTAAGTGGCAGATATAAATAGCTTGCTGTTTGAATGGAGAAGGACGTGCTCGTCAGTGGCTCAGTGGTTAACTCCTTGCACTCACGATTGAGAAGACTTAAGGTCGATTCCGAGCAACGGAGTTTTTTTCTGAGTTTTTCTTTCTTGCGTTTTCATATATATAGATACGTATACATATATGGTGAGTGATGCCGACGGCAAAATCCAGCCGAGAGTGTCCATATAATTGCTATCGCAACGAAAACGGCTTTAACAAGCGCATTTTCTTTGTCCTTAAACCTAGCAAGCATATAAGAAAAAGGGAAGAACATTACAGCCATTTATTTACTATATTGATTTTTAAAAAAGCGAGACCACACATCAGGCCTCAGGCAGAAGAGGGCAAGAAGAACTGCACGCATTGCACGGAATGAGAAAAAGAACTTGTGGCATACAAAGTAGTAAAGACAGATAGATCGAAATGAAACATGCCTGCAGAAATCCAGAAAACACTAGGAAATCGAGGGCACTTGTTGAACTGCATGTACAGCCCATACAATTTAACCAGAGTCCTTCAATACTTTCACTGGTCACAAATTTTCAGCGTCACTCTATGGAAGAGCTTTGTGTGCTGCAAGTGGAGGCCGCGGGCGGTGCTGCGACCTCGCTGAGGGAATCGGGCAGATGGCAGCCATATACTGTAGTATGCGTCCTAGCATTTTTCATCGTACATTTGGTGTTGTGCGTGTTGTGCCTGAAGATATGAAAGGTTGCAGCGTACATGCTACATGTCTGGGTGTCGATCCGGTTACAAGGGAAATGACAAGATCTGTACGTTCTAGCTGCCTAGGCATTGAATGACGGGTCCACGACAAGAAACTGGTGGTTTCACATTTGATCGCCCGCAGCTGTGAGTGTGCGAAAAGCAAATCAAAGTGGACGATTGGGCCAGTTGGTAATACATGATCTGCGCTTGTCCTTGTCTTTTTCCCATCGGTGTTTTCTACTGTGCAGTGTACTCTGATAATGCGAAAAGCACTTTGATGAGAGTAAGTTTCTTTGCGTAAACCAGTGGCTAATCAGATGAGTTGTGAAGACGCCATGCGATGTTCCGAAACATTTAGTGGATGCTGTGCAGAGAATCCCCCATGGCCTCCCAACGTATTTGTCTCGTGGAAAAAAGGTCCAGAGCTCGCCCACCTACGAAGCGTAGCCGGGGACCGTGAGGTGAGTGGGATACTGTCGAGCCTACACAGACACTGTGCATGAGCCTCTTTGACACAGCTACCATAAATAATGAGGCAGCTAATGAAGGTGAGCATATGGCCACCTCTTCCTCATTGCAAGCCAATAATGAAAAAAGCTCAACAAGTGAAATGCTCGCCATGCTCGCCATACAGGCACTGAGATGACCAAAAGTGTAAAAGTAAAATGTTAAACAGACAGAGCTACACGCAGCTCCTCACAGCTTGAAAAACTCGAAGTACACATGTGTTATTTGGAACAGAAACCTCAGCGATACCAATGGAAGCTTGCTAGAGTGATGGCACAAGAAAGGATGAAAAAACAAAAAAACATGCACACACACACACACTCTAAAACTTGCACAAGCTGTAAAAGTGTGAAAAGTTAATTTTTGATATCAATGCATCATGAGCATGAAAAGATAATTTCTTGCGTCACATGTTGACACTGCCTGTGCAGGATGCAGTTGGTCGATTTTCACATGTGATGAGGCATCTGAGCCTTCTGCCTAAACAGTAAAAAAATAAAGATGGAAAGGTAAAACACAGCATGAGGAAGCTACACAACCATGTGAAGGACTGGAAAACTACATCGCATGAACAGCCAAACTTTAAATGCGCTATGGCATCGTAGTTATAAATAAACACACACAAAAAAACATAAGAACCAGGCAAAAGTCGCATGAAGTATTCCTTGATCCTCGTCACCCGCTGAATTCAAAGCAGTGATTCATTCAAGCAGGGCGCTGGTTAGATGAATACGAGTCTATTTTACGATATCATTGTATATAGAAACACTGAATGCATATATGGCCTGAAAACTTAGATATGCGCTGTCAAGAGTTGCAACTACTGCCTTCCGGAATGCGTTAAGACTTGCCAGAGTCCTTGAAAACTCTGGATCGTCTGGAAATATTCACTAAATGCTTCAGGAAAAAAGAGAAGCATGCTTTTAATGCGATAGCATATTTGACAGTGGGAGCAGCAAGCATTTGTTGCCATTGAATTTCTAGCTTCAAGGCTTCATTCGACACTAAATTTCACTGTATTAGAGCCTCCTCAAATATCCTTCAGGGTTACATCAATCTCAAAATGTAATAAATCTTCACGGGCACATTTAATCACAATTCGCAGTTCTAACGCGTGCCGTACCATTGCAGTACCGGGGCCGCTCTAATGCCATGGCGCAAACGAGGTTGCCCCTAGTGTTTGCTTCTCTTTCTATAGTATCAAACTTTCATCGAAGCTTCATGACCAGCAAAAGTATTGAAGGACTCAGGTTTAACTTCACTTTAACGAATGACCTGAACAGGCAGAGTATTTGAACTGTAGTTCTTTGTATAGAAAGATCTGCAATGCTCTCATTTCAGATATAAACTTCACGTTCAATTAACCAATGACTATAATAAATCAGCAACACAATAGAAAAAAAAAGAGGAAAGTAGCTTCCGTACAATTCTGATGTGGAATCCAGAGGTTCACCACACTGAAGGAGCTTTCCAAGGACAACAAAGCCTGACTGTGTGCTGCAGCGTTGAAGGAGTTCATCAAACATGGCCTGCCTCTTGTCACCGTCCAATTCAGTGCATTCGTCAAGCTATGAGAAAGCATGATAACGCAAGAATGTGTCATTCTCAAGAGAGTGCAGGATAAGCAGCATGTCGTCTCTCAAACAGGTTAAAATGCATTTGAAATATAAAAATAACCAAACCTGTGTGATATATTATGCAAGGCATGCAAACTAACGAAGTGAAAGCTATCTGTATTCATACAGCTACTACTGTTTTCCATTGATACCCCTCACTCCCTTTTTTAGTTAATTCAGCCAGTTGTCCTTTGAAATATCAGTTAAACAATCAGATTTTATCACATCATCATGGTTGAGATGAAGGTTGACAAATGCAGCCTGAAATAGCGTTGCAGCACTCACCTCGTAGTCTGGCCACTCGGACCAGATTAATGTCTGCACTTGAAGGAGCAGTAGAAGGTTCTCATCGTCAGCATTCAGCGAAACATTCTGAAATTTACGCAACGTATAGCCTAAATTATCTCCAAAGCCTGGCGTGAAAAGTGGACTTAACAAAGCCAATAATTAAACAACTTCAACATAAACACCAGTACAAGGAAAGAATATGAAAACTTAGCACAAATGCTTACGCTTTTGCCAAGCTGTAGAATAACAGGTGAAAGTACCAATCAGGTGGCGTAAAGGAACTATGAGATGTGCCAGTGAAAAACGAAAATTCTAAAAAAAAAAAAGCCCAAGTGATTCATTTATTCATTAGCAGGTTTCACAAACTTCGCCAGTGAAACCTCTATGAAAAACGAAAACAAAAAAATGCATATTACCGGCTTTTGTAATTCTACAGACATCAGCATTAGTCAAACTACACATGATGAGATTAAGTATCTCAAGGCATGTGGCTTTATCCCACATTCCCCATCTCCTCCCACTCTCCCGACAATCTAGACAAGTTATTATTATAAGATAGCAGCTGTGGGCCTGAAGAAGCAGAAGCTGGATGCAAAATCCAAATATTCTGCAAAATCTTATTTTCTTAGTGAGACAAAAGTTCAGAATCAACTGTTATTTGCAACAAGCAGCAATAATTAGAGCTAACAACAGTCAGAGGCATTTAGATGCTTGCTTCTTTAGAGGGCAAATACCCATCGTGAATGAAAACCCTCGAAATCTAATGATTACCATTACCAAGAAGCTTTAGATGGCAAAGTGAACAGTCAGACTTTCTCACTATCAGGTTATTATTCCTTTCTACATTTGGCACTAGTGTGTATCTTCAATGCGAAATTTAGGTTTTTAATACATAATCCTGTTACACCACTATGCATGAAGGCTTTGTTGGGGAGGAGGCAAAGAAATGGTTGTGCGATGGTAGGGATTGGAGATGCTACTGCAGAAGCGTCCGCCAACAATTGCAAGCATGGTCTAATTGAAGCATAATTGAAGCACAATTTTATCAATTATTAAATCAGAAGTTGGTTTTATGTGACATTCTTGGTAAAAGAAGGTATAAAAAATACAACAAGAAAGATAATGGAATGACTACTGTATAGCACGCTATCTGAGATACTATTACTATTCCTAAAGTCACCATGTCCTCAATCGCATTTTGCACCATGAACCTCTTCAACAAAAATTAATACAGCTTCTAAAAAAATTGGCCCCGTATCTGCATGTTTCTGCAGATGTCGTCGAAAGACGATAGTCTTGCGTGTGGAGAGAGTGAACAAGACATTTATTTGATGTTCTGCGCAAGAAAATTGGTGAGAGGTATTCTGAAGGCGCTGCGTTAGAGTGCCTTGAGCAGGCAGCGGAGGCGAACAAGCACATCAAGTCACGTCACACGTGAGACATAAGCGCCACCTGGCAGTTTTCTTAGAAAACAAAGCGCGTGGCTCTGAGACAGGTGTGCACGCCCATCTCAGAGGTGATAAGGTGTAGCACGCAAGGCGACGGGTAGATGCCACCACCATCTTGTCTTAGCAAAGCGTTGGAAACACTGCCCCTTCCGTGCAAGCGTTGCATGGTCAGCGCAGTGTGATAAGCGCTACGGTCCTTAAAATTACTTATGTATGCCTTTTCTAGTAAAAGACGCACATGTAGAATATATACGTATTGTTATTGTGCCCCAGACATGCACAATAATTACTTTTTAATTGACAATTGCACGAGCATGAATGCTCAACCTTGAGCAATATTGGTGGGCGCTGCGGATGGGGTCGGCCGTTTCAAGTACCCGATGCCATTAAGAGTGGACGGACGGACGGACGGACGGACGGACGGACGGACGGACGGACGGACGGACAGACAGACAGACAGACAGGCAGACGGACAGACAGGCAGACAGACAGACAGACAGACAGACAGACAGACAGACAGACCAAAATTTTTGCGTCGAAGGTCCCCAAGAAAGACTATCGTCTTTAAAAAAATGAAGGACAAGACGAAGGAATCAAGGTACAGATGTCGATATAACGAGATCATAGATGATGCAATGTCATGAGAAAAATTAAATCGTATAAGGAGATTACAAGAAGAGAAGTAAGTTTTAATAGAGACACCATCATTAGGTAAAGAGACAGATTAGGAACCAGTACCTTCTCAAGTATCTCCAGCACCTTGAGGCGCACATGAATTGATACGCTGCTGTCAAGACAGAAAGGTCTCAGCAGGTCGAGTACCATGTCTCCAACAAACACATCATCACTGAAAAGTGAACAAAAGCACTTGCTGATACTTTCCTTTAGGAAGATGGCAGCTGGTATGGTAAGGCAGCCTACATTACAAGATACTAGTTCCTTTTTCTAACATCTGCTTTACATTAGGCAGGATTATAGCTAGCTAAGATTGAAACAGAATAAATACTACATGAACATGCTATGCTACTACTGATGTCAGGGAAACGGAGTTGAAAAATATTACATAACTGTGAATGCATATCAGTGACAGCTTCCTGCTAACTGACCGTCTGTATTTATTCTTCCTACAAAGCATCTCTCTTTGCAATGCCCCAAGCCTTCGTAGAGACGCTCTCTGATGAACTAAAGAGAAGCCGAAAACACACTTTTGTGTCAGTACTGGAATGCAGTGCAACCTCAGTGCTGTTGAATGTGTGCTTAGTGGAACAACAGTTTTGCGGTAACTTGTCATCGTTGCCAAAATAATACTTGCCTTTCTTCGAGAACTTGGCGAAGAATACGTTCCAGGACTTCCTCAGGTGTCATCGAGTCGAACACGTCGTGCAACTTCTTTTCTGGATTTCTGGTACAACAAAAGGCACAAAGCAAAACATTTTTTTGCAGGACATATGAAGTAGCTCTATCACATATCACATGTGATAGAGCTCCTCCAAGCTTAGAGTAAGACAGAGAATACACGTAACAAGCTGTGATGAGGCTGTGACCACTATCCTCCCAAGATGTCTGAAAACAACAGGCAAAAATGTTCCCTATTGTGTGTTCATTTCATAGCGATGACAGAAAAGTGAAGGGCGTTTGAAGGATTACAAAATGTAAATGAGCTGTCTAAAAGCCTGCGTCCATACAGCAAAGTGACGATTCGGTTAACAAAGAAAGTGAGACAAACATACATACAACACTGCATGCTTGTTTGTGTTTTTTTTTGTTGCATTGCCATGCACTGCAAGTTAACTGTAAAATAGTGTTTAATCCATCATGTAGCGTGCTAGACTGCCGTGACTCCCCTTGTGTCACGGTGGTTTTGTAGTAAGTAAAGCAGGGGGAAAAAAGAAAGAAGATATCAAGCCAGGAATTTGGGCCATGAAGGTACTATCCCCGCTTGCACTGTGAATGGGCCCATATATGCGGCATTGGGTAATTCAATGAAGTGCTAACTGCACATAAGCCTTTAGCAATGAAGCCATTTTTCCTTCAAAAGACAATTAGTAGCCTGTAAGCATAAATGGCTTTCTTTCTTCCGTCTGCTATTGGAGCTAACTGAACTTGTTGACTAAATGACATAAACTTTCTATAAAAAATTCTAGAACACTTGTCACTACAGTCAACGTTTAGACAAGCTGTCCTGTCCTCTTCAAGAACACTTGTTGTGAGAGAGGGTACAAAGAATGCATATGCATTAATGTAGGCATTTACAGTCTATAAGAGGCAAAGTCCGCATGTTCAAACATCGGCACTAAATTAGGAGACAAATTTCTGTGACAATGAAGGGAAGGCTACGGAACCAATGTGGGTGTGTGCCGCCACTGAGGAAGATAATCTCACAAATGCACCTGTATTTTCTGCATGAAGATAATAAAGAACAACATTATTTTCTACGGGATGACGTTTATGAAGAGGTGCTGCACGAACCAAGGAGGTATGAAAATTTGTTTTGTTTCATGAAGTGTCATTTCGCGTTCTTGCACTTCTGAGAACATCACACGTTTTAGGCGCACCTCACAGTCAAAATGGCGTCTCCGTCTCAAGGTGAGTACTCGTCCCCCTCCAGCTAAACTGACAATTCGCCAAAGGAGCTTGTGTCGAATTTCATTCCCAAATTTATTTATTTATTTATACGGCACTGCTAGCCTCTAGCTGAGGCTGTAAGCAGGAGTGGGTGTAACAGGTACAAAATAAAGTGAACAAATAAATTAAGATACAACACTCGTGGCATAAGAAAATGAAAAAAAAAAAAAAGCTGTGTAAGTGGACATGGCAAATTCTGTGCAGTGGTAGTATTCGAACACCACCGCCATTCGGAAAGGGAGTCTAGCCGAACTACTTCACAGCGGAGTACATGTGCAGTAGCTCCGCCATCGTAGCTTTCCCTTCATTGCCACAGAAAGTTGTCCCAGAGTATTGCAACACTATGAGTTAAAGAATTCCCCATCTCTTCAAGCTTTCATCTTTTCTTGAAATTGTGCATTCACTTTTTTTAGAGTATACTTTTTTCTCGTGCAAATTATAATTTTCTGAAATTACAGAAATGAATTCTCAAGATTTTTTTGTGCATATAATTCCCAACCTGAGCTGTTCTGAAGCGAGCAAGATCGAATCCGAGTATATGTCTGCAGGTTGCTTGTCCACTGTGTTTGGTGGGCAGCAGGATAGCAGGGATTGCAACAGGCCAGGTGTGGTTTCCGACATGGCACAACGAAGTAGCATGGCTTCCAACTGTGACAAAAGCAATCATAACGCATTTATTTAGCACCATGTTACTTGTTAAAGGGTCATCGAACAACCCCGATGTCCAAAAATTTCTATTAAGAGAAATATGCACACTTTTGCTATATAAACATGCTGCTGCAAGAATTTTGTGAATATGTGGTACTATAATAAGGAAGTTACTAGAATTAAACTACCCGTTTCAGCCAGTTTCAAATTTTTCCACTGTGCTCGCCACCCTTCTCTGCCATAGGGAGGGTGAGGACAACTAGCCCATTGTCGTGACTCTGCCCACTGCGGCATTGTGACATAACGTCTGTGATACATCATCGGCGCACAACCAACGATCGAGCGGGACTTCCCCCACATGAGCACGTACCACGGCAACCAGGGCAGAAAACACAGAGCGAGGAACGCTTTTTCCCTCACACTAGTAGTGGACGCCTCTTTAACTCAGGGACTTTCGCTCTGGCAATACCGCTTCTCCTGGAGCCTCGGGCTTTACAAAATGGCAGAGGGCAGCACAGAAAACTGGAAATGCGGACTGCATAGCTGAAACTGCTTCACCGAAGGGCCAAGGCGCTGTTTCCAAGGGCAAAGAACCAATATACGAGGTCAGTGGTGTGCAATATTACCGATGGACAACTTTTGTCCGACTGCGTGTACGAGGGGGATTAGTCAGGCGAGAGAAACAGGTGCGCAGTGCTGTCAAATGTGATAAATGTGAGGCAAATGTGATCGCCGCGGTCCAATGTATGAATCGACAAGCATTTTTCAGGGGTGTAAAAAAGAAAGCTGGAGCCTGTTCAGTGGTCCTTAGAATCTAACAATACTGGCTGCCACAACTGTTCATGTGTGTAGTTTAAAGAGGCTACCATTACTATTGGCACGTGGTTCTCTGCTCATTATGAGTCACGAGTGTATGTGTTCACAATAGCAGAGGACGGACCTACGCATGAAGCTCGATGCAATTCAACTTGCCTTCTGTGGAATGCCCCGTGAAAGCTCAAACTCAGTTGCATAGCTCTGAACTACAGGATTGCTGGGGTCAACAGCTTCGTCCAATACTCCGTCTGCTATCCTCTGCAAGTGTGACAGGTAGCTCTGGAGGGTTTTCGCAGCATCTTTCCATTCCTCTTCGGATCCACTGAGAAAAGAAATGTGCAAAAGTTATCACATAGAGCTAGGATATATCCGAATCAAAAAAGACAAAAAGCCCTGAGTGGCCAACATTAACTTGCCAGCATGCAATTGCAATGTGGACAAAGTCAAACAAATCGGAACACATATTAGTGCTTTGAAATTCCTAGAGGAATGAAAGGAACTGCATGTGATGTCAGTGCACGCTTTACAATTGCCACTAGGTGGCCACATTGGTCGTTGTAATTTACTTTCAGAGCACATTTGCCAATGCAGTGCTTAAAAGTTGCATCACCTGCCAGAGACAGGATAACAAAACCTGTTTACTTACATTTTGGGTATCTTGTCGACGTGATACTGCTTCGAAAGTTTCAGGCACTGCCTCACGACATCTAGGCGTATTCTTCGGCTGACCTGCATGCAGAAATGCGACTGTTGGCAGTGGTTTGAACAAACTACAGCAACCGAAAATTTAGAAGAATTAAAAAAAGCAAAGGGTTCAGTTTCGTAGATCTGAGTTTCACTTTTGTGGGCAGATAAATTTTACACAGCACAGATTGGTCATATAAATTTTATTACTTGGTTTAAGGCGGCCAAGTAGATATCCAGTCATATGGACTCATAGTGGGTGATGGTAGGGGAAGAATACTCCGACAGACAATTCATTCACACACAAAAGAAGAAATGACAATACTAAGTTATTACTACTATAACTAAAGTAGTGTATCAAGCTTGTGCGAATACTGAATTTTAGGTTCGAAGCGAATTCGAAGTGGATAGTGATTTTGGTTAAATAATTTTGAATCAAAATCGAATAGCTATATATTGCATGTTATAAAGAAAAGTTGGTATATTTGTCATAATAAAACTAATCTACACAATTTTTTAAATTGAAACAAGGCCTGGGCAAATGCCTCTTTTTATGCATCAAAGGAAGCGAAAACAACTTTGAATAGTAGCAGGATTTGACTTTTCATAGAATACAAGTTATAGCCAGTAACGTATGTCAAGTTTCAAAATTTGCTTTACTTAAAGCATATTAGTTGGTATAATGAGCTTTTAAAGTGAAAAAATGAATCAACACGGGGATAATACAGTCAAACCTCTTTATAAGAGACACTGATATAAGAGACAAATGGGTATAAGAGACATCAGTGTGCCTACAGTAAAATACGGATTGATAAGAAAATGCATACGAGGTACCCTGCTAATAAAAGACAACTCGTATAAGAGACAAGAATTGCTGCCCGGAGCATGCCTCTTATAAAGGGGCTTAACTATATTATCATTTAACCTTGAAGAGGGTCTTTGCAGCAGTGCGGATTTTTTCTGAATAGATGCTTTCACGGCTTAGTATCCCTCCAATGCAATGAAACCACATTTACAATGTGTTACACGCAAACTAATATGCCCTTATTTGTTCGTATGGAATAATTAGTAATTTTCAATAACTTAAATTCGATTTGAAGCAAACTAAAATATTGCATTATTCATTCATATTCGAAGCATTCAAATATTCACACAAGCCTATAGTGTATGTATGTCAGCTTGTGATTGAACTTGTCCAGATGATTTTCGAGAGATAATTAGGGATGAAAGAGGATCCCTTGATCCTCTTTCAAAAGGACTAAACAACTAGCCTTAAACGGAGCATGAATGTATCCTAGATCCTGTACTGCACAGAGAGAGACAGAGAGAGACAGAGAGAGACAGAGAGAAACAGAGAGAGACAGAGAGAGAATTTATTAGAAGGCTGACAGGGTTGTCAATATAGTACTTAAATATAAATGCAGCAAAATTTAATTAACGCGTTAGAATCTGTTCAGAACCGCTCAGTTCGGTTCATTTGTTCTAATTATTCCCGTACTGCTAGCATATCAGAAATGAAATCTAACCTTGACCTACCCAATTTAACTGTCCGGAGGAAACTGGCGCGACTGCATTTTTTCATAAGATATTTTTTCACAATCAATCAATGAAGTGAGACCTCATTTCACAACCGTCATACTACTCATCGCGCATTGATCACCAGCATAAGGTTGCCATTCCGTTTTGCCGCACCGAATTCTTTTCAGCAGCCTTCTTACTGAAAACAGCCGCCGATTGGAACCACCTTCCCTCTTCCGTTGTAACAATAACAGACCCTTTGTTATTCAAGACTGCAATTTCTCAGCAATGCTTGTAACTATACGCAGTTTCCATTATCTATCTTTGTCTTGTATGTGCTTGAATTCTTATACATTTTTAGTAGACTTATGTTGCCTTCCTGATTTGCGCATCTGACACTTGTTTCTTTATTTTGTCTTTTTTTTCTTGTGTGTTATAAATGTTGTACCCACCCCCTCTGTAATGCCCTACGGGCCCTGAGGGTATTCTAATAAATAAATAAATAAATAAATAAATAAATAAATAAATAAATAAATAAACACCTAATTATTATTCAAACCCTTATCAGGCTGATTAAGAATGAAACCTTAAATAAATTGTTTCATAAATATTCCTTTACACATTAAGTGAAGCGTACCTGCTGGGAATGGCATAACTAGGTAGTATGCATTAACCACCAAGTACAAATTTGCATCTGTTGATGTGTACCATTACCGCCAACAAAGAATAGAATACAATTAAATTGCAAGTATTGCCTAAGATATCTACCATTAAGCCTTTTCTTTCTTTTTTGCCAAAGTGCAGAAAAAGTTCTTGCACTCTCGCACAACCATCCGACAGCACGCAGTGGCGACACATAGGAGCATCTTAAAACTACCAAAGGGTTCAGGGTATGTGGCGACTGAGTCAGTGACAAAACGAACTGTATCGACTGTCTGTGACATGTGTTTATCGTGATCTGCTACTGAGCGAAAATTGGCATAGCTTCTTTAAACAAGTTACAAATGTGGGGAGCCAATTGTCTAATGGCTAGTTGCATACAGCACTTGGCCTATTGCGTTTGCCTGTTGTAGTCCAGTGTGTTCAGTTGGTGGCCTACAGCTCATTTCAATTGGCCACCGAGAAAAAACGCAAAATGTGGGAAACTGCTCAAAAAAGAAAGTCACTGAATCTCGAGAAAGGGTTCCTGGGAGAATTCACTGGAAGCAATGAACTCGGGAGATGTGGCACGACGATCGCCTCATGCGATAACTGCGTAACAGGCTAGCTTCGCCCGATGCAGCACCAGTCCTGCTACTTTTGGTTACCCCCGCATAAGAACTGAATGTACCTGTGCTAAGAGTTTTTTCACTATTCAGGCCAAATACACTAAAGAATGACACAACGTTTTAGTGCCACAGCTAAAGAGAGTGATCACTCAGAAATTACAACAGGTAATTTTTACTTATGCTACAGCGGATAGGATGCGTAACACATGTTGAACATGTAAAAGTGCGCACATGACACCTGTAAAAGCGTGCACTTACACGTTCAAGCGACACCTTGTCAAATGCGACTGATTCTGCAAACGTCACAAGATCTGCTGGAGAAAGGTTCTCAAGGTAGCCACGGCACTCATCAAAGTGCTTAGTCCACTCAGTCTGAAAAGTGAACAAGAAAAAATTGCAAGAAAGGCTGTCAACATAAAAAGAAATCATTGTGCAAGCTTTTGTAACCCCTAGTCCTGTATCATACTTCAAGTACTTGATACTTCAAGTACTTAAACATGAGTCACCATGATGCTATGAAATTAGGGGTGTGTAAATATTCGAGTTTTCAAGTATTAATTTAATAATTCAATTAGGCTTGTGAATAGCTAGTATTCAAAGTTTCACTGGACGAATATTCAAAGCACGACAAAGGCCAATTATGCAACTTGGTTAGGGTGGGGTGGTTAAAAATAATGCTAACATCGTTACAAAAGGCCTTCAGTTAAAACTTCCAACAATATACTCATTAGAAAATGTGTGCATGTTTAGTTTATTCCTTTAATGTATGAATTATGAAACTGCCAAACAAAATAGAAATTATAATTTTCCAACTTTAAATCGTGGCCTTTAATTGATTTTGCAGTTAAATTATCCAAAATGCAACTTTAATGCATACTTTTAGGTATCTCTTAAATTATCGATATGCCACAGAAGCGAAAACCTTGCAACAAAAAATGTACTTCAGAACTATGTAACAGGTTGTGCACCACCTCTTCTTGGTTGTGTACATACCAAATAAATAATATTATTGAAGACAGAACTAAGGTCGCTCAGGCGAGAAAGAATGCAGAAGGGAGAGCTGTTGCATGTGCTTCGTGCTCTCCGTCATGAGCTGAGACCAAAATTGGTTCTAGCCTAAAATACCTTACACGAGACAGTGCTAGATTTTTCATGCTAAGAGCCACATTCCCAGTAAGTACTTGAAAGCCCCGTATTAACTGCAGCACGCACTTTGCGACTTGCTTACTACTGGTTTTTTGGTATGTTGTGAATTCGCGACAATCGGTAGTAACGGACTCAAGGAAATTGTAACGTTTCCGCACGTCATGGCTACAACAGAAAAAGCCAGAGAACAGTCTGGGAGACTCTAACTGCCAGCATTAAAAAATAACCAGCACTGAGATCAGACCTTATAGCAAAAAGGTTCAAAAATACTTGAATGAGCTTCTGGCCCCAAAAAAGGAGGATCCTTTGAAATAGTGAAAAATGCACAGAGCTGCACTTTACTCGGGTGTTGCCAAAATTGCCTTGTGATACCTTCCCATCCTTGCTACTGAGGTGTCCAGTGAGCACATGTTTTCAAGTGCAGGAAGTGCTGGAACTGCAGGAAGCATATCATGGCGAGGAAGTTAGGAGCAAAATCATGTGGCTTGTGTTTCTGAACGACAATCTGTAATATTTTGGTATCAGTCACTCACTGCGTTATGGGCCTGAGAACATGAGCAGGTTGCATTTTTTTGTTCTTTCTTTTGATTTTCAGCAAAGTCTTTGGTATTCAATTCAAGTTCAACTTGAGATGAAATTTCACTATTCACACACCCGTACATTAAGTGTTTGATTGATGAATGGCTTGACTGATTTATTGATTGATTCATTATTTTTTCAATTCACTGATAAATTATTTTCTTTCTAAAAAAAATCTGCACAATAAGCGATGAATCTATTTTATTACCAAGGAGGAGAGAAATATTTTAATGCAGAGATGGACCTGAGAAGCGAGAATATCAAACTTGACCTATGCATACATAAAGCCTGTTCAGTGCGTAACTTAAATTAGCAGTAAATTACCGTTGTTAGCACTGTTTCTCCTCCCTTTGAAAGGAAGAGCTTGGTAGCCCATGCGCAATAAATGGAGGAGGGCGTCAAACGGCTGCCATCCTGGAAGGAACAAAAACAAAACAGAAATGAAAGCTGTATCTGTTGTAACAAACCTTTTGGCAGCATTTGACTAGTATCAAAGCCTTGGAGGCTCTTCTGTGTTATATTAACAAGTGAGCACATTTTTACCGTTTATATAATAACACATAAATTGTAGCCTTTAGCTGTCTCAGCAGTTGTCACTATCACTATCATAATCTGAAACTTTGCTACACATGGTAAAAGCAGAAAAAAAGTGGGTGTTGAACTCCAACAGCATTGCAGCCTACTTGTGGTCTAAAAATGGTATAATGAACTGAAACTGCCTGTTTGAAACTGGCACACAGGTAAATGGCTGTTAACACGTTTACAAAGGTTTACCAACATAAAAGTTATAAGGTATCACAAATATCCTTCGCTGTGATCTTTACGTGGATTGAGAAATACCACTCATTTTTTTCCCTTGTTCTAATTTTTGAGACACAAATATCTGCTTTGCTATGACATATGTGATGAATTGTTCACATTGTGCTCTGTTCATAAAGACAACTTAATATGTACTGTTGTGGATACCTTGTTCTGTCAAAATTTTTCTTTCTCGAAAAAGAATGAGTTTGGCCTTTAGGCACTGGCTGGATAAGTGCTAGTGTTTGTAAACATTGAACACTCACTTTCACAATAATGCAAGTAGTATTACCACTTGTACAGAGATTTCAGCTACTGAGGTCGTTAAGCAATACAACTCAGCAATAGAGGAGGATACTCACACGGCAGGGAATGGTGGGAGCCAATTCTGAAATGGCCTCGACTGTGTCTTTGTTCACAAATGGGCTGAACACACTAAGAGGTGAATTCCCTGGCTCCAGTAAGGCTTTGTAGTCGATTTCTGAAAAGCCACGCGCAACAAAGACTGTCGACTAAAAAAGAAGTTGTCAATCCTTTTCATAACTAGACCAAGAAAATGTCTCGATTTGGTGCTGTGGAAAACATGAACATGTGCCCTTGTTTGTGCCTGCATTTGCAGGCAAGGTATGTGCACGATATGCTACAATCTGGAATGATTACAAGCAGAGCCTGCCCAGTTTTGCTCAGTTGTTAGCACAAAGCTAATAACAAAGAACTTGTCCGCAAGTGCGGTAAATTTTCTCAAGGTTCCAACGCATGAGCTCTAACAACCTGCATGCAACTGTCAAAATATTGCGTTAGTCCTTACAAACAGTTTAGAGCACGAAAACTGGCAATAATTTGAGTGGTTGTGCAGACTTGTAATCTAGTGCATGCTTGCATTATATATGTTTTACGAACGCAGATCAGTTCTAGTAACATCTGTTAAACGTGCTTCGAGAACCACGAAACATTATAATATTGTTTGGGTTTAACAACCCTTAAAGGGCCCCTAAACTACCAACAGGTCGAAATTTAGTTGTGGTGTGACAGCTGTGCACGAGTCTACAACAATAATGCAGTCGGGAGAATTTTTCCGAAATGGTGCTGTAATAGCGAAGTTACACGCGTCTGATGACTGAAACATGGTGATCGCTCATTTCACTTTTTTCTTTGCTGCCCTTTGCTTATCACCTGGTCTAATCTCCCAAAGCGACTTTGCCCTCCTTGTCAAGTGACCTTCCTCAAGAAACAATCCAGGAAACAATCCCTTCACCTCGCCAAGTTTCCTGGCCTCCCTAGTGACGTGTGTCACATCAACATGTTGAATCTGTGAGGCGGTCAGCAAGCGATGCTGCGATTGGTCGAAAAACAACCTATGATTTCCGCTTGGCATGTAAAAACAGCACAAGAGTAGAGACAAAAACTGAAGATGAGACGATGAGGTGAAATAGGACAGCCTGTTAACGTTAGACTAAACGATCATCGCGCGGACACAGCAATGAAATTACTGCAAGCTGTGGTACAGCATTTTAATGCAGCAGAACGCAACTTCGATGATCTCAAACTCTACATACTTCAGTCGAACTACCAGTCTGCAAAAGACAGAGAATACACAGTCATACCTTATTAGCAAGTTCAATACACTCACACCTGTATGTATAAATGCTTCTAAAGGGGCTCCTGAATCTATTCGGTATGGTACAAACACAAAGATAACAAATGCCCTCCATTCAGTAATGTCAAACCTACCATTGTTAACTTCTGACAACCATGATTACGAAAAACGTGTACATCCTCACCTCCCCACCACTTTCTTATTTTCTTTTTATTCGTGGAACACCTGTTCCCTCTTCAGGGAACAGGTGAGGAGAAGGTACCAAGCATAGACACGCTAGCGCTAAAGAAATCAGTTTTGTTCTAACCTTCACGAAGACAAGTCCGCTTGTTGAAATGTCGGCTCGACACAACCCCTGTTTACGGACTTTTTCTTCCCAATCTCATGTGACATATCTTCACTGCTGACATGCTCTTCAAAACAATGGGCACTTCTGGTTGCCATGACTCTGTGAACTCCGTGCTCCTCGATTAACCACTGTTGTTGTCATGCTGGATTATGAGAAATGCCTAGTCGGCGAGAGCACCAGAAATTTTGAACACCTGGGGTTCTTTACCGTGCGCCTAAATCTGAGGACACAAGCCTCTAGCAATTTGCCTCCATTAAAATGTAGCTGCTGTGAATAGAATTCAATTCTGCAACCTTCAGGTCAGACTTTAAGCACCATATTCGCTAGACCACAATGGGGAAAAAGGGGGCAACTACTAAACAACGTAACGAGCTTTAATAACCTCTTGTGTTAAGAAACAAAGCGGTGACCCTAGACTACGTACGAGGGCATGCTGACCGAAGCCTCTCGAGGAGCTTGAGATGGTCGGAAGGCCTCAGACCCAAGTCGTCGGTGAATGCTTGGCCACACTTCTCGAGCAGCTTGTAGAAAAACCTCATGAGTCCGTGGTCGGATCCATTAAGTGATGGGTAGATTCTGCTCAGCAGCTTTTCCCTAAGAGATTCAGGGTTGGAAGCTAGGACCTCCAGCATGCCACCCGTGAGAAGGCGCTGTTCGATATCAGCCATGTCACTGCACAGAAAAGCTCTGTCACACTGTTGCAGAGAGAACTCATAAAAAGCTAGAACTAACAGGACGGTAATTCTACACTCTAAACATGCCTTGGTAAAGGATGTGAACAAGTCATGTGTAGACTCAACTGAGAGCAATGTAGTTTTGATTGCCGTTACCATCATTGACCACTCAATAGTGTCCAAAAAAATTACATTTAACTATAATGCTTGATGCTTATGCCTGGACTAGTATTTGATAGTATGTCAGCATTCTACTTCACAGGGTTGCTGACTCCATTTTACCTTAGCTTTCCAAGTGCTCACACTTATTTCTTAAGCACTGAAAGTGCTGCTGCAAACTATATGGTAGCAGTGTTTGAACATTTTGAGTTTAAAATTTGAATAAAATAATTTGATTAGACTTTCAAATTCTTAGCATTTTTACTTATGAGTAACTTAAAATGAAGGAACACTCGTATTTCACAGCATGTAACTTGCATAAGAAATGCTTTCACTGCATGCTATAAAACCATCCCATGAGGCAAAATAACCTGAATAGGTGGTATACAGGACAAGTACTTGTCCATCTATGTCCCTTTATATTGGCTCCATTTTTTATGCGCTACTCATTTTAAGACTACAAGAGCCAATTGGCTACCCTACAAAGGAGAAAAGGGGGCAAAAATTAGATTAGGAAACGAGAGACACAAGCTAAAAGTGGCTCCAGTATAAGGATTGCAGGATGCAGTTCTATATGACAAGTGGGGTTCTCGTGAGTAAATATATAGACGTGGGCATTTGAGGACCTGGGCAGCGGGGTGGAGAGTGCGAGTTCACAGCCTCATGCCCCGTGCATGTAACAAAAGTAAGGCATAACTGAAATTTTGAACGATAAAACTCTTCAGCATCCAATATTTATGATTTCCCGAGTAATACACCCCAATTGAAAACCTAAAACAGCATTATTTGAAACCGCAACTGCTTTCAGCCTTGAGCCAGCGTTTTCCTGTGCAAATCAATCTGATGTAATAGCAAATGCAAAAAAAAAAAAAAGGTTTCACTGCAGTGCAGAAGTGTCACGCAATGAAGCACACCAAGATGTGGGAGAGGTTATTGTCACAAAACACAAATATGCAGATAAGCCGCTGCAGCTTACAGTTAGTTGTGCATCCTTAATACATATCTATTTTCAACATGCTAATCATTGAAATGTATCTGCGATGAATCCTCTGAAGTAGCCTACATAAAGCCTAATGTTTTCACTGCTCGGAACACCTTTTTTTTTTTTTTTTGGGTGATTTGACGGTCCTATTAGAGTTTGGAAAGCTGTATATCTCTACTGCAACCAGGGGCAATAGAAAGTTGCGCTTGAGTAACTACAAACTATAACTGGCGGCGAGTGCATCGCCAGTTGGCTGCAGCAGCGGGTAGTAAGAACACTGTTTTCCACTGTGGGGAAAAACACTGTTGACAAGCTATCTCGTGCTAAGAAATCTCGTGATGCTAAACATGCAAAAGTCGTAAGGACACAACACTTAACGAAGACTGAGGAAGTAGGTTCGCTGCAGAGACAGCACTCAAGTGGGTTTCACTAAACATACAAGACACGCACAGAAGCACAATGTCAGGAAAATTCAATAGAACCTCACCATCCTTCAGAGAATAGAAATTCCAAATGGCACATATAAACATCCCAGACGGGAATGTCGTATGTCCTGGCCAGGGAGATGGCCGCATGCAAAGCTTCTTGGTCCAGTGTGCTGTGTATAAGCAAACAGAGGCATCACTAATAAAGCACAGCACAAAACCACAGCCCACCAGTTTACAGTAAAGTCCTTCTGGGAAGCGTAAACAGGTGTCTTCATTTCTGATTATTTCTTAAATAGATCATTCCACTATAATTGTCCCAACTAGAACGCTCGCAAGAAATCAATTTCAATCAAATAGTTAAAAAAATTACACTCATATAGACATTAGTTCTAAAGCATTTTCTCAAGATATTTTGAGCGGCAAAAATTATTTTGCACCCATTTGAAATTCATAAAATGACGAAAAACCAGCTAAAAAAAATCACTATAAATTGACCATTTTGCGCATTCTTTCAGTACTTGCTTTTTTGCATTTTCAGAGAAACATGCTTTCATTATATAACAGTTGCTCATAATAGCTTGGAAATTTTCACTCTTTATAGCATAGACAAAACTATGTAAATTGTAGTGTTTTCGAGAATTTTTCAACAAAAGACAACCATCGATAAAATCCACAAATTAATTTTGTCAAGCTCTTCATAAAACACATTATTTACAAATATATTTGTTTTGCCGGTGTGTGGTGGCTTTAAGATAAAATCCTGAACTTGACAAAAATTCCACTTTTGGTCTAAGTTGAGACGTCTGTAGCACCCTAAAGTGGTCTAAGAAAAAATTAAAGGAAAATCGCATAAGATTGAGAATCAAAGCGACGTTGTTCAGAGAAAGTTCAATTGAAGTCATTTTAGTTTTAGCGGAGTTTTGAAGTTTAGTCCCACAATTGTATTGTTTTGCTATGGGGGCCATACAAGCCAACTGAATTTGCTACATAATAAAGAATCGTAGTGCATTTACAACACATGGTTCAAAGCCCTTATTGTTAGTACTCTATTTTCAATACTACAGATAGAGGTGGTAATAAACAGTGCTAGAAATAGTAATGTGAATTAAATGTTCGAAACTGTTACTATTTGGAACTGTTACCAGAAAGAATACAAAGCTATGGTTGAACACATGTGTGTTTCCAACGATAGCGTGTCAGACTTGCACTGCATGCAACTTCTCTCTATATGAACACCATGGGGCGCTGTTCCCGAGGTGTCCGTCATGGACGGCCCATTTTGACCGCTGATTAGCCGGAGCGCAGCGAGTAGTGTGCCCCTGATTTCGATGTTTCTTCTGCAACATCATTTTCACATCATGAGGGTTTCACCACTCTTGACACAAATGAGAGGAAGGCAATGCGCTTCTACACAACGACCATAGCATCCTGAGATCTGCTTTTGGTCCCGTGAATACTATATTCCACACTTTGACTCTGATTCCGTGGTCTCATTGGCTCCTGAATTAAGTTTAATATGGCTACCAGGTCAACACACTTGTGAAGGTTGGTACGCATTCCTTGCATCGCTCCATGCCTTCATGGATTGTCGTTTTCTCGAGTAACCGAAGCACTCTGCCAAAATAGATATTTCCATTTGATGGACAGTCTGATAATAGCACCCAGGATCAGAACGCAATGTATGACAGGACAATGTCACTTACAGAGCCATCCCAAGAATTGTTTCTGCCTTGTAGCGATTGTCTTCGGCAAAACGCTCCACATCAATGCTTCCGCCCTGCCTTTTCAGCAGCTCGGCCTGAGCAAGGTCAGCCTGCATCTTGCAGAACTTTGAGGAAAGTTTCGCGCAAACAAGTGCATCGTCACTAAGTGCGTCTTGGTTCTTGCTTGACACCTACAGGAAAGAGAGTGAATGAAGGTTGCAGTTGTGGAAAAATGATCCATGTCACTGGTCAATGTTGTCAGTACAGTCAGTACAGTACAGTACAGTACAGTACTGTTGTCAGTACAGTACAGTTTCCTCCATATACTGTATGTTGTCAGTACAGTGCAACTATAATCCGGCCTTACTAATGTTTGCCATTACAGTAGAATAAATCCATGTATACAATTATCACTGCCATGGGTAAATGTTTTCCACTACATTTTACATGTGAACCTAATTCAAAAATTTATCAAGGTATACTTCTGCAGTAGACTCCCATTAAATGGAGCTATACAAGTACAAAACCAATAATACCAGAGGCAGTAGTTCCATTTAAGCAGCACTAGTCCTGTTTCTGTTTCTGAGAGTCTGCTGCAAGTTACAAAGGCAGAAAAGTACACAGCTGACACACATTCATGTGTTTGAAAGTGTTATTTCGCACAAGTTTTTTTTTATATGATATTTTGAGTTGTCATGCTGAAAAGCTTTCAATGGCTACGAAACAACTTAAAGGATTACCGTAAATGAAGCTTGGAGGATATTAAACAATGAACAATTCAAGCAATCAGTGAAGGGCATCAAAATAGCCCATGTAAAATATCTACCTTATGAGACTTTACTGTTTTGCTGTTATCTGCTCTTCATTTATGCCACAATAAAAAACAAAAAAAAAACAATGGAGTAGAGCTTGCAAATCAGCACAACTCCAGTATGCTGAAGCACCCTATTGAGTTCCGGACCACTCCAGCCACAGTTATTTTATCTCCCATTCAGGCAGTGCACAGGCCACTTCAATACTTTCGTGGGTGAGAGCTGCAGTGTTTTGCATACCACATGACGCACATTCCACCTGGTATACACGTGATATTATTCCCATGAAGTATATCGGGCTACATGATCGGGTTAAAGTGTATCACTTCTGGGATTTCTTCAAAATTGAGGTCAAGATTCTCAATCGTTTGCATTCAGGATCGATAATTAACACATGCATGGCTCCGCTGGAATAAAGAGCATCCTGCTCGCTGTATTAAGCAACCAGGAACCACTGCAACAAAAAAATCAATCTAGAATATCAGCAACACAGACAAACGTAGCACCAAAAAAATTTTTCCTTTTTTAAGTGGAGAATTTTCAGCACACCATACAGAGACACAATCAAAAGGATACATAAGGAGAAGGTTCTGTCTATTGGTTTCATCGTTTGTATGTAAAGAAAAATTCAGTGCTCTGTTGCCCATGCATATGAGGTGGTTATCTAGAGTGTATAGCATGGTATGGATGAAATTCACTTGTTAGTCTGCGCTAGTCCTTGTGCATTTCTTTTAACGTGATAGCGTTAGAGAGCTCGTGTCGCAAAAATTTCGCCGTCGGTGTTGGCGCCATTGATTGCGTGCCAAAAATTGTCCATGAGCAGAAAATAAAGAAAAAAGCAAATAAAATAAAGAATAAAACTTTTGGTCCCAGTGAGGATCGAAACTGGGCTGTTCGCGTGGCAAGCAGATGTCCTACCACAAAGCCACGATGTTACTCGCAGCTGCTTAGGGAAAAAACACTACATAAATGCCATGTAGTTGAAGGAGTCTTCTTAACCCATTTGGTTCTACAGGTGTCACGACGAAAACGAGCCAATTCGGAGATTTGTAGGCGCATTTGGGAGGCATTTGCCATCATTTTGATGGCATTTGCCATCAAACTACGTCAAAAAAGGCCAGGATAGTGCAGCCATCACCGCTAAAACACACAAAAACTTTTAAACAGCTCTGAAAATGAACAACTATGTCCATCTAGCGGAAAACATATCATGCATTTCCAGAGGCGTAGAAGAGGCATTGTGTTGATCAAGCAAACAGCAAACGCTAGATAATGTGCTGCCATCTGTGAAGCATTGTGAGACTCTTTATGGCAGAGTCAAATGGCCACACTGCACAGTCACTGCACTACTATAGATACGTCCCACTTGCGCACGTGCATGTTCATGTGTGTGTGTGTGTGTGTGTGTTTGTAACAAACCATATTAATAACTATGCAGTTAGCGGTTGAAGGGCGCACTAGGGGCCGGATTTCACTATCACATTCAACTCTTAAAGGCGAAGCTTAAGGGTCCCCCAGTTTTTTGTTGAGTCTTTATGTGGTGCGCACAGAAGTGTTACACCATGGGGCCAAACCAAGTAGCCCAACCTTCTGTGTTATTGTTATCCTCTTTCTTTATCTGTCCTCATTTACTATGTCTCTGGTGATGCTGTTCTATTAAACGCGAAATAATAATAAAAAAAACTACAACAAATAGCACGGCCTTATTTTCAAGTCTGGCAGGCCATGCCGCCAGTTTCCCAAAGGGTGGGTACCCTCCAAAGCTACCACGCCCTTCGTTCTGCCAAACACCAGGCCACAAGTGCACTTGTAGCTGTTCTACTGGTAGTTATCTGATGGCAGCTATTTTATGCCTCTCACACAAGTGGCAGATGCTAGACTATTTCACCAAGGCTGTGGTGGGTCAAGGTGCGACCAGGAGCCTTTATGAAACCTTATGGGGCCACTTTTCGAGATGAGCACTCATGAACAACCAAGCGCCTCTTCCTCTTCGATGTACTACTCCTCTATGCCTGGAGAAAAACCTGACCGTTTCCTGTCCACACTGGGAATCGAACCCGGTACCTATCGCAGTGGATGCGGATGTCCAACTACGTAGCCACCACTGAGGTTAACAAACATATTCACCCTATTTCTGTACAATAATATTGCTTTCGTTTTTTTACTTTCTTTTGCCAAACGTATTCACTGTATGTACTTTTTGTTGCCCTCCTTGCTCGGACTATGGTGTCTGCATTGTTTGATAAATAAATAACTTAATAGTTAATTAATTAATGAGCAGGACCCCACAGCATACCTCTTGCACCACCTGCTGGGCATCAAGTGAAATCAGTCGGTCTGTGTCATCCGGATTAAGGGTGACGAGGACCAAGAGTGAGAAGAAGTAGGAGGCGACGCTCAAGACTAGTGGTGTGCTCGGCAAGTTCAGGAAGAACTCTTCCACCTGGTCCAGCTGAATAGAAAACAATGTGGCGTAATAAGCACTTAATACCACAACAGACAGGGACAGTACCACGGTGTTAATAAGGGCAGGACTTGTATCAAATCCCGCGTTGCACAATTTGGCATTTCTGGCCGAGGTTGACATCCCCCGATTAGGAAAAAGCATTGACCAGACCTTAAAGCATGCAAAACACGTACGTTGCATTTTTTTAATACAGTGAGCAACGGAGACCTCAGTAGTGCTGCACTCTGCAACAAATTGCAAAGAATTCTAAGATCAAGCAGACAACGGACCATAACACGTGGCAACATTTTTCTATGAGCATGAAACAGTGTGCCTAGACGGAACACAAGGCGTATGTAAGTGTGTACACAGACATGTTTGCACGCAAAGTTTACACAGTTGCAACAAACAAGGGCTGCAGGGTCAAGATTTTGCAACAATTACATCTGTACATTTTTTACATTTTGCTATTGTCACTAGCTCGAACAGTAATATGCCACTACTTTGATGCTTCTATTAATGAAACAGCACAGTGTATTGTTGAGAAGGAAAAAAAGAAAAGAGAAACAATTAGACATCGGTTCTAGCCATGATAACTCCTGACACACACAGTACTTGCTTAAAAAAAGAAAAGTATTATGAAAAGATCTTGGGGGGCAAGAATGCTGTATAATCACAGATGGCAGCTCCACCGTGTTGTAGAGAAATCTGCATCTATTAAGCGAATGAGTACTCACCATTAAATAAAAAATTTTTTTTAGTGCAGATTTTATGCTAACAACATAGCATGAAGGGACACAAAAGGCACAAGTACGACACTGTACCAGTGTCGTTTTAACCTTTAGTGCTGCTTTAGACTACCAAGATCGGTTACTGACGGATGAAGTCATACATGATAGGATCATATTTCGATAAAGGCAGTACAAAAAACATTTGTTTACTGCTCTCTGGGCCCATACTGAAGAACCCTAAATAGACAAATAATCTAGCCACCCTCACCATGGCATTCCTCATACACCGCGAGCTTCTTTAGGACACTAACCACAATAATCCTTAGAGAGTGAATGCTACAAAGTAGCAAAAGTTTGGGGCCGAAGACATTTACAGCTAAGTAGACCGATATTGTTGCTAATGAAATGCACTCACATGTTGGACACCAAAAAGGCAGCACATCGCCAGAAGTGTGTCATCTGGCAAAATGCCCTTGGCCAAACCAAGTAGGATGGAGCTGCGGCTTTCTGCAACACAAACAAATGATCACACAATTCTGTAATGATGGAAGAAGCATTGGAGGTTCACCAGCAATCAGCACAGACTGAGAAGTGGGCAAGTAAAAAAAAACAACGCATACCCTCATCCTTTAGGGCTCGCCACTGATCATTGCATCCTCTTTCTTAAGGCAGGTACTTCCTGGACTACAGAACTATGAAGCAAGCCGCACAGTGATTGCACATTGAAACAGGCAAAGAGGGTATCTGACTTCTCTTTTCACACTTCTGTTTCAGGTTATTCTGCAAAGCAATGTTACACTTGGCTAAAGAAAAAAAAAAACTGCAGAACTTGCACATTTAAACTCTTCAAGGACTCAGATTCCACTTTTGCTGCTGTGTTCGAGGTTAGCATTTACTCTCATGTTAATTCATAAGCTTTTCATTGATACAAGCTTGAAGTGTAAATATTGAAGCACCGTAATTGCACAAGAGACTAAGCAATGTTACACTTGGCTAAAAAAAAAAAAAACTGCAGAACTTGCACAGTAGCACCGTAGGTTTTCCCTTCCCGGCTGGTGCGGCAGGACTCTTCCACCCGGGCCCTCTTGGCTGCACTGCGACGGTGTGCCCTCGCCTCAGCGGTCTGACGCACATTCATCTTGTGCATGCGCATGCTGTCTCGGCGGTCGCTGAGGGTAACCAGGGCCTCCGAAGGAAGCACCCCAAGCTCTTCCAGCACCTTTTCAAAGCTCGCGTGGCCCCGGTTGAACCACAGGACTGCAATGGCTGTGGCTGTTTCCACAGCAGTCCGGGAAGCAAACCGGGTCTTTGGACACAGCAGCCATATTTTGCTGTTCAGGGACTCGGCCGCGTTCTGTGTCTTGCCGTGGAGGCACCGGGCAAGCAGCTTCGCATCTGTGAGACGCTTGTAGATTGGGAGGACTGCCAAACCCTGGGCCTTGGTCAGGAGGGGGGTGTGGCACGGTGCAGGCTGGCCCTGCGCCTCAGCACGTCGGTGCTTGCACCACGAGTCTGGGCCTGCAGGACAGAACTTGTGACTTCCAGCACCGTCTGTTGAGCACGAGTGCAAACATGAGGCCCATATGGCAGTGTACATCTTGTGGACATTTCCCCGATTGTTCACAATGGCCACCTGAAAGTAAGTTTGAAGCTTCTGGATGGTGGTCTCTTTCAGCTTCTCCCCTCGTGGAAGTGGCGTTGGCAGCTTCCGCAGGCCGGTGCCCAGACGTTTCGCCACGTGGTTGGTGCACTCCTCTTTTTCAATTGGAGTGTCAGGGTACACGTTGGCATCACAGACCCCGTTGTAGGCCTTGCTGTCTCCATCGCTTAGGAAGATGGTGAACCGCAGGGGTGTCTCATAGTCCACAGTCCTCTGCCAAATGCGCACTGCAGCTTCGGCCTCCATGGCATGCGAAGAACAGTCGCAATTCTTCTCACAAACGGGATGATGAAACGCCTGCCATGTTTCTTCATCGCCTCCCATGTCGTTATGCAAACTGCACGCCAGGCAGAAGTTGGAAAGCACTTCATAGTCCAGGCACAAACCAGTGTCCAAGGACACTACAGTTCCCACACCATTGGGGCTTTTGTGGCCTCTTTTTTGCCATGTGCCGTCAAACATGACTGGCACGTCACTGTTACCAGCCACCTCTTTGGTGACGCTGCGTGCCCTTTGCATGTTTTCACAGACAGCCTTCACTGCCGCACTGTGAATCTTTTTGCCGATAGCATGGAAGGTCTTATGGTGCATAGGGTTTGGCAATCCAACTACTGCACAAAATCGTGAAAGTTGCTCATGCCCGATACCGACGGCACGCGCTGCAAGCACCACTTTCAGGTTCACGGCAAAGGCGTCACGCGAACTCCCGCTGTCGTAGCTTCTGCTTGCACCGCGGCCGCCATCTGACGCGACCCGCTTCGACGAGTACGCGGACGAAAGGATGCTCTCCGAGCACTCCGCATTCTCGCAGTGTAGCTCCAGAAACGCCGAAAGGCCTTTCCGCTTTTTATTCGGTGCCCGAACTGCGAGTTTGCTCTCGTGACAAACGGGGCATGCCGCGCCTGCGACGACGGCCGTCAATGCACCCAACTCGCACAGCACTACGCTTTCGGCACGATCGGCATTCGGCCTGACGTCGTTTTCGAATAACGCGATCTTTTTCTGCGATGCACTCACAAAATTCACTGCAGCGTTGATCTCGTCGTCGCAGTTGCCATGGTCGACGTTGCCGTGGTCGATGTTAGGCCTACCGGCCGCTGGCCCGTCGCGGACATTTTCGTTGGCGGTGGCTTTCTTGTACGTCCTCCGCCGCTTCCCTCTGAACTTGTTCTTACTTCTGTATTTCCGATGGTCGGCAACGGCCTTTTTCGGGCTTGCCATCGCACGAAAACAGCGAAAAATAACTCCGGAAAACAGTGAAGCGAACTACGGCAAGAAAACACGGGTGCTGTCAGCCAATGGCGGCCCTGCGTTAGTGGCGCGCGGTTTGAAACGGCGGGAAAAGACTGTTTTTGTTGCTTTTTTTTTAGATTTTTCGTGAACGTACGAGACTTCAAGAACCGGGATCGTGGAGAGTAAGGACAACTCTACACGAGCCAGCGGCCGCAATATGGCGGACAGCTCTCTTCGCGGCCCCGCGAGCACGCGAACAGCAGCCCGTTTTGTGTAAATTTCGTGATGCCGCGCGTCGCTGCCGCTCACTCAGACGCGTTTTTCACTGACTTCTGATGCTTATTTCGCTGTGATATTTTCAGATGTCAAAATATAATGTATAAAGATGATAAAGCAACAAAAAACAGAAAAGGTGAAATTTGGAAAAAAAACGCGACTTTTCGACCCGCGTCTCCCCTTAAACTCTTCAAGGACTCAGATTCCACTTTTGCTGCTGTGTTCGAGGTTAGCATTTACTTTCATGTTAATTCATAAGCTTTTCATTGATACAAGCTTGAAGTGTAAATATCGAAGCACCGTAATTGCACAAGAGACTAAGTTATCAGGAATTGCTAATATATACGGTAAAAAAGCACTGAGCATTTTTAATTCAGTTATTACCTATCCGAATCACCAAGTGGAAGTTGAACTTCGCATCATCACTACAGTTCACCATGAATGGTTTTCCTCTTTGAGTTGAAACCTACATGACGACAATCTAAAATGAGCGAGGAAAGAACCTGCATGATGAAACTAAGATGACCGAACATTTACCATATGAGCACTGAGCTGAGGGTGACTTGTCATCAATGGCCTCTGCGATCATGGATGCCCTGAGAACATTGAAGAGATCGACCAGCACGGGGCTCATGTTGGGGCTGTCCCATTTCCCACATGATGGACTGTACTGTGAAAGAAGACACGTGAAAGAATGAATTCCATGTGCACAACGCCATTCCTAGCAAAAGAATCTTGACACTACCTATGTGACATAATGCAATACACTCGGCAATTCATTAAAGTGACAACCTCGTCATGCAATGCTTTGCTATATGGTGAAGAATGCAAAATGTACTGCAGTGAAGTGTGCGCAGTGAATCACTGTGAAGTAATACCCCAATCGAAACAGAGACAGTCACAAGGCCTGCCACATTTTGCTTACTCATGCATACATGCCCTTTCTGCGGTAAAATACATTTGCTTTCTGCTCTATCTAGGTACGCTTCACCGCAACGTATTAAACACTCTTCTCCGCAATACATTTTGCAAGCTTCTCCACTCAGTGCTAATGTATAATCATAAAGCTACAATAAACGTTTTGTTCAAGCTTCAATTCACTGCATTTATATAATGCGAAATGACTGACTTCCAAAAATTAAAAATGAGCAACCCATGGCCTTGCTGATTTGGGGTAGATTATGCAAAGAAGGATTAGTAGAGTGAGCTGCTCAGCATTGTGAGGCCGAGAGTCCAGATCAAGTGAGCCCTCCACTCACTTTCCGAGACATATTGATATACTACACCAGAGCTAGACACAACATTCACCCGCCACCATCGTCGTTCTTGCGAGAGGAAGAGGTGGTCCTCTGCCAACTCCAAATGCATACTGTCCCCAACCTCCTCTCCGCGCATAAGTTTCACCCTGACCACTATTCAGACTCTTACCCGGGCTGTGGCAGCTCCCCAATGGTACTTCCCATCACGGTGGAGAACGGCGCGGAATTCTTTTCTACCCTTCCCATCGCTCTGCACACCCCTTCCGCATCTAAGAGCCGTGGAACGACGCCCTCTGCGATAGGCCTCTCAAGGTCCGCCAGGCCTTGGTTCAACCAATCCGGGTGATCACCGAGATCATTACAGGAAACCCGGACTTGGGTTTCCTCCCATATGCTTCATATATATATATATATTTAATAAAATGTTTTCTCTCTCTCGGCAATGAAAAGATGCAACAAGAAGTGATAATAAAAACAAAGCTTTAAGAATAGCTTACAAGCACTTGAAAAGATGTGAGTGGGGAAGTATTAACACAAGCCAAAGTATTTCATTATTTTATGATAAATTGCCGTACCTTGCTCACATAAACATCTTGAAAGACAGACTGGTAGAAGTGTGGGACAGCAAACTGCTCAAGTTCGGTGTTGGAGCGGACCGTGGATGCAGTCCTCTGAACTGGCTTCCGGCGCTTGACGTTAGTGAGATTCCTGCACAGCAGCATTTTGTTAAAAAGAATTAAGCAAGAGACAGAAAAACATACCAATCCTTGGGTGTATAAGAAAACAAACAAAAAATCACCACCGCTTCAGGCATAACAAGTTAAATAAGAAGCCCTACAGAACAGAATGAGAATGATGCATGTTAGTTACTTGTAAAAACTCATAGACAGCAATAGAGTGCCAGTAAATGTTATTATTATGCACAGCTAAAGTAACTTTAGAAGTTATAGGCTACACAGACACTAAACACTAACCCAGTGGTCATAAAATATTTTTTGGCTTGTGTTTATTTGTTTAGGAACCGAATACTTGTGAGATTGTTATTGAAACAAAGGAGAGAATTGATAAAGCTTCTTTCTAACAAGAACTGTTTGTAAATACACAACTACCTTAGTAAATACACATATTTACACAAAGCTTATTGCAATGTGTAACAGTCCTATGTGCAGTGAAAATTAATGTATTTGGAGAAAGAACAAGTGAGAGAAAGTAATGACTTTCTAAATAACATCAAGTCAAATATTCATTCTGATGTTTAGGTGTCTTGGTCACAATTACTATGAACAGGTATCGTTATGATTACGGCTTATCCTTATTTATATTTTACGTATCTTTGTGTTTATGATTCTGCTAGGATCATGCAAAGCATCACAGTACTTAATTTAAGAAAATGCTCCAGAATGTCACAATTTATTTTCTGTTTATATGAAGTCTCTTATTTCAATTATGCAATTTACTAAATTATATCTCAACATCTCAGTCCAGTGCCTGTATTGACCATGAATACCATACAAGCTTTTCACTGATTTATACAGGAACCAGGAGATATAAACTAAGAAACAATTCATGCGAAATGGTGAGTCATCTAGTGCTGCCAGTTGGCGACAGCTCGCACCTGACTGTGCTTTTCCAGAAGTCAGCACTGCCAAGGGTTGTCAGCATGGAACGAGTTTTCCCCGCCGTGAAGCCTACGATGCCCCAGGAGTTCTCTTGGCTACCGTCTGACTTCACGGAGTCTCCAGAGCCCCACGAGGACACCTCCTTGCAGTCAGGCAGCTGAGTCTTTGTTACAATGCAAAGCAGAAGTTAAACAGGTGAGTAACTATCTTTCTAATGAAGCTTGACTAATACGAGAGTACTAAATTTCTGCTAGAAATTTAGTTTCGCCGGCTTATTACTGCCACAGTACATATTTCAACAAAGGTAACTGTTGGCAGATAAACAGCACTAAAAATAAGACTAAACAGACACAAAGAAGGACAATGCATGAACTGGCAACGGAAAGAACTATTCATGAAATATGGCTTTTATATAATGATAAAATTTAAGGAGTGTGTCACTTCATGATTTTCATTCCTCCTCTTTCTCCCTGCCTATATGTATAAAAACTGCGTTGTATGAATCAAACATTTTTGTTGGCAGTCACTGCACCACCCTAAGCTCACTTTGTTTTGTCCGGTTTCAAGCACTTATTTCCCGTCATTAACCAACGAGCTCACCAATGTGCATTATTGCAATTAAAACAAATAACACACACAAGCACACAAGAGACTTGAATGTAGCAAACCCAAGCTGAAACTGAGAAGCTGGTGCACTGTGGTTGTGTGGATTTAAGGTTTACTGAATGTCTAAAATAACACCATGTAAAATAAATTCTCAATGCACGCGAGTGACCCAAATCCACGAAGCAAGAAACAAAATAACGGTTCTCCCATGTGTACATTTGACTGAATTGAAATGCTCTGGAGGTGCATAATAAAGCAAGGACAAGCGTATAAAGAATAAGGGTAGGGCAGATGCCAGCAGGCTGCTCTTACGGATTCTCTGCTAGCACTGCCGGACACCTCGTCCTGAGGAAGATCAAGCTGTTGGTAGATCTCCTGCAATTCCAGCATCTGGGTAGCCTTCAGGAGCTTGTCCACCGCAGTGTCCGGACAGTAGCAAAGAGAGAATGCAAGCAGTTTCTGCCTGGACCATTTTCAGCGAGAAGGTGAAAGAAGATGAGAAAGAGGGAAAGACCTGCTTCATTTATATGAATCAATCAATGTAAATTTGTATATGCCACTGTTCCTGCATTACTTTTTAAGGGCCATCATGCATTACCTAAGTGGTAACTGTAGAAGCTGCAAGAGCGCTTGGCATTTTCTGAAATTTTGTGGTTCTGTAAGTTTTTTTGACGTTGACTCCAACACATTAATATTACCAAGTAACATTTATAAAACATATATAATATGCAAAAAAATAGTAGTAGGGAGATTTGTGTCACGGAAGTGAACCGTAAGTGTTCTAGCCCTGTTGAAAAATTTAGCAATGAAAACAACGTAAGATGTCTTCAGTGGATAATGCCAAAGGAGTATGAAAAAAAAACTAAAAAATGCCGAGTTCTATAGTAGCGCAAAACAAGAAACAACACATTACCGAGCGGCAAGATCATTGAACTCGGTGCATTCTCCAAGGCTCTGGCATATCTTCCAGCCTTCAGAGTGGTACCCGGCCATCAGCTTCTGGCAAACTTCATAGCAGTGCTTGTAGTCTGCATCCTAGAGAAACACAGGAATCGCAAGGTGCAACCAACTGACATGATTCAGTTCAGATCGAAATTATCCGAAATAAACATGCTTGTGTTTTGCAATGGCTTATTTGCTTTGGTATGCAGTTCAACTTGCTCCCTTCCAATCATAATCGTGTGACAGCAACCTCTACAACACTTAGAGATTTTCTACGAAAATGTAAGCCACAAATGAGACACTGCTTTCAAGATTTTACTTCTTGTGTCATCCCAGGGTTTAATATAAATCTGGCACCACAAATTTGAATTATTTGCCAAAATGTCAGGTGAGGAGAGACAGGAAACTTTGTCCAGTGTGAAATCTGTAAAAACAATGGAGATACAGTTCTGCATTTCCCTTGTGATTTTTTGTGATGTTTCCAGGTTTTGCGAGAATGCCAGCAATTATGTAATTTTCACAGTACAGATTCATGGGAAAGGATGCATTGCAGCCCCTGCCACACTCGCTCCTGCTACAGTGACCTTAGGTGCCATTCACGCATGAGCCACCCTTTTTTGTTTCACAGTGTGTCTACTGCTTTGTCTGTGACTAAAGCAGCTATGCCTTCAATGGGTGCAACACGGGCACTCTTCTGTCATCACGCTTAGCCATAGAACAGCTCCACTGTTATAACTTGACACAATTATGCATTTCTTGGTGCCACTCAAACAGCATTAAATAATATTATAAGTAGCTGTACAACTCCAGCATACAACACAGGAATTTCTCTATAATTACCACATGTTAAAAAAGTATGTGTGCGCACATGCCAGGCTTAGATAGCTAGGTATTCGAAAGTTTCGAATATTTGTCGAAAATTGCATTTGTAATTCATTTTCATTTATTTATACTGTTAGCCCAGAAGTGGGCCGTTACAGGGTGGAAGCACAAACAATTATTTGCGAAAAAGAAGTACCGTACAGGTCTCGAGATAATTTCTCGGTATTATTGTGAGCAGCAACTCGAAGTTATACATAACAAGAAATGGAACACACATGCGATGCAATACATACGCGCAGAACAGCACATGACGCATTTGAGGCGGCACTTTTGCACCGCGCTGAAGATTTGAAAGACAACTACTGCAGTCTTATGCAACCAACAAAAAGTACACACGCACGTCACTGTTATTCAGGAAATAGACGTTTTAGATTCTGTTCAAATGATGTAAGCGAGGAACAACCAATTATCGACTCTGGCAGCATATTCCAATCTTCAATAGCACGTTGAAAGTAACTGAACTTAAAGCAATCGTTACGTGGGACTAGGGGTGGTATGTACATATTATGGCGATGTCTGGAGAGTTCTTGTGTGTTGACCTGGAAGAAATCTGAATAGTTTAGTTTAAAATGATTATGAATTAACTGGAAGAGGAATTTCAGATGCTCAATCCTCGTCCTAATATTCATATTTGATTCGATAATCACATATTTGAAAGCTCTAATATTTGAAGTCACTTGAATATTTAAAATTTTCAAACAATGGCTCACATGTCTTATTGTAAAGAAATTTCGCTTTTGTGCCTTTATGATAAGCGCATCAACAGCAGACTGTGCAGCAATTACTGCAACTTCCGAAGGAGTGCTATGATGCCTGCAAGGAAATACGCGTTAGCGTAATAACAACTAATAATCATGACAAATGTACCAATGATAAGCATTTTAAAGAATATAAACCATGCATTCTACCTCCTCGACAGTACGTGTGGCTTACAGGCTTAGTGCTGTTACAGCTTTTAAGCAGTAACACTGTAAGTGCCCCGATCGTGCAATTCACTGCTGTGCGCCCTTGTGTGCGGGACTGCTTTAATAAATTGTGTATAGCTTGCGGAAAAAAAGGCAACTTGCCACCGCTGCATTAGCCTGACAAAATACTAATCAAACCTTTGCCCGGTGCAGGGCCGAGCAAGCATGATGAAAAAAAAATTTCCCTACAGAAAGGAAAGTGTATGCGTATGTTAGAAGAAGTGGCGCTGATGAAGTAAGCTTCCTAGGTGAAGCACCACACTCAAACAACTAAAGATGCTCAGCTTGGCGATGCAGTAGTTAATGCGTATCATATGTGTAGCTGCACTGGTTTTCACTAATGTATCACCGCAAAAACTTATGTGCAGGTGACAAAGAAAGGTTGACGAGTCGTCCGTGAGCTGTGCCACTATATATAGTTATATATATAGTTCCCTGTCATATAGTTAAGAAATGACCTGATAGTAGCGCATCATCATGCAAATGATCTGAAGTGTCTTTCTGTAATGGCAAACAAAGAAAAGGCTATGCGATTTGAGTAACAATACAATGGCGTTATCACATATATTTCTCTGTTGATAACAGCGACGCACCTAAGGTAACGGATATTTGGGGCAGTTACTGCATAGTTACATTGCGTTCTTAATGGTGCTTTTGGGAATTCGTTGTACGCACATCAAACTCCCACAGCAGCGTCTCCTGCAATAAATCCTCAGTAACTCTGTTGCTGCGATATTGCTTTTTTTCCAATGGCTAATTTCCTGTCGTCAGCAGCCAGTGCAGTGAAGGCACTCACAATATGGCAATAGAGTGAGTACTCCCGCCGCCGATAGTTGTGGCTCAATTAGAAAGAAAGAAGAAAAGCAAAAAAAGAGGCGTGTTTGGGGCATCTTTTCATTGCACTAATGTAATCAGTTTATCTCGCGTGCCTTCCTTGCGTTATCACAGTGCCCGGTACTCCTTGGTCACAATCGCGCGGCTATCAGCGTGATCGAGCACTCTTACTAGAAAATGATGAGCGCGTAGTTTTCGAGAAAGGGAACGAAAGCATGCCAGGTAACAAGTATTGCTGTGTAGTTGAAAGACGCCTTAAGTACTCCTGCTTGCCTAAGTGTCTCGACCAGTGAGTGAGAACAAGGGCAAAAATTAAAAGAAAATGATAAAATCTGGGATCGTACGGACTAAAACTGAGAGTCTGGAAACCCGCTAACTCGAATAAATTGTGGCCATCTAGGGTGCTTTAACAATCAATTGCTTAGATTTAAGTACACGGGTGTTAATTCTTACATTTCCCACCATTGGAATGTGGCTGCCGTGGCAGGAATCAAACCATGGAGCGTCCACATATTCACTATTCATCATGGCAGATACAAAAGCTTTTTTCTTTTGTAGTCAAGAGCGACCACATAAAAAAAGAAAAAAAAAAAGAGAAGAAGGTTGTTCAGCACGTGAATTGAACCCAATACATCACAGTCATAAGCTCAACTATTTAGCACAGTCATATGCTTCCTGGCAAGCACAGATGGTAGAATTTTTTTTTTTTTTTTGCAGTAACCGACTATAGAAGAATAGCTAAAAAGCATACTGTTTTCACCATAATTATATGGTAAAGTAAAATATTACTGTTGAAAAAGAAATTCAATATCTTAACCATTTGATATTCAATTCATATTCGAAGCTATGCATTCATATTCGATTCATATTAAAATATTTGATATTGTCTTTAGTCTAGTTTGCTGGTTTCAAGCATACAGTACACTAATGCTTTGACTGAAATCATACCTCAAGGGCAACATTCGCAAGCAGAGAGAGAACAGCTCCTTCACGTCTTGCTGTGTCCTCGCCGTACAAGTGCAACAGTTCCGCCAGCTTGAGCATCTAAAATTGTCACACAGGAGACAGAGGGAGGATGCTGTTCAGTTCTAGTGCAATTCGTAACAGCTTAGTTTCAGAATGAACTGAATGTCATGGAGCCTGTTATAAACAATCTAACTATCAGCGGACAATGCTTGTTCTGACCACAAGGCGCAACCCTAGGGACAGACAGTATCTGACTGCCTCCAAATTCGAAGATGTCACTATTGTGCATACTTACAATGTCAAATAGTAGCTTCCACTAATAATAAAAGCATTGAAACAAACAAAAGTCCTGGTATAAAATTTGTTTTCAGGAATTTAATGGCTACTTGATGCTTTTAGTGCATGCTGACAAATGCTGCTTCAATGCATTAAATTAATTCAGAAAAAGTTGCTGGACACTCAGCTTGAGGTCGTAAGTTCGATCCTGGCCACAATGAACTGAATTTCATTAAGGCAGAATGTAAAAACATTTGTGTATGCCTGCCTATTCATGAATGATATGGAACTCCAGGGAGTAAAAGTTAATACAGTCTCCCATTATTGCAGTTGATATTCATATTATGTTATGGGCACAAATAAACCTTGTATACACTCAATTAAAATTGGGCTTGAAGGCAATTCCAAACCGTCTTTTGAAATTGCACGTACACATGCACGCATGCACGCACGCACGCATGCACGCACGCACGCACACACACACACACACACACACACAAGCCTCACCTTGTCGGACTGTTTGTAGGCATTTGGTGTGTGGTTTAGAGCCTCTCTGATCAGCTCCATCTTATCACAGAGTCGAGCTAAGGAAAGAGTGCAAGAGTTATACATGTGTCAGTAAACCAGAGAAATCAGACTACTTTAATGTGTTTCTCTTGAAGTTGAGGTCATGCTCCATCTGAACCTCCTAATCTTTTCTGTATGGATCACAGATACGACATTCAATTCATGTGTTATGCCATTGCGCATTGGTGTGACATTACTACAGCGTAATCTTGCTATTACGTTCTATGTTGCTAAATTTTCTCCGGTGCTTGCACTGGGAAATGTTGGTCATATTCAAATTCCAGTTCATCTGTGTTAGCCCCAAGCTTCTTAAATTTCTATTTCCAGTTATGTTCAGTGCACCGAAGACATCGCACTGAGAGAGGCCGCGCTTTCGTTTACTCTAGAACAAAATTTACGGTTACTTTGCAGCACCTATTATGCTACAGACTAGAATCGCCACTGCCTCGCTTAAGTTGTTACTAGCAACAGAATTCTCCAAGACTCCTGACGTTGCAAGTGATGAGGATGCGGGTGAAATGACAAGCAACAGCCACATAACCATGTACCTGTATGTATGATATATTGCAAGCTCGTTTTGATGTGCATGGCTGCAAGAATACTTGCAAACGACTATGGGTGCTTGATGAATATATAAACATTTTATAAAAGCACTAGACGGAAATGACAGCTTTAATTTTTTGTGCGATTCACAGCTACAAAAATACCATAAAGGCTTATTCAATCCAATTACCAGGCAGAAGAAGCATGCACAGCCTTCTATTCAGATTCAAATAATGCGATACTGGATGTAACATTTTTTGTGCTATGTGTGTTCTTTCAGTGGTCCCGTAACAAGTGTATCAGAGGATTCTACTTTCTATAATTAATGGATGTCAAGAACTAAAAAAAAGTACACATATAAACAGTTTGCATAGCAAAATGGCATGAAAAGTAATGCAGTAAAACATACCTCACTGCCAATGAGCTGCTTTGAGATGCTACATCACATAAAACTAAGTCCAATCACCTTGAATGGGAAGTGCAGGAACTTTGAACTGGCTCAACAAAGGCAGTGCTGACAGAAAGTCCAACTCTGCCTTCACTTCAGGAAGCCTATTGTCCAATATCTGCAAACACGCCCTGAGTAGGACAGGGAGTTAAAAAAAAAAGCAGCAGGTGTTAAACACACAGAACTAATAACTCACCGTGAAAAGGTTTGTAGAACCATGAACAATTTACTTTAAAGCTAAATTATAAAGGTTAAGAAAGTGTCTGTGCACACTCTTTCACCTTTTTTGTCTGGCGAAAAAGCTTTGAGAATATGGTACCAGTATCAGACACAAATATATATTTTTTTCATTCGCAACTAATGAGACATAGTCTCCCATCGATATAACAAACTTATAATTTATCTAAACATGAGTAAAATGCCGTTTGTTTTCTTTTCCATTTTCTAGCAGGAAATCTATCACTAGTACTACCCAAACTCGCTTCTCCATTGACGCTAATAAGAGGAGCGCGGTGCCCTCTTTCTGTGAGTCTCCAACTTAAAGAAAGCAACATAGTGCCCCATAAAGCATGAGCTCCAAGACTGGTGGCACTGCTCTGAATCTAATAGATGCCATTTATAGTGGCCAGTGTTGCCTGCTGAAAAATTGTGCAGTCCTATCAGATGCAGTTTCCTACGAAACTATAATACTCGGTCACAGCCCAAGAAAAAAATGACAGCTCTGCCCACAGCCATTGCTGTTCCTCTTACAAAGGATATGCATAAATGCTCCATCCAATAATGCTTACTTAATTTTTGACACCAAGCACTTTCTCATACAGACAAACATTTGGGTCGTTGGTTTTAGGTCAGAAACTAGAAGGTCTTGGTAAGCTCATTCAGGGATCCTTACATCGCTTCCAAGCTAACCGTATTGTTTTAGGTAGCAACAACCAAGCTTTATCTCTCAACATGCATAGTACTACATGAACGAAAAAAAAATACTTTTTGAGTAGAAACTAGCTAGCACAACCGTCTTGGACAGGCCAAGGGCAGGTGCTCCACGGCTCTGTGGGCGGAGCTTACATTTTTCCTTAGGTTGCAAGTGACTACATGTAAATGACATTTCGGCCAACTTGAAGCGCCACCAGTAGTAGCTAGCTCTACCCGATCCGACGGTCACTAATGATTCAGGATCGTTCGTCTGCCTTTCGTGCCCCTTTGAAGAACAGGGCAAACAAATTGCCAAGTACTTTGCACGGCCTCTACTTGCCTCGCAAGAGGAATGCAAGAATCCATGTGCGATGCTGCAGAATCGACATATTCCCTGGCAGCAGAAAGGACCAGATCCACTGAGGTCTTGAATGGCAAGCTGTTTGGGTGCTTCAGTTTGGAGGACATGCCTTCTTGGTTGCACAGCAGCAGTTTTGATGCAGATCCAATAAACTCCCGATTCCCTGAACCAAGCAGGGCATGTGCCACCATCTGATTGCAAAGCACAAGCCATGGGCAAGCATTAGCAACACCATATAAAATGAAAGCTACGTCAGTCATTTAGCTAATTTAATTATACATGGGCAAGAGACAGTAGTCTACATCTCATTCAGCACTGAACAATGCCTACATTTTTACAATTTAGCGTAAATGTAAAAAAGGTAGCATAATATGGCTCCTAATACAGTTTTTCCAAAAGGCATGTTTGTAAAACATTCGGATGTGAAAAACTACATACATGTAGTATCGTATTTTGTAAACTTTCCAGTATTCTAATCAATTCCACTGGTTACATATAACATCAGATGCATTGCCAAAGCTTATCATGGTGTAAAAAATGAAGACAAAGTACAAAAATATTCAAAACTTTAGGAATTCAAAAAAAAAAAAAACTTCAAATTCGGCAGCCCTATCAGTAGTAATCAATATGCAGTAGCAAATATCTCAGATGATGACTCAGTATGAAGTACCTTGACACAGTCAGGTACTGTGAGGCTGCTAAAGACGTTCTTCTGAAACAGCAATATATCATCCAAGAAAGAGCTCCATTCATTTTCTGTAAGTGGAGGAGACCTGAAAGAGAGGTTTCGATTGTTAAAAAAAATTAAAATACTATTCAACAAGTTAAAACCTTGTTATAGGCATTTATTCAGAAGCATTACCTCGCAACGAAAAAATCCTCCACTAATAAATACGTGCATTTCCGTAGCAGAATAAGCAACCGCTCACAGAAAGAATGTAATAAAAGTTGAGCGTAAATGCTAATAATGTAACGTAATGCATATAATGTGAAAGCTTTGGATTCTACTTTAAAATGCGATAATATTCTTTTAATATATTTTATCTCTATTTCATTACATGTCTATAAAGAGTAAAATGTGTGAGCATTATTCGTACACTTCATCTTATCACCTGTAAATAATCATCATTACCGCAAAGGTATGAGTAGCGGGGCTGAGGTTTGAGTGTTAATGAAGAAGTGGCGTGCTGCCTGAACATTCTTTCACTAGTTATACAGTTGAAACTCGATTTTATAAATTTTTCAACTTCACAAATTCTGATGCTTTTTTAAACTTGAAGTGACAAAGCAAACTTCACTGCCAAACCCAATTTAACGAAGCATTCTGTAAAAAAATATGTTGAAAAATAAGTTTTTTTCAAAAATTTATGGTGACTAAAATGTCTGGCAGTGTGCTGCCAGTGTGTTTCCGACATTCTGGCTTCCACTATTCTACTTTTGAGGCTGCCTTGGGCTCCACAAACCCACAACACAAGCAGAAAGAGGTATTAGCCACTCGCTGGAAAGAGCTTTATGGGTGTGACAGAATGGCCGCAGATAAGAACTTTGATGACTTCGTGAACGCCGATGTAGACACTGACACACCAGAAGTTTTCGATGACGAGGAGGTAGTGCAACTTGTTTGGGCGCACAAGATGAGTCTGAAAATGTGAACGGTCCAAATACTGTGGAGGCTTTTACACTACACAAGGCCAGGTGATGAATGCCGTCAACCTTCTCAGGTAGCTTGCTGGGGCACATGAGAGTGCCAATGATACTTTGATTGCAGTGGGCAGCTACTATGATTGCGTGCTCCCGCAGCCCACGAAGTGCACACGGGTGAAAATCATGAGCTTTTTCACCAGGCAATAAATTTGTCATTCTCTCGAGTAAAATTGGTTCTCCAAATTTTACAATGTTCCTAATTTAATGAAATGACCTGAGGGCTCCACTGACACTGACTTTGTTAAATCGAGGTTCAACTGTATTGCAGTTTTTTTGGCTTTGATTTTTACTGAGTTTATGTGGTTGAAACTAGATGCTAAGAAACACCAAAAACAAGACAACAACATTAATTGAGTCCCTCAGTTCCCCGTACTATTACTGCACAAAACAAGTTCTGCCGATCAAGTCGTCACTCAAACCAGGAACAATGATTCAGTAGATGTACACACCTCTTCAGGGCTGCAGATGTGACCTTCTTCAACAAGAGCTCGAGTTGTTTTACATCACTGACACTTTCAACGACCGTCTTGATGCAGATTTTGGCGCCGTAACGATGAAAACACTCTGCAACCCTAGAAGCCGGAGGGATAGGTGTGTTTTATTAATGCATAAACAAGTTGCTTGAACATATATACAGTGCTGGAAAAGTGGCAAGGCCGCTGTTTTCTGTCAGCCCATCAAATGCAGGTCACTCACTCAATATAGCTTTCAAGAGCATCCAGCTGGTCATGTAAGTGCTTGAGCTCCTCGCTATCGTTTTCACCGCTGCAAGAAAGCAAAGTTCATTGCACCGTAAGGTACACAAGAAAATAAATACACAGACGATAAATTGTTGAAACAATTAACCAATACCCAGCAACAACAAACACAAAATAAGTAATACAGTGCCAAATAATGTCACTACTAGACCTTTCACCTCAAAGGAATCATGCCGTAGGCTACCATAAAATAGCTTGTCATGAACCGAACTTGTGCATTAGAGGTAAACAACATACTTGCTTCAAATGAAGTTTCATACAGCAAAGGTGTTGAATACAAAGTTCTGGCTTTTGGTATGGTACTTTCCAATAGAAAACTGCAAGTGTCAACTTTTTGACAACGACAACTCCATCTGCACGAGCCGCAGTCCCCCTTGTTGACAACGAGATGGCAGGCCTTGGTAAAGCGACCCGCAGCAACGAGTGAGACAGTAAAGTTGCACTCTATAGCCTCAGGCCAAGCCGTAATAGAAAATTTCATCAAGAGTAAAGGAAGTGCAGCCATGGGCTCGTTCACTGACTGCATTTCAGCGTACTAATGCAAGAGACGAGTACGTAGGCTAAGCCGTCATGCTGCAATAGGCCTCAGCAACGATGAGCTCCAGCTGCGCTAACTACAACCGATTTCATTCAGGCAGCCCAACTATCTCAAGCAAACTTCTGCACAAAGTGCTGGTCCAGCTGTCACCTACATACCTTGCCCCTCGCTGTGGAACACACTTTATGATTCTTTCAATGTAGTCCAGTTGGTCATCTCTGCAAGCAAGTGCAACACAGCTGTCATAGCCAGCTCAGCAAATAGTCCTAGTACATAATGCCCTCGAACCAGCTTTTCTCAATCTAGTGTGACATGACGGAACTGGAATATTTAATGAGCCACAAGAGACCCATTCAACTCAACATAAAAGCATTTTCGTCCAATAAAGGTTAGTTATTAATGTATACACCAAATTGACATAAAAATGCTCGTCGTGAAGTAGGTGTTAACAAGCAAGTGGTCTTTAGTCGAATTTTAGCGTGGTCTGGCCGTTTGCAATGCTGAAACATGGCATGTTCTACAGTTTTCTCAACCGATCTACAGTTTTCTCATTGAAATTTGTTATCCATCTTCGTTCCTCCAAAAGTTAGTTAATTAAACAGATCTAATTAAACAATATTTGAGAACACAAAAAAAAGTCCAACTCCAGGCAACGATGAGCAACATGCGTTTGGTCGCGTCGTAATTACGTGTTCTGGCATATTTTAAAACTCTGGCTAAAGTCACGTGGGACACCCTGCATATGTCAATCATAGATTGTATTAAAGAACAGAGCTCATAAATGATGTACAAAATTTGATAGCCCACCTTTGACAGCTGCGAATGCAAGACAAAGCCAGTTCTGCAAGTTCATGAGCATCTTGCAATATTCGCTCCGGATCCTAAAAACCAAGAATTATGTATTAGTTATCATTCAAGACATATAATGTTCAATATTATATCTAAGGGATGAAAGGTACCTCCAGGTCGGAGTTCTCGAAGATCTGCACACAAGGCGCAAGATCTTCTTTTGCCGTCTCCGAGAGGAATTCTCCCAGCAGGCGGCGGCGACTTCCGGGAGAAGCCTGCTCGCACCGATTTAAAAATGGCAGCAACCAATCCCGGAAGCACAGGACGTACTTCTTGTCTGAACTCTGTCAACGATACAAACAGAGCCACAGAGACAGATTCTTGAGAAAGGTGCGAAAAAACATCTGCTACCTTGCTTTGAATTCTGGCAGCTAAGGTGATGCTAAAAAGACTCTTACACAGCTGTTTTATATTTGCTCTTCAAAACAACACACCTACGTGTTTTGCGAAAGGTGATAAGAACATATGAAGAAAAAAAAAAAAAACACCAGCTTTATGGCACATTCAGTATAGCAATGCAGCACTCTGATCCACAATAAATTAATAGGAAGCCCTTGCCTGATAGAAAAATTCTGCACTTTGGAAAAAAAAAGATCATGAGGCTCTGAACCAGAACAAACAATAAAAAGCTGTCACAAAACTGGAATAGTACTTCTGCAAAACAAAACATTTTGGGAACTTGTGCTCTCATACTGCTTTGTATACAATCACATGCCGAAAATGAAATGTGATCGTAATGCCGGCAAACTGAAGTTGCATTGATTACATTTAGCATCAGCACAGTTGATTGACTAATCAGCAAGACTTTGGCTACCTGCCTGCAGTGATGCACTTGTCTAATTTTCAATAGAAATATACTTGCCATGCTCATCAGAATCCTGATCTTTTCGCCATCCGACATTTGCTCCAGCTGAGTAAGTGTCAATGGCTGGCTGATGCGGCACTCATACACGAGCGTTTCCAGCGTAAGAAGGTCACCATAGAGCTTGCCTAGACCCTGTGAGAAAAGTCATCATTATGGTGACATCGAAACAACAGGAAAGTCATGACAAAACTTTCCAAAGACATAGTTTGTGGGGAACATTGTGTCCCAGTAGTACGGTAAATAAAGCTTGGGATTAGACATGTGAAAATATTTGAGCACATCAAATATTGGAACAAATATTACACTATTCAAACTCATTCCTATGCAAACTTAAGTTATTCTAAATTTCGATGTATTCGAAACTAACAATACTAATAAAGAGGATTACAATGTGGTTTTGTAAACCACATGTAATCTTCTGTTAAAGTGATTTCACTGTAGTGGAGGGATGCTACATCGCGAATAAACCATCCAGGGTAAATCTGCACTGTCGCGATGCTACACTTCAAGGTTAAATGAACTTATTACCCCCCACACATTCATCATTTTTGAAGTTTAGAAGCTCATGCCAGTTTATATGCCCTGAGAATAGTAAATTTTAAAAGGTAACATATTTTACAGATTATCACTTGAATTCTATCAAAAGTTGAATCCTACTAATATTCAAAGAAAACGTTGAATCCTACTAATATTCAAAGATGCTTCTACTTCCCTTTGATCCAAAATATATTAGCACATGGTTTGTTTCAGTTTCAAAAATATTGTGCAGAAGTTAGTTGGGTGACGACAAATATAATAATTTTTTTTATGTGCTACATGCTATTTGAATTCAATACAAATTATTCAACTAAATAACCTTTTACTATTTGCACATGCTTTCTTGGCGTATAGTTTAAGTAACATTTATTGTGGCATTGCATTTCTTTCTTTGCTCGCAGCATCTTATGTAAAGAGACATTTTCAGATGGGTATATGACAGCGTTACGAATTTGTAGCACATAGTTATATTGCACCTGTACCAGCTACACAGATAAGCCATTATTTCATTATGCTTTGATAAATAAGAAGAAAGTATGCAAGTGTCAACATGCGTCCATAACATATTACTTCTAATGGGAAACTCAGCGTCACTTCGTTCAATGGCTCACACAATAAAGTTGTACTGCTAGCAAATGACTGAGACGAGAGCACACCTCGACATTGTTCAAGCATCCGATCTTGACCAGCTCCAAGGCATTGTCCACCAGAGAAGTCATCTCTTCAATCTCGTGAGCTCGCTCCGAATACCACTGTGTCAGCATCTCACAAGTTGGCTCCTCGGTCCTGAGTCAAAAACAAAGAACATTTGTTGCTTATGCTAAACACGAGCAGTAGTGACAGATGCAGTACATATATTGACACCCCCCCTCCCTCCCCATAGTCACACTCTCCTCAATGTGACAGCTATTTCGATAAGACCGTCCAACATGACACCAACAAGCTGGAAACATCTGGTGCTAACTGCTATGTTGCTCAACATTTACTGACAAGTGTTGCAATTTTTATTCTTCCATTTTGTAAAGAGAGGCTTGCTCAAGGAGGCTACCCTACAAAGCGATGGGAAAGGACCGCGAAATTCTCCACTGCTCTTGCACACTAAGACACTACGGCCTGGTTCGTTGACTGTGGTTCGGCACTTGAGGCAACTCGTCAATAAACACAGGTTAATTAAGCACAGTGCGACAATCACGGCTTGCGGGCCGACTGGACAACTCCGCAAGACCAACTGAATGGACACTTGCCGGCAGACATTACGGCTATCACGCAAAGGGCAGCCGAGCGCACGGATGAGAAGCCACCTGCTAAAGAAGCATGTTTACCTCTCATGCGGGCTTGTGAGCATCTACCGCAGTGCACGAGCACCGGGCAGAAACAAGCTAAAGGGAGTGGGGGCAGCCACGGGCAGCCAATAAGGATAGGCAAAGCACTGCGACGTGCACTAGCGTGACGCAACAGAAAGGTATTGTCTGGGCATCAGGGAAGACCGACGCATGGCTTTCACCAGGTGAAATGCCTGGCTGTGAAGCCAAGGTGGCCCTGTTGCCGATTAACGGCGGTTTTTGCAGCACGAGGAGCACGGTGCCAGCAATCGCGCTAGCTGAGGAATGAGGCGGAAAAGGAGAGAGTGGGCTCGATTCCTACAAGCATTTTATGATTCAGAATATTGATTAGGAAGTGCAAGTCATTCTGTCTTCAGCCATCAGAATAAAAAAAGCCGGGTGATCTTGAAGAGGCATACTCTGCGCTTTATATTTAGGTAATTTATAAGTAACCATGCATGTTGCATAAGAGGACACACAGTAGGTGAAAGTACTGGCACTGATTAAATCTCTATGCCTTCTGCATTATGTCAATGTGTCAAATGTGTCAGGCACATCTATATGTAATGAGGTCAGGAACAACATCGCATTGAATTGCAGGAACCAGAGGATGATATCAAATTATCGAGCTTTTGGTATTACTGAGGATCAAATAAATGAGACACTGGAGCAACGATCGATTTGGTTACATGTGGGCTTACTGTAGTGTGGTAGTAGTGCTAAACAAGAGTGATGTATACTGAGTGCCGGAGGGAATGAAGTGATGAAGTGTGAAAAACTCACCACCACTTTTGCAGTAAAGGGTTGTCATCGTAGAAATCTTTGTCATATGCATTCCACACAGCCACCATTGGTGCCCTAAAATGACAAATATAAACACGAATAATAATAAATGAGGTATATTAAAAAATGCTCCATGAGCTCCTTTCTTACTCTTGAATCATTTCTTCACACCAATCTTTCTCCCTAAGGTCTTGTGTATCCCATGAGATCACTTCACGTGTGCCTTGTTCTGTTATCCTGAAGAATGGAATGAAAGGGCGTCATGGTTGGTGACCGCCTATCCATGCAATTCGTGGCAAATACGTTTCTACACAACTTAAACACATGAAATATTATTTTTCTTAAGACGCCTTAGCTAGTAATGTTTACTATATCTGTGATATAAAAGTGAACAATCAACAAAGTTGGACATTCAACGTTAAAATCTTTTAGGTACTCTCTCTCTCTCTTCTGACCAAAGAGGCAGTTTTGCGAGCAGTGCTTAAGGTCTTATGTTGTCCCCAAATAACCATAAATTGCGAAAAGTAAAAGCAATACAAGCAACTTTATCTGGCCTTGGCGTCCTGATATACTGATAAATTATTACAAGCAAAAGATAAGCCAGGCAACCCTACCTGGCCTTGGGAAGGCAAGTGGAATAATGAGATGGAGGCAGGGTCTCTGGGAAGTTGCTCATAACAGTGAGCCAGTGCGGCAGAGTGGCCACACCAGCGTAGGTGAACAACGTTGACACGGCCGGGGCATTGCCTTCTTGTGCGAATGAAAGGGCCGCTTCAAGCGGTGGCTGGCATCGAAAGCTTTCGAAGAACTCAGCATCAAACTTCTCAGGAGACAGTGTCAATTCCTCATAGATCTGTTGCAAAGAGACATGTGGTACGTTTTAAGCAATCAAAAAAAGGCAACTGACACAAGCCATGCTCATATATGTGGCATTGGCAACGGGGTTTATTGCAATAAACCCCGTTGTAAGGTATGCTCACACATGACAACTTCGCACTCCGTAACTAGCAGCGCTTCAAGCTTTACCATGAGAATCGACGGAGACTTCACTTGCGACAGCGCCAATGTTGTGTGCATGCTTGAGTGCTCCACATGCAACCGGCAATACATCGGTCACACCGAAACGTCATTCAGGTTACGCTTTAACAACCATAGAGCCCACGCTTCTAACCTACCTCATCTTCCACTATCAAAACATGTCCAGATGCCAGGTCACCCCTTTGCGAACATCAAGGATACCATACTACAGTCTGGATTTAAAACTCATGATGACCGAGAAGTTCGCCAATCCTACCTCATCAATAAATTCAACAGTCTTCACGCTGGCATAAATGAAAGCATCAGACGTGTCACCTTCCTTTGTGGGTGACAAAGTTTATCATATTCATACACTATCCTCCCCCCTCCCGTCACACGCACTCTTTTTTCCCCAATGCGCCCCACTTTTTTTTTTTACCACCGCATAAGTCGCACGTTCTATATTTTGTATAGCAACCATGGTGACTTGTAAAAACAAAAAAAGAAAAAATTGATCTTTCAGTACTTTTATGTGTACCGTGCCGAAGTACATGTGATTGATATCTGTTTTGCCACTCAAGTAGCCTTAAGCTCTCTTGTCTCTTTCGCGGCCTCACAATCGATTTACTGGTTTATATGTTTCGCTGATGCGATGGCTTCCTAGTCATACGTTTCTTAAGTTGTAGCACTTTTCTTGTTACACGAGGTGATAGATCAAAATGAATTGTCACCGATGTTTGATTTTGAACTCCTGATGTTTTTTGAGATATCAGTGGCCCTTAAAAGCGGCATATGCCTTGTTCACTTTTCATTCTCTGACGAAGGCTGTGCCGCGGCCGAAATGTAAATCTATAAAGAAACTGCTTGCTTTCTCGTACATGTACCAGCTTCTTTTCTTATAAGTACCAGACCCTGCAGGTCGCGGGAACATTAAATACCACACATCAATTGCGCGTGCGTGCGTGTGCGTGCATGAGTGTGTGTGTGTGTGCGTGTGTTGTGCAGGTTAGTTGGGTAACAACAAATATGCACCTTTTTCTTTTTTCTTTAAATATTCAATTTGAAATTATAAAACCAATATCACTATTCGCTCCGAACCTAAAGTTCATTATTTGCATAAGCCCAGTTTTTATAAGTCCTGGCATTCAAATTACTATTTGCCATGTATTATTCTATAAGCCATGCTGGATGAACAGCACTTCAGTTTTTTTTTCTGTAAGAAGAAATGATAGCTTGCATGATGGCATCAGTTTCTGCTCAGGCTCTTGTACACATGTGCCTATGAAAGTTCTTAAAATGCGGAAACTGAAATTTTTTTCAGTTTAGACAATGGTTTAAACAATGCACTTCACAGCTGCTTTCTGTTGGTAATATTTCAGTCCCGGCTGATTGTAGTATATGTTCTATTAATTCAGCTTTGTTGCATGATGTAACAGACATACCTCATACATGGCCAGCCTGTCTAGGTACAGAAGAAGCTTCAAGCGGCATTCGCAGAGCCACCGTTGGTCTAAAGACAAGCTGCGGGTCAAAAAAAAGAGGAACAGCATTGATCAGAAAGCTAGGAAGTTATGAAAGATTGTGTATGTGCCCCACTGAGAAAAAGTTTAAGGACTGAAAGTTTCTCGGTGAACGGCCCCTAAACCATCCAGAAGTTGAAGTCAAGTTGCATTGTTGCAGTAGTGCACGAGTCTACAACGAACACAGAGCCACAAGAACTTTGCAAAACAGCGTCGTAATAGCAGAGTTAGAAATGTTTGCAGATTAAAACGTGGCCCTTGCTCCTTTCACTCTTTTCTTCGCTACGCTCAGTTTGTTGGCTCTTCTCTCCAGCCCGGAGAGAGCGGGAAGCAGGTGCACTTGCTAGCATATAAACAGGCAAAAACAGAAAAGCCCAGAGAAAACCAGGAGATTATTGTTTTAACTTTGTGGCCTGCCTGTGGCACAGCACATCCATGTAGCCATGTATAACATTCTAAACATTATGTGCCTGATTGCTTAAGATGTTAAAGAAATATTGGAGGCGGTTCAGGGTACCTCTAAGTAAATTTCCTCCTCTTATTGTACACCTAAATTTAGTACAACAATGTTTTTGCACTAAAAAAAGACAGAAAGCTTTTTTTTTTGTAACTGCCTGCCTTTGATTGATGATAAGCCTGCTAATCTGCTTGATGAAAATTTCAGTGCCATACAAAAGGACCAGGACTACAAAGTTCCAATAGTATTCACTTGTGAAAGTCCACTTTTGTGAGCCACTCTTTCCGCCACTGCTGCGTGGCTGCTTTCTGCTTCTCTAAAAGCTGTATTTCGGAGAGGTCCTTGTCCTCGTACTCATTGTTGTAGACAGGTGGCTTGCTCAGAACGAACCTGCAACAGAAAAAACAACAGTAGGAAAGACTTGGAAAAATAAATCAACAGGCTTGAGTAGAGAGTGAGTTTTAGGTTTGAAGCGAGTAGTAGTTGGGTCAAATAATATCGAATATCGACAACTGCAGGAAGAGGCAAAAATGACAAGAAAGAGCGCTGTTACTAGAACACAACCAATCAGCTTGTTTGGGCTAGCTGCAGGACTTAGGCAAGATATCCTGATGATTTGCTATTACCACAGCCATGCATCAGTCTAACCTATCATGCAGTATTTTGAGAGTGCAGAAATTTCCTATCCTAATAACTTTATTAATTTTATGCACTTCCCTCAGTTCTCTTCCTTTGGACACTATCTTGTTACTTGAGAACTGTTAACTCAAGCGAATATTATTTTCTGAGTGAATGGGTGCTGCTCAAAATGCCTGAAGAAACTTTCAATTAGGCACACACATATTGAAACATTGATATCACTAATTGTCGTTCGAGTTAGAAAGTCTCGTACCAAATTGTAGAGACGGCAGCTATCGCAGTTATCTAATAAAGCAATAAAATAAAAAGTTGAGACACAAGATCTTCGTGTCAGACCCTTAAACTCTATTCCAAGCTTGTGCAGTTGAGGAACTTGGGCTCTAATTCATGACTGCAGAAAGCTTGCATGCATGTGAAGCACAGCTAAGATGTAATGTTTCCCCAGGCAGTGATTTATGAGTCATTTGTTGAGAACAAATTTGATTAATGCTATAATGAAATATATTCGTAACCTTTTATGGCATTGTTTTTTTTGTTAATAAAGTATTTCATTGTAACCGCACAGTGAAGGAAATGCCATCGTCAAAACCATAAATGACACCAACCAAATTTAGTTATTGTCATTGTCACATAACAGCAACATCAGACCGTGAGATGAGCATCGCCTTTATCACCGAGAACAATGACCATCGCTAAAGTAAAACAAAACAAAACACCAACAGTTTGGTGTCAGTTTCCACATGCTGGTCTGAGATTATAAAGACAATTAAGCAAGCAGAGAGTGCCGATTCTATGCATACTTTCCACTGTTTCTGCCCTGCCCACATGCAACCAGGGCCTCCACATCCGTGCCTTGGAGCCCAAACTCGAGCAGTTGGCGAGCCGCCTCCAGGTTTTCGGGAACCCTCTCCATGCACTCGTGAATCACCCAGGTGCACTTCTTGATCTTGCTCTGTCAATGCGAAAGCCAAAGGGACAACAGAAATCAACAGCAAGGTGATCCAGCAAAAGAATTTTTAGGTGAGCTAGGTGGTTCACAAACATAGTGGGAGGTCAGTATAAAATTTGGGACGGTGAAACACACTAGACACAGATGCTCTGTGCTGCGTGTTTCACTGTCCTGTATTTTGCACTGTTCTGCAATAAAGGCCCAGCAGAGCAGAGAGTTGGAGGTGGGCGATACCACAGCAGTGACCAGGTACTGTGCAAATTTTTATTGAGGGAGAGAAAAGCATACGCAATAGCCAAACAAAGAGAGGTGGTATAGCAGTAGTATAATAAGAGAGGTTGACAATTAAACGGTGTCTCAGGCCTGTCTATGTACACTGAAGTTTGGGAGAGACTGCAAACGCCCCGTGACAGGTAACTACAGGCCTGGGCTTTCTACTTGAATGTTGCTATTAATGTAATCTTGTTTTCAGCAAGTTTAAGTAAATCAATTAGCTGCGTACTTGTACTAATACATGCACAGATAAATGCAGTTAGTGCACGTTCACCATATGAAAAAAAAAGACAAAAGAATTCCCATCAATGTTGAAATCGTTTGAAAACTTTGAGTCCGTACAAAATAAAAAAAAACGTCTTGAATTTTTTAAACCATCTCAGTATTGCTTGATGTTCCTTGCATGCGTGTGTGTGTGTTTTTTTTTTCCATTTATGTGCTTCCTACTAGATAAATTATTTCCAAATCGTCAATTTCGTCATGCACAATATACATTTACACAAGAACGCCATCTGCGAACATGATACTGCATCGTTGAAGTAGCTGTCCATTAGCAAAGTAAGCTTGCATCAGGAACTAGATACTTGTGTTTCCAATAAGAAACAGTCACCACAGCCTAGGAAACAGTACTAAATTAGGAGGATGTTAAAAGTGTGATACAAACTGGTAAGTAACACTATTATGGGGCAATGCAAGAAAAATCGCAGCACAGTACAATATAGTACTCCAATATATAAGAAGCGATTCTAGCTCTATGCAACCAACTAAACAATCAATGCACAAGTTAAGTATTCACACCATTTGGTGTCACATATGCACTATGCACTGCCTTATTGTGTGTGTTTCATAAAAAAAGGAAAACAAAACGTGTTGCAGATTGACTAATAACTGTGCTAGGAAGTGAAAGCTTATGTCACGCAGAAGTTGGAAATAGTGGAGCAGTTGTAAAATATAAAGCAATACAGAGCAGAACAAGACAGCAGTCAGATTTGCTTTCCAGCAAACTCTTTCTGAGAGTCTGCAATGTATTGCTTTCTGGCTGGAGATAATCACATATAACGTTTGAGTAAGCGTACCAAGTAATCCTGGATAGCTGCAACAGATGCGGATGACCTGCGCCACTGGCGCTGGTAGACGAGGTCGCTGTCCAATCCATAGGTTCGAGCCAAATCCAATGCTTCACCGTACTCTTCCGCATCTATCTACAAGCAGATTCAAGAAATCATTTATGTTTTCTGCAGAATTAAAAGCAAACCATGACTTGCAGTTAGAACGGCACTCTTGGGTTTGCTTAGCAACAATAACAAAAACAATTCACTCAGGGCTACACAATATACCCATATGCACTTGAACATCAGCATGCACAGGAATCCCTTCAAAAGGGGAAAGAGGGGCATAGGTTCGTCACAGCCCCATCTCCCTATTACGTCAACATATAGGGCTGACTAGGCACCCTGCCCCCCACCCTCCGTGTGCATGCCCCCTCCCTATTATGTCAATCCACGTGGTTGACTTTGTGCCCTTTTCGTAAAAAAAGTTTGGATATTGCTAGCATCCTGGTCAGCTCAACTGGCAGAGTGACCGCCCCGGAATGGCGTTAGTCACGGGTTTCGATCCCTGGACCAGGACAATTTTTTGGCAACTAAGAGGCTTTTCTTTCTGAGAAATCCGTACGGATTTCCTTGTGTCTTTGTGCCACAGGAGTGGTTGTCTATTTTCCTTTTCATAACCCTTCTTCCACTTTGCGGGTCTCCGCAGAACTCATTTGCATCAATTTATGAGACTGGCTTTGTGCCAGCCCCCCACCCCCTATGCCCCCTCCCTATTATGCCAATGTATGGGGCAAGCTTTGTACCCTCCTCTTGCCTCCCCCCCCCCCCCCCCCCCGTACGCATGCCTGTGCACTCAAACCAGAAGTTTCTTTTAGGGGTGCTGTGTGGTGAAAGGAAACAGAAAGCAATATTATGAAACTGTTTTAATTGTAGTGGCTCGTACTTTAAGCAATATAGCAGTTTGTAGAAATGTATAAATATAAGACACAAAAAGGGGGAGGTGGAAGTATTAAGAAATTAAAAGGCAGCCTTTGTGGAACAACAGAAAATTACACATCTTTAAGTTGATCATCACAAGGTTGACTGTTTTGGGATACCGCAAAGTCTTGTGTGCACGTGCAAACACACACACACACACCCACACAAACACACACACAGGATGGCCCAGCTAACTTGGACCAAGATTAAAATAAAAAAAAACATTCGTACTACAAAAGCTTAATTTGTTGCATATTAGTGGTAGTCATGTGTACATACAACCTGTATTTATTTCATGGCTAAGTGCTAACTAATTAACTTTAATTAGCCAACTTGCTTGAATCGTTCAAATATTTACTTCATGTTGAACCTCGCCTGAAATAACCCAAGAATGAAGCATTTATTTTTTGCTGAAAACTGCCTGGCTGTTTTTTCCTAGAAAAAAAAACAAAAGCACATGAAATGCGCAAAATATAAAATAGGTGCGCTTGTGCGCCGCTACTCCAGCACTTCTCAGCATTTAGGTGACACATGCTTGTGTTTGTTCATTGTACAGGGCCTCATGCTATTCGATGAACGTGCATCAAAAGATGTTGGTGGAGCTTCCACCTTGGAGCGTGAAGCTTTGTACAGTGCAGTAACAAACGAATGTAGCCGTGTATCAACTAAAAAAAATTTGCAAGTGCTCCAATAGTGGCATGCGAGCTCGTGTCTGTTTCATATTTCACGTGCTTCGCATACTATTGTTTTACCTCAGAAAATACAACTAGGCAGATTTCAGTGAAAAATGAAAGCTTCTTTCTGGGGTTACGTGAGGCGAGGTATACAGCAAATATTTTATTGATTCGAGCAAGAATAATAAAATTGACTAATTAGCGTTAATTAATTAGTGATTTGTCCTGAAAAAAAAAATAAAGGTTGTATGTACACATTACTACCCCTAATGTACAACACGCAGGATCATCCTAGAGCACACATTTTTGAAAAATCTTGGTCCTAGGTAGCTGGGACACCCTGTTGAGTGTGTGTGCATGCATCTCTCTCTCTCTCTCTCTCTCTCTCTCTCTATATATATATATATATATATATATATATATATATATATATATATATATATATATATATATATATATATATATATATATATATATATATATATATATGGATGAAATAGATGATCAGAGTTTCTTCCGGCTACCGTAATAAAAGTTATAAACTTCGAGAATAGTGCAGTATAGGAAACAAAACAATAAAATATTTATTTAATCCTAACAGTTTCGGCTGGTGGACCAGCCTTCTTCGGAGGATGTAAGTGAAAGGATACAAGTTCCCGTAGCAGAGGGTCACCCTCACAGTTTAAAAACCCTCAAGAGAGACAAGCGGGCGAACGAGGTAGCAACAGACAACAAGAAGCAGAAGAAGGAGAGGAACTAGAAAGGAGCGACGGAGAGCCGCCGGAAACGAGCGGGTAATTCTGGCATTGTTACTGGGTATAGGTAAGACGCGCCGCCAGCGGAGGCGACCAAGAAAAACGGAAAAATGTGGAACATGTTGCCGCTTACTCGCATCCCACACATGGATCGAGTTTAAGTTCACGTGGTTCGGCGGCTGGCCCGCGGCATCGGGCCACACACACACACAAACAAGAAGCATACGACCCGCTCCAGCTTTCGGAAAATCATGGCCACGTTGGAAAGCTAATGTGCCCTCTCCCCCTCCCTCCACCTGCCCTATATATATATATATATATATATATATATATATATATATAGAGAGAGAGAGAGAGAGAGAGAGAGAGATCTTGCTTTAATGAAGGTCAAGGAGAAGTTGTATTTACTCCATTAAAGCATCCCCTTCTTCAATTCTTCAAAATGGGTGGCTATGCTGCATTCTGAACTACAAATAGTTTGTCATATACATAAATTTAACAGTAAACATTTACTTGTTAGGATGACACTTCAAGTGCAAGGGTTTCTAAGTAAGATTGATCAATTATGGTTACATGCTATTATTACATCCATTTCTTTATTATAACATAATAAATTATACAGTTGAACCCGGGTATATCCAACTCGCCAAGAAACGTTTATTAATTCAATATATGGCATAATTCGATATAGGCCTGGTATAGGTTTTGACACAAAGGCACATAACAAACTAGAAGAAAAGTACTTTATTAATATGGTGGCTTACTTGCGTGCACTACTGTGGAACAAAATAGTCCCGGATTTTTTTCTGTGTCAACGACTTCGCTGCCTGCGACAGCACGCACGCCTCCACGTCGTCCAACGAATTGGAGCAGACGAGGCCGCAACCTTCCACATTCAAGCAATAGTGCCGTACCAACGCAAGTGCCCTAACCACTTCGGAGGATGTAGGCGCTGGGCCGTTGTCGATTTCCATATTGCTGTTGCTTTGGCTCGTGGTCGGCACGACGTCTGCAATGTAATCCTCATCCTGTAATTGGCCCATGATGGGGACATCATCATCCGCACTGACGAACTCGTCGAATGTCGATCCGTCAATAGCACCCGGGAACTCTGCCAGCTCGTTCCAAACTTCGGCGGAAACACCTGCGGTGTCTTCAGTGCTGTCAGGATTTGGGGTGTCATCACCAGGCATGCGGAAGCCGGCATACCTAAAGCAGTTCTGGATTGTCTCCTTCTTGACATCTGCCCACGATCTACTCAACATAGAAATAGCTCCGAACAAGTTGATCTTAAGCTCCCTGCCGACACGAAGGTTCTGCAGCAGCCTCTCCACCAGGCGCTTCCGATAGCCGGCTTTCATTGCGCGTATAACGCCTTGATCCAGTGGTTACAGTACAGACGTAGTGTTCGGGGGCAAAAAACGCAGCTCGATGTTGCTGAAGGTCGTACTGCAGTGGTGTGATGAACAATTGTCCACGAGCAGGCACACCTTGCGATTTTCGCCTACCAAATCATCATTCCACGACGATAGCCTTCTGCTGAAAAGCTCCCCGGTCATCCACGCTTTTGAATTTGCTCGGTAGGTAACTGGAAGCGACAGCGCATTTCGAAAACACCGCGGTGCCGTGCTTTTCCTGATAACCAGAGGTCGAAGCTTTTTCGATCCGTCTAAATTAGCTGCCAACAGCACGGACACATAAGCTTTGTTTGCCTTGCCGCCGCTTGTCTTGTCGCCATGACACACAAGTGTCTTGTTTGGCAACATTTGCCAAAATAGAGCGGTTTCATCCACATTGAAGATATCTTGGGCTCTATATCTTGCTGCGATATCTCGCCAGTTTTCCTCCAGCCATTTTTCTAAGCTGTCCAGGTCTGCCGCTCTGCTTTCACCTGTAACAGCTTTGCCAACGATGTCGTGCCGTTCTTTGAACCGCTGAAGCCAGCCTGAACCGCCTTGAAAATCATTTCTGCCAAGCAGAAAAGCAAGGTCCTTGGCTTTCTGCTCGATCATAGGGCTGGACATCGGGATGTTTCGTGACCAAACGTCCACAAACCACTTGTAAACAGTCGCTTCAACATCTTCGTACACAGAAGCACGCACACGTCAAGTGCCACGGGCACCTGACCTTTTGTCCAACTTTGCCCTGATGTCTGCCTTGTTCTTCAGGATAGTACTCAAGGTACTCCTTAGAATTTTGTACGCGGCGGCGACGTCGGACTTCTTTTCAACGTGCTCAACCCGATTGACGATTTCGAGTTTCGCGGCGAACGGCAAATTTTGCCTCTTTGCGCAAGCCATGATGACAGTGCACCAATACAGTTCACAGAGCACCAACAGGCAACAACACAGACCACGCTGAATCGGCAGCAGCAGGCACACAAGCATAAAGAAAGAAAAAATGGGGCTCACTTCTACCGCCTCCACGCCTTGGAGAAAGCACGACGGCCTCTGATTGGCTGTAAGCGCTGCGAGCGGGCCAGGATCATTTCTTCGAGGGGGGTGTTCGCACACAGCCGGGTCTAACCAACTTTTTCTAGGGTGGCGCCGGCAGTTTTCTTCGACACAGCGAGGGAAAGCCAACTTGCTGGGGCACTTTTGAGGCACATGGAGTTTGATATATCAGTTGTCGTTACTATTTTCGTTCAATAAAACAGTAACTTTTGCTATATATTCTCAATGTAAACTTACCGTGTTTAGGAATTGTTTGATATATGGGATAATTTGATATAAACGGGTTCGATATAGTCGGGCTCGACTGTAACAGTATTTCACTTTCCATGTATGTGAAGTTGTACAATTGAACTACAAGCAACAAGGAAATTGCTGCTATCTACCTTGGCTGCGAAGAGTTCTTCTGGTGTTGTCGACTTCACGCACAGCAGTCGATAAAGCTTAGTGATGATTCTAGACAAAAAGAAAAAAAAGGAGGTAATTACATACCTAAACAAAGCCGTCAAAGAGGTTATGTGATTGGCACTGGCACATAAACCATTTTCTTCTTCTGAATAAAAACAGGAATACCCCAAGCAATGGGCTTAATTTCTGTGCTATGGGTAAATAAAAAGTTAACTACACTATTTACAATCAAGCCTTGATATAATAAACCGAGATCTAACAAAATATTGGTTATAATGAAGTAAATGAAAAATGGTCTTGCAATAGATATAGCATTAAAATAAACCTTTACAACAAATTTTTGGATATAACGCACTTATTTTCGTGTAAGATGCAACTTGGTTACAATGAGGTTTGAGTGTATTGCGTGGACTGTATGGATTAGCATGCTTAAAAAGTGCATAATGAATTTCTTTGTCAAAAATAACAACCTACAGTTGTTTTAAAAGACACATGCTAGTCAACATCATGTTAGACAAGGAATGAGAATAAATACCCCTTTCATAAAGCCAAGAAACAAATGATCCTAGAAAAGCCAAGTGAAAACAAGCTCCTCTTTCTTGTATGGGGAAGCAGTTTTTAGACATAAAATGTTATGTTATTTAAGCTAGGATAACAAAAACTTCAATAATGATGCGTGTTATTGTGCTGATATCAAATATGAACACAGTTTTCATGTAGACTATACCATTAATTTTAAAATAAACAAATAAAGAAAGCATCATTTCATTTTAAGGTCATTAAACATACTGCATAGATCTTGTTGAAACAAATGTCATTGAATTCTACACATGCCAAGGAGTGCAATGAGTGCACCAGTTCATGGTTCTAGCTTTTGCAGAACAATAGTTTTAAGGCTTAGAACTTCTCTCTCAAATACTGAGAAAGAGAACTTCATTTCATTCTTAATAAATTTATTACCACTTCCCAAAGTGACATATGTGGAGGTGGTGATGGTGGTAGTGGAGGTGGTAGTAATAGCAGCAGCAGTAGTAGTAGTAGTAGTAGTAGTTGCAGTAGTGATTGAGGAGTGCAAGAATAAAAACCAACAGTAAAAGTTGAGCGCTGCCTCCACGTACATGGGCTTTTTTCTTGGCGGTGCAAAGCGTTCGCTGTCGGTGACGTAGTAGAGGGCATGTCGGAACACACTGCTAGCTTTACCAGACAGCGACGGGGGCAAGGTCTCCTCGTCACTGCTCTCGCCAGCATCGATGGTGTCAACGGGAGTTCTGATTCCAGCAAAAAGCCACTCGCACTGCAGTGCAACAGAGAGGCACATTATCTTGCACCAGGCAGTGCCACTGCAGTCATTTGGGTTACCTGAATAATTTTCATGTTTACTTCACTGTGTAAGTTTGAAAATTTCAGGTCAGCACAACAAAACATGCCCAGTTTTGCAGAGTGTGCTGAATACTGATAAATGTCTAGCTTGGGTCACCAAATGTAACAGCATAATTTTTAGTGATTCACTTTCATTTACAACCCCCTTAAAGGTGTAAGTAGCTAAAATACTTTCTTTGTACTGCCCTTTGAATATTTCTACCATCCTGCGGTTGTTCAGGAGGTCATGAGGCCCTTCTCCAAGTACTCATCGAATGAGCTTAGACACAAGAGACCACTCAAAGATGGTCATGCATATGTGGTACAACTTTTTGTTATACTATGTTCAATGCATAAAAAAAACATTGCAAAGCTTTCCGATTGCTCTAAAGAAGTTCCTACGATTAGAGATGCAAAAAATATGTCACAGTCAATTTTCTATTTCACATTCGCGTGTGGTAGCCTGAGCTGTACTAGCAAGCTAGGCCACATGTCAAGAAGGGAAACTTGTAGGGCATCTTGCCACATGCACATCACATAGGCACACGAAGATAAGTACAACGCCTGAGAGCCTCCGGCTGTCATTATGGGGCCAATCATGCAGCACTCATTGTATCTAAGTAAAATGCTTTATTAAGGTTGTGCAAGTGAAGTGTCTTGAAGCAAGCGACAGATGGTCTTGCAGAAGAGTTCTGCGCAAATTCGCAAGGTGGAGGAAGGGTTAAAAAAGGGAAAGAATACAACCACCCCTTTGTGGCACAGAGCCACAAGGAAATACGAACGAATTTCTCAGGGAGAAAAGCCTCTTAGTTGCCAAAAAACCCTGGACCAAGACAAAATTTTCGGCAACTAGAAAGCTTTTCCTTTCTGTGAAATCTGTTCTGATTTCCTTGTGGCTTCGTGCTAGAAATGGGTAGTTGTCATCCTTTCCTTTCTTAACAGATGGTCTACGACAGCTTTATGACCACAATGTACATTCTAAGTGTCCTGTTCAAGAATACTGAAGCACTGAAGGACAAGTGCCAGAAGAGTAACAGAAACTAGGTCACACTGAACGTAACAGAGAAATCGCTTGCCTTAGGCTAATCGTCCCAAAAACTTGAGCTGGCACGCTATTGCGGCAAACATCTGGTAAATTCCGATTAACTATAGCAGTTGCAGTATTATAGACTAGCCATCAGCTGTACAGTCAGTGTAGTTTCACCATACAGGATACGAATACAAAATGAATAACTGTCACTTTCTACCTGATGAAACCAACAGACAATGAAGCTAAGCGAAGTGTAGAGGACATTACTTTTATGTTTTAACTGTAGCACAGTAATTATATTATGTAAATGGAAAGAATTAAGGGTGGACAAAGAATCAACCTGCCGCAAGTGAGGACTGAACCTGCAACATTCAGATAATCTTTCCAATGCTCTACTAAGTGAACTATAGTGGCAGTAATTTTCCACATTCACTTTACTGGGTGTTTGAGTTTTGTGTAGTCGTGGAAGTGTTAGCCAGCGCTGCTCGCAACCATGACAGTGCCTGCGGAAGACAGTTTTGTAGCGAGCTAGCATCAAGTAGCACAACGGTGGTAGATTCAGTGCCTACCAGCAGCAAGTTTATTTTTTATCTACTTTAATTCCTTTCCATAAATGTCATTGTTACAGTAGTACATTTAAAACATGCAGTTATTGTCCTGGGAGTACACATTTCTTGGCTTCATTCTCTATTGGTTTCATTAGGCTGTGTCTGACAAAAGAAATAAGCCCTCGATAAGTCACCTCTTTCTCGCTCGTAACCCACCACCAGGGTTGCCAGATTTGGCTACTTTACACCAGATTGGCTACTTTCAAGAGGCCGCTGCGACAAAAAAGTCACGTAGGCTACTTGGCTACTTTTTGGCTACTGTTCTGGCGCTGTCATCAGCAGCTAATATACGCTAAAACCAAACACAACTATGAAAAATACAGCTATAAAAAAGTAGTAAATGTTCATTCACACTGCTGGCTGTGATTAAACTCTCTTGGTAATCACATTTTTTTACTCAGTATACCGGAATCAATTGCGTGCGCTTAAAACACGTGCCGGCCGCCAAGGTTTTCACATTATTAACGGAACTCATAAAGGATAGGCCGCACTGTTACGTAGCTGGCGGGAGGCTCATTCAGGCTTTTTAGCCGCTATCCGCCTCGCGCGCTAATGCTCTCAGCTGCATCGGTGGCGCCATACTAGGAGAACGTTGACGAAAAATGAATGCGCGTGGCTCATAGAAGCCTGGCGCAAAGCGCACGCATTTAGCTGTTTTTGCAGTCATTTTTCACTCTGGATTAATATTTTCTTTGCCGACGCTGCTGCACTCGTCAGCCATGATGTTTCTTATGTCGACTGTTCTGCTTTAGTTGTTTGTAAAATGACAGGCTCGTTTTTTATCACTGTGTGCCCACACAATGCACTGCATGCTTTTATTATCTGAATGCCCCTAGGCTGTTGTTTGCATCATCTGTTAGCACAGACGCAATAAAAAACATTTGCATGCGAAGACCCCAGCCGGTCTTCTTTTTCACGTGACTCTAGCTGCAGACTCATCATATGTTAAGAGGTTGAATACGATAAACGCATTATACATACTATTTGGTTCCCCCGAGCACCTACTGAGGATCAAGTACGCCACCTTTATTGAGTGGAAGATGTGAGTGCCGACATCATAGCAATGGAATTGTGGAGGAAAATACAAACCTACCACGATGCATCAGGTGCTAATCCCGTGCAAGACATTGCATAACTTCTTGTTATCGGAGCGAGTGTTTTCTGTTGTGCATCTACAAAAAGCGACTTAAGGAATCGAGTAATGCAAGAACTTCTAGTGATCATCAGGATCAAATTTGGACTGAAAGCCGTTACAAGTTCTACATTAACTGTATTAAGTAAATATGGCACCCCATTTAGTGGGAAATACGAAGTACTTTTCTCGCTCTACAATAACGGTGCCGCAGAGTATGCTGGCAAAAGTGAACCCGATTACGTACATTTGACTGTCAGCACAGTGTTAACTGCCGATTTTCTAGTCTTAATGCCTCCTCTAGGAACTTGCCTGATATTTTTTTTACTCTATTTTGATGTGGTAAACAATGCTGTGATGCATCTTTTTGTATTTTCAAGCATGGGAATATGGTGACAATTCAACTAAACTGAAATCATGTTTGGTTAAATTTCTGGTTCTAAAATAAAATAACGGCTGTCAATTGGCTACTGTTCTGGCTACATTGGTTAATTTGTTCTTCTCTTTGAAGATATGCCAACCGTGTTCACCACAGTAACGTGAGGTAACAAGTCTGTGCTAGATGTGCACTATTTACTAGTGGAATGGCACCAACCTCAAGAGTAAGAAATCCACGATCAAAAAGTCCAGACACTTGTGGTGAGAACTCGAACCACTCTGGGCTTTCACCCAAAAGGTTTCGTCGAGACAGGAGGGAGACTACCTTGACTGCGCCCGAGTGATGAGCCAAGATCAGGCACTGTAAAAATATTCCGAGGGCTACAAGGTCAGTCATAATGGTGACACCCAGTTCCATCTAGATCGCGCTGTTTCTTGTCGTGTGCATTGAAACATAGTACACGAGTAATTTACATTCCGCTCCTTATTTGAATGTTGGTCTCAACAAGAACCATATCCCCAATCTCGCGCTTGTCTGTCCAGAGGGTGCGCTGCAAAAGCATTAGGAAAAAGGAAAATCTTCATTCCATCCAACATATACAAAATCAAGCCATATGCATCATAACTTACAGTTCTTCTGGTTCAGGTGCCTTTAGCCTGCTTAATGAGCACAAAGTTTTGTCTGTTGAAAAATTATTTCAATACAGCATAAGTATAATGTTTTGTATATTATTTAATTCCCAGCTCTCCTTTCAATATATTGAATGTAGCTCCCTCAAGAATGCTAACCCCATCAGGTTTGCTTCTAATCATAATTACTTGCTATCACCCATTTGCACTAACTATAGTAAGAGAACATCTAAATTCTCTACCATTCATGTTTGGAATAGTTTGCTGGCTGAACTAAAATTTTGCTCTCCATTATCCCGTTCCAAACATCAATAAAATCGTTCTTTTTAACTTTTGATTGCGCACCTTAGTAATAACATGTAATTTTTTTCCTCTTGTCTTCATTTATTTTATGTGTTTATTTCTGTTTCCCATGTTCATTTTTTTCTTTCATCTTCAATTCTTTTGTGCACATTTTCTACTTTTGTTCCGTATTACTTCTGTGTGTCCTATTTGACTTTGCATTGCATTGCTTTTTATATTATATTTTCTATTGTGCCTTTCGTTTTACTGTATTTCATTTTTGTTTCAATTGTTCTACCATGTTGCTGGCCTAACTATTTTTCCATGCTCAAAATAATGAAAAATCTAATGAGTACAGTAAAACCATGATGAAATTGAATGACTGTGAATCTGACAATTATGGGGCATGACAAAGTAAGCTTAACACTATGTGACTGGCTCAGCTTGAAATCAATGAGTTTTTTATGGCTGCAATGGATGATAATTTCATAATTCGATGTAAAACATGTTATATTGAAAGGAACTAAAAGAGATATGCGGTGCGACCATTATATGTTGAAGTCCCTTTAGTCAAACTGACAAATAATTTCATCTCTACAGCTGATGCCAGCACAGTCATGTGTATGTGCATTCTGGTTGCAAAAATGAGGAGTCCACAGCAAGTCCGAACAAAATTGGCAGCTTTCGGACAAGTATTTCAATCATATGAAGTGCTAAACAGTGGACATGAGGGAGGCATTTATTAGACCGTTAGATAAGATAAAAACAATTACTTATTGATTGAATTACTGAGTTTCACATTTAAAGTACACTTACACGTCTAATAACGAAGCCAGATATAATGAAATAGCAGTTATAATGAAGTACTAAATAAAGAATAGTGTTAGGAATATAGGAATATAAATAGACATAGTGTTAGGAATATAAATTCATAACAATTTTTTGGATATAACAAACTTATTTTGCAGGATGCAATTTTGTTATAGTAAGGTGTGAGTGTAATACAGTAACCATAAGAAAAACTATAATGAAATCATTAGCATTATCTCTGATTGTCCAGGGTTCTCATGATCCAAATCTTCAATTATATTACAATGCCACGCCCCCTCGCTCCACTGAGGCCAGGCATTGAGCCTGCGTACTTATAAGTGTGGCAGCTTGGGCTATTTGGTATGGCATGATGATAGTTATAGGGCGAGAATAAAACGACGACACAGAGACAAGAAGGACACGAGCGCTTGTGTCCTTCTTGTCTCTGTGTCGTCGTTTTGTTCTCGCTCTATAACTATCGTCATGCGTACTTATGTCTCAGCAGTGCAATGCAACACACGCAGTGCCTATATATCAGCTAAATGAAAAAAAATTCACTTACATCGTCTGACCACCAGTTCATGTCACTAATGGTGAGGTGTGCAGACTCTGGACGAAGAGAAAGGTAGCGGCGTTTGTTCAGCTTGTGCGCTTGAGGGTTTAGGTGGTCAAACTTGGGCTGCATGTAGGAATGGGGCTTCAGCTGTAATTATTTATCTCATTACACAGTTACCTTAATGTGTAAAGAGCTTTTGCATGATGAAAATATGTTCATAGCTTCGTTCAAACTGAGCTGCTTATTTTGATATGCTCGATTTGTACATGGGTGCCACAGTTGCACTTAACACAATAAGTTGGTGGCCTTTCTGTCTACTTCTCACTATACTTATACACCTAGTAGTACACTGCTGATTTTAAACCAGCACCACATAGCAGCGATTCATTGCATATTGATAGACGAAGCTTGGTGAAATGATCTTGTGCTTACCTGCTGGCTATTATATTGTCCTTCTGTATGATAGTGGCTCACTTTTTACTGGCATCAAATAGTATTGAAGAAAATGGGCCAAACAAGGAATTGAAAAACTAAAAAGCGCACTATATGCTCAGTGAGAGCAGTCACTCTGTTCATTTACTCAACATACGAGGCAATACACCGGAATGCATTTCGTACCATGTCTTCCAGCCGCCAGAGGCTTAACCTTGTAAGAGAAGGAACAGTCCAAACAGAAAGTGCTCCTGACGTGTGAGCAGCGGCCACTTTAGTTCCAGATGGGGAGATGCTTAGCTGGTAAACAATATCCTGCAATGTATCACATTAGAGTAAATAATCACTAATATTTATTAAAATGGTGCTACTCTTTAAAGTTATTGGTCTCTAGTTAACTTCATTTTTGTACACGTGATGCATTACTTCAATTTCATCCTCAAGACACCATTTTATTTATATTACCATGAGTAAGTCGAGAAGATTACAGTGTGAAGCACTGATTGCGTGCAAGTCTTGCTTGCATTGCTGCTTGGCTTCAAGGAAGGCTGCCCAGCCATGGAGTGAACGACTTCAGCCCTGCGCGACTTTATGGCTGAGAAGTGCATGGTGATGAAGTCGTCATGCCCTTCCACAGGCAACGATATAGAGGACAACAATGGCTGTACTCGCCATTACAGACATCAGACATTACCACGTACATTCTGCCAGATTCTACCACATACATTCTAACTGATTATTTCTGGGGCTATGGTTTGAACCTATTATTGTTTGAAGTATTTCATATTGCCACGAGCATAATATTGTATAGTATTATGTCGTATCATTACTGGCAGGTTGTATGTGCCACTGTAGAAAGAATATGAGAACAAGCTTGTGACAAACACTATGTTGTCCTGCCAATGATTCGACCAGCCCGATATTCTTGTGTATTGCTAGCTAGAGGTTTCTATGTGCTATAATAATACAATGTGACAATATGTAGTAAGGTTAGGTTTGTGAAACAGTGAGGTTTAAGTTTGAAATGAAAAGTGATTTGGTTCGAATAATTTTTGATCAAATTTGAAAAGTGTACATCACACACTACGAAGAAAAATGAGTATGTCTGTCCCGACAAAACTAACAAGCACAATATATTTTTTAAAAATTGAAACAAGACATGTGCAAATGTTATTCTTCTTGGTTCAAAGGAAGAAGAATCACCTTTGGATAGCTGAAAGATTTGACTTTCAGCAGAATGCAAGAGATAGCTTAAAAATTTACAATACTTAGAGCACATAAATCCGTATAACATGCTTTTAAACTTAAAAACGAAGGAATCAGTGTGAGGATAATATGTTAAAGAGGGGACTTTGCAGCAGTGCGAATTTTTCCTGAAAAGCTGTAATCACAGTACAGCATCTCTACACTGCAGTGAAACCACTTTTACAAAGAGATTACATGCAGATAATTATTCACTTTTCGGTTTATTCGAATACTTCGTTAATAATTTAAAATCAAACCAAAGCAAATTGGAATACGTTAGCATTTCTTTGAATATTCAAAGTGATTGAATATTTGCAAAAGCCTAATTATGATTTAGGACGGTTAAGCGCACCTGTGAGTGTGGGCTATGCATGATGAAATATGGTGCACTGCACTGTGATGCTACCAAGCAGCATAGATCATTATGCTTTCCTGGTGGCATGTTCCAGGTGCTCCAAAGTGTGTGTCGCAACTGAACGGAAATTACTGGTGACAGTTGGTTTCAGATTAAAAACGAGCAATAGTGCAAGAGCAGTCTTGCAGACTCTGCAGTGATGGGCTTTGCATACATTCACTCTTGACGTTGGCCACTAACAGCAGTGATATCAACAGCAATGAAAGCGATTGGGTTCATTCATGTATACCATATTTTCGCGCGTATAACCCGCACCAAAAACCCAAAAATTTCAGTGGCAAAGTGGAGGTGCAGGTAATACGCGGGGTTTTTCCTATAGTGCTGCTTCACAGCATTGCGTGTTGTGCTGTGAAGCCCCTTAACAGTGTAGCGAAAGCTACGGAGGCGGTTTGCGCAAATTCGTGTTGCTCCGCAAGTAGCATGGCAGCTTGCGGCCGATTTTGGTTTCGCTTGCTTGCATCGTTGAAGCATTTAGAAAAACATTTTGGGAGAGACAATTCGATTGTTCAGTGTAAAATCTCACTGTCACACAACAAGTATATTTTGGGGACGTTCGCGGCATCTCAGTCACCCTTTACATGTCCCTACGTCACGGACGCCGAAGTTTACTTTTGGAAAGGGCTTGCCGAAAAGGTGGTGCTGTCTAAGAAAGTTCCATAATAAATAAAGTAAGTTCCATAATAAATAAAGCAGTATTTATTACAGCAAGGCAAATGAGATATTATAGTGCCTATAGAGATATTATCAGTAAATTAATGTACTACTTTTTGATGCGGTAGCAGGCATGCATTTCGGTTCTGTTGTTTCCAGGGTGCTGTTACAGTGTACTAGAAAGGGTAGTTAAACTGGTAGGTGTTCTGTGGGGTAGTGCTGTCAAGTTGTCGCCGAGTGTGAGCGCTCTTTACCTCGCTGATGCCGCTAGTTCTCCACATCTCGACCCGTTCGCCAAGCCTAAGTCGATCTGTTGTGTCACCATGAGTAGCATACGACGGCAGGCCTTCATGGCACAGCAAAAGCTTAAGATCATCGCCGTCACCGAGGAATTCGGAAATCGCGAAGCGGGAAGACGGCACGATGTGACGAGTCCTGCGTGCGATTGTGAAGAAAAAAGAAAGAGAGCCTACAAGCCGCGCACCGCGACCGTAGATCATTTCGTGGCCCCAAGACCGGTGGCTACCCTGAGCTGGAGGCAGAGCTAGTAAAGTTCATCGAAGATGTGAGAAGCAGGGGTCACGCTGTATCGACCGTGATGGCCCAAGTGGAAGCGCGGCGGCTTTCGAGGGAGCTAGGCTTACCTCACGAGTTCCGTGCGAGCCGCGGATGGCTGCACCGCTTTATGAAGTGGCAAGGGCTCTTAATCAGACGGCGGACTACAATATATCAACGCTTGCCAGCTTCTTATGAGGAGAAGCTGCTCAAGTACCAGAGATATGTAATTGGCCTGCAAAAGGAGCACAATTACATTTTCTCGCAAATCGGCAATGCGGATGAAACTCCTGTTTATTTTGAAATGCCGTCGGACACAACGATTGAGAAGACAGGCAGCAGTTCGGTGAGCGTGCTGACCAGCGGGAACACGAAACTGCGCATCGCAGTCTTGCTTTGTGCCCTCGCCGACGGCACGCAACTGCGACCGTACGTCATCTTGAAAAGAAAAACTCTACCAAAGCTTCATTTGCCTGCCGGTGTGGTGGTGCGCGCACACGAGAATGCATGGATTAACAGTGACTTGTTCGTAGACTGGATCAAGACAGTATGGGAGAAGAGGCCCGGTGCGATGCTCGCAAAGAGGTCCATGCTCATTCTTGACTCGTTCCGCGGTCACACAACTGAGAAAGTGAAGGACCGCCTTTCACGCAACGGCACCGACTTAGCCCGGTGGAATGACGTCAATGTTGCAGCCTCTAGATGTGTTGCTTAACAAGCCCTTCAAAGCGCATGTCAAGCGCTATTACGCCGCGTGAATGGCCGAAGGCTGCTACCACTTGACGCCGACAGGACGAGTCCGAAGGCCTGATATTGCCCTATTCTGCAAGTGGATTGTCGAGGCATGGAAGGCCATTCCAGGTGAGATGGTGCGAAAAAGTTTCAAGAAATGCTGCATCACAAACAACATGGATGGAACCGAAGATGATCTTGCGCATAATAGTGAGGACTGCGGCTCAAGTGATAGCTCTAGCGAGAGCAGCGACAGTGAGTGAATTGTGACTGGCCTTGCAGACAGCGTATTCTGCTTGCTAAATAAAGCTTTTTCTGTCTACATATGTGCTATGTTGCTTGAGCAGCTGCTTTTGTACAGCCTTTCCTGTATATCAAATGTGCGGGCAATACGTGAGGATTTTTTTTTTCTTTCTCGGTTAGCTGAAAGTGGGGGTGCGGATTATATGCAGGGGCGGGTTATACGTGCAAAAATACTGTATCTTCTAGAACTTCTGAAACAAACTGAAGTGTGCATCAAACAACATATTTGCATGCAAATATTACATAAGTCAGTAAAGAAAGTGTATAAGATATTAGTATACACTCGTGCTTGCAGATAGAAAGAGGCAGGAGCAGTATGATAGTGACTTATGCAATATAAAACATTGTCTTGCATCTAAGTGACAACAGCTAGTTCAGACCAATAGCGTACATGCCAAACCATATGAGGTCAAATAGATGACCACTTACCTCTGTCTGCTTGTAGTAAAAGCTCATCTTCGTCAAGAACCGCCTTGGATTCATGCGCTACGATAAAAGCAAGTGTGGGAACGTTATGCGTGAAAGGAAATACACTTTATGACAGAGAAATGAAGTGACATTTAGGGTTGCACGTATCAAAACCAAAACCAGGCTGCCATAGTGCAGGCAATGCCAAAGTATTATAACCACCTATAGGTCCTTCATGTGAACTTAAACCAAAACACATAAGCACCATTGTATTCTGCATCTGCTGAGTTGGGGCTTAAACTTATGGGATCGCATCAAGCCATACAACACAGCACCACTGGGCTGTGAAGGTGGGTTTGACACAGGATAAAGATGCTTCATGGATGAAGAAACTTGCTTATTTTACACAGATTCTTCTCGTCATAGACAGACAGGACATTAAAAGTCGGTTGAAAATTTTTATTGCTAAACTTACGAAACCACCCACCTGCATGGGCTCAATTGATGTACAGCTAAAAATCAATAAAAGGCAGAACATGCAAATGTTTATATTATGAAAATCACTAATACTTTGTACCTATTCGGCTTGATGTAATTGAATAAAGATATAAAATGGCCTGCCATTGTGGCTAAGTTGCTTGCCAGCAAAACATATGGGTGTTGTTGGCCATAATGGCTGTAATTTGATGGCAGCAAACTATGATGACTACCATGCACTCAGATTCATGCACACATCAGTGAAAATCACAAATTTAATGCTGAGTCCTCCGCTACGATAAGAATCATAACGATACTGTGCACATAAAAATCCAGAAGTTGAAGCTTTGTAGAAATGGCTGCATTTGGTGGCATTTAATACCAATCAACGGGAAATTCACAAAAGCTAACCATACTATGTATACACACACATAGGAATCAATATAAGCGGACAGAAATATAACAAACTCGAAAGGCAGTAGTAAATGATGACAACATTATAATAATAATTATTGGGTTTCACAACCCCAAACCACGATCTGATTAGGAGGGATGCCATAGGGGAAGTCTCAGGAGATTTTGACTGCCTTGTATTCTTTAACAAGAACCTTAATCTAAATACACGGACCTCCAGCATTATGGCTACCCTCAAATGGAACCGACACAGCCGGGATTTGATCCTGCAACATTTGGGTCACAAAATCAACGTCTTATATTTCCTATATACAACAGCGGGTCGCAATAGGTGATGAATCACTTTGACAGAACTCAATAACTTACCAGCATGTCATCACTGAGCGTTGTGACCAGCTTGTAATGGGGATAGTCAGAGAGAAACCGCCAGGCTGTGATGCCGAATTCCAGGGCTGAGCCGTGGTTACTATCATCTCCACTTGCCGGGAGCAAGGGTGAGCGGCCTGCCACAAAGAGGACCTGGTGAGACGGGTGATACTGGACACTGGTCACTCCCTTGGAGTAGAAGGACGCCAGGGTCAGGGTATGGTTGTCCCGGTAGCCTTCAGATGGGCTGTTCACGTGGCACAAAATACGTGCAATGGACTGTGAGAAAAAATTTCCTTTTTCAAGTCGGGGTGGGGGGGGGGGGGGCACAACCCCTAATTATCTAACGAGGGATGCAGGAAGTGTGCCCCACATTGCTACTCAGCTGAACCCGTCCCGGCATTGTTTAAAGCGCACGGTTATGATTACGCAGATTTCTGACAATTATGGTGGCCGAAGACACCTGATCTTGCATTCCAAGAGCTCTTCACAAGACCACTGAGAGAAGCACACCCATTGCCTCGTTTTCATTGTTTTCCATCCATTGTGGAACATGTTGTCTTTTGGACTTGAACAACAAGTGGGGGTTTGGATAAAACTTTGCCCCCCTCACCAATAAACCCTGCGCATGCCTGTGTTCTGATTAACTCATAGTTGATAAGTTTATCGAAGTGAATGGATGTACAGCAACACATGATCGAGCAAAGGCATCACTTATGGGGGGATGGGGGCAGGATGCAATCAACCCCTCCCTTCGAGCAGTTGTCCACCATTTAGCTTTTACAAGAAAAGCTAGGCAATTCTATAGAAACAGGGGCCGAAGTAATAAAATAAAATTAACACAGTAAACCATCATATTTGACACATACATAATGCAGCAAAAAAAGCAATGATTATAATATTGATCCAACAAAGGAAAAAAAAAGTCTTTCAATCATACCTTAGCAGGTAGCTTTTAAGCTCGCCCCTGTAGTTGACTGTTATGAACTCATAGGACCTGCAAAAGAAAAACACGGTGAACATGAGAAGATTACCATTTGAATCCCCACCTAACAGTGACACGGCATGCCAGGGTGCATGATATCGACTACCACTTAAAGATTTTAAAATGGTGGTTCACCCTCACTGACTTGGCCTACATCATTAAAAAAGGGGTACACTATTTCTAGCAACTACTTGATCTGTAAGTGTTGCATGTGCACTTAATTATGTATCAGAGCGTTAATCACCAAGTTAACACAAAATATGAGATTCACGCACAAATATAAAACCTATGCTGTCCCTTTTAACACTGCAGCAAAAATACAGAAAAAATAAAACAACACGAACCACTGTGTCTTGTGCACGCGAGCTTCGGTGAAGAGAATGCCAGCCATGGCATAACTGATGTCGTGCAGAACTCCTTCAATCTGCACCACTGGCTGTAACAAGAGAGAAATGACACACACACACACTTGAAATGCTGAACTATAGCACTACATCCCAAACAATACTACTGGCACTCCTATGAAAATAACTTCATTTTATACTACATTCAATGCATTAATGATATTTTCAGTGAGCAACATTAAAGCCTTTCTCGATTATTTGTCAAATCGTTCATGACATCAGAGTTTGTTCTTTTTTAATTTAGAACATACTTTCAATGAGGAACAACAGTGACATAGCGACTTACGCTGTGCATCAGTGAAGCACTTACCTCTGGGATGTGGAAAAGTGTGCTGCCCACAGTGTCAAAGAACTCAACGCGCCCAGTGCTCAGTGCAACGGCCAGCAAGCTGCAGTCTGGAGACCACGCGATGCGTCTCCACTGAGGCATTGGATCACGGGGCACTGCATGCGCCAACCCGAAATCGACATCTGAGCACTGCTGTGCTCATAGCATCAACCTCCTATATTTCCATTATGAGCTCCACAACCAACAAGTCATGGAATATACTACACTTGCTATGTATTACATTTGTAGCAGTGCGCAATGTGATTCATTGTGGTAAACATAAACAGTGACACAAGAGACCAAATGTGAAGGCGTTAAAACGAGATATGCTTGAGCAAAAAAATAAACAAGCACAAATCTGATATTCGAACTCTTGAAAAAAGGCATTCACTGTAAGTTAAAGCTTACGTAACTTTTGACACGAAAAGATTGATTGATTTGTGGGGTTTAACGTCCCAAAACCACCATATGATTATGAGAGACGCCGTAGTGAAGGGCTCCGGAAATTTTGACCACCTGGGGTTCTTTAACGCGCACCCAAATCTGAGCACACGGGCCTCGACATTTCCGCCTCCATCGGAAATGCAGCCGCCGCAGCCGGGATTTGAACCCGCGACCTGCGGGTCAGCAGCCAAGTACCTTAGCCACTAGACCACCGCGGCGGGGCACACACGAAAAGACAGAAGATAAGAAAATGATTCATTGCAGAATTAAAGAAACAGAAAGTATATCTGGTTAAAATGTTACTAAATTCACCTACTCTGTACTGTCCAGCACGACAGCTTCTGCACCCATTGTTTTAGTTTGAATAAGATTCTGAGGCGAAAATTCATGATTTTTATTTCAACCCAACTTTGCTGGCACTCAGAATACGGTACACACTTGCAATGTGAAAATTTGGCACACATTGCAATCGCGACACTAGATGACGAAAATTTGGTACACACTTGCAATCTTGGCAATCCACTCCCGAGATCACAAATGTGTACTAAATTTTTGCACCTGCCGGGGCCAAGATAAAAGAAATAGATTAATAATTGAGAGAAAAAAGATTATTGAAGGAAGCAATCTTTGCATTGGTGTGGCCCCAATATCTGTATTGCAGTTGGAGCTGCAAATTCTGAGTGCAAACGGGCAGTGATAAAATGTGACAGCACTGTCTTTATAAATAATACCTACGTTTTTCCCGGAACAAACTTTGTTGGAAGTGGCGCTCTCTGTGTGTGCCTATGTCTTCCTTGTTCGTTGTAGTGTTTGTTCTTTTTACCTCGAATCATAAATGTGACATTGACAGCAATGAGTCTGGACAACACACCCTATGTTTCGTGAAACTTCAATGATTTCTAGATATCATTTGATAACATTAGCTCAGGAACAGTTTTAGGACATACAAGGTCCACCTACCAATGAATATACATAAGTTACGAGAGACCCCAGCTGATTAAGGCTGTGTGGCAGTGCTCCACACAGTGTGTGCTGCCAAATATGGCATGATTTAAATGACACAATGCTTAAATATGAAGGAAGCAGTGAGCAAGAATTTCAAACGACATTCTTGGTAACATTCCGGCACACACACAGTGGACGGAAAAACTGAAGGCTAAGAGACAAACAAGCGCGACACAGTGCAGTGCCTAATGCAGCCATCTGGCATCTGATTCACATTACGAAAAGTTCCCATTGGATTAGCGCCGATTGTCTATTGCAAGAATGAAACAATACCAAAAAATAGAAAATTTCCGGGGCCATCAATGACATTCACTGCAAAATTGAAACCACATGCTATCAGACGGCAAGATTGCGGGAATGCATTAAGCAGACACTCACCGATTCCACGGCCAATGATAGTTGCATATTCATCCTTTGAGGACCTGCATGATGAATATGAACATGCATGACGAATATTTCGTTAAAAGTAAAGAAGGCAGAAAATGTATATTTCATTCTACTTGCCTAATTTCCACACACTGGTCCTGTAGTATCGCTAAAAGCTTGCCATCACTGAAAAAATGGGGAACATGTAGCAGAAAGAGAATTACTAACACTAACAGCTTAAGATTAGCAAGCTTGCACAGTAGCACGGTATGCACTGTAGTTATACAGACCACAAATCTGTTCAAAGTGAGTTTAATGATAGAAAATCAAACACTGACCACAAACCGAAATAAATTAACTATTGTGACCTCTAAATTTATAATGAAAACCCCTCTGTGTATACAAAGTACGGAGGTGTTTGCACTTGTGGTTCATTGCGGGTGGGGCCCTTCGTGGTGTTTTAAAAATAAATGTTGTCTCTCTCTCACTTATGCTGTGGCGTCAATGCAAAGCAGTGTCAACAAAGGCGTAGACAGTGCTGCATTCATGTTGCCAATACATCAGCAAGCTGTCTTGTGTATTCATTCATAATACCAACGTACATGCAATGTCTGTGCGGGAGGCACCGATATTTTTCTAGTGAACTTGAAGGACAAGAAGCCATGTGAAAAGAGCCACACACACACAGCGATAATGCGCAGCGTCTATTTGTCATTACGTGGGCACATGTCCCCGTTCTGTGAGCATAATGAGTGAGAACGGCAACCAAACTAACACGTTCCTCACCCTCCAACGACAAAGTGCCATTCCATGTGAAAAGAGCGGAGCCTTTGAACAGCGGGCGGTATACTGGACATCGATGTGGCCAGCAATCCAAGCCAGCCCCAAAATCCTATAAACGATGCACAGGGCGATGTTTCAACGGTAAGATTCGTGTCCATAGCGCACCAATGCACTGGAGTAAAACGAAGTGAAAGGAAATGACGGTAACAATACCTGATCCTTTGGCATCTTCTGATCTCTCGAAAGCTGCCCTGCTCTGGATAACAACAAAACCAGAATTTCAAAGACCAGTCACAGCCTCGAGTGGCAACTATCTAATACCTATGAGACACATATTCGCCCTTGGCAGGTAAATAAATTTGCATGGTCTATATTAACGACAGCGTTGGTAAGAAACTACCGGCAAATGCGCCTATTGCTGTTCGCAGAGACCGAGATTCCACTGTGTCAGAGTTGCGAGTTGCAACCATCGATTTAATTGGGAAAGTTGTACTGACAGTCAAGCGTTGCCGCATGGATAACAGAACTGCTCGATCTAGCGTGTGTTGCGTGCAAAAACGGAGCATGGTTTCTAAAATATTTTATTCAACGAATGTTGACCGAAAACGGAGACCATCTGACGAGGTGAGACTTCGACATCGCGTTTGTTAACTATCGACAACTCGTAAGCCAAAACACTTGCTCGGCCTATTTGATTTGGGCCGGCTTACCAGTTTCTCGGGCTCCTGCTGCCATTCCGAGTACGTTAGAAGTTCGTAAAGTATGTTGTTCTCCGTTTCCATTCCAGTTTCGTCCACGCTGTTTACGGCAGCAGGTGCCATCGTGGACTGCAACGGAGCATCGTCTGGTAACAATCAAGGTTGCCCGTCGCACACGAAACGCTACTGCGCTTAGCCGAGCTGGCCGAATGATGAGGTTTCGGTTTTTATGAGAGTGTGAAAGACAGCTGGATGAAAATGTGCGCTGTCGGGGTTGCATTTTTTAAGATGCCTCTAGATTTCTCAAACATGAAAGAAGCTCATAGGATGATAGAGGCTTCACGTTATAACGGAATTGTTGAGCTGGGGATGTCGCTGAGGATTACGTTTTGGCGCGTTGGCTCTGAGGCACGTAGACCATATCCTCTAGGGCTGCCCGTAGAACAACGAATTCCGCCGTAATAATAACAGACTACTTGTCGGTCTGCAGTGCTTTCACGGCATCCGGTGAATCGAAAGCATTAGGCGAATTCAACTCCCTAGTACCGAATCACTTAACCCAGGTGTGATTAGTATGGGTGCCGGGACATAGAGGCATAACTCTAAATGAAACAGCTAAGACACTACCGAAAGTGGCGTTAGACGGACCAGCTATCAATATTACCCCTACAACAGCCTTTATAGTAGCTTCTAGATCTCGGAGGCAAATGATGATGCGAGAATTCTCTACACCATGCTTAAAAAATTCTCTGCATTTCAACCATCTATTGACACCCTGGAAAACTTCCTCGTGTCATAACCGATGGCTGGAAGTTTTAATCACTCGATTTCGCTGTCGTGTTCCTCCATTAAATTTTCATTTGTTTAGAGCAGGCTTGACTCCCTCTCCACTTTCTTCTTTTTGTGGAGAAGAGGAAACTGTGGAGCACTTTTTCATCTCTTGTAGAAAGTTTTCAACATTAAGAAATGTATCACTAGAAATACCATTACGAATCCTTGGCTTAGCTTTGACAACGTCAAATTTACTATTCTTAGGTGCACATACCCTAGGGCACAGCAACGGGAAAGTGTGCGCGGCCGTGCAAGATTTTATTGTACAGTCTAAGAGATTCACTTATAACCTCAATACCAAAAGGTTCTCAATTAACCCATGTAGGCTATTGAAATTTTTTTATATCAATCATTTATTGCTCAGTCAGTAGGAACTGATTCATCAAAATTTTTTCCTAAAAAATAATTTACAAAAAACAATATTTCTGTTAATTTTCATTTCGCCAGTATTATTTATATACATTTTATTTTGGTAAGCTACCCGATTCTTGGCCGATCCCCCAGAGTGGGTGTGAGCCACGAGTTTAGGATCTACATCTACATCTACATATAATGCCCCCTGACGATGCCCAGCGCGCCAACCTCTTTCCCTCACACCTAACCAAGGAACAATGGGAGACCCTTCTCTCTAGCACCGACAAAGACACGCAGACAAGGGTACTAAAACGAGCTGAAGACGACATCGAGAGACACGTACGCCCTGAAGAAAAAGCAGGTGCTCCCCCCCAGAGTGGGTACGAGCCATGGATTAGAGGATACAAACAAACAAACAAACTTACTACGTGGCTTATCGCAGCGCACACTACCATTACGATCGAAGTCAAAGTAGAGGCCAGACTTTTCGCCAACCCAAGCTAACTCGTGAGGGAAGAGCCTCCAGGAGCGAGCTATCTCTAAGCATCCAAGATCTACCACAAATTCTATTTCACCATTCCACCATGGAAACATGCTAACGTGACATACAATCGGCTGCTTCCAAAACATATTGTCACGGGGTCGTGACGTGGCCAAAGACAGAAAACTTCGTGTCGGGATTTAACTGTTTATTTGGGCGAACCTGGGCCCGGTAAAGGGAAAGTCTAATTACAGCAGCAGTCTTGCACAGATAGCAGTCTCGGACTGATAGCGGTGAACGCAGCGTCGGCCTTCGATCAACAACTGACAAGCGGCGAAGCGCGTCGGCATTTATACTCTTGCCGTCGAATGTTCTAGCGTTATCGCTGGCGGTGGCGTAGCTTCCAGAACAATCTGTACCGTTCGCACAGTGGGCGTGATCTTATCGAAATGATCTACTACAGTCCGGAACCTTCTGGAAAACTGCAGGCGCGGTTTGCGCTGAGAATCGTGTGGTGTTTTGGGACGATAACAAAAACTTGGGAAATGGAACGTGGCATTGCCCCCCTCTGAAAAAAAGGCATCGTCCCGATGCTTTAACTAAAGATGAAAGTACAATAATGATGCAAGAAAGTACAATGAATAAATTCCGATACAACAATAATACAAAAAAAAAAACACTGGTTCAGTTTGTTAACGCGCATGAAACGGCTTCAGCCGCGCGACATGGACGACTTCAGGTCGCGATCGGCGTCGTTGAGAGTTCGTGATGCCGTCGGGGACAACCTCGTAATCAAGTGGGCCGAGACGTCGAACCACCTTGTACGGTCCGAAGTACCGTCGCAGAAGCTTTTCACTTAGTCCACGTCGGCGTATCGGCGTCCACACCCAAACACGTTCACCGGGCTGGTATTCCACGAAGCGTCGTCGAAGGTTGTAACGGTGGCTGTCGGTCGTCTGTTGATTCTTGATACGGAGACGAGCAAGTTGTCGGGCTTCTTCGGCGCGTTGAAGGTACTCGCTCACATCGAGGTTTTCTTCGTCGGTGACGTTGGGTAACATGGCATCGAGCGTCGTTGCCGGGCTCCTTCCGTAGACCAATTTGTATGGCGATATCTGCGTCGTCTCCTGCACCGCCGTGTTGTATGCGAAGGTCACATACGGAAGAATGGCGTCCCACGTCTTGTGTTCGACAACGACGTACATTGACAGCATGTCGGCGATCGTCTTGATAAGCCGCTCAGTGAGGCCGTTGGTCTGTGGGTGGTACGCTGTCGTCCGGCGGTGGTTTGTTTTGCTGTATGCCAAGATCGCTTGAGTTAAGTCGGCAGTGAATGCCGTTCCTCTGTCGGTGATAAGGACCTCCGGGGCGCCATGACGTAGGACGATATTTTTGACGAAGAACTTAGCTACCTCGGATGCACTGCCTTTTGGCAGGGCTTTTGTCTCGGCGTAGCGGGTGAGGTAGTCGGTAGCTACCACGATCCACTTGTTTCCGAAAACCGACGTCGGGAACGGCCCCAGTAGGTCCATACCAATCTGCTGGAAAGGTCGGCAAGGTGGATCAATTGGCTGCAGAAGTCCCGCTGTCCTTGTCGGCGGTGTCTTGCGTCGCTGACAGTCGCGGCATGTTCTCACATAACGAGTGACGTCGGTGGTAAGACGTGGCCAGTAGTACCTTTCTTGTATCCTCGCGAGCGTGCGAGAAACACCTAGGTGCCCTGCCGTCGGATCGTCGTGCAGGGCCTGCAGGAGTTCTGGTCGCAGAGCTGAAGGCACCACAAGGAGGTACTTAGCTCGAAGCGGTGAAAAGTTTTTCTTTTGTAGAAGACCGTTTCGTAGAAAGAACGACGCAAGTGCGCGCTTGAATACCTTCGGGACTTCGGCGGTCCTGCCTTCGAGGTATTCTATTAGGGCCTTAAGTTCCGGGTCGGCCCTCTGTCGTTCAGCGAAGTCGTCGGTAGTTATCGTTCCTAAGAAGTAGTTGTCATCCGGGTCGTCGGGTAGCAGTTGGTCTACAGGCGCACGAGAGAGACAGTCGGCGTCGGAGTGTTTTTTGCCGGACTTGTAAATGACAGTAATGTCATATTCTTGAAGTCTCAGGCTCCATCGTGCGAGGCGACCTGAAGGGTCCTTCAAGGTGGCTAGCCAACACAATGCGTGGTGATCGCTCACAACATTGAAGGGCCTGCCGTAGAGGTAGGGGCGAAATTTTGACGTAGCCCAGATGATGGCGAGGCACTCCTTTTCTGTTGTGGAATAATTTGCTTCTGCTTTGGATAGTGATCGGCTGGCGTAACTAATAACCCTTTCAAGTCCGTCAGCCCTCTGCACAAGAACGGCACCAAGACCTACGCTGCTTGCGTCAGTATGTATTTCTGTCTCGGCGAATTCGTCGAAATGGGCAAGTAACGGAGGCGTCTGGAGGCGATGTTTAAGCTCCTGGAAAGCGTGTTCCTGCGGCGTTTCCCACTTAAACTCCACGTCGGCCTTGGTAAGGTTAGTGAGAGGATCGGCGATGCGGGCGAAGTTTTTCACGAATCGCCTATAATAGGCACACAGGCCCAGAAATCGGCGCACGGCTTTCTTGTCAGTGGGCGGCGGGAAGTCGGCGATGGCGGCTGTTTTCCGTGGATCGGGACGAACTCCAGACTTGCTGATAACGTGCCCCAGAAACAAGAGCTCCTCATACGCGAATCTGCACTTTTCTGGCTTCAGTGTGAGTCCGGAAGTCTTGATGGCTTGAAGTACAGCTTCAAGGCGCCGAAGATGCTCGTCGAAACTCGAGGAAAACACGACGAAGTCGTCCAAGTACACAAGGCAAGTCTGCCACTTCAATCCTGCCAGTACTGTATCCATAACGCGTTGAAAAGTTGCAGGCGCTGAGCAAAGGCCGAAGGGCATCACCTTAAACTCGAAAAGGCCGTCCGGTGTTATAAACGCCGTCTTCTCTCGGTCTCTTTCGTCGACTTCGATTTGCCAATAGCCAGTCTTGAGGTCCATTGATGAAAAGTACTTGGCGTTATGGAGCCGATCAAGTGCGTCGTCTATTCGTGGGAGAGGATACACGTCCTTTCTTGTGATTTTGTTCAGGCGGCGATAATCGACGCAGAAACGTAGGGTCCCATCCTTTTTCTTCACTAACACCACGGGGGATGCCCATGGACTCTTGGACGGCTGGATAATGTCATCCCGCAGCATTTCATCAATTTGTCTCTTCATGGCCTCACGTTCTCGCGTCGAAACCCTGTACGGACTCTGACGGAGTGGTCTGGCATTTTCTTCGGTTATGATGCGATGTTTCGTGATTGGGGTCTGCCGAATTTTTGATGACGACGAAAAGCAATCTTCGTATTGCAGGAACAGGGCCTTCAGCTGTTCTTGCTTATCGTTCGAAAGTCTGGGATTGACGTCGAAAGCTATGGGAGGGGCTTGGTTCTTCATAGCAGGTTCCGCAGAATCGGCGAGGGCGAAAGCACTGGTGGCTTCGACAATTTCTTCCATGTATGCGACCGTTGTTCCTTTGTTCACATGTTTGTACTCATTGCTGAAATTCGTGAGCATAACCGTTGCTTTGCCTCCCCGCAGCTCTGCAATTCCTCTTGCGACGCAAATATTTCGGGTGACCAACAGATGCTGACTGCCTTCAACGACGCCTTCCAAGTCAGTTGATTTAGGAGCGCCGACTGAAATAATGACGCTTGAGCGAGGCGGAATGGTGACTTGTTCTTCCAGCACATTCAAGGCATGGTGTCCAGACGGCGTGCGCGGCGGTAGTGCTTCTTCTGTGGATAACGTTATCGACTTTGTTTTTAGGTTGATGACAGCACCATGGAGGCATAAGAAGTCCATGCCAAGGATGACATCTCTCGAGCAACGCTGTAGGACTACGAAGTCTGTAGGATAAATACGGCCGTTAATGGTGACTCTCGCTGTGCAGATTCCTGCAGGCGTTACGAGATGACCTCCGGCTGTGCGGATTTCAGGGCCTTTCCAAGCTGTCCTAACTTTCTTTAACTTCGCGGCGAACGACCCACTGATGACAGAATAGTCGGCTCCAGTATCGACGAGAGCGGTCACACTGTGGCCGTCGATAAGAACGTCGAGGTCGCTAGTTCGCCGTCTCGCATTACAGTTAGGGCGTGGCGTCGGGTCACGGCTGCGTCGGTTTGTTCCGCTGCTTCCCTGTTGCGTCGTCAGGCCACCTTCGGTAAGTGAGCTTTCGCCGTCAGGGCTTTGCCTGTTTGGCGTTGTGTTCGGAAAGCTCCGTCGCGGCGTCGTCGTCGTCGGAGGATCTTCGGTAGTTCGTCGCACAGCAACCGCACCTCCACCGGTTGCTGCCCTTAGTTTCCCGGATACGGGCTAGGAGACCGGCCCCGCGTTGGGCCAGAGTACTGCCGGTGGTGCAGTGACGTGCGGCGGCTGGGTGACGGCGAACGCGAAGGGCTTTGTGGTGTCCACCGAGTTCCTGTCAGGTAGTCGGCGATGTCACGTGGCCGATCTCCTGGCTGCGGACGCGGTGCGTTGACGGCGAAGCCACGCAGTCCCATCTGTCGGTACTGGCAACGGCGGTATGTGTGCCCGGCCTCGCCGCAGTGGTAGCAGAGCGGGCGGTTGTCAGGTGCACGCCAAACGTCCGTTTTTCTCGGTGCACTGCGTTGGCCCGCTGGGGAACGGTAGGACGTCGGTTGGGGTGGTGGCGGCGGTGGTGTCTGGCGACGGAAGTGTGACGGGGCGGCGTTTTGGCGTGGACGGGGAGGAGCGTTGTGGCGCACTGCAGCGGCGTAGCTCATAGTTTCTGGCTCGGGCGGCGGTGTTTCGGGAATTCGAAGCGATTGCCGGACTTCTTCTCGCACAATGTCGGCGATCGAATCCACTTGAGGCTGCGCCGAAGGCAACAGTTTGCGCAGCTCTTCCCGCACGATCGCTCGGATCGTTTCACGAAGGTCGTCGGAGTCACTGGCTTGAGCAGCAGCGCATTCTGGAGTCAGGCGACGATTATACTGTCTGGTGCGCATGTCCAGCGTTTTTTCGATGGTGGTCGCCTCGGATACAAATTCTTGGACGGTGTTTGGTGGATTCCTCATTAGTCCCGCGAAGAGCTCCTGTTTGACCCCTCGCATGAGGAAACGAACTTTCTTTTCCTCAGGCATGTCTGGGTCAGCGTGACGGAATAGGCGGGTCATCTCCTCTGTGAAAATTCCAACCTTTTCGTTTGGTAGCTGAACCCGGGTCTCGAGTAAAGCAGCGGCCCTCTCTTTGCGAGCGACGCTTGCGAACGTTTGAAGAAATGCGCCGCAGAAGACATCCCACGTTCGGAGCGTGGACTCCCGATTCTCCAGCCAGGTTCTTGCGGTGTCTTCCAGGTAGATCGAAGTACACACGACGGAGCTTCTCTTCATTGTCCCAGTGGTTGAGGGCGGCCACACGGTCGTATGTTTCTAGCCAGGTTTCCGGGTCTTCAAACGATGAGCCATGGAACGTTGGTGGTTCCCTGGGTTGATGAATGACGATCGCGGGCTGGGACACTCCGGTTGTCATTGTCGCTGCAGTCGAGGTCATGGTCTTGGTCTTCCGCGCCTTGTCTTGTAGCAGGCCGTACTCCGGTGGGAGACCTTGCTTGCGGCGGCTCGTTCGCTGCTCTTGGTTGGCGTCGGTGTCTTCTCCGCGAAGGGGGCTGGGTTCACGGCTTGACGGGGCGTCCGGTACATGAACGAAGCAGCACCTCCACCAGATGTCACGGGGTCGTGACGTGGCCAAAGACAGAAAACTTCGTGTCGGGATTTAACTGTTTATTTGGGCGAACCTGGGCCCGGTAAAGGGAAAGTCTAATTACAGCAGCAGTCTTGCACAGATAGCAGTCTCGGACTGATAGCGGTGAACGCAGCGTCGGCCTTCGATCAACAACTGACAAGCGGCGAAGCGCGTCGGCATTTATACTCTTGCCGTCGAATGTTCTAGCGTTATCGCTGGCGGTGGCGTAGCTTCCAGAACAATCTGTACCGTTCGCACAGTGGGCGTGATCTTATCGAAATGATCTACTACAGTCCGGAACCTTCCGGAAAACTGCAGGCGCGGTTTGCGCTGAGAATCGTGTGGTGTTTTGGGACGATAACAAAAATTTGGGAAATGGAACGTGGCAATATGAACCAAGCCACGGACAACGAGCGAAGGGTGCTTAGCGGCACAGTGAGTACCTCAGAAGTGTACCTGATGAAGAAGAAATCGTCTACAAAGATGACTCATGCATTGTAGAAGGCTCCAACGCAGAGGCATTCTTTAAACTTAATAACATGGGAAACATCCTCATTATATATTATATGATCTTGCTTGCTGCTAGAAGCAGCTAAAGTGTATGCTATTTCGGAAGCTCTTCACCGCTGCGGCGGCTGTATTTCTGATGAAGGCGGAAGTGTTGCAGGCCCGTGTGCTCATATTTGGGTGCACGTTAAAGAACCACAGGTGGTCGAAATTCCCGGAGCCCTCCACTACGCCGTCTCACATAATCAACTGATGGTTTTGGGACGTTAAACCGCACATATCAATCAATTTTGGAAGCTCTATTCTTCTACACTGAAGCAGGATCATCCCTTTTTTCACATCTTTACAGATTTGCAGCAAGTGATTCAAATACTCCAAACTCGAAGAAAGCTACCAGCGTACACCAGGTACGTCCTGCACAATGCCGCCCAACTTCAAGAACAAACAGTCCGGGAACGAATTCATTGGATTCCTGGACACACCAATATACAGGGACATGAACTAGTTCATCAACGAGCCTTGCAGCGCATCATAACAAGGAACGAGTTATTCATTATTGTGAGGTAAAAAAAAATAAAAAGACGAGTGGGATGACAGCTCGAAGCTGGGCGTAGCGATGACTCAAGATGGGGCCCACGAATGCAAACTACCGTGCTAAAGTGCAGCGCCAGCGAAAAATTAGGGCTAAATTAAAAGAAGCTACAAAACACGATGCACTCCAGCCCCGCCACCAAGATGCAACCGCATCTAAGAGGTCACACCCAGAAGATTACAAACACAAAGCCTCAATACAATCTCGGTCTTTCACAAGATATATAGCCGACAAAGTACTCTGACACCCAACTGCGATTACATGCAATGCGCCAACAACGACGGAGCATATCCTCTGGGAATGCCCCGTTCACGAGTCAAGCCGAGCTGCTATTATGAGAAAAGCCCAACTTACCCTGCCTCCCATACAACAAGACATGTATGAGACTAACCATTGGACACTCGAAGATCCACTCATAAGAGCCAGGATGAATATGGGGCGCACTGTCGTTTGCACGACGGCCATGCCCTGCCCAGGAAGTTGACCAGTGTCAGATCACCCATTTTTCTTTTTAGTTTTTTAAAAACTTCCTCATACCATGGTGCTGAAGCCAACAAGCGAGAGTATATTGTATGTAGTTCAATAAAGTTTTCAATCAATCAATCAATCAATCAATCAATCAATCAATCAATCAATCAATCAATCAATCAATCAATCAATCAATCAATCAATCAATCAATCAATCAATCAATCCCCCTCAACGCACGCCAATGTGCGCGCGACTGTGCGCGCGACTGTGCGTGCTAGGCGTGCGCGTGCCTGTAGTTGTCTCCAGGCAACCTCCTGCCGTTTGGTTTGGTTTGGAAAAACTTTATGCTTAAAATTCTGAAGGCGTGTGCCCTAACACACGGCAGGCCACACCGTGCGTCTTCTGGACAGCCTAACGTAGTGATGTTATGTCTGGACTCCGCAGAGAGGAGTCCCACTTGCTGGACGATGCTGTATCGGTGCCACGTACTGAAGGGCGCTTTTAGAGCACGTGGTGTAAGGTGGCTCTAAACCACCACATTTCGTAATTTCGTAGACGAGTTAAATAAACCTCAGGATAAAGCTTGTACAGAAAGGCAGGGTCAGGGTACGTTTCCGTTCGAAGAGTCTTGTTCATATATTTGGCATTGAAGTGGGGGGGGGGTATTTTAGTCTGTTTAAACGTTCAAACTGAAGAGTTCATGTATCCGAGGTGGTTACGCGATCCCCCTCCACTTTCCCCACCTTCTTCCGCTCCTGCAGCGCTCTTGAGGTGGGCGAGAGGGGGTTCAAATTTATTGCCATATATATATATATATATATATATATATATATATATATATATATATATATATATATATATATATATATATATATATATTGTAATGACGAAAACCGAAACTGGAACTCTCTCTGGCACAGACTCGCATGCTAGGAAGGAAGAGGAGGAAGACGAAGCAGAATAAGAACAGCCGGCCTGCAGCAAAGGCGTTGTGTCTTATTTCTCGTCCTTACAATGGCGCAGTCGACGAAGAAAACGGCTTACGTCTCGGTTTCGTCATCCAGAACGCCCGCCGACGTGCAGCCGCGGTAAGCGTCGCTTGAGGACGGCGTCAAGCCCTCCTCGGCAGCTGTTTACTGACACCACCGTTCGGGGACGGCGTCAAGGCCTCCTCGCCGTCACGCTTCTTCGCTGATGGGACCCGCAAGGCGTCCGTCGCGGCCAGCATCGATCCCAGCACCGACGGATGGCGTCCAGGCCTCCGTTGTGGTTCCGGGAAACTTGTCCTGGGACGCGACACGTCGCGGCAACCATGCGCACGGGCCTCTCTCACCTAGGGATGGCGTACATGCCTCCTCCATACCTGGCAACCTGTCGGCGCTTCAAGCACCCACCGTGTACGGCGTCGAGGCCTACCCGGCGGCGCAAGACCGCTTCATCTACGCCACAGTACCAGGTCACAACTCATCACACGGGTTCCGCTTGCCTGGGAACGTCGTTGACGCTTCCAGCGCCCTGGAACCCATGTCCACGAATCCGACCACAGCTGGATTTCCAAGGGACGCCGTCCACGCGTCCTTGGTCAAGAATTGTACCACCTCGAATACCGCAGTCACTGTATCCTCCGCAGAGGCGGGCCTTGGCTCTTCGTGCGGATCACACGACAGCGCAGCGGAGCTGCAGCATACCATCGCGCAACTCCGTGTCACGACCAACGCCCTCATAGCGTCGAGTTCCAAGCTATGTCCTGCCATCTTGCCAACATTGTGCGCACTCAATGCCATGTTGGCTGCGGCCGCCGCACAAAACTTCGAGGTAAGCTCGCCCGAGAACCGTCGCAATCTCCGGCGTTCTCTCGCGGAGGTATCGGAGCAAGTGAACTGCTTGGCGGGGGCACATTTCGGAGTTCTGCCCGCCGTCCCGCCATCGCCGATTTCCTTCGCGCTACCGGAATTTCGCGGCTTCCAGGACGACGCCGAGGAATGGGTGGCAACCGTCAACGCTCTCGGAACGACTGAAGAGCAGAAGTGGGACATGGCCATAGATCGCCTGCGGGATGCTGCCGCAGCATGGCACAGGTACGAAGGCGTCAGGCAGCAGTCCTGGGCAGAATGGAGTGCAGCCCTGATTGCCGCTTTCGGACGGATTTCCTGTGACTCCAGCAAGTCCAGCTCGATCTTCCCCGAGGCCGAGGATGGAGCCCAGGCAGCGCCCCGCCTCGAGGCTGCAATCGTTCGTTGCAGCTCGTCAACGGAATGCTGCCAGGAGTTCCCTGCTGCTGACCCTGACCGAAGTGGCTGGAATCCTACACTACAGGTCCCGGACTCTGCATCGGTATTCGACCTGAAAATACCCCCACCAGACCTTCGTCCGGAGATACGGCCCTCGCGCTCGTCGTCTGAGGACATCGAGGCACTCAATCCTATTGTATTAGACACAACTGAACCCTACCAGACCACGATCATGCTCAGCCACGCAGACACGCGGCTACCAAGGAACGTTTCCTTCGAGAAAGCCCAGATACCTAGCTACGCTGAGGCCACTGCCATCGAGAACTTGCCGAGGACCAGCCCTCCTGCTGTTTCCTCCCAGCATACGATGTTTGCACATGACAGTTCGCCAGAAGCCACCGGCTCGACTACGTCTGGGAGTTCTGCTGTGGTATTTATGCCCAACCATGAGCTGCGTCCCATCTCATTTCAAGAAATGGCCCAAACGTCATCATGGCTGCCTCGCAGGGCATCCCGCTGCAGTTCAGTCCACCAGCGACGGTGGGACAAACACCAGCGTTTCCAGGTTACTCTGCGACCTTGCCGGAACAGTCAGGGCCGTCCACCTGAACTGCATTCTACGAGTTGTCAGGAAACGTTGCATCATGGACGAGTTCGACCACGGCGACAAAGTCAAGCCCACCCACCAAAAACTTTACCGCCAGCTCCGCGCGCGCACAGGACCCAGTCTCCATCACGACACGGTGAACGACCCAGACGACATAGCCAGTGTCGGCCGCCGGAGCCAATTTCGACAAACTTCCAGCGTGGTCGAGACCGACCACGACGATGTAGCCAACCTCGCCCACCTGAAGCACTGTCAACTGCTGCAGCTAGCCTTACCTACCAGAACATTGTCGTTGGCCCAACGACAATGCTAGCAGTCATGGCCGAGTGTAATGACGAAAACCGAAACTGGAACTCTCTCTGGCACAGACTCGCATGCTAGGAAGGAAGAGGAGGAAGACGAAGCAGAATAAGAACAGCCGGCCTGCAGCAAAGGCGTTGTGTCTTATTTCTCGTCCTTACAATATATATATATAACGTGATGAAGAAAGGGTGACCAGTAGTCCCGTTTATTACCCTACAGCGAGCGATGTTTTTTTTCTGTTTCATTACCATGGTTATCTAGAAGTTCTTCCCAGTCATGGTGACAACGCATCGCTCCACAAGGTAGTCAATTCCTGCGCGATTGCGTCGCGATATACTTTGCGACAGTGACTTAATTAATTCTACTCCCGTCGAAGCCTTGTCTCGCATGTCCGGTTAGGAAGGTGAGTCTCGCTTCTATTAGGTTTAGTATGGTGTGATTACATTAGCTCAACGAAGATGAGATTGCCTTCACAACAGTTACCACAGCGGGTTTAATTAATTCATACTCACCATGTAGAGACATGATTAACTTCTGAGCAGATGTCTCGGCTTAATCAACGCACGCTGGCAATTAACTTGTGAGTGCAGGGAGGACAGCACAGCATATATAAGGGCATGGAGGACGGTTCCTACGAGCATATATGTGAGCTACCCTTGACATGATTAGGAGGTAATTTGTTGTGAGCATATTGTCACCGATACTGGATCATGGCTCAGAAGAGCACATTATGATATACTCACTCTTGAAGCACTGTTTTCTTTTACGTGTTCGGGTTCCCAAAGCGTTTGGTTCCCAAGCTGCAGACAGGAGTACTTCGCAGGTCTGGCACACGTAGTTTGTCGTGTTTATTTTTTTGATTGCCATTGCGAAAGTCTAGTTGATCGCTAGTATCTTTAATTTTTTTGTGTTTTCTTGAATAATAGAAACTCTCACTTGAATTCTTTACTTAATCACTTCAGTTGTACACGCCGTACATTGGTAATTAAAAGGCAGTATATATTGTGAAATGTTGTTCAAATAAATAAAGACGCAAGTGTACATACAAAAGCTGCCTGTTGACCAAGAAACATATCTAAAAAAAAAAACATTTGAAAATGAATATGGTATCTCAGTACTGACGCGTTACCAGGTACCAACACCGATGCAACAAGCACCAAAGCGTTACCACTGCATGAGAAAGTGTTCGTACAGGGAAGCGCAGATGGATGTCTGCATCTTTTGAGGCGTATGATGTGCGTGTCATGGAACCTCCCTGCCAAAACAACCGATGCCAAAACAACCAGGCAGATGTCAGGGAGTGCCGATGCTGAGCATCTCGTAGATCTTTCTGTACAGGTTACAGCCGTCTTCGTGGAATCCCCATTCGACGCTGCTGTTTCCCGCGCGCAGCATGACGTGCGTCGGCTGCTCCTTGGTGAACACGGGCCAATCGATGTCGTCCTCTGGTAACTGCGGTGTCCTGCGCCACACACGAAAACAGTCGTTGTGGAATGTGATGGGTAAATCACTGAACAACATCGTTATCGCACCAGTCTTTCGCTCTATTGAAGATATATACTGGGCTAAAATGTTGATTGATATGTGGGGTTTAACGTCCCAAAACCACTATTATGAGAGACGCCGTAGTGGAGGGCTCCGGAAATTTCGACCACCTGGGGTTCTTTAACGTGCACCCAAATCTGAGCGCACGGGCCTACAACATTTCCGCCTCCATCAGAAATGCAGCCGCCGCAGCCGGGATTTGAACCCGCGACCTGCGGGTCAGCAGCCGAGTACCTTAGCCATTAGACCGCCGCGGTGGAGCAAAGGGGGTAAAATGTTATGCCTGAGATTACTTTTTTAATGCAAACCATTTCTTAGTCGCACGATGTCGCGCTTCGGCGTCGGCGCCGCCGTCCACCCCCCACTGAGCATGCTCGCGCCTCGTGCCGCATGCTCGCGTTTCTTTCATGCGCCTGACTTTACGCGTTCCTTGACTCGAGTAGATGCGATGGAAGCAACCTGCGACCTTATTCGAATGGCGCAGGTTCGGTTCCTGCCCACGGCAAGTTATCTTTTCACCCACTTTTCTTACTTCACATTTACAATGCAATTCAGTTTAATGACTTCCCCTATACTTTCCTTGTCATTATAATCTGTTAGATCTCATTATTACTGTGTCAAATATGAAACAAACGAGCTCATAGTATACACTTTCTTCATTGATTCATTAGCGAGGGTCTCTTACTGGCCGACTTGATGTCTATAGGTTGTATAAGAGGGACCATTAGTCAGCAGCCAGCTCGTAATGAGCAACATGCTCCGTGACGCCAAACACGCTCATGAAGAGTGTGCCACACTCACCGCCATGGCTACTGGTGGTGCTTACTGACACTCCCACGTTTAATTTACGTATGTACACAATACAAATGGCGGGGATGGTGGTGGGTGGTTAGCCGCCGTGGTAGCATGGTTGGCTGAGCATCGGACGCGTTATTCGAAGGTCGCAGGTTCCGTTCCTGCCCACGGCAAGTTACCTTTTCACCCACTTTTCTTTCTTCACATTTACATTACAATTGGGTCTAACAACTTCTCCTATACATTCCTTGGCATTATTGTCTGTTAGATCTCATCAATATTGTGCCGAAAACACGGAAAAACGAGCCCTTATACACTTTTCTTATATATATATATATATATATATATATATATATATATATATATATATATATGAAGCAGTTACCTGGGCGCCGTCATATGCAGGGCCGTAGTTGTGACGACGTCAGCGTTTGCGATCCCGTATCCTCCTTACCGTTCAAAAGCTTTATATACTGCGACTTCGGGGAACCACGCCCACTCCACCACTTCAAAAAGCGACACAAAAGTCTCGAGCATTCGACTTCACACGGTACTCAACGATCGACATCTGCCTACTGTATACGCGTGAAGGCACCCTTCAGTTCCTTCATGCACCGAGGGGGCGGGGACGAGAATGGTCGTAGGGTTGGATCTTTTTGAGGGTGTATCTATACTGCACGCAGCTCCTTAAGAATTCTCCTCTCTATACAAAACTGACCGCCGCGCCAAGCCCCAGACTGAGTAATTTACGGAATGAATGAGTTGGCCGCCAAAGCCACGCACCTCACCTAATTACCTAGTCCGGCTCAAGTTATCGCTGCCAGCCCTGAGACGATTCGGGGGGGAGATTCCGGCTTGATCAGAGGTGTGTAGGAGAGCATGTCGATTGTTCCGGGAACTGCATCAATGCCCGTGTTTCGGCTTGTGCACGCCCGGTGTGCCACAGTGTAGTTTGAGTGAGGCCGAGGATGCTTGTTACGTTGAATTAGCCAGCAGCTCTCGAGCTCCGAGAGGATCGAGCGCGTGCACATACGTGCGCACGAACGAGGCACCTCACTTCGAGTTTCCTTCGAACTTAGGAAACCGAGATGCTCCGCTGTAAGGCGGCTCAAATATTTCATGTATGTTAAGGCACCGCGTCAGACGCGCTCTCTCGAGTCACTCGATGCCTGTGTCGTTAAATACTTCACGACGCCGGGAAGCGCTGTCGGACGCGTGGCCGGTTCGAAACTGGAAGAACGAATTCGGAACAAGCACTTCTGAAAACTCGCAATGGTCAAGCAAGCTTCAGCCTTCCAATAAATTAGTCGGGCATTTGACGCACGGAAACACGCGGTATGGGTGACACTGAGATAACGCTTGAGCTTGAGCCGTCCCTGCGATATATCACGCTACAACATAAATGAAGGTGATATGCGCCAACTTTTAACCTTTGGACAAGCCTAGCGGGCGCTGAAAGGGACCTAGCGGGCGCTGACACACACACACACAAACACACACACACACACACACACACACACACACACACACACACACACACACACACACACACACACACACACACACACACACACACACACACACACACACACACACACACACACACACACACACACACACACACACACACACACACACACACCACACACACACACCCACACCCACACCCACACACACACACACACACACACACACACACACACACACACACACACACACACACACACACACACACACACACACACACACACACACACACACACACACACACACACCACACACACACACACACACACACACACACACACACACACACACACACACACACACACACACACACACACACACACACATTAGGGGCGCACAAACCCGTGCGCCCCCCCCCCCTCAAACGATTTCATCATGACAGAGAGAGCGGAAAATGGCCACTTCAACGGGGTGCCCCTCGCGAAATCAAGAGGCCCCCTCCCTGCCCCCCTACTCGAAAAATTTCTGGCTGCTCCCCAGTCTTGAAAAAGCCGAGCCCCCCCCCCCCCCCCCTTAAACATTGAAAGGGGGCTGGACCCCTCTGCACCTATTCCCGCTGACTTTAAGTCCTAAATTCGTCTGGGAATGGCATAATATTCGTGTTTTTAGGGAATAGGCAGGAGGGTTGGGAAGAGGTAGGACAGGTAATAACCGCGGAGCTGAACCACAAGATCGAAGTAACTAGAAGAATAAGAATGGGGTGGAGCACATTTGGCAAGCACTCTCAAATTATGACAGGTAGATTGCCACTATCCCTCAAGAGGAAGATATATAACAGCTGTATTTTGCCGGTACTTAGCTACGGAGCAGAAACCCGGAGACTTACAAAGAGGGTTCAGCTTAAATTGAGGGCGACGCAGTGAGCAATGGAAAGAAAAATGGTAGGTGTAACCTTAAGAGACAAGAAGAGAGCAGAGTGGATTAGGGAACAAACGGGGGTTGGGAATATCATAGTTGAAATCAAGAAGAGAAAATGGACATGAGCCGGTCATGTAGCGCGTAGACAGGATAACCACTCAGTGGTCATTAAGGGTAACTCACTGGATTCCCAGAGAAGGCAAGCGAGTTGGGGGGAGACAGAAGGTTAGGTGGGCAGATGAGATTAAGAAGTTTGCGGGTATAAATTGGCAGCAGCAAGCACAGGACTGGGTTAACTGGCGGAACATGGGAGAGGCCTTTGTCCTGCAGTGGACGTAGTCAGGCTGATGATGATGACGAAGCTGAATTTTCAAGGTGTGAACGAGTCTGTACATTTACTTTTAATTGAATGGCCTTTTCTATTTCAGTTATCCCCACAATAGCATTGTACTGCAACTACCTATGCGATCAACATAAGAATAAACAAGTCGCATGGCACAGCAGGCAGATTACTCATCTTCACAGGGAATCTAGCAGCAACGAAGTAATTACCGCACGTGCAATAATATGAATACAACTCCATTTGCGACAGCAGTATATCATATACGTAGTGCTCACTCCAGATTGTTTCACCTTGTTAGAAACATCTTGTCCACTCGTCGGCACACACCAAGTATCACTGGCATGGCCGGGGGAGGAGGGGGGGGGGTGGAGTCTGGGGCGTTGCACGCACCTTCCAGAATATTTACATTCTTGCATGGGTACTTATTCGCGCGCGCACACAAACACGCGTGGGAATATAGACGAAATATGGTACTCGCCCCACCCCCTTTGAAAAACTTCTGGCTGCGCTACAGCTGACAGGTACACTATACGCTAAGTGCACTAACTATCATATATACGCAGACGTATGGACACAGGCCTAGTCACGACAACCATGTCTGTGGGCCTAATGAGAAAACTTCGTGGCGCGTCGGGGAGGTTCACGTTAACAAGAATCGGTGGCGATGCCGACAGCGTTAACAACATCTGAAGGCGACAGCGCAATGAAGGTGCTTTCCGCGCCGGCTATACATCACTGTCAACAGTCGCATTAAAGGCGGGGCCGTTACTTGATTCGGAAACAACGAGGATGAATAACGCATGCATTCGAGGGGGTTGGGGGGGGGGGGGTTCTGCGCGTGCGGGTCTCCGGAGCACGGCCGAGCGAGGAAAATGCTAAAACCACCCCTGTCGGTCGTTAAAAACTGCGCTTCGGCGAACAAGAGAGTACTGAAGATTTTGTGTTGACGGCCGTGCATGGCGCGGGCGATCAATCACGTGGTCTGCCCGACGGAACGATCGAGGGGTCACTGCGACCCGCCGTGGCAAACTTTTTGTACTGAACAGTCGACTTCGTTCTTTCCGTTTCTCCCTTCCCTTATCAAATTGTCTGCCGCGATTGGGTTCCTCGACGCCGTTCCGGCAACGACATTAAGTCACGCGGAACAAGAACGACTAAGCTTACCAAATACTTATATACTCTAAATCTATAGCTTACTAATATACTGTGGAAGCGTAGACGTTACGAGAATACTGATAAATATGTGGGGTTTAACGTCCCAAAACGACCATATGATTATGAGAGACACCGTAGTGGATGACTCCAGAAATTTCGACAATTTGGGGTTCCTCACGTACACCCAAGTTATTAGAATATTCAAGCCGGGATAAACGGGGCTTGGGGTGGGACAAGACATCTTTCGTTAGCAAGAAAACTGAAATACATCGACTAAGTTATCATAGACAAAGCCTACAGGAATTGACGTGCTACAGAACTTTACGACGAGTAAGTGTCTGCGTCCAAAAAAAATGACCCCCCCCCCCTTTCAAGAAGGGGTTCACCAGAGTTTTTCGAACACTATTTAGCAAAGCATTACTTGAACGTATTTGATCGTTAAATGATCTCGAGAAATGTAATCAGATTGAACTGAGGAAAGGGATGCCCGAGGCCTCTTTTGGGATGAAGGTGAGGGTATGTGCTCAGGTTAGACTGCCGCAGCCAGTTGGGTGGGGTAGGAGAGTTCACTCGTACACTCTTTAAAATTTTCAATTTTGCATTCGTAGACGTTACACGTATACACACACAAACACCCGCCCCCCTTAAAACTTACAACTCCCCACTTAATAAAAAAAAAAAAAAACTCTGGCTGCGCCCTTGCCAAGGTAAGTGTATTTACTTAAAAAAGTTCATTAACGTACGCAATCAGGGCGTCGACGAAGCATATATAAACATCCTGGAACAAGCCTACAAGGGATCAGCTGCCACACAGTGCTCCATAAAGAAAGCGACAAAATACCAATCAAGAAGGACGTAGGGCAGGGGATACAATCTTTCCAATGCTATTTACCGCATGCTTACAGGAGGTTTTCAGAGGCCTAGAATGGGAATAGTTAGGAATAAGAGTTAATGAAAAGTGCCCTGGTAACCTACGTTCTTCCGATTCCATTTGCATTGCTGAGTAACTCAGGGGACAAATGGCAACTCATGATTATCAAGCTAGGAGAGCAGACAGGTAGGTCTTAAAATTAATCTTCAGAAAATGAAAGTAATGTGCAACAATCCCGGAAGAGAACTGCTCTTCGAGATAGATAGTAGTGCGCTTGAAGATGTAAAAGACTACGTCTACTTAGGACAGGTAATAACCACGGAGCCAAACCACGAGGTTGAAGTAACTAGAAGAATAAGAATGGGGTGGAGCACATTTGGCAAGCACTCTCAAATCATGACAGGTAAATTGCCACTATCCCTCAAGAGGAAGGTATATAGCAGCTGCATCTTGCCGGTACTTAACTATGGAGTAGAAACCTGGAGACTTAAAAAGAGGGTTTGGCTTAAATTGAAGACGACGCAGTGAGCAATGGAAAGAAAAATTGTAGGTGTATACCTTAAGAGACAAGAAGAGAGCAGAGTGGATTAGGGAACAAATGGGGGCTAAAGATGTCATAGTTGAAATCAAGAAGAGGAAATGGACATGGGCCGGGCATGTAGCGCGTAGACAGGATAACCGCTGGTCATTAAGGGTAACTAACTGGATTCCCAGAGAAAGCAAGCGGGTTAGGGGGAGACAAAGTTAGGTGGGCAGATGAGATTAAGACGTTTGCGGGTGTAAAATGAAAGCAGCAAGTACAGGACTGAGTTGACTGGCGGAACATGGGAGAGGCCCTGCAGTAAACGTAGTCACGCTGATAATGATGATTACTTCAAAAAGTTTACACGCTATACATCATAGTTAAAAAGAACTTCTTGCACGTTAGTCCGGCCATATTCCTGAACGCCACCGCTTTGCACTCGACCCTGCTCAGAAATGTCATTCTCTCACTTGGAAGTTGATTCAAGCTTGAAAATTTTGTTGAAGCGCACTAAAAAACGGACGGACAGGCTGACAAGGACAGCGCTTATTAAGGCTGGTTCACACCGAAGGCGGGGCGGCCAAAGCGGCGAGGCGGCAACGCGGCTAGCGGGAAAAACCTCCTCTCCAGGCGGCAAAAGCGGAAGAAAAACCAGGCGACAAGGCCGATTGCTCTCAGAGCAATTTTTTGCCGCCTGCCGAGGCTCACCGCTCAGAGCGGCACGTGCACAAAATCGCGAGATGCCCGCCTCTTCTGCCGCGCGGCCAGACGAAGGAGGCATGCGGTGTGAACAGGTTCACACACTCGCTGCCTCGTCGCTTCGGAAATCCCTCTTCGCCACTGTGCCGCGCCGCCTTCGGTGTGAATGAGGCTTTAGTGAAGCTAGCGCTGTCCTTGTCAGCCTCTTCTGTCCGTCCGTTTTTTAGTGCACTTCAACAAAGTTTTCAATTATGAACGTAATCCAACTGGCCCAACTTGCCATCTTGCTGATTCTAGCGACACACCAGTACTTGAATATGCCAGTCAGCTATCGATGCAGATGCAGATGCGCCGCGTGTACGCGGCGTTTTCTTTCACGATGACGCCCTAGTCATGCACAGCTGCGGCAAAATGTTACGCCACAATTTTTCGTAACTTTGGTGACATCATCGTGATGACACCGATGTTGGCGTTATGCTTCCTGGACGAAGGCCCAAGCGGTGTTGATGATGTTTTACTCCGAAAGCTGTTATGAGATCATGACATGGGTCACGCGCGGCTCCCAGTATTCCACCTCTGAGCCACGCCAATGCTTGGAACTCAGTAAATAAAAAAAAAACACCAATTACATGATAGAATTCAATCCCGGGTCCGCTGCGTGCCAGTCCAGTATTCTACTACTCAGGCCTTAGACAGCCTTGATGTCGGGAAAGAAATCGCGTTAATATGAGTAATAAAGCGTTTTAGAACATCAAAGGAACATCCAGGCGCCACACAATGCGAATTGCGTAACGACTGGGTCATCCTATGCTACAACCCATTAGAAAACTTGTTCTTGATCACCTGTTAACTGTGGCGCATACTGTTATGCCTGCGAGTCCGCAGCGAACGTCCATGCCTTGGAAAAAGGAAATCTGTGTCAAGGCCAGCACGCGAGCCCGCCCGACGCGATGAACAACTCAACGGCGTCAACACGCGACGGCGCCTTTCTGGCGCGCACGTGCAGTGAGTCACCTCAGCCCGCGAGCCCGTCGAGTAAACAACCGGCGTCTTCCTGTCTGGCGGGTCTGACGCAATGCCTGGCGACGTCACTCGTCCTTGGGTGCAGCCACCTGCAGCGCAGCCTCTCCAGATTCGATGAGAAAGAATGACGCGGCCCAGCGACGACCCCATTGGAGGAGTCTGACCTCATGACCAGCGGTGCTTCTGGTTGGACATTTTGTTATTCAAAGAATCCACCCGGTGCATATAAAAGAAGCCCTGCGGCGGGTCGCGTCGCAGCAGTCCTATGTGAGAGCAGACATGTGTGTCGCAGTTGAGCTGTGTGTCAGAGAATAGAGCTATGTGATAGAGAGTTGAGCTGTGTGGTAGAGAATAGAGCTATGTGATAGAGAGTTGAGCTGTGTGGTAGAGAAGACAGCTATGTGATAGAGGGTTGAGCTGTGTGGTAGAGAGGAGAGCTATGTGATAGAGAGTTGAGCTGTGTGGTAGAGGAGAGAGCTATGTGATAGAGAGTTGAGCTGTGTGGTAGAGAAGAGAGCTATGTGATAGAGAGTTGAGCTGTGTGGTAGAGAAGAGAGCTATGTGATAGAGAGTTGAGCTGTGTGTCAGAGTTAAGCTATGTGTTAGCAGCAGACCCCTTTGACAGCAGTCCTATGTGAGAGCAGACATGTGTGTCGCAGTTGAGCTGTGTGTCAGAGTTGAGCTACGTGTTAGCAGACCTGTTGGAGCGCAGACATGTGTGTCAGAGAAGAGAGCTATGTGATAGAGAGTTGAGCTATGTGTTAGCAGACCCATTTGAGAGTAGAGCTATGTGTTAGAGAGAAGAGCTCGGCTCTTCGCGTCTCTGTCGGCCCCAGTGCCGAATTTGTAACGCCTCTGTATATATGCTGTACATAAACCTTGTTTAACTCACCATCGTCTCGTCCGCTCGTCTATCAGCTTAGCGCAGAAGCAGTCGCGAGCTGAGAAACCTACGCTGCCAAACATCTGGTGACCATGTCGGCGGAGATCGGAGCAGTGGCGCCATCGGGACCGTGTTGGCGTCGCCGTCTTTCGAAACAGTGGTTGCAGCGGTGAGATTCGTAGCGCCCTTCGTAACGTCGTCGAAGGCACGCGTCGTAACAATACCCACTTCCGGCATAATTCTTCATCGACGTCAGCCACAGCTACGAAAAATTCACCCAAATTCTAACAAGTGTGTAGCGGATACCACGCTTCTCCAATGAATGACGAAGGATGACATAGTGAATGCTGGCCTACTACACAAAAGTTTTGATTATTGGGTACCCAGCAGTGTACTTGTAGCCTCATAAAGAGTGTTTAGAAAAGGCTCTGAAAGGCCGCTCTTCGAGCTTTCGCTGTGAGTGTGCTGCGTGTTCCGCGCAGGCCGGGTGTTTTTTAAGTTTTTGCCGAAAACTTAAACCTAACTATATTCAAAAGGTTTCCTGCAACTTTTTTCAGCATGGTAAAAAAGTACTGTCGATGAGTAGTCGAGCCTCCTGAAAACACGCGAGCCAAAAATAACAGTGGAGGACGCGGCCGAGGATTTAAATTTAATTTTAAGCTCTCCTAATAATTAATTTTAGGCACCCATCGTAGTTCTCAATGTCATCAAGAAATCTTTCCTTCATCGCGTAAAATTATGTCATAAACCTGAACAGCTGATTCAAGCATCAAGAGCTGCATAGTTAACATGACCGCCGCGGGATGCCGCCACATGTTCGCACGAACGATTGCGATCGCACTGAAAGTATAGCCACGCTTTGAAGAACAAAAAAAAATGGCCATGACATGTGATGACGAAGGGACGCATCTTCTTGCCTCCTTGCAATAACCTTCAGTTCGTAGCTTTCAGCATGCTCAATAGCACGTAAGGAGTGAGAAAGTGCTCAACGCTTGTGAAATATCACAAACTCCGCTTGTGTACTCGACGGATTTTTAAAATGCTTGGTTCAAAAAGCTTTCTGTAGTATTCAAGCTCTTAGAAAAAAAACTTTAGTTTTTTTTTCACTTCTAATCTGGCCGAACACTGTTTTCATTAATTGGTTGCAACGCGTAATATTGGTACGAATTTACAACACACTGCAGTATCAACGCGACAGTGTTAAATAGCTCGTTTCGCAGGGATTCCGGTGTCAGCGTTGGGGTATGCATGCGTCGTTAGTTGTGAGAGAAAATTGATTGTCTAGCCCATGACCGAAAAATCGAGGAAAAAATAAAGAGGTAGTTGATTCCTATAACACGAATGTAAAGCGTATCCTTGCAGAGGTATAGTTGAAGTTTACTGTGCACTGGTGATGATGGTGGTGGTGGTGATGATGATGATATACAATAGTTTGCACATTACATTTGTGTTTGACAGCTATAGCACAGTTTAACGCGGATGCCTCCACGTTTACGGGTGGTGGTGCATCCGTATCGTGACTGATAGCGTTCATGATGAATTATTAAACAAGCGTTTGTGGTAGCTTTAGGAGTTAACAATGGGAGCGCAATCAGAGGAAGCAGTGTGGCAGCCAGAAGAGCATCGCTAATTGGGCGCAGAACTTGAGCTAAGGTCGCCAATACGCGGCATGTAAGAGTTATTGAGCATGGCGGCTCGGCTACAGGGAGAAACGTAACGAGCATCGTGTCTCGCTTTAGAGGCGAAGCTCTTCAAGGCGTGGGTCGGCCCATCTCTTGTATGTATGTATGTATGTATGTATGTATGTATGTATGTATGTATGTATGTATGTATGTATGTATGTATGTATGTATGTATGTATGTATGTATGTATGTATGTATGTATGTATGTATGTATGTATGTATGTATGTATGTATGTATGTATGTATGTATGTATGTATGTATGTATGTATGTATGTATGTATGTATGTATGTATGTATGTATGTATGTATGTATGTATGTATGTATGTATGTATGTATGTATGTATGTATGTATGTAGTACGTAGCCACCAGTGGCACGTACCCACTCTAGAGCGGGTATGTGCCACAGGGGATGCGAGATGGCAGATGGCGGTACTTGGAGTGTTCACTAGATGGACGCCCGGACGGATGGAGATACAGACTAGCAGACGGATGGACAGATGGATAGACGCGCGAACGTATGGACGGATGGACGCACGAAGAGACAGAAAGACAGATGAATAGACTCATGGACGGACGCATGGACAGAAGGATGAACGCATAGATTGAGGCACGGATGGTCGCGCGGACGGACGGAAGCAAAGACGAACGGACGGACGGAAGCACGGATGGGCTGACGGACGCTTTGCCCCACTCATCATCATTTACTCCGTGGATATACTGTGATTTTTTTTTAATCCGGCCGCCATTTTCTCCGGAACGAGCATAAGTGGGAAACGTGCATGGTGTTACAGCCAGGCGAAACAAGAGCACGTTTCAGACCTATTTTTAATACGGAAGAATGCTATGAGCGAGGCCGTGGCTTGGGCTAAGGTTGCCACCCCGAGGTGTGTTAAAGGGAGCCCTGCAACACTTGTTCAACATAGAAAACGCTGCCGATCGGAAGTCGGGGCCCTCGAGGACACCACGCTATCCAAATATTACAGCGCAGCCGGCGGCCTGGAATTTGCAATAAATTATCATTGCTCAAGCTTGCTTTCTCTTCTCCCTCCCGACAAATGATGTCATATCCTAAGTAATCATTACGTCACAGGTCAGAGTATCGTCATTGGCTGATTTGAGTATGGCGCGCTCGGGAGTTGTCCGCCACGGAAGGCCGCGACCTGCACGTGCGAGCACGCGCAATTGCAATAATAATAAAAAAACCACACGTTCAAAAAAAAAAAAAAGAGGGGATAAAGTGCTCCTTAAGCCTCACGTGACGTATTTTCGTGCCGCGTTCAATCCTTCTATGTTTAACTTCCAGCGCTTTCGCCGGGATGAGAGAAAGCAATTGCAGACAAATCACTGTAACTCTGATTGTACTGGACAGATTCTAGAAATGTTTGCGGTGATTAAAGTTCGTTAGGTAACGAGCTCCCTTACTAAATGCATCCCATGGCTACTTAAAAAGTGTTGCATGCAGGACCACTCTAAGGCGTTGTGAAAATTGTGTTTCTCTTGTTGGGAAGGTGACGAATTGGACAGACGCGTATGAATAACATCTCGCAGAAGCTGATCGCGGAGGCCACGCGTTAATCAGACATTATACTTCACTTCCAGCAACCAGGCGCCGACACCATCGCATCGACCGAGACCGCTGTGTGAGGAAAGCGTGAGGGTTTGTTTGAAAAGCATACACAGTGTTTGACCAATGATCATGGCGGTTGACGTGCCCGTCATATGTCGTCGCGTGTTAAACTTTCATTGACAAAACTTTTTTTTTTCAAGTTTTCCCTTGCTATCCGATCATGCGCATTTTTTCTATGTCATTTCCTTGACGAAATATATCACTGAAGCCTTATAGTGGACCCCGTTATCAAACATTTTCATGTTAATAAATACTAAAAATTGAAAACGGATCTTTGGTTCGAGTGAGAATCAAAGGCAGGTCGTCTACGGAGCAAACAGCGGATCGAGACATGCTATTGCTTAAAACTGCCTCGAAAAAAAAAAGAGAAACACTATATACGAATTTCACGTATAAAGGGAGGAGTTTCCTTAACGCTTGCGGGGCAGAAGCGTAGAATCAAGCCAGGCGTCAAGACGTGTGAATTGCACAACGAGTGCGGGCATTGAAGGCCCACTTATCACAAAGCGCTGACATGTTGCAAAAATATCAGCAAAGTGAGCAGCTGCGCATTACAAAGTGCTGAGAAGTTGCAAAAGTACCAGTGCAAAAGTTGCAAAAGCAGCTACGAAGATTGGTGTGTTGCCGAGTCGTTTGATGATTTGTATGAGGAAGAGTAATGACGCTGTGGGCATTTTGCAGCTGTACTTGGAGCAGGAGTTCTAGGATAGTTTCAAACGGCCAATGTAACGCACACAGATGTTTGTTTTCTCGCGGAATGGTTGAAGCATCCACCGAGTACCGAAGCTGCGCTTATAGAAATTGAGAAGCTGATGTGCATGGGCCCGCATTACACTGTCACGTTCTACACTGGAAGGCAAAGCTCAAGCATCCTCCAATATTTTCCCCAACAGTTTTGGTACGTGAAGCTTATAATAAGTTCTTTTAATGGAGTTATTCGATGATTACTCGAAAAGGTTTTGGAGAGCCCCTTTAAAGCAGGAATTTTGTTGACGATAATGTCGGCGCCCTGAGTATGCCGCCATACACCCTGAGCAAAAGCGAAAATCGAAAAAAGTGAACAAAAAGCAAGAGAAGGGCATACGTCACGAAACCGAAGACGAATATGACGACTATGACTATTCAACGTGTCGTGGAATAAACCCATGAGAAATAATAAAAATACCTGTAAGAGAGCCGTTAAGATCTACGCATTTCCGTCGTCACTTTAAAGCTCGCTGACTCGCGCACGAAAGCGGACTAGTGAAATAGCATCATCATCGGAAACGAGGAATCACGGAGCAAGCTCCCGTGAAAACGAAGAACTTCACTTGGCAAACTTCAGCCAAGTGAATAGCCCAGTCCGCGCTGCCTGTGATACTACCACATGAAGGCGTACGCCAGATTTCGCTTTCCTTGCGCAAAATTTGCATTGAAGAACGACGCTGGTATAGCGAGAAAAGAATGAAAGAAAATAATATTGAACAGCAGCTAAAGATGTAAAAAGAGGATTAGGTGCGTAAAAGAAGGTACGAGTTGCTATATTACGAGCGATATTGAGACAGAGAAGGAAGCAAAGATTATAGATTAACGGTGCACGATATATATATATATATATATATATATATATATATATATATATATATATATATATATATATATATATATTATAAGGGAAAGAAGTGTATACCTAAGGGCTCGTTTTTCCGTGTTTTGACACAATACTTATGAGATCTAACAGACAGTAATGCCAAGGAATGTACAGGGGAAGGTATTAGAACCAATGGAATGTAAATAAGAAGAAAGAAAAGTGGATGAAAAAATAACCAGCCGTATATATATATATATATATATATATATATATATATATATATATATATATATATATATATATATATTATATATATATATATATATATATACTTTATGGCACACGTGGTTTTCTACGGCGGAAGACGGCTAAGCACTGTCGCTCTCGTTTCGCTTCGCAGGGCCGAGTTACTTTCTTCGGAGAACGATTTTCGGAGTGTCCCTCTTTTTGAATTTTCGTGAAGCACGTCACAAGCGTATCTTTTTGACTTTTTTTTTCGTCGAGCAGGCACCGCTAAGATTACCTATATATAGCGAGACACTCAATCATGGCGAGCGAGCTATAACTGTAGACTGAAGCGCTCTTGGGCAATCATATGAATATATGTCCACGCGCACACAGAATGCAATCAGGTACCCGAAATAGACAGGGCTACGCGAACAAGAGTCTGCATATTAGCCACGCAAGAAGTGACCCACTAAAAATAGTGGCTGTAGGAAACTATTTGGAAACTTAGCGCCTAATGTATGATGTATAGCCCTATCGTCACACCGAATTGGTTTTTCACGCGTCTTCTGCAGCATTGAACATTCAAAGGTACCTATTTCAGCAAGGCTGCTAGAAGATCAAGACCAATGAAAAGGAAAAGTCTGCGGCTCTAAAGCGACGCAAGATGTATGCGAGTGTGTCTGAGGGCTATCATATATTGATATTCCTGCAACGTGACGCGAAATCACTGACAGATTTATTCCGTCCCTCTGATTGGCCGATCGCCACGAATGAGAGGGAGGGGGTGGCATTAAACAGTGTAATTGATGATTGTGTTCTGAAAGACACAAGGTTTTGGCCGCCACAGATAGGCGTGTGCACGGGAGGGGGGGGGGGCGGTCACCACTCTTTTCAACCAAGTGGGGGGGGGGGGGGGGCTCAAGTCTGCCCCATACACTGACTTCATACTGAAGGGGAACCCTGCTCACGCCTATATGAAACGCCGGACAGATACTTTAAGGCCTGAACGTGCGGGTTGCAGCCTGTTAGGCACGCCCAAATAGCAGAAAACGCCTCATACAGTAATGTCGGTTACCTTGTTGATGTCGGTAATATGGCGGTTACCTCGTCTAGATGTCTGTCTTCATTTAACTCATATTACGTATAAAATAATGTATAATTCACCTGGCTGCAGTGCATGAGGCAATGACGCAATACCGTTCACAAGCTTACAAGATAAAGCTTTCTTGGCATTTTGTTGTACTATAGGCAGGTTAAAATACTTCGTTAATCTGTTTTTTACTAGCCAAAACAAAATTGCGATTACGCGGTGCGCCGTAATGGATTCCGAATTTCGAACACCTGGAGTTCTTTAGCGAGACCCTAAATTTAAGCACACGAATGCTTTTACATGGATGGTATACATGGATGCTATTTAAGTACACGGATATTATTATATACCCATTCCATCAATTGTGTTCGCCGTCGCCATAAATCGAAACCGCGTACCTAGGCTTAGCTGTGCGACATGCACTAAGCGTGGTTTAAATAGGGCAAGTGCACAGTAAGAGTATATTACAAGGTTATTTTTTCCATCGCCTCAATAATGGCCCGAGAAGTGCTCAACCCAGATGCGTTAGCGTTTAAGCTATATAGCCGATCGTGGCTATATAGTGCACGGCATGAGGAATTAACGAAATCAAACGAAGGAATTCGCACATCATATTTGCCGACACTACTAAAGAAGCAGATAGTTGAACTGGTTGGTACTGGCTGACTTAAAGTATGATGAAATAGCGCACAAAAAAGACAGCAGATGCGGAGAAGAAACAAAGAGGACAAGCGTTAACAGTAGTTCTTTTCATTGATTCACTATTACCAGCCAGGCTGGAGGCTTAAATTTTGCCTTTGATAAAACGAGTGTGCGAAGATAAGAATACTAATTAGAGCTCCCATTACGTTTAGTTATAGAAGAAACACGTGCCACGTTTACAAAACACGATGACAGCCTATTTTAAAGAAATGCTGAGAAACGAACCCATAAATTACAAAGAGATGAGGGTGAAAAATGCAGTGGAATCCGATTACATCGGCTTCAGAGAAAGGCGTTAAACTCATCGCATTTGTCGCACGTTGCAAGCATACGAATGACCACAGAGAACCTGGCCGATATAGCTGTCCACACCTCTTGCACGGACAGCCTTCGCATTGCGGAGATTCGGTACGTGCCTCGCCGTGTGCATACACGCATGTCATGAATACGAAATCACTGTTTGCACCAGCCGTCCGATATCGAGGAATTATTGTTATTTCGCTGGCTTCGCTGAGCTAAGCATTCCGTTTTCATCCCGAATAACGCCGCCGTATATTCTTCTCATCTGCGAGACACTCACCCTGTGTTGACGTACGAACCGATGACTCGCATGCAGAGTAGGCTGAAAGCCCGATCCTCGTCCGTGTGTCGGTCGGGGAATAAGAAGGGCAGGCCAAAGAAGTACTGCACGTCCTCGAAGTGCATCGATCCCATGTAAGGCGGGAAGCGACCTTTCTCGGACCTGTGGTCCAGCATGTAGAAGTAGGTGGGACGATTGGTTTTTGCGAAAAGCTCCGCGTAGAACTTGGTTGGACACATGATGAGGTAGTCGCCCACCATGTCCATCAGCGACCGGAACACACCTCGCGAGTCTTCGTCGCTGGTGACGTTGTTCTGGTAGAACTCCTTGATCATCGTCTGAACACCTTCGGGCAGGGCGCCTAAGTAGTGTTCGAGAGCGAAGTCAAAGGCCTGCTTCCTTGTCAGCTTGGGCATCGAGGGGCCAAAGAGGACGTGGTCCTTGAAATATAGAAATAGGCTGCCTTCTTCGGTGACGGCACCAGCGAGCAGGCTGTCCAGAGGAATGAACATGCTCTTAGACAGAGTCGTCAGGTCCGGCAGTGGGAGGTACTGGTCGCCGAAGGAGGGTCGGAACGTGACGAGGTCGTCGGGAAACTGCGTTTGCTCAGCGTCGATGATGGCGTCGGCCGGCAACGACCGCAGGCACCGGACCACTTGGGCAGGGTGTGTTTTGGAAGAAGGCTTCTTGGAGTCCAGGCAACCTACGTGCCCAGCAATGCGGTCGGCAAACTCATGACCAGCTGGGTTCATGGGCGGTAAAAGCCAGAAATTGCTACCGCTGGAGAGTACGGCCCTGTGAATGAGACCCGCGTTCTGCTGCGACAGGAGCAGACAACCGATGGCTATACTGCCGGCACTCTCACCCCAGACCGTCACTCGTTGGGGATCACCGCGGAATCTTGCGATGTTGTCCCTTATCCAGCGGAGGGCCAAGTTGTGGTCCCAGAGGGCGTAGTTGCCTGTCGACGTGCCGGGCCCGGTGTAGAGATAGCCGAATGATCCGAGCCTGTAGTTGATGGTGACCACAACGACGTTTCCGACAGCCGCAAGCTTTCTACCGTCGAAGTCGGGATCGGATGCCGTGCCGGCGCGATATCCGCCCCCGTGAATCCACGCGAGGACTCCGAGGTTGTCCTGGCCCTCGCCCATCGGGTACCAGACATTGAGGAAGAGGCAGTCCTCGCTGACTTTGTCTCGCGGAACGAGCCACGACACCGGAGGCAAAGAACCGTTGGCTTGCGCGCACGGACTTCCGAATTCAAGGGCGTCCAGAGTCTCTGGCTTCCACGAACGGGCAGGGAGGGACTTCCGGAAGCGAAGTGGCCCAACGGGGGGCTCCGCGTACCGTATGCCGAGGAACTGCGCGACGGACGCACCGTCCACGTCTAGGAGCATGCCACGAACGTGCCCGTTGACCGTCTTTACCGTGATGTAGTCCTGCGCAGCATTCTGCTTTATACAGCACAACAGGACTGCGCCGAAGGGCAGCAGGAGGGGTTGTTTCTTGCCGGACAACATTGTGAGTGTGGCTGTTGAGCCGGAAGACTTTCTTTTCTGCTTTCAAATCTGGGTTCCTCTGGAAGGAAGGTCGCAACGAGAAACGAGAGCATAATTAATGACGTAGTTCTAGCGAGAGAGATGTTCAAGCAAACGATGCGGGGAGTGTGCACGGCCTTGAAGAAGACGGATGAATTGGGAGGCCCCCTCCCTAAAGCCGGCGTCCTTCTCGCGTTGCGCTGAATGCCGTCTCGAATAAGTGAATGAGAAACCACTGTGAGACATCCGAGAAAATTGAGATTGAGTATACTGCATACGCACGCTCAGCTGTGATGCTGTGGCTCGGAGCAAAAGATGAAAGTGTCTAATTCAATTTTAATGCCAGAATATAGGTCGTTTGTCGAGGTTGCCAGAGTCTTTATCTATCTGACCATAATCGCACGAATTTCGCTTTCTTCATTCCTTTCTACACATCTTCTTTTTGCTATCCGAGTAAGCGTAACCTAAATCTCCACCAAACAAAGAACGAAAGAAAAGAAACTAGCCATATATATATATATATATATATATTTATATATATTGCGACGTAGTTATTAGTTCTTACTTGAAATATTATTTTCCGGGTTGTCTATCTTTCTGAATGTTATAACGCAAGCCTGGCAATTATGGTTCAAGGCACAGCTCTTATTTTTCGTACACCTCTATTGATGAGTAAATTGGAGCTGTAGGTGAAGCATGCTAATCGGCTTCAATACACGAATGTAAGGAGCATACGTACCACATGTGGTCGCACTTATAAGTGCTAGTCACAAGGGACAATTTCCTGTGTCCCTAATGCTTGTCGCTTTGGTCGCGCTTCATTCAGCTAGTGAGTGAACGGTTAAAACCGGGGCTAAGGAAGGGCCGACGTACACTCCTTATTTTTGCAAGTGCAGGGCACCATTGTTCTTTATTAACGTTGACAAGACAGATATAAGCAATTCTAAAGAAAAGTTGTCAACAGACCTACCCGCTTCAGTGCTAAATCTAATGGCATCGTATACATGTCGATGCATTTGCGAAAACATGTTAATACTGCTGATTGTGACAGAGAATAGTAATGAGCTTTATTATCACCAGAAAATGCTTTTATCCCTATAGGCTTTAACGCGACAGCGGTGAAGAGTTTGTTTCTCAGATAGCATGGTTGCAGAAATTCGCAGAAATTTTATCGCAATAAAATTATTATGTTGTGCGTGACCGAAAAATTTAGAATGGTGCAAGTAAATAAAAACTTCTGCGTCTGAGTGAGCATCAAACTCGGGTCATTTACATGGCAAGCAAGTATTACATCATAGAGCCACGAATCTACTTTTCTTTTTATTGCAGAAGTTTGCCCTACGGCATCAATACATATTAGACAAAATTATGGAGCTTCGTTTCCTCCATAAAATCAAGGGGGGACCTATGGTTTGGACCGTAAATTCATTGCTGCAAGTCAGATTTCTTGTTGGTTGGAGCCCTGAACGCCACAGATGGCGTCGATGAGCCACGAATCTATTTGGAAATATAGTGAAGATAGTTTCCTCTAATTGGAAACGCAGTGAAATCAACTTGCATGCTTTGCAAACGCACTCGTCCTGTATACATGCATGCTTCACAATGCAACACGTAATACCGCAGTAATAAAGCGGGGTAGAAGCGCACATTGCGATCGGGCGTCAGAGCACGCTATTGTCATAAGTTCCTACTTGGGTCAAAGTGGGCCACTCACTACAAAAGGCACACACTTTACTGCGCTTTTTTTTTTCTAAGGACTCGTAGTGGGTGCTGTTGCGTAGGATATGTTTATCAGCTCGCGACTGCTTCTGCGCAGAGCTGATAAGACGAGCGGACGAGACGACGGTGAGTTAAACAAGGTTTATGTACAGCATATATACAGAGGCGTTACAATTTCGGCACTGGGGCCGACATAGACTCGAAGAGCCGAGCTCTCCTCTCTAATACATAGGTCAACTTTTCGCCTAAGACCGCCGACTCACACACATGTCGGCTCTCCGACATGGGGACTCCTCTCTCGTAGGACCGCCGATCGCGACACGCCGCAGGGCTTCTTTTATTTGCACCGGGTCCAACCAAAATGTCCAATCAGAAGCGCCGCTGGTCGTCAGGGCAGACTCCTCCAATGGGGTTGCCGCGCCATGCGTCAGACCACCAGACACGAGGACGCCGGCTCGCTGTCACGTGCGCAGCTGACTCAATGCACGTGGGCCAGAGGGCGCCGCGCGTGTTCACGCCGTCGAGTTGATCGCGCCAGGCGGACTGCGGGCTGGCCTTGACCCCGATTGCCTTTTTCAGAGGCACGGACGTTTGACGAGGACTCGCTGGCATAACAGCACCCCCGCCGCCAGACAATGCACCGGAAAGACGAGCTGCTTCCACGGGGCTCGGATGTCAGGTGCGCTCGTTCGCCAGGTCCCTCCAGGTTCGCCTCCAGGGCCATGGGGAGAATACAGCTCCAAACTGTTCCGGGAACACATCCCATTTTTGACGACGGATCCCAGCTCCACTGGCTTGTCGCCACAACTTGTCGACCAGCTTCACTCGTCTCTTCTGACCATCTTCGGTTTCAGCACTTGTCGATGGTTCTGCAACTTGCCAAGAACGGATCGACAACAGACAACACACGACACACGCAAGTGCCTTCGGTCACCCGACAGAACACCAGACAAAGTATAGTACAACATATACCTATCTACGTGTCTATCGGAATTTTGTTCCCTCTACATCAAGAGGCACATGTGGGACACAAGACTCTTAAAATGACAACTCAATTTTTTTTCCACGTACAACAACGTAACGAATTAGAATACCACAAAGTTGGCCCCTTGAGATCACTCTGAACGAGAGCGCTCAGCCCAGGTCGTGATGAGGTCAAAATTTTGCCCCGAATCGCCAGCGAGAAACCGAAAGGTTGAGAAGGTACTAACTAAACGCACGGCTCAATGCGTCTGCATTAGTGTTTAGCCTTTTTTCTTTGTAGCGAACGTCAAAGTTGTGCTGTTGGAGTATCATGCTCCACCTCAGTAACCGGCCACTTTTAGGCGACATGTTATTTAACCAGGTTAGAGGACAGTGGTCCGTTTCAACCACAAACCTCGAACCGGAGACATAACAAGCTAGCTTTTGAACGGCCCACACGAGGCAAGCGCATTCCTTTTCAGAGGTACTGTACGCCTCTTCCCTGCCGCTGAGTTTTCGACTTAAATACAAAACTGGCCTTTCGTTACCAGCACCGTCCTCCTGGCACAATACAGCTCCCATGCCGCGATCACTCGCGTCGCATTGAATCACAAATCTCTTAGAGAAATCGGGTGCCATGAGAACAGGCTTTTCGCTTAGGGCCTGTTTTAGCTGGCAAAACGCAGTCTCCTTTTCTGAGTCCCATACTACTTTAACCGGCTCGGACTTTCGAAGCGCGTCAGTGAGAGGGCTGGCAATGCTAGAGTAATTTTGCACGTAATGCTGATAGTATCCAGCCAGGCCCAAGAATGCCCTTATCTCTGATTTTGTGGTTGGTCGTGGATAGTTCACGACAGCGGCTACCTTAATTTCTGAAGGTCTACGCCGGCCACGCCCCACAACGTGCCCCAGGTAAGACACCTCACCACACCCTAGGTGACATTTAGTAGGTTTCACGGTAAGGCCAGCCTTTCTCAACCTGTTCAGCACGACGCGTAGATGCTCGACATGTTCTTCGCAGTTGTTGGAGAAGATGGCGACATCGTCAATATACGGCAGAGCGAACTCGGAGAGGCCTTTAAGAACGCGGTCCATTAAGCCTGAAAAAACAAAAGGGTGCATTTTTCAATCCAAAGCTCAGCTTAAGTGGGCGATACGTTCCAAATGGAGAAACAAATGTGGCATAGCGGCTGGCACGCTCTGTAAGGGGGACTTGCCAATACCCTCGCACGAGGTATAACGTGTAAATATAGCTGGACTGTGACACAGTTTCCACCCTCTCCTCTAGGTTTGGTATCGGGTAAGTTTGGTCTCGAGTTATTGCGTTAAGACGCCGGTAATCGATGCATGGCCTCGGATCTTTTCGTGGCACCTGAACCAATATTAGAGGGGATGTATAGTCACTCTCGCCCGGTACTATGACTCCCAACTCCAGCATTTTATCGATCTCCTCTTTCATGATTTGCTTTTGCACGGGGGAACAACGATACGGCTTGCTACGGATTGGCTCCTCACAAGTTAGCTCGATATCGTGCTCGATCACCGTCGTGTTTCCGGGACGGTCCGAAAACACGTCTTGAAACTCGGAAACAATCCTTCTCAGGTCCTCCTTCTGGTGTTCACTTAACCTAGGCTCTAGGTTCAACTGCTCCAAGATTACCTCCGATCCCCTTTCGATTACATCACTAGAATTCAAAATTTCTTCTTCCTCTTCCTCTGCAGCATTCAACAGCAGATTTACGACCGCTTGACGTTGAACGTATGGTTTCATCAAGTTACTGTGGTAAATTTTGTTCGGCCGCCTTCCTAATTTCACTTCATAATTGGTATCAGAAAGCTTCGATATTACTTTGGCAGGCCCTTCCCAATGAACCTCAAGCTTGTTCTTTTTGGACGGCCGCAGCAGCATTACTTGACTACCAACTTCAAATGTGCGCTTCTTCGCCGATTTGTCGTACTCCTTCGACAATACTTGTGCAGCCTTCATGTGGCTTTCCACAAGATCTTTCGTTTTTCCAAGCCTCTGAAGGAGGTCTAGAACATACGCAACTACATTAGGGTCCTCATCGAATCTCTCCCAGGACTCGCGTAGCATTTGCAATAGTGTTCTCAAACTCCTGCCATACACAAGTTCTGCAGGGCTAAAACCAGTGCTCTCATGAGGAGCTGATCTTAAAGCGAACATAGCGGGAGGAATACACGCTTCCCAGTCGCATTTGTGCTCGTAGCAGAGAGCTCTCAGTATCCGTTTCAGAACGGAATGCATACGCTCTACCGGATTAGATTGCGGGTGATGGATCGAGCTGTGCACTACTTTTATTCCACATTTATCCATAAAGGTAGAGGTAAGGCAGCTGGTGAAGACACTACCATTGTCGCATTGGATTTCAGAAGGAAATCCGACGCGTGCAAAAATGGATAGCAGCGCATCCACGACATGAGGGGAATTGAGCTCCTTAAGGGGTATCGCTTCCGGAAATTTTGTGGCTACACAGAGAGCCGTCAGGATGTACCGACAACCTTGCCTTGACTCTGGCAATGGCCCGACTATATCAATTACTAGGCGCCGAAAAGGTTCTGTGATAATTGGCACAAGCTTCATGGGTGCCTTCCACTTGTCCGTGGATTTTCCCGCTCTCTGACAAGTGTCGCATGAGCGCACAAAGTCTTCGATATCCTTCCAGCATTTCGGCCAATAAAACTGAAGGGAAACTCTAGCCTTGCTTTTTTTTATGCCGAGATGCCCTGCCCATGCGTTTTCATGCGCCAGTTCCAATAGTTGGCGACGATACTTTTGTGGCACTAAGAGCTGCTCATACTTGCGACCTTGCGCATTTGTGTAGCTCCGATACAAAAGCCCCGCTTTCTCAAAAAAAGAAACATTCTTTTTCTTTTTTTCTAAGTTTACGCTTTCCATTAGCGCTTTAATCGAGAGGTCCTCACGCTGCTCTCGAATGAGCGTTTCTCGATCAACCCTCGACAGCTCACTCCAACTTTCCGCTACAGGCGAGAGCGTTGCAGCCCTCTCCCTCTGATCCAATGGCGCCATGTCGTCTCCCCTTTCTACGGAAACCGCGCTGGTCGGTCCGGCGACGGGCCGCTCGCGCGACTGCTCACATGACTCACGCGGAAAGTTTCCTCTCTGAGGTTCCGTCGACCCGCCGACAAGGTCACTTGAGAGTTCACCGCTTTGAACAAGGTCAAGCTCTTGCGAGAGCTTCCGCGCTTGCGATCGCGTGAGGGCCATGTACGCTAAGTTGGGGAAGAACGATTTACCCTGCTCTTTGAGAAGCTGCTCTGAGTTGTTGGAGAAGAGATAAGGAAAACGATCGGGAAGCGCGGCAGACACAGCCGCTTTGGTGCGAAGCTTACCGAACGGGCCTTCAATGACAACCGTGGCGATTGGTAAGCAAGCACTCTGCTCCTCGGCGACTTGCCTGATCCACGCGCATTCTCCTGTAAAGTCGCCCGGAGACACCAATGAAGGATGGACAACATCCATGGTTGCCGCGGAGTCTCTAAGTGCTCGACACGCTTTCCCATTCACACTAATTTCTTGGATATACGGCTCCAACAACCGCATGTTCTTTTCCGATTCTCTAATTGTTGCAAAAGCAAACTTTTGCTTACAGTTTATCGCGATGTGCTCTTCCTTTTTGCAGTTGTAGCAGATTAGTGGCTTCCGTGATTCAAACGCCCGTGTGGTATCAGTGCGTTGTTTAGAAACCTCACTCGATTTTTCCGCTTCTGTTTTCCCTTCCTCTACAGTGTCCTTCGTAAGAGACGGGTCCTTTTTGAAATTACGGTACGGAGCGGGTTTTCGTTGATCAGGTTTCTTTGAAAAGCCCTCTTTCATCCTTTTCAACGCGCACTGCCCTGCTATGCAACTTTCGGCGAGTATAATACTCCTCAGCTAACTCTGCTGCCTTGTTTAGCTGTACTTCACCAAGTTTGTCCTGCAGCCAAAGTTTGACATCCTCCTCGATGCAGCGGTAGAATTGCTCCAATGCAACGCATTCCACCACTTTATCGCGGTCGTCATAAACACCTTCGCCCTTGAGCCATTCAATCAAATCGGCTTTAAGACGAAACGCGAAGTCAACGTGTGACTCATTCCCCTTTTTAGCATACCGGAACCTTTGCCTGAAAGCCTCGGGTGACAACTTATAACGTCTCAAGAGCACTTTCTTAACCTCGTCATAGCTCTCAAACGCTTCCCTCGACAAGCAAGTTATCGCGTCGGACACTTCGCCGGGAAGAAGAGCTAGCAGGTTCCGCGCCCAAAGAGGCCGCTCCAAAGCGTTTCGCTCACAGACGTGTTCAAACTTGACGAGATACTTCGCCATGTCCTCGCCTACTACGAACGGTGGCAGTTGGTCCCGAATTCTAAAACCGCTGACCTGAATCATCGGAGAAGCTACGCTAGGCGCCTGCGAACACTGTAGGATTGCCAGTTCTAGTCGTTTCAACTCTAGGCGCTCTTGTCTCTCGGCCTCCTCGCGCTCGCGACGTTCGCGCCTTTCAACTTCTTCACGTTCGCGAGCTTCTACTTCTCGCCTTTCAGCCTCCTCACGGCGTGCTTTGATATCCACCCAGGCCTCATCGACTTCCTCCGCCGACACTCCCTCATCCTTCATGATCTCAAGGATCGCTTGCTTTCGTTTCGCACGGCCCAAAGTAATGCCGAGTTCCTCACAAATTTCGATGAGTTCCTTCACTTTAAGGTTCTCCATCGTTCACACTAGCCTCTTGCTGTTTGCCCCTGTTAAGAATCTACTTGCCGTACCCACTATAAGCCTACTAGCAAGATGCGCAAGCAATTTCTCACACTCCCGTGTTTACCCCCTCCGCATTAACCTTGGTTTCAAAGCACTTCGACTTTGCTTGAAACGATCAAAGCTCACTCTAATGCTTCACACAGCCCTTCTCTAAACTACTACAACCTGAGCTAGAGTAGTCTGGTGAACTGAGGGGAAAACATCAGGCACTCACCGCATCGATGTCGCTGACGCCGGCCGATCCCGCAGCTGCCAACCACTGTTGCGTAGGATATGTTTATCAGCTCGCGACTGCTTCTGCGCAGAGCTGATAAGACGAGCGGACAAGACGACGGTGAGTTAAACAAGGTTTATGTACAGCATATATACAGAGGCGTTACAATTTCGGCACTGGGGCCGACAGAGACTCGAAGAGCCGAGCTCTCCTCTCTAATACATAGGTCAACTTTTCGCCTAAGACCGCCGACTCACACACATGTCGGCTCTCCGACATGGGGACTCCTCTCTCGTAGGACCGCCGATCGCGACATGCCGCAGGGCTTCTTTTATTTGCACCGGGTCCAACCAAAATGTCCAATCAGAAGCGCCGCTGGTCGTCAGGGCAGACTCCTCCAATGGGGTTGCCGCGCCATGCGTCAGACCACCAGACACGAGGACGCCGGCTCGCTGTCACGTGCGCAGCTGACTCAATGCACGTGGGCCAGAGGGCGCCGCGCGTGTTCACGCCGTCGAGTTGATCGCGCCAGGCGGACTGCGGGCTGGCCTTGACCCAGATTGCCTTTTTCAGAGGCACGGACGTTTGACGAGGACTCGCTGGCATAACAGTGCATAGCACGTGCGTTCTAATAGAACTAATTTGTACAATATCTCTTGGTTCAAAGCATGCTACCTATTACACAGAATGCAGCCGTATGCGAAAACTCCACTGAAACAAGACATGTTGAACTCAGTATGCACTATAGGGACAGGATATTGCTATCGCGATCAACTCTTAAGGCCCAAGCTTAAGGATCCGCCAATCTTCTTCTTTTTTTAATTCCTTATAAAAATAAATAAAAAAACTGCTCTTAGCTTTTCGCCAGGAAGAGGTCCCTTATGTCAAGCAAGTTTATTTTTCATTGCATGTACACGGCAACAAATTTGCACATGGCAACAACGTTGTTTGTACACGGCAACAAGTACCGGCTTCTTCTTGTAGAGTTGCACAGCTAACTTTTGCCCAAGCCAAAAACTTGATGCACAAAGTCTGGGAGGCAGATGCATTCCACCGCATGTACATTGTAAATTTTCATAAAAGGGAACACGTGAGTACGCGGCCTGCGCGCTCCGGTGGTATGCGGTATTAGGCGGTATAAAGTTTTGCTACCTTGCCCCGCGGCGGTGGTCTAGTGGCTAAGGTACTCGGCTGCTGACCCGCAGGTTGCGGGATCAAATCCCGGCTGCGGTGTCTGCATTTTCGATGGAGGTGAATACGCTGTAGGCCCATGTGCTCAGATTTGGGTGCACGTTAAATAGCCCCCTGTGGTAAATTTCCGGAGCCTTCCACTACCGTGCGTCTCTCATATATATGGTGGTTTTGGGACGTTAAGCCCAACATATATCATCAGTTAGGCTACCTTTAGGCAGCAGCCTAGTTGCGCATAACTTTTCCTTGTACCACTCGCGCCGCTATTCGGTGAAAGCTGTCACGTGTTGCAAAGTGACATAAAATGTTCGATTTCATGTGGTGAAGCCAACTTTAATTGCACGATAGCGCGGCGCCCGCGCGTTCTCCGCGCGCGCGCGGACTGTTTTCCGGCAGTTCCATCGTGCGCGCGCACGCGTCGAATGGGCGCTTTGTTTATCAGCTCAATACCTTGGCGAAGGGCTCGAAAGTACGTAGTATTGGCAGTTGTTCGCAACATATGACTGTGTGTAGTGCACCCACTGCCGGCAGCTATTTGCCATCCGTACTATTTTTACCATCGACTTGAATGTAAACATTCGACAGAAGTCTGTCTGGTTGGGTACGAAACTGGGAGATGATTTAGACTCCAACCAAAGGTTTTGAAGAAACTTTGGACGTTGGACGCTGAGACGTTGAATCACCGGATAAATTTCGAGGCACCGGCCATCCATGAAAGCGAGCCGAACTGGAGGATAAGGTTATTACTCAAGTCGTGGCACATACAGAGGACAGCCCATAACATCAACCACTCTTTCGGAACACTTACCCCAGTGTACGCACATGGACTGTGCTCCACGGCAAAACGAGATACCGAGAGAGAGAAGGTCATTATCCGCCCCGCGAGTGCTTTGAAGACGCCGATGCTACGTATTCTCCGCAGTCACCCCTGAGGAAGGAACCAAGTCGGTTTCAAAACGTCGGGTTTCTTCAAAATTCTTGGTTGGATTCTAAATCATCTTCCTATTTTTACCATCGTAAAAATAAAATTTCATTGAAAAGCTCTTGCGTCTCTGTCTGTTCAGCATGAATTGAAAATTTCAATACACAGGGTTCCTTATTACATGCAAAGATGACTTGGTGGCGAAAGCCAGCATGCATTCCCATGAAGATTCGCTGTGGTGCTGGTTACGTTCTCAGTGCACTTATTTCATTCTTGATTCACCCTTAATTAACTTTGGGTTTATCTTATGCACTCAGCTTTTATGCATCGTTTTCTCAATTGTCTTATTCTTGTTCATTTGAAGAATTAGCACTGGTTTGGAAGATACGTTGCTTTAACTGAATCCTATCCTACGCAGACGACACTGGCTAACTATTTTTTTTTCAGGTACGAATGTTAGTCATTTCGTAAATACAGCTAACTCAACATTACAAAAGATATAGAGCAGGACCCTTGAAAATTGTTTACTTACAAATTGTTCCAAAACAAAAGCTGTTCTTTTTCGCTCCAAATTCCCCTAACGAAGTCACGGAATGCTACAATGTCATGTTAAATAACAGAATAATCAAATTCTCTTCCATCGTGAAGTTTTTGGGCGTTGTTTTCCTTGAGTACATGAAATGAGACTATCATACAGAATTTTTAAACAAAAAGCTTTGCAAAGTCTTAGGTGTCTTGAGAAAATGTCAGGGTCTATTGCCAGTTCCTAAAAAAAAACTTCTGATATTTAATGCGCTCTTTACATCACATCTGAGTTATCGCAACTTAATTTTGGGTAATAGAACAAAACAATCTAATAATAGTTTTAGTGTCTTACAGAAAAAAGCTCTACGTTCTGTTGCTAACCTTTCTTTTAATGCCCATATTTGACAGATATTTGTGAAACATAAAATAATCAAATTAGACTTGCTCTACTAATATTCCTTAGTTATCTCCTTTTGATCTAATTCCATAAGGTAGCGGCTATATACGTAGTTCAGCTAACTTACAATTAAATCCTTTGACGCGCCTAAACCGACACTCTGAACATTGGCATTTGCCGAGACGGCACACAAATCATGGTTTTGAGACATTGCGTTATTGCTTGCCGAATACACTAAAAAATATTAAGAATTAATTGTGCAAATACTCGTACGCTCTCTTATACTTCTATCTTAAGCATACTTTATTAGTTTATGGGCGTAGTATTATTTTCCGTTTGTATACTTCTTTCTTCCGATGTTTAGCATGTGCGCCCCGCCACGGTGGTCTAGTGGCTAAGGTACTCGGCTGCTGACCCGCAGGTCGCGGGATCAAATCCCGGCTGTGGCGGCTGCATTTCCGATGGAGGCGGAAATGTTGTAGGCCCGTGTACTCAGATTTGGGTGCATGTTAAAGAACCCCAGGTAGTCAAAATTTCCGGAGCCCTCCACTACGGCGTCTCTCATAATCATATGGTGGTTTTGGGACGTTAAACCCCACAGATCAATCAATCAATCATGTTTAGCATGTGCGCTGCTGATTTGGATAACTTTGTATAACTTCTTTGTTTCGATGCAAAGAATGGGCATTGCTAGTTTAAGCTGTCTTGTGGTTTACTTTGTTTCTGCCGTTTTGTTGTCACAGTGAACATGGGTTGTGGGGTCACTGTCAAGCTGTTTTATGCGGTTTTTTTTAATCCTGTCCCAGCCACTTACTGTACAACTGTACGTGGTAAATAAACTCAACTCCACTCAACTCAATCCTCCCGTGCACGCGTTAGTTTCATTGTCAACCGCCTTACTACGCCCACAGCAGCAGGGCAAAGGCCAGTCGCGTGGCTAGGAAGTAGCACACCAAGCCTGTGCTCCCCCCCCCCCCCGCCGAATATTTGCGCCATTGCGTACAGAACCCAAAATGACCCTTGACGACATCTGCCTATTAAATAAAAAAATCTGCCTATGCCCCTGATCGAAGGTGACAAGTTGCATTCGTCATCCAGATACTAATCGGATGTGCTGATTGTGTTGTAAATGAATGTTGGGTGATTTCTGTAATGGTTATTCAGTTTTTATTCTTTCATGCATTGCTTTGTTATGAATATTTTTGTATGTATTTTAGAGTTGTGATTCTATTATTTGCTGTCATGGGCCACATGCGTGTTTCTTTTTGTATTGTCGCTTTCCGCTGCCTGTAACTTTTGTAATTTTTTAGAAATTTGTAGTTTAGATTTTTTTTGGGTGAAGTTGCCAGTCAAGCTGTGAAATGCAGATTTTTTCCCTTCACACCTAACCACGTATACAGTGTATTTTTTTTTGTGCTTTTCACGCGGTTGAATAAACTCAAACTCAAACACAAACTCAAATCTGCAGAAGGGTGAGATAGCTTTTCCAAACGACGCATGAGATAATAGGGCTGAGAGTTTGTATTTTTAGTCCATTTATGACGATTTGTTTGGTTTTATGTTGTCTGTGTTATGAACACGATTTTTCTGAACGAAGAAAAGCTCCAAGTAGCACGTCGTCCTGTGTCCCTCTTTTCTTGATGGTCGTGTTAATCACCACTGCCCCCCCCCCCCCCCCCCTCGACCCCTCTTACACTAGCTAGAATAGATAGTGTTGTACACAAGCACAAAGCGTTGTTGCGAAGAAGAAGCCCGTGACATTATGTAAAAGATGTTTCTGATTGAATGAGTACGCAGGGTAAAAGAAATGTGTTTGCCTTTTTTTTTTGCCGGTGATCGACTTCGTATGTTCCCAGTACGTAATGATTTCTATGTATCACTGCCACACGTTCCGTCATCGCAAGCTCCAACCAGTATTCCAGTTATAGGCTTAGAAAAGTGGAAATCCAGGGGGCAATAACGTTCGCGAAGGGCAATAGAGGTGGCTGTTACGAAATGATGTTGATGGTTTCTCATACAAGACTCATTTTTGACCCTCATAATAGCTTTTGTCCATTCAGGGCAAAGTGTACATCTAATGTGTTCAGCTTACATGCAGACGATCAAATACATCACCTCTCTTTCGCGAAAACAAGAAAACAAATTTAAGAAAAGAAGAAACATCAAGTCTAACATACAAGTCACTCGAGGAAAAGAAAGAAGTAAATGCAACGAAAAGTTGCACATAAGCGCGAAACACGCGTCTAGCCGGCTGCGAGCTCAATCTTTCTCTCGTACACAGCGCAATCTCATCAGCGGAGTCTTTCTCGCCGGGACGGTTCCTATCGGCCCGTCTCTGGTTCCATACACGCTGCGTAGCCTTGACGCTCACTGCGCGATCTCCGGCGAGTCTCACGTGACGGAAAGGTCATGCGAATCTCAGACGCGACCGATACGCATCACGTGGTTCGTCTAGGGTCACCCTTTCCCACCAGACGATCCTTAGACTTCCAAACCGTCTGGCATAGCCTTTGTCCCGACTAGAGGGACACCACTACGCTCGACACAAAGCCATTGGACCGGACTTGGGCCTGGTGAACCCACCCGGACTACTGCGTCATCGTGAACACCACGAAGGTGCTTGGGACCTTTGAGGAACCCTTCGACACTTAGGACAGTGCCTTACGCTAAGCCAATATGCGCACGTCGGTGGTAGTTTACTTCCTCTCGGCTGTTGCCTTCGCGGTGTCCCAGGATGTCTGGCGCTACATGATCCCGGGCGAGACGGACGCATTTTCCGACAAGATGATTCAGTACATAAACTACCTCAACACGACGTGGAAGGTGAGATCCGCATCAACAACGTGGCTTGCGCAGTTTGACCTCCCACAGCACAGTCACTTAGAAAAATGATTTGTGCTTTACTCATTATTGTCTTCTCAATTACTGGGGACGCAATTGTACAAAGACAGCCAAAAAGCAAGAGAGAAATAATTGAAAAGAAAAATAAACACGGAGAAGTGGTACGCAGAAGCCGGCTTGGATGTTACCAAAAAGTTCAATATCTTGTTTACTACAGTGCCCTGAGTTTAACGTGCAAAAGCAAAAAAAAAGACAAATCGTTATTTGCGACAAATTTAGGTAACTAAAGAATACGTGTACATAGGCTGAAATAGAAGCTAGTACAAATACCTTAGCCAACATTGTTAAGTTTCAATAGATTTTAAGCCCTATTAGGATGGGCACCACTGGGTGATTATTTTTTTTTCCCGTTATCGTCTTTGCCATTTTTTAACACACAAATACGCACACTTTTTTGATAAATCTCTTTCTCCCTCTACCTGCCTTTGGATGTAGGCTGGCCGCAATCCTGGCTTCGAAGATCCCGCATACGTGCGTAGCCTTCTTGGAGTACATCCGGAGAACCAGAGGTACCAGCTTCCCGAACGGAGGCTGGACCTCAGTTCACTCGGTCCCTTGCCGGAGAACTTCGATTCCCGAGAAAACTGGCCCGAGTGCACCACCATTGGCGAGATTCGGGACCAAGGTTCCTGTGGGTCATGCTGGGTCAGTACTCTTCGGCACACGTTTAGCCTGCCGTTTACTGTAGCTGCCCCTTTTCCCAAGGAACGGCTACGTCTGCACATTGCGAAGACTAGGCAATAAATGATGGTTTCGCCGGAGATTTTATTCCGGTGAAAACAGCATATAGGTCCGCTCCTTACGGTGCAACTGCGGAGTTTACAGTGCAACTTCTTTTGAATGTGTTTCGCTTTGAAGCTGGGTCTACATGAGTGTCGTCATAGCAACAAACACTAGCAGGGTCGGTTTGTTCTCTCCCTTGGACAAATATTTAAGCGTATAGACTCCCTTGCGAACCTCTCCTAGTTTCGCTGCTGTCTAACCTCTGCTGTCTAACCAAAGTTTGTATTTTATAAATAAATAAATATAAATAAATAAATAAATAATAAATAGGTAAATGAATAAATAATAATAATAATAATATTAATAATAATAATGAAGAAATGCAGCAGAGCTGATGCGATAGTACCTAACCTCTGTCATCCAATATTCCATACGGAGGCGCCTTCTTCCGTTCACCTGTAGTCTGCCCTTCCGTACTATAGTTTCTAGCTTCCAGCCTATATATATATATATATATATATATATATATATATATATATATATATATATATATATATATATATATATATATATATATATATATATATATATATATATATATATATATATTATTTCTCTGACGAAGGCTGGTCCACCAGCTGAAAACGTTTAGTAAAGACGCTTCCACGAAAGTTTCGTCGCCCCTTTTTTGCCTATATATATATATATATATATATATATATATATATATATATATATATATATATATATATATATATATATATATATATATATATATATATATATATATGCGCACATGTGGTCAGTCCATAATTGCTTATGTCATCGCGCTTCCTTACATCCTCGTATCGTTTATCGTATCTTATATTGTATTCGGACAGGCTTCAGTATGATTCAGATGAAGACCAAGGAGACCCGCAGAACACAAAGGAGCGCTATGTGTTTCCTTCGGTGTGTTCTGTGTGTCTCTTTGGTCGTCGTCTAAATCGCGCTGAAGCTTCTCCGAGTGTGTACCAACACGCCCAAGTTAATATATTGTATCATCGTATCTCATATACTCATTATATCATCTCGTATCTCATTATATCATCGTAACTTCATGTATAAAGAACCCTGACTGACGCAAACGTCGAGCACTCCAAGGAAAAGAAAATGACTGATTAGCTGTCGCTCTTTAGTGAGTCCTGGCTTGTTTTGAGTGTTATATAACTCTCTTTAAAAAAAAACACACATTTTAACTCTCTTTTCCAGAGAGAAAGAGATGAAACATTTATTACTGCTTCCTATCGGTAACTACAATGATCTGGAGCCTGAACTGACACAAAATATAGGCACAAATGTGGCTGGCTCTTTTGTAAGCTGCAACTAACAAAAGAAAAGGAAATAGAAAAAGAAAAGAGTAGTGAATGTCTTATATACTTCACAGCCACGAATTTATAAGCCTTACAGGGAGACGATCTAGACGCCTATCCGCAACATGTGCGCATATTCGATCGAGCACGTGTAGTGACGATGCTCTCGCATGATATTTTGCATCGCGGTTGGTGCTGCTGTTTGAGATGAAGAGAAGCCATCTTGGGAGCTAATGATTTTTCCACGCTTGCCTTGGACGACAAGCTAGCCATGTGCCGACGGCAAAGTCAATATAAGGGAGCTTGAGGAGGTACCACAGCCTAGATCAATAGCAGTGGAGGATGGTTAATCATATCGCTACGCCTGGTTTGCTAGCTTACGTTGGGGTAGAAAAAGAATGGATGATAAATTAGGAATATATATATATATATATATATATATATATATATATATATATATATATATATATATATATATATATATATATATAGATAGATAGATAGATAGATAGATAGATAGATAGATAGATAGACCTAACAGAGAATAATGCCAAGGAAAGTATAGGCGAATTGTTTTTAGAGCGAATTGTAATGTAGATATGAAGAAGGAAAAGTGGGTGAAAAGATAACTTGCCGTGGGCAGGAACCGAACCTGCGACCTTCTATTAACAGTGTACCACACACGCCGCCATGGCTACAGATGGCGCTGACTGACACTCCCGCGCTTAAATTCACATATAAACCCAATAAAGTGGCTGGGAGGATGGCCGCCGTGGTAGTTCAATGCTAGGGCACCGAATGCGTTATTCGAAGGTCGCACAGTTAGTAGACAGTAAAAACTATATACACTTCTAGAAGAATCATCTATCCATCCGCCATGGTCGAACATTTTTCTATGCTATATTTTTAGCGTTACTATATGCAAACGTCAACTAAGCGATAGCTTTCTGATCATGAGCACGAGCCAACGGCAACCGCCGACAAAAGAGTGCACGTTTCTTACAAGTTCCTTTGGCACTCGGTGCTGCGGTAACTTCGCATACGGCTGTCGCTCGAATGTCGAATGCCTTGTTTCAAGTATCCAAGGGTTTAACGTCACCAGAGTGACGGTAGCAAAAGGAAAGTCATCAGAAGCAGTCGCGTGCACTACTGTAGCGTAAAAGCCTTGCCCTTCAACGGGGTGCGCGGAGGAGCGTTTTGCTCTCACTTATGCATCCATCCGCAACGTTTACTCTGTTCGCGATGCATTATGCATAACCAAACGACCATTTAATTCGTTCTGACCCCGCAAAGGCGCACGAGGAGGAGGGTGTCTCTTATCCTTCTTTTGGCAACGTAAGACGCGTACATCAAAACCACGTTGGCGCTTCACGTGATGGCCTTCGTCATTAACTTTTCGCCTGTTTCGCACAATGCTTCTACTTTGGGGTCATTTGTGGACGTCTGCGGTCACAAAACGGGCCTCCGAGTAAAACGATAAAGAACTTTCTGTGTGCCGTGGTAGTTTGAACGTCGTGCATGGTCTTTTGTATAGGCGAATACGTGTGACGTCAGCGTCTCCTCTCGTGTTTTGTTTTCATAGTAATCAAATTAAAATAGTGACCCGGATGTCATATTGGTAGACTTAAGTGTATTATACATCGTAAGGATACAAAATACATTGGTGGCAGCCGTGTGCAATATAGTCACGACGCAATGGAAAACAGGATGCACTTAAGCAATACAATGAAAGGTCTCTTTACTGATTCGGCATTCGAGGGGTTTTACCAACAAACATTTTAATCAATCAATCAATCAATCAATCAATCAATCAATCAAAACAGAAGAGCAAGAAAGTGAGCGACATCGCAAACGTGTGGCTCAAGTAAGGTATAGAGAGCTTGAGCTACGACTTTGTATTGTGTTGCCTTCTTACGGTTGTTCGTGCCACCAAAACAAACATTGTTATCAATCAATAAATTGTAAGAACACATGGCACAGCCATGTTACCATGCCGACGCGTCAACACTCCGTTCGCATCTCTGTGAGCAAGGCCTGCCGACACAGTCGCACGCCGAGCCAACGAACGCTAGCAAACGACCATTGACCCGACCACGCGCAACTAATGTTTTAGCTGCGCCATATCAATTGCCACACACGGAATTATAGATAAGCAACACAGTGGTGCGTGGCCTGCTGATCTGCGAACAACGTTTGTATACTGCGCGCCCTTTTCCGCGCGTGAACACGCATTGTTGCGAATAATGAATGCAAAGGGGGGCCATTCGACTCCCGAACGAGGGCGCCCCACGGCTTGTTTATACACGGCTAGGAGTACGCGCCTAGTGCTGTTGCCGGCGAACAAATGGCTTGGCATTATAGCTTACGGGTGACAGGTGCTTGTAGAATAATGTCTATACGCAAATGGCGCGCTGTGCCTTCCTACAGCTAGTACACGCATTTGCATATCTCCCGGTCGATCTGTCTTGCCACTCGTCACATTAGTACCTCGTTGAAAGCGCCCCGCCGCAGTGTTCTATTGGCTAAAGTACTCGGCTGCTGACCCGCAGGTCGCGGGATTGAATCCCGGCTGCGTCGGCTGCGTTTCCGATGGTGGTGGAAATGTTGTAGGCCCGTGTGCTCAGACTTGGGTGCACGTTGAAGAACCCCGGGTGGTCGAAATTTCCCGAGCCCTCTATATGGCGTCTCTCCTAATCATATGCTGGTTTTGGGACGTTAAACACCACAAATCAATCAACCTCGTTAAAATCATCGAATCAGCAAGCGAATCGTTTTTGCGATCGCGCGAACTGTTATGCGAGCACGATAATAAAGATGAGGGTGTAAAACAGCATCCATTCATGCTCCTCTTAATGACGTCGCTATACAAGAAGATTATCAGAATGGCGAGTTCACGTTTGACGTTCATGTTCACGTATATAACGAGAAAACACATTTTTGTGGGCAAAAGAGTCCGACTGTCTTGCAAGTTCGCTTTTGGATGCCGTGCGGCTTGCAATGATCTCCTTCTCGACAACCCCAGATTCATGTGCCTCGTGACGAAATGGCTCAAAAAGCGCCAGTGCAAGTGACTGCATTGCATTAGCATTTCCCCCTCTTTCCATGAAGCATCCCTCCCAGCAGCATGGCAAGAGGAGAGAGGGGAACGAGTGCAAGCAGGTGGTAGGATAAAAGTGGAGAGAGTAAGGAGAAAAGTGGAGAGAGTAACGCTCAGCACGATCAACGCACAAAAAAGAAAGCACAAGAAAGTGCACGATCCCAAGTGCTGTCTAACAACTGAAGGTTTAATGGAAGAAACGTGTCATATATATGCAAACATGAAGACATAAAAAATGTTGACAACGCCCACCAACTACGTAATCAAGTATGCTGTAGATACGAAATCTGAGCACCTGTGAGAGCAATCAAAGGCTGGCTCACTGACTTGTATGCTGCTTTTATGATTTCTTATACGCTTCAGCAATTTCACACGTGCGTTGGTCTCTATGCCTCATCAACCCAGCGGTTTTGTTTAACTCAGCTGCGCAGCCGCACTGCCGGCAACGGAGGGCTAGGTGCGAGGATTGTGAACCCTTCATAGAGCTAGCGTGCGGCAGCGCGCTAGCACACATGCTGGGTACCCACAACGGCATTAACAAGAATAATTTCTGGGTAGTGGACCAGCATACACTAAGTTTTTTTTTTCATCATTCTGATGAGAAGCGTTGTATCCGCTAAATAAACACTTGCAAGGAATTTTGTGCCAATTGTTCATGCAATGGCTGACGACGATGAGGAATTATGCCTAAAGTGGGTTGATTGATATGATTGATATGTGAGATTTAACGTTTCAAAACTACCATGTGATTGTGAAAGACGCCGTAGTGGACGACTCGGGAAATTTCGACCACCTAGAGGGTTCTTTAACGTGCGCCCAAATCAGAGCATACGGGCATACAGCATTTTCGCCGCCATTGAAAATGCAGCTGCAGCAGCCGGGATTCGATACCGCGACCTGCGGGTCAGCAGCCGAGTGCCTTAGCCACTAGACCACCGCGGCGGGGCGCCTGAAGTGGGTACGCGCCACAGTTAATAGGTGACCAAAACAAGCTTTTGTTGTGGGCTGGAGCACTCGACTGCCCACTCGTTACGCTATTCGCATTGTGTGACGCCTCGTTGTTTTTTTGCTGTCATTAAACGCTTTATTACGCATATTAACACGATTCCTTTCCCGACATCAAGCCTGCCTAAGGCGAGTTTGCGAAGAAATCTCAAGCACCGGTGTGGCTCAGTGGTAGAGTACTTAGCTGCCACGCAGCGGGCCCGGGTTAGAGCCCCACAGTGTCCTTGGTACTATTTTTTTTTCTTATTTCGTAATAGCGGTTACGGCCATCGGTGGCGGCGGTGGAAAACTATAGGTCGCCGCGCGTCACCCCTGCTTTGATTTCATAAGAGTTTTCGCTGAAAACATTATTGTGGCTCTGAGGCAGAACGCTTGCTTGCCAGGCAGACGGTATGGTATGTGTTCCATCCTGACTCGGGGTAGAATATTTTTATTCTTTATAGAATATTTTTATTCTTTATTTTATTTGCGTCCTTCACTATTTTTTGGTCATAGACAAGAAGGTGATTTTTCACTCACCACTAACGACATGTGCACCGTCGCCTACGCTTACGCAGACAGCAGAATAAGCGCCAAAATCTAGCTTTTAACGCTATCACGTTATCAAGTGCGCAGGGGTCGGAAAGAGGTTATACCGTCACGAGTTATAAAGCCCCCTATTTTCTATTTAGGGGCGAAGCTCCTTATAACGGCACCCCTTCGTCTCTAGTAGTCGTAGTAGTAGTCGTAGTGTGTAACCAGTCTTACATTTTGACCTCCAAGGTGGCGTCGGTGAGATATTTCTTCTGTGCGTTGTTGACCAATAAAAAAATTCGCAGCGTGCGCGTTAACTAAAAGCCGAATTCTCCTGTCTCTCATTCCCCTTTAGCAGCCATTGGCATGTACATTGATCACTATCTGACAAGAAAGGGTTGCTACGTTATACTCGCTGGGCGTAACCTCCTTGGTTTTAGAAAGGTTTAGCGAGCGTTGGGTTATGAATACAATGAACTAGTATATACCATGAACTCGAGGTGGTTAAAGGTGAAAGTAGACACGAAGCGCAAGCCGTAAGAAAGTGTGCGTGTGTCTCCTCTCGTTCAGTCCTTGGAATGTCCACTGGATGGCGGTGCATATGCGGAATATATGATGAAAAAAATGCGAGATGGTGGTACTTGGAGTGTTCACTAGATGGACGAACAAACATAGAGACAGATGCATGAACGGACTCACAGGTGGCTGCACCGACTGATGGACGCATGGACGGACGTAGGGGCGGATGCATGGACGAACGCAGGGACGGACGCATGAACAGACGCACGCACGGACGGGCGAATGGACGCACGGATGGTCACACAGACAGACGCATGGACGGACGGAAGCAAGAACGAATGGACGGACGAATGCTTCGCCCCACTCTCCATCATTCACTCCGTGGATATCCTGCCATTTTTTTTCCCTTCTTGCGCGAGTTATGCTCTGCTTGTGAACAGTGATCATACAACCCGCTAGTATGTGAAGTTCTTGTTTCATACTCTACGGATGCGCTACATTTCTTCTGCACAGGCCTCTAGTGTATTCTCGTGTTATTGAGCCCTCCTCCTGTGGTGGAACAACTCAACCATTGTTTTTCAGAAAATGTGTGTTTTGGGGTGGCTGCGAAAGAACAGTTGCGCGAACGTACTTCATTGTTTCGATTGCCCAGCTGCGCGATATTTCTTCGGACCGCCTACAATAACGCACGCATGGGCGTTGTAGGTTAATTAAATAAATAAATGAATAAATAAATAAAAGAAAGGGAGCTATAAATTACGCAGCCGCCCAAGGAAAGTACTTTTTGTGAAGTTATTTCCCTAACAGTGTCGCCCCAACATGTGACCTTTACGATACAGTGCATTGGCCACGGTTGTGCGTTCAGATGGGCTGCCGTAGCTCTATTTTCCCAGTAGGCGTGCTATGAGGCAGGGATTACGTGTCAGAAGATACCCTCTCTTCCTCCTCTCTCTCGCTCTCTTTCTCTTTCATTCGATAGCGTTTTGCAGCGCTATTTCCCACGTTTTCTCCTCCTCCCTGCCACCTCTCCTTGCCAAGTACTAGTGTTGATAATCTGCTGTAATGCGCGCTATCTAGTATTATTTTAGCTCGTGTGTCGTTCATACTTTGGCGACGTCGGGCTTGCAGCCTGTTGAAGCAAGAACAGAAGTTTACGGTCGTGAATGCATTGCAGATGCACTCCCTAATCAGCAATGCAGCCGGCGGCACAAGATACACGCAGCGGGTGTGACCACGACATAGTGTGGTTTTTTACGCACCGCTCCATACCGTAATTGGGTGGTGCGTTGAACCCGCAGGTGGTGGGTCGCTAAACCTGCGCTTGCTCTCTGCTATATGCTCGATGGACGCCCAATCAATAAGAACGACGCAAGTTTCGAAGGCGTTGTGCGAATGGGCCCCGGAGAGCGTTCCGGAGACCACGCGAATAGCCGCTTGCTACCTCGCCCTTTTGATCGATGGCTCCCTTAATTACGTAAGCTGCCGGGCGCTGTACCGCGACAGTTTGGTTCGTCGGTTTGCAAGCTGCGGCTGACCAGGAGAAAGCTTAGAGGAAGCGAAAAACGCGTGTTTACATAGTAACGGTCGCCACAGAGGGAGAGAAAGGAAGAAAGAAAAAGAAAGGAGAGAGTGATGTACAACATGGACTGGTCGGTGTCTTCGGGCACATAACATGCTTAGCGCAGTATGTCGCGGGATCGTGGTCGATTTGCGCGCCGTTTGCTAGTTGCTTTTTCTTTCTTTTTTCTTGACCCGGCCAAAGGCGAAAACAGACAAGCGGTCAAGGGCCGGAAAATTGTGGTATGGCGTGCTCCAAATGAAAGTCGTGGAACAAGGAGCTAATTCTAAGAATCAGTCAAATAACCAAGCAAGTAAACGAACCAATAAGGAAACAAAAAGTAAGCAGGCAAACAGGCATCCAGAATTCGGTTGATAGGAAAGTGACACCCGGGGAATACGTACGTTTTTTTTTTTTTTGGCGGAGTTAAAATTCCGAACGCTGTCGTTCAGCTCTCGAGCCTTGGACTGTTGTTGAAGACGACGTTAAAAGATTTGGGGGCACGTTAAAGAACCCCAGGTGGTCGAAAGTTCCGAAGCCCTCCACTATATACGGCATCTCTCATAATCACACGGTGATTTTGGGACGTTAAACCCCACAAATCTACCAAGACGACGTTACACAACACTCGGAGCAGCCGTGTGACGTATTCGACTATTAAAAAAAAAAAAGAGTGGCAGTTTGGCTTGTGTTTATGATAAGAAAAAAAATTCTGTGGAAAGATGACGGTGCTGTGGCGTGCTTTAAGCATCGTCGACGTGTGAAAAATTTCGTTCACTTTCTCGGATTGAATGGCGTGATTCAAACTGCACAATCTGACGGCTGAATTCAGCGCAACATCTATGCTATAGAAGAGGGGAGAGGGCAAGCAAAATAACGCTCTATTGCTATTTTATCTGTATTGGAAATTCAACTCAGAACGGACATTAGAAAGAAAATAATGAACCTTAATACACTTATTTGCAAACACTAGCACATGCGGAAGAATGAAAAACAGTTCTGTTCTTCGACCAAAGTAGATAGAACTTTACAAACTGACAGCTATTGATCGATATTCGAAAGTCGCGACTGACTTTTTCATTGTCTTCCAGTGGCCATTCGCCCCAAAGCTTATTGGTGTACACGAAACATGTATACTTTTTTTCTTTCATTGGCGGCCTCCTCTCCAATACTGGTAAGTGGGCTAAAATGTCCTCCGCGACGATGTGGATGTTATGGAGCTCGGCTGTTCGCGGGTTGTATCCCGGCCGGGGTAGTCGCATTTAGACGGAGGCGCAATGGTGGAGACCCGTGCACTGTTCGCTGCCAGTGCACGTCAAAGACCACCAGGTCGTAAAAATTTCCGGAGCCCTCCACCACGCGTCCCTACGTCCCAATACGTGGTTTTGGAACGTAAAACCCCAAATATTATATTAACTTGGCTAGCATATCAAGCGGAGGTCACATATATTTATGAAGCTTTTTGAGCTATATACAGATTGTGGCGGCGCTCTTGAATGTACGTTGGCCAAATGCGTGTTTTTATGGCCGTTTTCAAATAATTGATGCTTTGTTTATCGTAGCCACGTTTCCAGAACATGTTCTAGAACGTGTCTAGAATTGTTCTGCAAACGTGGAGTTGTAGTCTTGTTGATTGATTGATATCTGGGGTTTAACGTCCCAAAACCACCACATGATTATGAGAGACGCCGTAGTGGAGGGCTCCGGAAATTTCGACCACATGGGGTTTCTCAGCGTGCGCCCAAATCTGAGCACACGGGCCTACGACATTTCCGCCTCCATCGGAAATGCAGCCGCCACAGCCGGGATTCGATCCCGCTACCTGCGGGTCATCAGCAGAGTACCTTAGCCACTATAGGCCACCGCGGCGGGGCGAATTGTAGTCTTGTCGAAGATCAATAATTTATAATGTGGCGATCTGATCTTTTATCCAAGTCGCTTGTTGTTTGACATTGCTACATTTCGCTGTCACATTTCACTATTCAAGATCTTTGTTTCACGCACGACGTTGCCAGCACATAAAAAGAAAAAAAAGAATAAAAAGTGTAGCCTTGCTAAATACGCGGGTGAACGGCGTGCTTCTGGCATGCAGCAACAAAAAAAGTTACGAGGGATTATTGCGCAATATGATAAAAATAAATAAAGAGAAGTCCAAAAAACATAAAAGAAAGAAATATACTAGTCCAGACACACAATTGCCAAACTCGCCTCGGGCCCATTTTCTCGATCAAAAGAAGGCTCCTGTTTTCTCGCTTTATTTTTTGAAGATATCGAATATTCACTCCTGCAATGTAAGGGGAATCACAAGCTGCAACTTCGGGACGTCCAAAACAGTATTTTGGAACAGGTTCAATAGAGTGTTTCACGCTGCGTGACAACTCTGGGCGCCTCAGTGTGATTACCGAGTTATTTCCGAACCTGTTGGTTGTGACTTCGGGCCATTGCATTTCCTTCGTATTCTCGTGACACGTTCGAGACCGATCGCGTGACTGCTGGCTCTGGTTGTGAGGGTACCGATTTCAGTCTGGCTGGGAACGTGGTGTTTGGCTTTCCGGTGGGCGGGATGGGGGTAGGGGGTGTGCATGTCATGCTTGTTCCCAAATAGCCACGTGATGTGTGAACGGGACTTATTGTTGGGACAGCCATCAACGAGCTATTTTGAGAGGCCCGTAAAACGTACAGAAGGAAGTTTCATGCAAAAAAAAAAAGAGAGAGAGAGAGAGAAAGAGAGAGAGAAAGAGAGAGAGAAAGAGAGAGAGAAAGAGAGAGAGATAGAGAGATAGAGAGATAGAGCGAGAGAGAGAGAAGAGAGAGAGAGAGAGAGAGAGAGAGAGAGAGAGAGAGAGAGAGAGAGAGAGAATTGCCAGCTTGTTTTGCGTCAGTATTAGCCACGAATTTGTTGACTCATCAGAACTTTTCGCATCATGTTTCTTCCCAAAAAGAGAGAGAGAGAGTGAGAGTCATAGAATGAAAAAGAGGGGAAGAGAGAAAGAATAATTTGAAACTGACTGTGTTTAACCAGATTTCGTTATGTGGTTTACTACAGCGTGCTGGAGAGAGAACAAAGGAGATCAAAATAAACAGAAGAGGATAGCATATTATGATAAGACCTTTGAACAACAATCAGTTTATGAGTAGATCCTCTTTTTACTGCGACAGCAAGTCGCATGCCGTTCTGGCTTCTTGGGAATGCTTCGTGTATGAAGAAGAAATGGTAGAGGAGGAAAGGCAGGAAAGTTAACCAGTCAAGGGAGGCTGGTTTGCTACCTTACACGTGAAGATGGGAAAGGGGGAGGTCGAAAGATTGATTGATTGATTTGTGGAGTTTAACGTCCCAAAACCAAGATATGATTATGAGAGATGCCTTAGTGCAGGGCTTCAGAAATTTTGACGATTTATGGTTCTTGAGCTTGAAAGAGGGAGAGAAAAAAGGACGAAAGAGAGAGATAGATAGCACGTGACGGCACACACACGAACATTCTGCCACTTAAATGACCGCATGTTTGCTTCGTGTATGAAGCTTCTTGTGCGGGATGCGTGCCTCGGTGACACGTAATCGTGAAAAATTTTCGCTTCTGGTAACTGTCTTTAAATGTCGTTATTACTTCTTTTCATCGTGATCGTACTGTTAACGGACCTGCACGAAGAACTATCTGTACAGAACTACCTCTATTAGAAGTATTCGGTGTGTCGAGACCGAATTAAGTTAACTAAAACTAATTATTTTATTGAACAGGCTTTTGGAGCCGTGGAGGCCATGTCGGACCGGACCTGCATTCATTCTCCACCAGGAGGACGGAAGCGGGTAGTCCACCTTTCCGCTGATGATTTGCTGTCATGCTGCAAATTCTGTGGAAATGGGTAAGAGAATGGCGTCGTTTTGCACTACTCGCTATCTGCTATTACTATCTTTTCGTATTACCTTTTCCTGAGATTCATCGAAAACCAGGTTGTGTCAAAGAAACGAGCCCTCGAGAATTTCCTTGCTTTATTCATTTTTGAAGACGAGCTTACTGTATTCGTCTGGCGCTGTAGTTTGTTCAGCTTACAAAAAAAAAAAAAAAACTTGCCCGTCACCAGGTGAGCCTTGCTTCTTGTGTGCATCGAAAACTACCAAACAGTCGTGGTCTACAAGGAGCCACATTGTCGTTGCGTTAGCTATTGTTAAACATACTGTGGTGATTACACAAGAGACGCTTTCTGTATACAGGCTGTGCTAGAGGTAGATAACCAAAATAAAAAAAAAATGGTCCATTAATAAGTTCCAGCCGCTGTTTTCCTACAGTCGTCACAGCCGTCACAATCACCATCTTCACAGCACCAAGGTTTTCGTTATCATCAGGTAGCAGTTGTCAACTACCGTCATGTTTGATTAGAATCGTCATTGAGCATAGTCATCATCATCTTCATCAGCTCGACTACCTCTATCCACCATCCTCATCGTCGTTCACGGCTCCGTGTGACACGTAACACTATCATCATTGTAACCACCAACACCACCATCCTGTACGTCTCGGTGGATTAGTGACTAGGGTGCCCAGCTGCTGAATCTAAGGTCGGGGGTTAGATTCCGGCCGTGGTGGTCACATCGTTTTTCATAATCGTATCGTGGTTTTGGGACGTGAAACTCTTCATAAATCATCATCATCATCATCATCATCATCATCATCATCATCATCCACACCACTGTCTTCTATCACCGCTTCAGCGTTGTCATCATATTCATTGTCATCGAGACATGCAACGCCACGTTACAAATACAAACAGCACAGCGATCGAAGTACGCCGTATGCCTGTTCTCAATACACAAGCAGCTGGAGGCGATTTTAACGTAAATGGTTGGCAGCCTAACGAACGGCGCTGTTCCTTCAACCAGAAATAGCTTGTTTAGACAGCTCCAACAGCCAAGTTCTTCCAAGTTCACACGGCTTAGTCTAGTATCTCTTTTATAATGTCACGTTCGAGAGTTCGAGAAGTTGAGCCATCGCGGGACCACTTGCGTAACTCGATCTAATGAAGCCTCACTTAAAAAAAAAAGAGCGAGAAAAGGCCTTGGGGCAACATCCTCATCGCCACTTAAAAAGAGAAGGCCGCCAGTTTGATTTAAGGAAACCCAAACCGAGGCGACACGAGTTATCTCTTTCCTCGAAGGTAAAGTTACGACGCGCAATAAACGAAGAGGCAACGAAGCTTTCTTTTTTTTTTATCATTGGGATTTCAAACGTTAGAATGGCTCGGAAAGTTTTGTTGAATGCTCGCGACGAAATTTGCCAGGCAGCAGAATTGGAATCCAGAGCTCCATTGATCTACGTCCTTGCTGTTATAGACATTACTATTTCGTGCACACTTATGACACCCGCGAACGCCGATAACAACTAGTTATATGGAATACTTAAAGGCCACTCACCGGTTCCCAAAATACAAAAAAAAGAGCGCAATATTCTTTCCTGATATTTGTCGTCTTTCTTGGCGCACTACTGTGACGCAGACAGCAGTTCCTGTCACGTATTCAGCGTACATGCTCTCGATTCTTTGGAATACGCGAAATACCACACGTGATTTGTCTTCTTCACTGCTTTGCCATGCAGACGTCAATCCGTTTTTCTTTGTCTCGCATGAGTATCGTGCACAATCAACCGACCACACTTCATTTTTTGTATTTACAACTGCGCAAGCGGCGATAACAGCGTGCAGCCGAGAAGCGTGAAATTTTGATAGGCACTAGTGCTTAGTGCTGATATTGTTTACGTGCATTCAAGGACTAAAGGGTGAAGAGGGTGCCTCATGTGTACGAAGGAGAGGAGAAAATCACCCCCTCGTTTTTAAACGTGGGGTGGTGAGTGCTATTTTAACTTATACGAACTTAAGGTATTGGTTATATTGCCTAACTTGTTTGAATAGTGTCAAAATCATTGATGCCATCTCAAACACTGAAATTGATCGTTGTCATCAGCGTCTCGCGGCATCGATGGCAACGCAAGGGATGAAAATAAGTCATCTTTGCTTGGCGACGTCACCACATGATGTCATGATTACAATAAATAAATAAATAAATAAATAAATAAATAAATAAATAAATAAATAAATAAATAAATAAATAAATAAATAAATAAATAAATCATTTTATTCCCTTTTGATAAGGTGGAGTACAGGACTAAAAGCTCAAGAGCTTGACGAGGTCCTGACCCCGTTCAAAAGTTGACAAAGCAGCAGGAATGGCAGACAATCATGCACAACAAATATGAAATAAAATTATAGGTATAACATCACAAAAAAGTAATACAAGAAGTTTATGAAAACATTGCTAAAATAAAAAGGGAATAGTTCAAATGTATGGTCATGAAGTGGCATGAACATGAAAAAGCAATAATAAAAAGGAAAGAATGGGCATAAATTCTGAGAGATGTATCATTGAGGAAAATGTATCAGTTGGGCGAAGTGTTTAATCTGACAGTTTTGTTTAGAGGAGAGATCGAAATCTTCGTGGTTTAAAAAGTTTAACAAAGAAGGTAGTCTGTAGGACAATGATTGTTTGTCATAAAAAGTTCTTGGGGTGGGTACAGTCCAAACTTCTTTGTGCCTGGTGAGTCGAACACTTGTGTTTACGCGAAGTTTAGCAAGATTTATTGTGGTATTGGTACCATGTTTGACAAACTCTTTATAGCATAACATCAGCCCGTAATTGTACAAAAAAAAAACTGGAAGAATAACATATTTTAGAAAAAGACGTTTTGTGGAGGACAGATAGTGTTCAGCCGCAATATGTCGTACGGCCCTTTTCTGTAGTAAGTGCCATTTGCGCAAATTCGTCACACCGGTTGTGCACCACAATAAGCTACAGTAATGTAACAAAGATAATACCAGTGCATTGTATATCATAATTTTCACCTTAGTGGGAAGAAGAGATCGCATACGTGCAAGGACACCAATGGCCGATGACATTTTAGAGTATAGAATATCAACATGTACATTCCACGTAAGGTGTCGTGAAAAATATACATCAAGAATACTAACGGAATCAACCATGTCTAACTGCTGAGAGCCCAGAAGTAAGCTCATCTTATTTATCAAGGTTTTCCTTGAGGCGTATATAAAATGACTTACGTTTTCACACAAATGACTTCAAAAATTGCCAATTTTGTGGCATAATTATGAATTCATCATGGACGTCACTATGGCGTCGCACCACGTGCCGTTTCATGGTGACGTCATCGTACGTCATCATCGCTCGATCGAAGGAGGGCCAATCACGGTGGCTGTATACTTGCGCGGTGCAAAAAGCGTGGATGAAGGGAAGGAAGGAAGGAAAGAACTTTCTTTATTCAGAGTCCGGCGAGTAGATGGGGTGGGCGATTGGCCCCGCCTAGGTTACGGCCAGGAGTCCTTGAATCCTGGCGGCTTCCTCGGCCCGCTGGACGGCCCACATTTGGTCTTCGAGGACGGAACTGAGCATTGCGGCTTCCCAGCGCGCGCGAAGGCTGTCAGCAGAGGCCGCATACTTGTTATGAGTACTAATCCCTCTACATTCCCATAACATATGCTCCAGTGTGGCTCTGGAGTCGCAACGCTTGCACCTGTCCGTTTTGTATATATCAGGATATATAATGTGCGATAGTGCAGGATTTGGATATGTCCTAGTTTGTAACTGCCGCCATTCGACAGACTGTTTTTTTGTTAATTTTGGGTGAGGTGGCGGGAATATGCCCCTCTGTAATCTATAATGCTTTGTAATTTCATTGTATCTGGTCATTCTGTCTTCCCACTCCCACTCGTCTGCCACGCCGTAATCACCGGAGGAGGTTGGGGTGGCACTTGAGAGGGCAGCTCGGTCGGTGAGCCCTCGAGCTGCGTCATGTACAGCCCCATTGTTGCTGTCCCCCGCGATGGCATAAGCAGGTGTCCATATAATATATGTATTTCTGGGGCTTGTTCGACACCCTCCTTTGAGAATACGTAGTGCCTCCGGGGAGATGCGGCCGTTGGCAAAGTTTCTCACTGCCGTTTGAGAGTCACTGACTATCACGGTTGCGTTTGTCTGAGCTACAGCGAGCGCTATGGCTACCTCTTCCGCTGTCTCGGTACTTGTGGTGCGTATCGTCGCGCATGTCATACAGCGTTTGTTGCTATCGATTACGGCTGCGGTAAACCCCCGTTTGCGCTCGTATCGAGCAGCGTCTACGAAAACTGCGTCCTTGTCGTTACCGAACTTTTTTTGTATTTGTTTTGCTCTTGTCTTCTCTCGTCTAGCTTTATTGTGTTCGGGGTGCATGTTTTTTGGCAAGGGTGGTATCATCATTGTTTCCCTGGTCTCTTTTGGAATGTCCACCTTAACGCCGTGTTGCGTGTGATACGTTATACCTAGTCGCTCTAGAATATGTCTTCCTGCTCGTGTCTTAGAGAGACGCTCTTATTGCGCCGTACGCTGCGCCTCAATAAGCTCATCTATTGTATTGTGCAGGCCTAGCTGTAACAGTTTGTCGGTGCTTGCAAAAACAAAGGAGGGAGCGTGACCTCACGCAGCCAGCCTTAACAAGCCATGCCGTTTTTGAAGTCAGCATTGTTGGCCCAACACGCCCAGCCGCGGTGGTCCAGCGGCTAAGGTACTCGGCTGCTGAACCGCAGGTTGTGGGATCGAATCCCGGCGGCGGCGGCTGCATTTTCGATGGAGGCGGAGATGCTGTAGGCCCGTGTGCTCAGATTTGGGTGCACGTTAAAGAACCGCAGGTGGTCGAAATTTCCGGAGCCTTCCACTACGGTGTCTCTCATAATCAATGGTGGTTTTAGAACGTTAAACTCCACATACCAATCAATTCTTGTCCCAACACGTGAGCTTTGGCGTGAGATCACGCCAGCAACGAGACTTCCGGATGCTTCGGAGTACGGCGCCTATAGCTTTTCATCAAAACGTGCTCGGCACAGACTGGTCGGCTTACGCAGGTGGTTCAAAAACGAAACACCACCGAGATTACCAAAACCTACCGCATGCTCCGATGTTTTGATCACGTGTTGAGCCGACACGGTGGGCTTGCCTCATGTGACCTGATGCTCCCTTTTTTTTTCTTCCTTTTATGGCAGAGGCCACAATGCCTCCGATCTTGGAACGAACGCAATGTCATGTTAGGTGCAGGATGCTTTCGGAAGGCGGTGGGGGAGCATGAATCCATCTACTGAAAAGAAAATGACCACGGCGTTCACCCTTGAGTTGCCTTAGTCGAATGCGCGAGTTAGTTATTTTTTCTTCTGTATATTCCCATTCAGTGGTGGGGGCTACGTTGATGTACGCAACATGTTTATGCTAGTTGCGTCAGCTTGTGGTCAAAAGAGAGCGGCTTACAGTGCTGAATAGATGAACTGAACATTCTACATAGCCAGTATGTCTTGAATTAACCTCAGTGTGCTGCGCATGACTCACCGATAATTTTGGTGAAGGCACGACGATGTCTGACGGGTCGCTTGACTTGACGCGTTCCAGAACCAATGTCAAAAGTACTATCCTTGTTTTCTCGGAATGAATACAACAACAACAACAACAACAACAACAACAACAACAACAACAACAACAACAACAACAACAACAACAACAACAACAACAACAACAACAACAACAACAACAAACACCACCACCACCACCACCAACAACAACAACAACAACAGCAACAACAACAACAACAACAAGAAACAATGGCACACATATTCGGCGCCTATGTTTCTATTCTTTCAAAATCAAACTGGAACTTGAATGAGGAGAAAATAAATATTTATTTACATGCTATTTAAAACGACAAACTCACATCACACAACGCCCCGCCGCGGTGGTCTAGTGGCTAAGGTACTCGGCTGCTGACCCGCAGGGCGCGGGTTCGAATCCCGGCTGCGGCGGCTGCATTCCCGATGGAGGCGGAAATGTTGTAGGCCCGTGTGCTCAGATTTGGGTGCACGTTAAAGAACCCCAGGTGGTCTAAATTTCCGGAGCCCTCCACTACGGCGTCTCTCATAATCATATAGTGGTTTTGGGACGTTAAACCCCACATATCAATCAATCAATCACATCACACAACGAATTGCTTCATTTTTTTTTTGTAGGAATGTAATCTTGAGTGCCTGGTAATTACGCAATGTAAATTTTAGACACTTGTAGACATAGCATCACAATTTGCGCCTGAAGCCCCGGTGACATATCAAATCCATGCGTTCACGAGGCATTGAATGAGGATGTTTTGCATGCGGCATCGACAAACTTTCGAGCAGTGTATGCATGAACAAAGTGCTTAGAAAGATATCATCTTTTTTGATGAAATTGATATACTGATGAGAAGGCATAGTGATAATTCAGTTGAGGAACAGCGTATGCGCTGAAACGCTCGAATTTGTTATGTGCGCTTGCAGCGGGTCAGCTAATATTAAACGAACATGAATATAGGTAAGCCACGTTTGAATTAAAAAGCCGCTTCACGTTCACCGGTATCACGTTTCTGATTGGACAAACGAAGTAGATACAAATGAATATTTAAATAGTGTATGCTCTGAAACACAGTACAGCTAGCGATTCTAACAAGGTGAATGTTAGCGCGAAGATTTATCGTTGAAGGAACATGCAGTGACCAAGAAAGAGAAGTTTCAGGATGCGTAGCCGTCATTTTTGCAGAAAAACTCGTCACCGTTTATATTAATGCAGGACCTGTAAGTTAACAACTTACAAGTAATCTTCTTGAAATGCTGGCGCCGGGTTGAACTGCTGTTCGACTTTTGTGGTTTGATCCAGTCATTTGAGTAAAAAAACATAGTGCTTAATTTTTGAGAGTGACAGCCGTGGTTGGTTGGTCCCGGAATACGAACGCCTCCGGCCCAAATCACGTAATCTTCCAATGTGACTCGCGCATTCCAAGAGGCCAGGAAGATTGTTACCAATTTCAGTGACGAATTATGCCACGAACAAGCGTGATTCGCTTTACAAGCCTGCACAAGCAGTTTAGTTTACAGTCACCGAATCCACTTCTCACTATGTGCAATTGTCCCACCGCCACCATGCATGTATGCGCATACTGCGGCGAATAACATGGCACGTCACATACTGTACCTATTCTGCGATTACGCGCGAACACATCTTGCCTAACCTCAGCTCACATGCACTACACTTTTACACCTACAGGTACGTGCAGGATACATCATAAGGGGGAAGGGCAACTATCCTCCCTTCCTCCACATCCCGTAGCTTGCGTAGATGATTAGAGGAGGGGTCCCCTTCCTCTTTGCTCCACCTGTGTGCGCTTGCCTATGCTCACCCCAGGAGTTCGACTATGGCTATCACACTGGCAGCTACACAGTACCTTGCTAACATGCGAGGTACAATTGTCCCGATGAAGAAACGTCGTCGTGCTAAAACGAACAGGTGTCAGGCTGAGCTCTTTTTCGTTGGCGCGCAATTGACCATTTCTCCACGAAAGATTGCATGGCTCCAGCTGTAGCCGTTGGACGAAGAACGCTTTTGTTTAAGGTAATTAAAAATAGATCAGTTACTTCAGTTATTTTCCATACGTGATCATTGTCTTTTTTTTTCAAGAACTCGCTCTGTCTGCATAGCAGCCGTATGTACTTGAAACTGAGTTGATATAAACTCCAGCCACCATGTTACATAAGGTTTCGCAAGAGTCATCATGCTTAGTGGGATGTTCTTGTTCTATTCGCGCAGTCACCACGCGATATGAAAAAAAAAGACAAAGGTAAATAGCGATATTGAAAGACATGAAGTTGCACCTGTTTCTTGTTAAATTAGGACTCCCTCACTGTGTATGCCTGCAAGTATTGTTGTGCAATCGCGTTATCCAATTCTTTGCCATTCTCCCCTGCACCTTCTTAATTTCAAAGAAGAGAAGAGCAAGGAGTATTCGAAACTTCAATCGCGTAGGTGATTCCAGGTTCCCTCCATTCTGCATAAGTTGCTGCGGCAGCCTGTTTGCGCTTAGGAGATGAGAAAAAGCGAGCGCGAGGTGGCGGCGATCGCGGAACAAGGTCGTCGAGGGGAACCATTTGGCTAAGCACCATCGGATGACCCGACGCATCAGTCGGTGCCATTCCACGGCTACGCGCTTAGAACACTCGATATTTCTGACGCGCCAATGGAGACTCCGAATGCGGCTGTACTTCCCTAGTACGGCTTTTCCAGGCCTGGAATGAGCAGTAACCCGGCTGAAGCGTTCCTGTGCGATGTCCAATTATTCCGTATGCTTCCGTAAGAATATTATGGATATGTATGGAAAATATATAGAAAATATACAACAAACATATGGACTCCGTATGGAAACATATGGAATCATTGGACTCACATACGGAACGTTTCAGTAGGGTTAAGCTATTAACGGGGCGTGTGCGCCTCGGAACTTGTTCATATTCATTCTAGCACATGGTCGTGCCCAGGAGAAAGTGGCCGCGTGCTGAGAAATAGAAGTTACTAATAAAGAGAAGTGAGAATTGGGAAAAAAATTGAACTTAATCCAATTCACTTTATTTGCTGTTCTGGAAGGAAGGAGGCATACCGAAAACTGTGGTGTTAGGTTGACAGAACATTCCAATTTCGTAAAAGATGGCAGCAGCAACGCAGGCATCAGAGTACTCGTAAAAAAGAAACCTTAAGCATCATGTGTTCTTTTATTAAAAACAACACGTTGTCTTGCATAAAGAAACGACAACATTAAAGTTGAAGGTCGGTGCGATGGTAACTGCGACAAAACTTTCTTCCCATCTAGCATGCATTCGTAGCTGCGCACAAGCCACTGGATACTGATCAACTTTAGTAATAATCGTTAGGGTTTTACGTCCCGAAACTATCGTATGACCATGCGAGAGGCTGTAGATTATGACCCTCTGGTGCTCTTTAACGTGCTTCCAAATCTAAGCACACGGGCCTCTAAGAATTAAATTTCATTGAGATGCATCTGCTGCGGCCGGGATTCAAACCTACGACCTTTGGGTCAGCAGTTGAGCGCGGTAACCACTGTGCCACCGAGGCGGATGGATACTGAAAAACTTCGTTTTACGGAATCCACAAGATGCGCCCACTAGTGCAACCGAATCTCGGAGCTTTAAAAAGAGAAATCGCAGATTGTTAGTTCTCCTGCAAATGAAGAAAATGTTTGGAGATGAAGACGTGCCCGCTAACAGCCAATGAAAAAGAAGAAGAGGGATATTTACAGCGGAAGCTGGACAACGTTACCTCGTACTAAGAAAAAAAGTTCAGTTATCGCAGCATTTCATAGAAAACGTAAATGCCTCGGAATTGACCGAATAATATAGGTCGGTTGATGCAGTGCGCTTTAACGATAAAAGTCTGTTTTAACCGAGTGTTAATCGGAAAGTAAAAAGATGGTAGAGTATAGATACAGTGGGTCCAAATAGAGGCGACCAGGTTGGAAAATAACCCATTATTTCTCCTCACGAGCTCACGGAAAGACAATTTCGAAGCTATTTCCTGACAAAATTTTTGTTCGCAAGGGAATATTTTTTTTTCATTGCCTTCCACTTAAGCATCCCAGTAAGAAAACTCCAGCGACTTCATGGGCCAATAGTATAAGGACTGCACGTGATATTGTGCAATTCTATCAAAACAGTTGCAATCATCATTGTGCATTTTCACGAGGTCAGTAACACAATGTCCTCAAGCAAGAACGTTGTACAATTGCCCTGGTGCAAATTTACGACGTCCACCACTCTCTCTGAAGGCTGAATGGGCCCTTCCTATTACACATTGAGATTTATAACCCCCTTGATAACGTGCATGGTACCAATTATTTAACAGAGTGCACATAATAGTATGCGATACTGAAACAGTTTTCTTTATAGAATCAACAAGACGTACCCGGTCCTTCGATAGCCCTGCAACTAACTGGGCTGCAGAATGCGAAACTGTACAAGATGTTCTGTGGAATAACACAGGTGCGACGGAGGCTTCCCGGGCTCAGCATGGAATTTCTGGGTGAAGAAGGGCATCGTCACGGGCGGCAATTACGACTCGGACGACGGCTGCATGCCGTACCCGATCAAGGCGTGTGACCATCACGTCAACGGCACACTGGGTCCCTGCGATAAGAAGATCCCGCCCACACCACGCTGTATGCACATGTGTCGCAAGGGTTACGACGTACACTATGACGATGACAAGCACTACGGTGAGCGGGAACGTTGAAATTCGAATATCAAAGCGCACTTGATAATGTCAAAAAGCTGGGTCGATTACGCAACGAGACGCGGTGCAATGCTTGAGACACGTCAATTGCTTCGCGTATTGCCACGTACGTACAGAACATGAAAAAAAAAACAGCAATGATGGGATAAAAGTTACCTATAGGCAGCTCGACTGGACCCTACTCCTCGCACACTAACAGAAGAAATAGAATTCACAACAAGTACAATTGTTGCAATATTGGAACATAAATGCACAGAGCAAAATTATGAAGATCAGAAAGAAACACAGATTTTCCCGTGCGACAGAAGTAAGGTTAACACTCATAATAACAGTTGAAGTAATACGTTTTCAGAAATATAACATATGTTTGTACCGAATATTTTTTATTTATACAGGGCGTAGCCAGGCTGATGCTGATTTAGCGTTGAAGGAAGACAGTAGAAAAGTGTTTCGAAACCATGGTTCGTGTGTGGTCACGAAGTTACCCAATGTTCTTCGCATTAAAATACTGATAACGATGCTTTTGTTTTATTCGCGAACAGGCAAGAGCGGTTACTCAGTGCCATCGACGGAAGAGCAGATCCAAGCTGAGATCATGACCAACGGTCCAGTGGAGGCAGACTTCACCGTCTACGCTGACTTCGTCCACTACAAATCTGGTGCGTACATGGTCGACTAGGACGCAGCGGCCTCATATTTATGTCAGAGATCATAGCCCCCAAATTAGTGTAGAGAAAAAAAATTTCTAACATATCTTAAAAGTTTATGGCCAAAAGCCGCGATGATCAGCTCAGATCGGTAAGATCAAATATGAGCCATCCAGCGAGCATGGCAGGCGGCTTGGAGACAGGGTTTCTCCACCATCCCTGGTGCGGCTTAGGCTTACGCCTTAATCTGCTGGTCTGAGTAAAGCATCTTTCGCCCACCAAAAACCAAACCGGAGAAGCTGTAAGATGAAAAGAAGATGATTGGAAAGGACATGTCGAGATGGGTACCTACCGGGTCCGTAGCCAGCAAATCTTCAGATGCGAAGCGTCTTTGGTTGAGCCCAATCCGGTGTGCGGCGTGACCACCCTTAAAGCCGTTCCACGTGTCATGCCGGGACCCCTGCCGCACGCGAACGGGGGACAAATCAGCCAATTGGCGACGCTATTTCACCCTCCGCTTGGGTGTGGCAGGTGTGCCGGCACGTGCGTTGCGCCTGTGCGGATAGCGCGTGGAACGGCTCTGAGGCGCATGGGCGCCCTTTCCTTTTTCCTACGCCCCCTCCCCTGTCTCACCTTGCAACGTCAACGCAGGCAGTGACTGAGCCTATGCTCGTCCCTCCTCTGTGTGAGAGCCACTGGGAGGCATCCCTCCCAACGGCGCTTACACCCCCATTGCACATGCGCGTCCCCTGCACCTCTTCTCTCCTACGCTCCCCCTCTCTGGCCTCGCAACGCCGACACAGGCAATGTCTGCTATAGTCTTCTTTTTATAGTCTACACTCAGCAGAGTGATTTGTTGGGTGAGTTGGTTCATTATAACGGCAGCTTTTGGCGCGAAGTAAAAACGTGTCTGTCTCTTGTGTTTATTTCAAGCCAGAAGCTGCCCTAGTCTACACTCACTCTCCCCCTCTCTCTCATGTAGGCAATCTACCCTGGATCGTTTACCTGCACGTAGTTCCCTGTTGCTGGAGATGGCCTAATTTCTTCTCAGGGGGCGTAGGGGGGCACTTGCTAAAGACCTTGGCTATTTATGAAAAACACCTATTTTAAATACTTATTTTCGGTAAACCACCCCCTCCATGAGAACTTCGAGAAGGAGGAGGGGGGGAGGCAAGGCCCTTGGGTCAACTCCCACTTCCTGGCTACGGGCTCAGCACCTACACCACTGAGTGCTAGGTCGATGTACCTGTCTCCATGCAGCAAAATGGCGTGTGCCAGGTGGCACTGCTTATCGAACTCGATGACTGCCACATCGGTAAGGTGAGGTGCCTTTCCCGCTTTCTCCTATCTTTCGCACCCGTCACCCTTCCCCACGACGCTGGTCCGTGCTTCCGCGTAAGATTTATAAATAATCTGCAACACTGAAGGCAGACGGGTCATTTGGTGCATAGCTGAGCGTGGAACAGCGTGTAAAGACGGGACAACTGCACGAGATGTCAGAGACGCACCGCTGTGTCTATTTCTCCTCATATCGCTCGGCCATCCTTGCGCGCTGTTCGACGTTGCATTAATTGGTATGTGTCCTAACCCTAAACCTTTATATTTGCTAGTTGCATTCAATGTGGCCATGTTGTTAAGGCGAGTACTTTTTTGTTAGTTGTTATAAAATGGCCATAAAATAATGTAAAAGTGACACTTCCCATTTGGACACGCGCAGATGAACTAGACCGGACGGTTACCTTACTACGAACTGTTCGACCTTCCGAATTTCTCCCTGCATAACTCAGAGAACACATGCAGATATGCGTAGAAACACAGCCATAAATGTCTAGTAGAACGAAAAGAGATAATATTTTATATCATGTGACGAGTTCAAACGCACTTTTTTTTTATACGCACGGCACTAACTGCATGTACGCAATACTATTTCACCAGTTTTTCTTGATGCGTGAATTCTCGTACTATCTGCTTCGTCCTCGTGTGTCTTAATCTGCGCCGCTAATTTTATACTTCTGATGGCTTGAGAAGGTGTGCATGAAAACATGGCAGCCTTCCGAGGTTTCTATCAGCCCCGCCGTGGTGGTCTAGTGGCTAAGGTACTCGGCTGCTGACCCGCAGGTCGCGGGTTCGAATCCCGGCTGCGGCTGCTGCATTACTGATGGAGGCCGGAATGTTGCAGGCCCGTGTGCTCAGATTTGGGTGCACGTTAAAGAACCCCAGGTGGTCAAAATTTCCGGAGCCCTCCACTACGGCGTCTCTCATAATCATAGAGTGGTTTCGGGATGTTAAACCACACAAATCAATCAAGTCATAAGGTTTCTATCACTATGAGCTTTTTTTTCTTCAGGGGACTTTTTGTGGATAATATAGACCACATCTGAGTGGGAAAGCACACATAACAACATACGCCCACAACGTTTACGGACGCATGTACATGTGTGCAGGCGTATACCAGAGGCACACGGATGAGGCTCTTGGAGGCCACGCCATCAGGCTGCTGGGATGGGGCGTCGAGAATGGTGTCCCCTATTGGCTGGCTGCCAACTCATGGAACACCGAGTGGGGAGACAAAGGTCAGTGACCCGTTTTTTTAAAATCTGTGCTTGCTTTTGCTTCAGGCGCATACGTTCAATGACGGTTCTCTCGTGACTAGAGATATTAGAACGAGAAGCAAGTCCATTATTACATAATTTCTTTCGTCCTTGTTTCTATATTGTGGTAAATACATGTACCATGCGTCAAAAAAGAAACGCCTTGAGCAAAAAAAAAAAAAGAAAAAAAGAAATATGATGCACGCATTGCATTAGAAACAGCAATAAAATGACAATATAGAGGGAATGATGTGTTTCTGTTGCCTATTTTGCTTTCGATAACATGTAGGTTAGGATGCAGCTGAAATTCATGCAGTATTTTTTAAGGACATCATAAGCACGGAAGTGGTGACCGGACGCGTATCTCCGGAATTTTGTTTGTATGTCTTAGACTTTCTGTATGGTTATCAACTGAACTACAGATTAAACTGCTAAACCCGAAAACGCTTTAGCTAGTTTCGCATTTGGAGTTCAATTTACAAGGCGGCTCTTTCGCAAGGGCTCACTCTCGTTTGTCGAATGATATAAGCCTTATAGTGTACATATGTACATAGTGGCTCTGATTATTGATACTTTTATTTTTCATAATTTTCCATACCTGTGTGCACCTTTTACATTACTACTATGATGTTTGGGTAGCCGGCTCTAACGTAGCCTACCTTCCTATGTTTATTGCCAAATATAAATAAAACGTGATATATGTAATACCTAATAACCTAACTTCGCTGATGGCAGGCCCGGCACCGAGGTTGGCAGAAATTTTTTTGTCACAAAGAATATTATTGCAAGACGCTTCTGCGTGTACGAATTCTGAGCACTTGTCGTGTACCCAAGAAATGACGGAAGTGTAAAGAGTGATGGCCACGTATTAATGAGCAACTTGTACACAGTGTACCCGTAAAACCCAGTGCATTTTAGCTACAGTACGTGAAAACAAGGCAAAATGGACTGAGGCGAATAAAGAATGGGTAGACTGCTGTTACTTCCCACCTTTCCGTTCGAGTTACTGCTAGTGGTTTCCTGAGAGCGGGCTTTCTAGTTTGATTGCGCCAATATCGTAGTCCGTCTAGTACGCGTGCTGTTTCAATAGTCACGTTAACAATACCCGTGCATAGCTTCTTTTACTGTGAAATACTAAGGTACGACGCAGACCAACAGCCCATTGAATACACGTTTGGACGCACGCTGCGATAGGTTCACAACGTCACCGTTTGTCAACTACCCACCGTTGATTAAAAAAAAGAGGGGGGGGGGGCAGACGCACGTATAAGGTCATTTGTAGCAGCCTGCCCCTTGCGGGAACACCTGTCACGATGCAGGTGCAGAATGTGGATAGGGTTGGGACGGAAATCTGCCCTTTAGACACAAGGGGTGCACGTGCCATCACGTACTCCACATATATTACAGGAAAGCAGTAATTAAAACATAGACACCTTAAAACATAAGAATTTGGCTATTCCTGCGTCTGAAATGTGAGATCTGTGCTTTTCTTCGTAAGTATGAAATTTGCTACAAAGTTTCGCATCATTAGTCAACGGAAGAAATAAGAAGTCAGTTAGGCTCTTGTAAGTGTTATACCATGGCACGCGCGATTCAATACGTTTTAAAGAGAAAGCAACAATGTAGTTATGAGGCAGGTAGAACCATGACTTGAAATGAGCACTAACATAGCCAAAATCAAACGCTACTCAAGATGATACTGCCTGAAAGCATGTGCCAGTAGTTTGCACACACCAAACGGTCCCTTAGAAAACAGGAGAGAAGCTGCCCTGCCTCCCCCTCTGGTGTATTATAAACCCGCTCACGCAAACCACTAACTACGGCACAAATCGGCAAGTCGAAAATTTTCGTTAACAAGCGTGAGTAAAAAATAAATCAAGAAATGCTGGATTGAAACTAAACACTAGTGAGGGCGTTCTAAATAACAAAAAAAAACAGCAACAATTGGTATACCAGGAAGAGAAAAGCCGAAAAAACAATACAGAGAGATGTTAGCAGTATTTACGTTCATATTGCACTTTTCAGTCCAGCATATTGTGCGCACCCACTTATTGCGACGTACTTTTCATCACAGTAATGCATCTCTGAGGATTCTCGCTGGTTTTTGCAACCTAACCTGAACACGTTGGGATGTGTAATGCGGCCACTATACTGCGCAACATATTCTTTAAACCAGAATCAACTGGCTACAGCAAGGCTGATCACCTTTTGCTGCCGAAATAAGTGAGCATATACACAACGTGGGCTCGTGTTCAAACGACTGACAGATCTGTTATTTACCGTTCGCAGGCTTCTTCAAGATTCTTCGCGGATCAGACGAGTGTGGCATCGAAGACGACGTGGTAGCCGGCCTTCCTAGATACTGAGGTTCCTCACGCGCATTTGCGTCAGACAACGGGCACAGCTCGACGTGATGAGTTTTGCTGCACGATTGTGGTGTGTACTCAACCCAGCCGTCTCCATGTGTTTTTGGTTTCTCTAGCGATATGGTAATTCGCGATCGTGTTTGCAGAAAGTGCCGTCAATAAAGATCGACAGTAAAGTTTCTGGCTGTTGCCTAAATGCTTGAAAAGGAAGGTATTTCGGTGATGCGTCTGCGCTGCGAGCTCAAAGGCGCATTGAACAACCCAAATGTTAAAATTCAGCTGCGGTGCTGCAGTTATGCTCGAGTCCACAATGAACACGTACCCGTGAATATTCTTCAAAATGTTGCTGCAACAACAAAGCTACACTCGTTTGATGATTGAAACACGGCCCTCGATCGTCTTGCCCTTTTCTTTGCTATACGCTTCATTCGTTGACCCATTTTTGCTCTTCACTGAGCGATGAAAAGGAGCGGGTTGCTGCCAAACAGGCTCTAATGGTGCTGCTGACGTGGCCAGACGCGGAAGCTGACGTCAACGCTGGGGAAAACGAAAGACCGAGAAAGGAGCACGGGACTGTTTTTCTCATGTGTGGCGCGCTCGCATCGCTGCTGCGTTTTACGTTGTTGGCCGTGCCGCCATTTTGAACTCGATGGGCGTGTTAACTTGAAATATTAAAAAAAAAGTAACAGAGGCGATTTAGAAGGCTTTCGAAAGGGATACCGAAAAAAAGGTATCGAAAGGAAGTTTGAGAAACTGGTGCGTAACGTTCATCGATATATGAGTGCACCAACCTTTTGCGTTTCTCGAAAACATTTGAGTTCGGAGTATCGAATACTGACTTTCGCAGGGGATCCGCCATGGTGGTTGTGTGGCTAAGGTAATCGGCTGCTGACCCGCCGGTAGCGGGATCAAATCCCGGCCATGGCGGCCGCATTTTTGATGGAGGCGGGAATGCTTAAGGCCCGTGCCCTTGGATTCAGGTACCCGGTAAAGAACTCCAGGTAGTCAAAATTTACGGAGCCCTCTACTACAGAATCTCTGATAATCATATGGTGGTTTTGGGACGTTAAACTAAAACAATTTCGATGACTTTCGCAGCGGAACGTCGTACAGTTGCCGAACAATTGTTCTGGCTATGAGACCCAAACTGGCGAAACGAAGAATGACGAAGGATTCGTGCCACCCGAAAGCCAGGGTTGCGAACAAAATTTTGTTTTGTTCGAAATGTGATGAATTGAAAGCGGTATCAGTGTATTTGACAGCTGCAGAAAACAGTTACTCGATATAGACAATTTGTTTTCGTGGGGGCTGTCGTGTGGATTACCGGGAAGCGTTTTGCTAATCTGGCAACCCACCGGCTCGCACAAATGGGTAAACAGTCACACTTTCACGGTCACACGCACTCCGAGCCGTTTTTCACATTCGCACACGCACGCTGTGAACCATTTCTACACACCTAAAAGGAGGAAAACGCGAGTTGTGAGGCGACTTCTCCTCGACTTCTGAAAACGATCTATAAGCAATAGGCGCTTAGAATTTAGAATTTTCTTTAAAAACAAGGAAGGAATTGATAATACTGGTGTATTGGTAGATGTAGATAGCAGTTACTACATGATAGAAATAGAGACAAATATAAAGAAAAAAAAAGCTAAATAATAGTACCATAGTAAGATGGAGGGAGTTGCGGCGATGGCGTAGTGGTTAGAGCATCCGCCTCGCATGCAAGAGGTCCGTGGTTCAAATCCCGGTACCGCGCAGTTCCCAACCGGATTAAAAAAAAAAAAATCCGCGTGTTGATGGAACTGCATTAAGAGGCCTGGGGTGCGGCCTCACCGGCAAACACCGCCGAGAACGCACTCCCTCACCAGAGAAGGATTGGCCACCCTGGTGCAGTATCTGGCCACTACCTCCCACATGCTTACGTCAAATAACTCACGGCCCTCAGTCCCCAGCAGCTGCGAAGCAACTGACCATGGCGGCGGTCAGAACTGCAACGCAGCAGAGGGTGCTAAGAATCTCTGGATCCGGACAGGCCGCCATTGGAACCTGAACTTGGCAACGTTTAATGCTAGAACCTTATCTAGTGAGGGAAGTCTAGCTGTACTATTCGAGGAGCTAGAGGGTGTTAAATGGAATATAATAGGGCTCAGTGAGGTTAGGAGGACAGATGAGGCCTATACGGTGCTACAGAATGGGCACGTCCTTTGCTACAGGGGCTTGGCAGACAGAAGAGAACTGGGAGTGGGGTTCCTAATTCACAGAAACATAGCTGGCAACATAGAGGAATACTATAGCATTAATGAAAGGGTGGTAGGTATCGTAATTAAACTGAATAAAAGATACAAGATGAAGGTAGTACAGGCTTACGCGCCTACATCCAGCCATGATGACGCTTCAGTTGAAAGCTTCTATGAAGACGTGGAATCGGCAATGAGTAAGGTAAAAACACAGTATACTATAGTGATGGGCGACTTTAATGCAAAGGTAGGGAAGAAGCAGGCTGGAGACCAGGCAGTAGGAGATTATGGCATCGGTACTAGAAACGCCAGAGGAGAGCTACTAGTAGAATTCGCAGAACGCAATAATTTACGGATTTTTAATACCTTCTACCGAAAACGAGAAAACCGCAAGTGGACATGGAGGAGCCCTAATGGCGAAAATAAGAACGAAATAGACTTTATAATGAGTGCACAACCTGGAATCGTGCAGGATGTGAAAGTGATTGGCAAGGTACGATGCAGTGACCATAGAATAGTACGGTCTCGAATTCGCCTAGACTTGAAGAAGGAACGACAGAAACTGATACGCAAGAAGCCAATCAATCAGCTAGCACTGAGAGGGAAAGTACAGGAATTCAGAGTGTCGCTGCAGAACAGGTACTCGGCTCTTAGTGAGGAAACGAACCTTAGCGTAGATACAATGAATGATAATCTAACGAGTATCATTACGGAGTGTGCAGTGGAAGTTGGAGGCAGGGTAGTTAGACAAGACACTGGCAAGCTTTCCCAGGAAACGAAGAACCTAATTAAGAAGCGTCAAATCATGAAAGTGTCAAGTACAACAGACAAAATAGAACTGGCAGAGCTTTCGAAGTTGATTAATAGACGTAAGGTATGCGATGTAAGAAGGTATAACATGGAGAGAATTGAACACGCTCTGAAAAACGGAGGAAGTGTCAAAGCATTGAAGAGGAAACTTGGGATAGGCAAAAGTCGGATGTATGCACTAAGGGACAAAGAAGGCAAAATAACTACCAATATGGATAGGATAGTAAAAATAGCAGAGGAGTTTTACAGAGATCTGTACAGTAGCCGTGACAACCACGGCCTTAATACTATAAGAACTAGCAGTAACCCAGATTACACCCCACCAGTAATGATAGAAGAAGTCAGGAAAGTTTTGGAGAGCATGCAAAGGGGCAAAGCTGCTGGTGAGGATCAGGTAACATCAGATCTGCTGAAAGATGGAGGACAGATTGTGTTAGAAAAACTAGCCACCCTGTTTACGAGGTGTCTCCTGACGGGAAGAGTACCAGAGTCTTGGAAGAACGCTAACATCATCTTAATACATAAGAAAGGAGATGACAAGGACTTGAAGAATTACAGGCCGATCAGCTTGCTCTCTGTAGTATACAAGCTATTTACAAAGGTAATTGCTAACAGAGTAAAGAAAACATTAGAATTCAATCAACCAAAGGAACAAGCAGGATTTCGAACAGGCTACTCAACAATTGACCACATTCATACTATCAATCAGGTAATAGAGAAATGCTCAGAGTATAACCAACCCCTATACATAGCCTTCATAGATTACGAGAAAGCGTTTGATTCAGTAGAAATATCAGCCGTCATGCAAACACTGCGGAATCAGGGCGTAGATGAAGTATATATAAACATTCTGGAAGAAATCTACAGGGGATCAACTGCTACCATAGTGCTTCATAAAGAAAGCAACAGAATACCAATCAAGAAGGGTGTAAGGCAGGGGGACACAATTTCCCCAATGCTATTTACCGCGTGCTTACAGGAAGTTTTCAGAAGCCTAGAATGGGAACAGTTAGGGATAAGAGTCAATGGAGAATACCTTAGTAACCTGCGCTTCGCCGATGACATTGCATTGCTGAGTAACTCGGGGGACGAATTGCAACTCATGATTACGGAGCTAGACAAGGAGAGCAGAAAGGTGGGTCTTAAAATTAATCTGCAGAAAACGAAAGTAATGTACAACAACCTCGGCAAGGAGCAGCGCTTCGAGATAGGTAATAGTGCACTTGAAGTTGTAAAAGACTATGTCTACTTAGGGCAGGTAATAACCGCAGAGCCGAACCACGAGATTGAAGTAACTAGAAGAATAAGAATGGGGTGGAGCACATTTGGCAAGCACTCTCAAATTATGACAGGTAGTTTGCCACTATCCCTCAAGAGGAAGGTATATAACAGCTGTATCTTGCCGGTACTTAGCTACGGAGCAGAAACCTGGAGACTTACAAAGAGGGTTCAGCTTAAATTGAGGACGACGCAGCGAGCAATGGAAAGAAAAATGGTAGGTGTAACCTTAAGAGACAAGAAGAGAGCAGAGTGGATTAGGGAACAAACGGGGGTTAAGGATATCATAGCTGAAATCAAGAAGAAGAAATGGACATGGGCAGGGTATGTAGCGCGTAGACAGGATAACCGCTGGTCATTAAGGGTAACTGACTGGATTCCCAGAGAAGGGAAGCGGGTTAGGGGGAGACAGAAGGTTAGGTGGGCAGATGAGATTAAGAAGTTTGCGGGTATAAATTGGCAGCAGCAAGCACAGGACCGGGTTAACTGGCGGAACATGGGAGAGGCCTTTGTCCTGCAGTGGACGTAGTCAGGCTGATGATGATGATGAGTAAGATGGAACACTATAAAAAAACATTGTCTTACAAAAAAAAAGGAACACACCTTTCCCCACTTTCTCATTTCTAGGCTGATAATAATAATATAGTTACGTAAAATGAGACGAGACGTGACTATTTGCGATGTATTACCACCGAGCCGGACGGAGCACAGCACGCCCAGCGGGCAAGCCAGTCTTCTTCGTCGTCTTCTGCACGAAGAATGTTTCACCCTTCATGCGGTAGCTACGTAGCATCCGGCTGCAAAAGCGCCGTCTCGGTGTACTTTATACGTGGTATCCAGAAGGAGGGCGGTATGGTTTAAACCTACTGACGTGAACTACGTCATTGGGGGTGTTGGCAGACAGGTCAGTCTCGGAGACTGAAAAGACCTCATAGGTGATGTTCGTCGCCCGTTGTATGATATGGTAAGGTCCTTTGTACCGAGATAACAACTTCTCCAGCAATCCAACTCGACGAAATGGGCACCAGAGAACTAGAGAAACAGGTGAGAAGTCAACGTCGACGTGCTTGCTGTAGTGGAGAACATTTTGGGTTGCTTGTGAAGCCAACAGCCTATAGTGGGCAATCTGACGTGCGTGGTGGGAACAAGCGATAGCATCACGTGCGTATTCACTCGGTGAAGGTAGTCGGTGGTAGGGTGTCCAGTGGTAAGGTTGAATTACGGCCATACAGCATAGAAAAAGGTGAATAAAGATCATCATCGCCTCATCCCCCATAAGCCATATTGGCCGATAGGATTTAGAAAGTACTGGTGTACCTGACCTCTAGGCCATTGTGACTTAACCCCACGGCAACGGCGAAAGTTTCTTTGTAGTGTCTGTATATTACTATAGCAACGAAAATCGATTTCATTCCCAATTTCCTACAAAGATTACCCCCCCCCCCCAATATATTTGTCCCACGTTCAGCACGCTTGGGAGTCCAGCGCCATGTAACGACGTCTAGTTCATTCAGCAAGTACTACACATATGATGACCAAATTGGCAAGCCCTGTTTCCAAGATGTCTACAACGCAACGCAAACAAGCGAGGAAGCAGTATTCACTCAATAGGAATATCGACCGAACGATTTGCTCCGCAGATGGGCCAAATCGAGTCGACATCGTTCCTTCTATCACCTGCAACTGTATAAGGAGGGCCACTAGCTTGTTTTCTCTTTCCTCGGTGTATCGCCCCCATCGGCAGACATCTCCTCCTTTCTCTCTATCGTCAATCCGAGACGACGATTGCCGCGAACTTTGGTGGAGGGGGAGGGAAGGCTCGAGATACCCAGGAGAAAAGTGCATTCTTCGCGAGAAAAAAAGACGAACACAATGAAGAAATAAAGAAAGAAAGAACGAAAAAAAAGAAAAGAGCACGTAATGAGCTCTAAGGGGAAAGAGAATCAATCGGCGCGATGGGCCAGAAGACATAAGCCTCGCGACGCCTCGTCCATGTACTGTTCGGTAAACAAAAGGACTAGGAAGAAGGAAGACCGAAGTCGCTTCCGCTGGGATGAGAGTACGATGGCGAATGAGGGTGCCATGGTTGACGGGGTGAGGGGGAAGGCGGAAGAAACTCGCGTCCTGTTTTTTTTTTGTTTTTTTGCCCCATCACTGCTACAAGGACTAAGGTTGCTTGTCTTACGAAGACACAGGACGCACCGACTGTTGTTTCTCTATGTGTATATGGAGCAGCTGCGCTCAGTGAAGCCTTATACGCCGTCCCGATAGCACTGATCTACTCGTCAACCCGCCTTGCGGTCTCACGACGTCAGGTCGCGAAGCCGTGCCCGACGCTGGGATGACATTAGGCGGACACTAAATCCGGCCTGATTGTCTACAGACGACGAGGGGCGTTCCCCATCGCTTTGGCACCGCTGAGAAGGCAACGTGCTTGTGTAGCCCACTTACAGATACAGTTTTGTCCTGCGTGCGCGATCTGCTCATTCTTTATTACCATTACAATTTTGTCATTAAATCGCCTTGAAGATACTAATTCCCGCAAAATGCACTGGTGGTCCCACCTCTTAAATTATTTGGCAGCCAACTCCGTCGTTGAGCTTAAAATGAATGAAGAGAATGCTTTTATTGCGATAGTAGTTATGTGAATTCTCGACGGATTTATACCATCGCCGTCGCCGTGATGTTTAGTATAAAGTCCAGGTCAATGACATCACCCCACGCATCGTATGTTCTACCCAGGAGTGGAAAGAACATACGATGCGCGGGGCGATATCATTGATCTGGACTTTATACTAAACATGACGGCGACGGCGAGTAAATGCGTGCGAGCACTGGCGACAAATGCAGCTGATGCAGACGTGAGACAAGCCGGTGTATCTGCGTCACGTGGAGGGCGCATGCGACAAACAACGGACCACGTGCGAGGCCTGCCATCGACGACTCCTTAAACGACATGGAAACGCTTTACTAGTCTTGAAGGATTTTGAAGCGCCCCTGGGGGAGGGGGTGGGATACGTCTCTCGAGCAACTACTGTGGACGTTGATCAAGGTGCGCTCGCGATCTCTGGCCCGCGCGCCGTCTCGGCGGACATCAATGAATGGTTCGTATGCCAATCTACGTGCTGAGCCCTCAACACAGAGTGACTGCAGAAAAAACCACCTCTCTTCCTGGAGTGGCCGTATTCTCTAACGCCAGCGTTTTGTGCAGTTACGCGAGATTTGATCCGAAAGAGTTCGTTTCTGGCCTTCGTATGACATTACAATTTGTTGCTATCGTATTCATTGCTTCCCCCTTGCGGTTGCTTGGCTGGTTAGTCAAACTTCATTTTCTGTTCTGAGAGACACGGCTAACACGCCGATGGGATGGAACTGCAATTTTTTGCTTTAACTGAAAACGACCAAAGGTAGCTAAATTTAGTGAACTCGGTTGATTCGGTGTTAGTCACTCAATTGTTTAAGTTCAGTGGTAGCCCAAGAGTCATGTTCTCGCGCTGCTAATCTCGAAGACGCAAGTTCAATTCCAGGCCACGACGATCGCATAGCAAAGGCAGCGAAATGATAGAACATTCCTGTACTTAGGTTTGGTTAATGTTTATGAAATACCGCGTGGTCAAAACAAGTGCACAGTCCTTCACGAGCCTCGTAATTGTATTGGGGTTTCCGTACGTGAAACCTCAAAAATAAAGATTTAAGAGTTAATAAACATCAATGGCGGTTGTATTCGAGTGTGTGCGGTGATTCAAATCGGACATAATTTTCAAGACGAAAGCCTTCGATCACTCCTCAAAGGTGAAAACTGACCGTCGGCGTCGGCAGCGTGAACCCGAGTGCTGCAAAAATCATGACGCGATGAAGACCCCAAGTGACGACATCGAGACGTCATAGATCGCCAATATGTGCGACGTGATCACGACACCACTATGACGTCATTATGACGCGGCGTCATGCGTTCACGTCATCACATGGCATTGTGGCTTGGTCAAATAAGGACCGATGACTGAGGGAGCACAGCGCCAGATGACGAGCACAAATCTTGCAATGACGCCTATTCTGGAGGCAGTAGAACACTTATTAGGCACAAAACGTTTTCGGAAGGACTGGCAGATGGCCATTAAATTGAATAACGACAAGATGACTTCCACTCTAAGGCTTGCATTTTTTTTCTTGGATTATTTTGTTATTATTATGGGAATTGCGTCATGACCTGTTAAAAAATGAGCATGGTAGTTGCCCAGAAAAATGTTTGCAAAAAAAGAAAGTACAAATAAAATAATGCAGAAAAGTGTCCCCAAAATCAAAAGATTTTCACGCGAAAGCGTTGAAGAGCTCGCTTAGCGAAAATTTCGGCGTCGGCGTGGGCGTTGTTGGTTGTAGAGCAAAAAGATGCAAATAAAACAAATAATAGGAATTTTCGTGTCCGAGTAAGGATTACACCAACGCCGTCTGCGTGATCAGCAGGTGGTACATTACAGAGCCACAGTCTTAGTTGAAATTGCTTTGGAAATAAATCCCTAGATAAATGTAGAGTAGAGGAAGGAATCTGCGTAACGCGTCACATATTGCGTTGTAGACGTGTAGAATCGCCCTAGGCGTCAAACTATGGGAATTGAGCAACGAGTAGGTGTTTTCAAGGCCCACCCATTACAAAGAACTGAGGCATATTTAATGATCATCATCAGCAGCAGAACCGTCAACAAACTGAACAGCTGCGTAGGTTCAAGTGTAGTAGTTTGTTTCCTAACGGCACGGTTGAATCACCCACCGAGAACCATATCAAGCTAGCAATGCAGAAGGCCCGATTACGCTATCGACATCTTTTCATGAAACTGAAGCTCAAGCGTCCTTCATTTCTTTTTGTTTTCATAGCAGTGAACATAAGTTGATAACATAAGTTGACATTTATTAATGACATTTATTAATGATAATGATTATGAGCAATAATCATGGCTCTTACCGGACAGAGTTTACAGACAGTGCATACAGAAAGGTTCAGCCACTTGTGATTGATAGGGAATACCTGAATATATGCCTGTTAGCTTTGTTTTTTTCCAGAAATGTGGTTGTCAGACAGATGTCTTCTTTTTAATAATATGATGTATAATTACAGGCACAGGTGGATATTTTTTTTGCAATTTGCTGCTCGTAGTGCTCTTGCCGTCGAAAACGTTCTCACGAGATTTTTCACGCATCGTACCGCTAATACGTAACAAAGCAGAGTCAGTCATTACACGAATGCAGAGTTACATACGCGAGGCTAGCAAATACAAATATGTGCTTGAAGGCATAAAAACTAATACATTGAGTTCTGATAACACGTACATAACACAGTCATGACGACTGGTACGCAGAATATGGGTGTGAAGTCGTAGCAATAGAAAAAAAGCGCTTTAGAGCAGAATAGTACACATATAATACCACACAAATGTTCGTGAAAAAAAGAAGCCGAAATTTAACAAGTTACTGAAAAATATCAGGCTGGCATCATCCTATTGTCGCCAGCGTTGTGCGCCAGCTGTTAATAACTGGTGACTTTTCTAGATGGTGCATCACGTTAGCTCTCCGTGCCAACTATAGTGGCGTTCTAATCAGACTGGACCGCCAACAGCGTATCACATGTACTATCCATGTCTCCTACATTAGATAGATAGATAGATAGATAGATATAAAATGTGTTTGTTAATTTCTGATACAATTAACTGATAAATAATCGACGTTGTCAAGAGAAGTACTTCACCAGGCCAGACATGCAACTATACTGAGGTCTTCGCTACGCCTGTTATCTTACATCGCCTGTTATCTTACTTCTGTTGTTATCTTACAACAGAAGTGTACGTGTCCAGGTAATAAGATTGTAAATAGTACAAAGAAAAGGTGCTTTAGGTGAGGCGACCATAGAGACAACGAGGAGCTAAGAGCGGCACAATAGAAGCGAGAGATCGAAGAACAGAAAAGGGAAGGGAAGAGGAACGGAGGAGCGAGTCTTATACTGTCCTTCACGCCATAGGACGCGTCGCCAAGCTCGTCTGAGATGTTGAAGGCCTGATCGTGGAAGGAGCACGCAGACTCACTAGCTCGCTAGCTGCACTGTAACGAGTCTCTCCACGTATGTGTCGTCCACATCTGTGCGTGCGTGCGTGGGGGCAAACCAATGGATCCAGCCTTCATTCTTCCTGGCAGGTCATTACGCTGCTTCTTTTCGGGAGGCCCGCGCCACTGTGCGGTGGTGCTTCTCTCTCCGACGCTACATCGCTTGCCCCGAGCGTATACACCGTACTATCGTGCGGCGTGTCTGCTCGCTTCGCTAGAGCCTTCGTCGCAGTGTCAGTTGAGCCGCTGTTGTGTTCACCGGGTCGTCTTTGTCCCTGCCGTGACGCGTGATCGAACTGAAGGGCGACACAGTGCGTGTGTTTCGCGGCCACAGGAATTAGATCTCTGCTCGACTGCATCTAGCGCTGCGCAAAAACGACAAGTTCGCTGAGCTGGCCCATACACCTGCCCACGCAAAGCCTAATGGCCTTGTTTGTTTTCACTTCCGTTTCCAGCGCCAAGGACGTCAGCTTCGGACTACGAGAGATGAACGACTAATTGATTGATTGATTGATTGATCCGTCAACTGGCCATTTGATGTGGTTTAACTTGCCAGTGAAACACGAAGATTGTTATACGTGTCAAGCCCGTAGCCAGGAATATGTTTCTCGGCGGGAGGGGGGGGGGGACACATTGAAGGCCTTGGAAAAATGCCTATTTCTAGTTCTTGAGAACACAAGTGGCACCATCATGGCATCACCATCGGCGAGATTTTGGGTGCATGGGACCGCGCATACGAGTTAATGCAATGAATGTGCTCAATCGATTAAGACACGGGTGTGACTCACCATCTGTAATGTTAAGCACATAACCACCGTTTTTTCGATGGCATGAGTGACATTTCTATCATTTTCTCTCTTCAACTTCAATTCCCCTTACCCCCTTCCCAGTGCAAGGTAGCCTACTATGGTCTCAACCATAGTTAACCTCCCTGCTTTTCTTTCATCCTTATTGTCTCTCTCTTATTAATTATTCACGCTAAAGGTCCCCCTCTATAAAAAATATCAGGATGGTGGGGTGCGGCGTCACCCTTCTTTTGCTACGAGCCTCATAAGTGCGATATGTCAACCGCTTAGAATTTATTTCGACCCCTTATGCTCGTTTGTAGCACGCACAGGACGCAATCGTTCTTGCACTAACCTCGCCCACTGGCCCTCAATTTATCCGTTGATCTTCGTTGATTTTAATGAATGTTGCTGCACAGGTAAAGAGTGAGAACTGCGTATAGATTGCAAGGAGGATATCGCAGCATTGAAATACCTTGTCCAAGTGAGAGAATGAAGCAGTTTTGTGAAATTTTGAGCAGTTATCAAAATTTATGCGTCTAGTTCCCGCTGATTAGGAAAGCTCTGGCCTTGCACCATACCGACAATGTGCGGTGTATCATCAGCTTCCGAGCCACGCTCATCTCCCCTCGGCGTTACACGAGGCCAAAATAGCACGAGTGTGCTATAGCTTCATGAAGTATTAATAAGACAACCGGCAGCCGGACAATGTTTTTCGAAACAGGGATTTGTTCGAAGGAAGGACTATAACGGCCTAGAACATGATCGACGATATCGTTGCTTAGTTAATATAGTGCAGTGGGCTGCTTTCCTCTGTTGACGGTGTTGTCAGAGCGGCCTGGTCTTCGTCGTAGTGTTGCAAGCAGACAGACAAATAATGAACTTTATTATGGTCCTGAGGGACGGCTAGCAAAGACCTCTTACGGGGGAAAAGCCACCGCGGGCAGCTCCCACGTAGCAACGGGCAAAGAAAAAAAAAATAAAATAAAAAAAGGCTTGCTGCGCCCATCACGACCAAGATCGAATGAATTCACAAATCACTCACGGCACCCGGATACGAAGGAACCTAAATCTCGACCAGTATGGACATACAGAACTGAAAACATCGATATATATATATATATATATATATATATATATATATATATATATATATATATATATATATATATATATATATATATATATATATATATATATATATATATATATATATATATATATATATATATATATATATTCGCGTTTTCGTCTTTATTCTTTTTAGCTACGAGGTACATGAGCACGAGTTACAGTCGACATAGCTTTTCGAGAACTGCCGAAATTTCGAAGAGGAAATTAGAGAAGTTAATGTTCTTAGGGAGGTAAGTTTAACGAATCAACTTTAGTATAAATAGCTGCATCGAGAGAACACATCGTATAGATTTTGAAACGTACACTAAACACCACTTGAAGCTCATTAGACCTTTTCACAACATGTAAAGATATCAGTGTAAAATATGACTTGCGCTTACAACAGAACAATACTGCTGTGCATGGCGGCCAAACTCTGAGCGAGGTTTGATTAATAAAGTCGAACACACATTTCGTGCATGCGAAACGTCACGGATGACTGTATTAATACGAGGAGGTGCAGGTACTGGGGGCCATTATCTTCCATTGTGAGAACACTGTGGGTAGAAGCAGCCTCCTTTGTATGCCCTGAATATCTACCCTTCGATGCCCGTATGCATGAACGAAGTTTAGCTGATGGTATGTATAAAACCTGTACGTGTGCATGCATGAGTTGAGAGAGAATTTGACTCAGGAATTCGTGAATACAGAGTTCCTTAAATATAAGAAATGTGCGAGTGATGTAACAATAAACGATATAACAAAATATAACAATAAACGAAAGCTGATAGCCTCGCGAGGAAAGCATTGAAGGAAGGACGAGATTGCGCAATCCCTATAATATTCACCCCAGGCATAGGGATTGCGCACGAGATTGCGCAATCCCTATGCCTGGGGTGAATATTCGACATTTTATAACGCGAAGAGCTAACCATTGTTCGAGGGAGAAGTGGTTTGAGAGCCCTAAATCAAAGGAAACGGTACTTTATGAAGTTGATCCACACAGAAAATTTTCCATAGCTACAGACCTCCCACGACACCTAGAGACATTTTTCCACCGACTTCGATTCGAAGTAGCATACACAAACAGCTTCCTGCACAAGATACATCGATCGAACTCACCGGAATGTCATTGTGGTCATGCAGAAGAAAATGTTCGCCATATTCTTTTGGAGTGCGTTAAATACGCGAATGAAAAAGAAAAATTAAAGAACAAATTAGCAAGTTTGGACAGACGGCCCCTCACAATAAAAAAACTACTTGGACCATGGCCTGAGATACATCTCCAGAAAAAGGCAATAATCTTCCTGACAGACTTTTTAGTGGAGACTGGACTGGACAAGCGCCACGACAGACAGCCAGAGATGGGTATATATAAAATGTGGTCATGTATATACTGACAGTAGAATAGTAAAGTGTGCGTGTAAATAGTTTGACTGTGTGAACTGCGCTAAGAAAACTGTGTATTGGCATGATATCTGAACGGGTTTCAGTGTGCTATTATGTTTTTTTTCTTTTCTGTATTGTAAATTTCTGGGTACCGTTCTGTATTATTATTTCATTTTTCGCTGCAGAACTTTGTGATATGGAAGAAAAATAGAGGGAAAAGAAAGGCAAGGAGGTTAACCAGCCTATAGGCAGCAGGTTTGCTACCCTGCGCATGGGAGAGGGATGGGGGAGATGAAAGAAATCAGAGAGGGAAGAGAGAAACAGCACATTCGGCTGCACACGCGCGCACACTCAGTCATAGTCCAGTCTTGTCTTTCGTGGTGTGTGACATTACTCTTACAGTCACTTGTTCAAGTCGGTGTCGCGTAGGAATTTCAACAGAGCTTTCGTCGCCTTCTGTTGCAATGTCTTCTCTCGGGCACTTGACAGAATAGTGTCCACACACAATTGGCTGTTGTCGATGCGCGCAAAAGCGGACGCCAGTGACTGTCTCTGGATTTCATACAACGGACAGTCACACAGGATGTGGTGTAGCCTCTCTTCGCAATGACAGGCATCGCAGAGAGCGTTGTCGGCCATTCCTATGACAAAGGAGTAAGATTTTGTAAATGCCACTCCTAGCCATAAGCGATGAAGAAGGGTGGCTTCTCTTCAGTCGAGTCCAGTGGGCATGCGGAGAGCCATCAAAGAGGACAGGTGGTGTTGACGATTCGTATCGATAATTGGTGGGCACCATAGTGAAAACGTGATTTCACGCGCAAGTCGTCGAAGATTACTGGCAGCATCGATCCTCGAAAGTGGTATGGCTTCTTCTCGTGTTCCTTCAAGGGCTGCCCGCGCGGCAGTATCGGCATGTTCGTTCCCTATGATGCCGCAGTGACTTGGAAGCCATTGAAGCGCCACATGATGCCCTTTCTCGAGTTAAGTGTGGAGAAGGCATCGAATTTCGAAAACAAGCTGTTCGTACGGGCCGCGACGCAGTGCTGTGAGCACATATTGTAGGGCAGCCCTTGAGTCACTGAAAATCGACCGTTGTTGCGGTGGTTCCCTATTGACCACACAAAGTGCAGCGCGCAAAGCAGCTAGTTCCGCTACTGTAGATGCCGTGGAGTGGTCAGTCCTAAAGCTGATGGTAACACCTCTTGCTGGGATAACTACTGCCCCTGACGAACACTGGTGGTTCGTGGAACCATCGGTGTATACATGTATGCTGTCTGAATATTTCTCGTGCAAAGGAAGAAGAGACAGTTGTTTCAGCACGGGCGACGAAAGCTCAGATTTCCTCTGGATCCCTGGTACACTAAGATGCACCGTGGGTCGAATAATACACCAAGGTGGTATGGATGGTTTAGATGCAGGAGTGAAGCCCAAGGGAAGTTTATCGTTGTATTTCACAATCATTTTGGCGAACGATGCTTGGCGCCTCTCTGAAGGCAACATTGCAAGGTGATGGCAGGGAGCACGTGCGAAGTGTCTGATGTGCGTTCTCAGGACTTCTACAACAATGTGAGTTTGTATCGGATAGTCACCAGCAATTGCAATTGTTGCTTCTGTTGACGTACATCTGGGCAGACCGAGGCACACTCTCAGCGCTTGGGCTTGTACTGCCTGTAAAACACGAACATTGGTCTTGCAGGTATTGCTAAGCACGGGCAAGCTATATCTGAGCAAACCGAGAAACAGGGCCCTGTAGAGCTCCATCATTGCGTCTACTAACATCCCCCACGTCTTTCCTGCTAGGAACTTGAACAGTTGGGAAATAGCGGTCAGGCGCTTCTTCATATAGGTCACATGTGGACTCCAACAGAGGTCCCTATCAATAATGATGCCCAGAAACCGGTAGGTTTTGGCGTAAGAAATCGGCCGCCCACAGATTGAGATGACATAAGGGGTCATTTCTTTGCGAGTGAAAGCCTACAGCGCGCATTTTTCTGGTGATATGATTTGTGATATGGAGTAGCCGAGGCAATAGGCACCTCAACCTCTCCACAGCAAAACAGTTAGAACAGAACAGAACAGAAAGCGAAGGAAGAGTCAGCTTGTTGTTTGCAAAACTCAACTGCAGAAAAAAAAATTGTGCGAACAAAAGAAAAGGCCTGCATAGTCGGTGGTATCCGTAACCCACAACCTACTCACAAAGCATGCGACGTGCTCTACCAGTTAAGCTAGTTAACTGGCTGCCTTCGTGCCCCTCTTCTGTATCTTTCTGTAAACACGTATAAAATGAATTAAATGGAGCACAAGAAGAGTTAGCAAATGCCATCCGCGGCTGTGGTGGTGATGTTCACGGGCTTGCCTTCTACAGGACGTAGGAAGTCGTCCTTTCACTTACATTCACTCGCACCATTCTTCACCATTTTCTAACACTGAAATAAAATACAAACGCAGTTGAATTTCCAGCAGCCATATCATTGTACAGTCGGACCCACTTATAACGTTACCAGTTTTAACAACATATCTATTATAACAATGAGAAGTTGTTGCACCATCAACTTTTGAATGTTTTCTATGGTGACATGAACCCTGCACAGCAATGCACGCATGCTGCATTATCAATTATAAAAATGAATTATAGTTCTTGGGTGTCCATGCCAAAAGGTAATGGAAACAAAATTCTTGCAAAAAAGAAGAAAATAAGAATCTGAAGCTACTGAACACCGTGCTACAACCCCTGCGTTCTCCAGAGCCCCTTCGGACTTGCGTAATGCTTCACCGTACAATGTAATTGCATCAAGGGAAAAAAAGACTTTCAAAATGCGCAACGGTGCAGAAGTGGTGGAGGCTTCAGGTAATCCTCTTTCGGACATGCAATTTAAGTACAAAGCTGTGACTTTGAAGAGTTTCAGTACCTAAAACTGCGGATATTGTCATACATTGGCTCTATGAAGTTTGTAGTGGTCCCATAAAAGCACCCGAATTGGGAAGCAAGTCGGAAAAATCGGGAGCCTTGTTATGCTTATGAGGGATGTCTGTTGGCATATCCCCTACGATATTATAGTTTTTGCACAGCAGCCTACTGTCCTCTTATTTTGATTTTTTGTGTTAACCAAATTATAGCAGTTATCGGCAATACCAATGAAATTTCCGAGGCACTTCAGTGTTGTTATAAGTGGGTTTGGCTGAATAAGACAGGCAAACATTCAGAACTACGCGCGAAAGCTTCAACTTAGTCGCGTGCCCGCGTAAACCAGAACATTTGGGGAAAAGCAAAGGGATATTCTAAACTTCGAGCACGATGAACGCGCTACTGAATGGTGCCGTGACGCGTACAATGACGTTTCGCCTTCGGAGTCGCACTTTTCTTCCTTTACACTTTCCTTCATTCAAAGGAGAGTAGGGTACACGGAAAGGGCGCGGCACGATCTATATAACTAGCAATAATTTTTTGCCGGTCTCAAACACAGAGAGTTAATACATCCACCCTTTTATCGTTTGGAGCCAGTCAGTTTGGTGCGGGCCGCAGTGCCATTCTGCCAGCGCTACACAAATTCATTCAGGCAACGGGAAGGATACGCTGCTGGTGATACTACCCGATATATCCATTTCTTTGTCCGCCTTCTTTATTTTGCTAATTTGTTTTATATATTCTGGTTTATCAAATTATTTTGCTCCTTTTGACGTTTTTTAAAGGAAAATTATTATTGTTCTTATCTAATTTCTTTCTTTTTAGCAAGCGTTGTAAAAAAAATACTATTATAAAGTACAGTTTGGCCAATCTTCCTTGTGGGTATGAGCCAAGATCTTCTAAAATTCCATTATAAAGTACAGTTTGGCTAATCTTCCTTGTTGGTATGAGCCAAGATCTTCTAGGCGACAAGACAAGACAAACCAAATTATCTTTTGCACCTCGCAGGGCATGGTGGCGCTGCTTTCCGTACGGGACAGACAGCAAAGAAATGGACACGCTGTTCTTCCCGTGATAACAACGTTTAGAGCGCGTGCACTGTGATCCCGAAATAAATTATCAGCCGTTTATTTGTTTCCTTCACTGCTCACGACTTCTCCTGTGGCGTGCAATGAAGAGCTGGGCAAAAAGCGAGAGGGAATGGAAGAAGGTGTATCATCAAATGCTGGTCGTCGGAGAGAAGGATTTCGAGAGTGGTTTCATTTGGAGCGAGTATAGGGTCAATGAAATTAGACGTCTTTGTACACTTCCCCTGTATAGACACTTCCCCTGTATAGATTGCTCAGTGTCACGCCAAGTGTCTAGAAGACTGGTGTGTATGATATCCCTTTCATTGTCCTGCTGTATGCTACGTCGTGACAGCGTCCCATCTGAGAACCAATGAGGGTGATGGTGAACCGCTAGACTGATATACTTAGTCACGCTATATAGAAGACTCAATGAACCACTAGATCTGCGTGCACACGTTCCTTTCGTTTTTATATTTTCAACATCTACTCACCTATCTAGGTTTCAGAATTTTTCTACAATGCAGTGTATCTTAAGCGACATGAGTCATGAAGGCTGCGCGATCGTTGCAGTTCTTGCTTTTCTTTGCTGCCACTAGGGGCACTTCCGTGTGATCCTCTTTGGCATACGTCTTAAGAATGTTTGTTTTTATAAGCTGCGACAAAGTGCAGTTGTAGGTTCTCGCTATGGAAGTTTAATTTAACTTCCAAGTGGCAGCTGCGCCATGTGAAGGAAACCACGAAAAAAACATAACGAACATCGATAACATTATCATGACATCGTTTACTCTATGGCAAATTCGCGTATACAGAGTTCTACAAACTTAGCAAACGTGACATAACAAACTTGTCGCACTCTAACACGTACTATACTAGCGGTATTTCACGCACCTGAGGGCGCAATGCTTGAGAGCGCACATACACATGCCAGTCATACCAGTGGCTTAGCCAATAGCCTACTGCTGCTGAGTTCCCGTAAACTCTGAAATAGATGCATGTTAAAGAGGTTCAGGTAATCAACATTGATTGCGGAATAGCATCCCTATACTTCGTTGAATCCTTCGAATCAGCCAATCAATTCATACATTCGCACGCACGGTGTTAGGGGCGAAGCTTGTTAGGGTCGAGCCATGTCCCGGCATTGTCACGTCAACACCAGGCCCTACCACACTGGGGCAGCAGAAGCAATGTATTTGAAAATAAGTCAACTTTGAAAATTCTGAATCAACAAGGACATAATCATATTATAGTAAGCATATAATCACCAATTATAGTAATAACGTAGTGACAGTAATGAACATAAAGTAATGATGTAATAACAGTAAGAACATAAACACTAATGCAATAAAAACAACAAACATCAGTGATGTGGCAATTAGTTATACTAATAACGTTAACTTTCAATAACATTACGGTGCAATCGCCGAATATCATTATTATTTGTGTAGTGAAAGTTACATTAAAAATTTTACAATACATCCACATCCGACTCAAGAAACATGTCCACTATTAAATGTATAAATTTTTGAATCATTTTACAATTTCTGGCTACTTCAACAACAATAGGATACATATTGCACAAACACGTAGTTTCATACACGATGGTTTGCATGCCATAGTTTGTCCTGGGTTTCTTAGTTGATTTATATGTGGGGTTTAACGTCCCAAAACCACCATATGATTATGAGAGACGCCGTAGTGGAGGGCTCCGGAAATTTCGACCACCTGGGGTTCTTTAATGTGCGCCCAAATCTGAGCACATGGGCTTACACCATTTCCGCCTCCATCAGAAATGCAGCCGCCGAAGCAGGGATTAGAGCACGCGACCTGCGGGTCAGCAGCCGAGTACCTTAGCCACTAGACCACCACGGCGGGGCTTGGTTTCTTAGTTACCATTGATATGCGGCGTAAACTGTATCCTGTGTCTCGGCTGAGGTACCGGTTTGTAAAAGCCTCAAAGTTTGCTGAGACTTCTTTAAATAGTCGAATGCAGATCTTTGCTCTGTAAGAGTTTCTAGTATTAAGAATACTGTAACGTGCCATTAATTTGGAACGCCCTATCTATCTATCTATCTATCTATCTATCTATCTATCTATCTATCTATCTATCTATCTATCTATCTATCTATCTATCTATCTATCTATCTATCTATCTATCTATCTATCTATCTATCTATCTATCTATCTATCTATCTATCTATCTATCTATCTATCTATCTATCTATCTATCTATCTATCTATCTATCTATCTATCTATCTATCTATCTATCTATCTATCTATCTATCTATCTATCTATCTATCTATCTATCTATCTATCTATCTATCTATCTATCTATCTATCTATCTATCTATCTATCTATCTATCTATCTATCTATCTATCTATCTATCTATCTATCTATCTATCTATCTATCTATCTATCTATCTATCTATCTATCTATCTATCTATCTATCTATCTATCTATCTATCTATCTATCTATCTATCTATCTATCTATCTATCTATCTATCTATCTATCTAGCCGCCTACGTTTGCGCGCTCTCGTGGTGACCCCCTTAACTTGGCGTGAGCCAAAATTAGCATGGGAGGGTAAGATGGTTTGACGAATATGACGCGTTGTTCAAGACATGAATAATGCCACAATCCAGTCACATACGTCGTCAAACACTTCCCGCCAGACAATCACACATACACACAGGTGGGTATGTGCCACTGGTATGCGCGTTGTGCCACAGGTGATTGACACTTAGTATCTACCCAGGAACGACGAGAACACACAAGGGTATTTTCAACGCATGAAGGTTAAGCAATACTCGACATCGGTAGCGTCGACCCGAAGAAGGCATAGAATCAATGTCAGGGTTCTAGCTGGAATCGAACCAAAGAATTCTGCGTGGCAATGAAGCACTTACCACAGAGCTACGCCAGGTTTCGGAACTACCTGTAAGATAGACGTTAATCTTCGTGAAACGTCAATAGTGGTTGTAGTGCTGTTTAACCAATTTTATAAACATTACATATCTACTCTTTTTGTAGAGCCGTCACGTCGGATTAAAGTAAATTGTGGTTGGGTGCCATGCGCTGAATTTGATCTACGTAGCAGTGTCCAGGACCAGCACCTTCGCGAGCGTCAGCACTTCATATCAGACAATACGCATGTTCCAGTTGGCATCGTTGCGCAAGTGCAAAAAGCTGGTTATATCATCATCTGCAACTCCTTAAGATATGTCTGTGCGTGCAACATTTGTACATATATTTAGTGTCCTTTCATGCCGTGTTACTCAATAAAAAAAATACAACATGGTCACTGTACCTCCGCATGCTTCGCATAACGTTGATTCCCAGGTACGTGGGTTCTGCCGATTTTTTTTTTCTGACGAAGGAATGCGGGATAAGGGGGTAAAAAAGAGTGTAGAATTTCCTGCAGTGTAGGGGTGATATTTTTTTTTCAAGTTTTAATATAGTCATGAAGTTTCTCACAAATCTACCTAGAGGGAGGTCTGGCGCTAGTTAGCTGCCTGGATGCACGGGAATGACGGGATATTTGAGCTTCGAAGTTGACTCGGATTTGTATCGTTGACGTGCAGTCCGGACATTTCGAAGACGCGTCTGACTTCAACGTGTTCTCTGCGCCAAAATAGCTGATCTTTTTTTTTTTACTAAAAGAACACGTAATAATCTTTTTTTTTTCGTCATTGCACGGAAACGTGTTTTTATTTAACACCAGAAACTTCCGCGTTGATGTACAGTTAGTTATAAAAAGCGTAAAATGTAACCGACGGCTGCTAAACTTGGCAGGCAGATGACAAAGTGAGCGTTCGGTCTGCCACCTCATGTCGTCTGTTTCTTTCTTTCGCCGTTTGGTTGAACCACAAAAGTGAGCGGAATTTTATATTAGAATATTATACGCGTGAAAGAGATCCGCTTATAGAAGCTTTGCTTTAAGGAAGCATTATTTGCGCAGTCGTATTCACTTTTTAGCCGAAGCCTCGCTCAACAACAGCCAACAAAAGTCTCGCAGATACATATACTGTCATTCCCAGCACTCCAACGGCGCCCCTCATGAAATTCGCAGAGAAGATTTTCGTCTAGGTATATTTCTGAGGAACTCTATGAATATAGCGACCGTACAAACTTTCAGGTTGCCGCGGAGCGCAACGTATGATCGAATGAAGCAACACGTACAAGCTTATGCAGTACGGGATGGCAATCTTGGGAACTGTACGTGTAAGAGAAAAATCAGAAAAAGAAAAAGAGTGGCTTCGCCGCGGTGGTCGAACGGCTAAGGTACTTGGCTGCTGACCCGCAGGTCGCGGGATCGAATACCGGCTGCGGCGGCTGCATTTCCGATGGAAGCGGAAATGTTTTAGGCCCGTGTGCTCAGATGTGGGTGCACGTTAAAGAATCCCAGGTGGTCGAAACTTCTAGAGCCCTCCACTACGGCGTCTCTCATGTCATAATCATATATACTCCGTTTGACGCAAATAACAATAGTTTGAAAACACTTAACCAAAATATAACTAGTCTTATCTCTCGAATACAGTTACATAGAAATACAGCAGGTGTATATTAGTCCCTAAACACAAAGTCTAAGCACTCAGTTTCTACACATAGTGGGTTGCGGAACGTCAGAGGAGTGGCGTCTCATTCACGTCGTTGCGTAGGAGCCTGGGCGCGAAGCTCGGTGTCGACGCTGCTGTCGTGTAGTTGGCATCGGCGTTGGGCAGCTACACTAACCGTGGGAGAAGCAGCCTTCCTAGGCTGCCGGTGGACATTGCACCACCTGACGCTGCATTTCACGCACTGACATCGAGGTAGAACTCCGGCCGGACAGCCTCGCCTGAGCACAAGCCCGAAGATCGACAGCTCAGACCTGTTCACGGGCACGGGAACGTCAGCGCAGCCTAGTCGTCCTGGAGCCCCTCAGGTCACCGGACGATGTTAGTAGTAGCCTTGGCTCCGGTCAGAAACCCGACAGCCTGTTTGTTTGTTTCCCTGGACCGATGGCTCATACCCACTCAGGGGGATTGGCCAAGAAAGCGTAGTGCAGTTTTTCCGTGATCATTTTAACTTTGTGTAATGAATTTGTATTATATTATGACTAATGTAGGAAAAAACCACATAAAAAGAGAGCAAACAAGAAAAAATAGAAAAGTCAAGTTGAGAAATTTTGAGATTTCAGGTGTTGTGATTACCACTCAGCTGCGTTTACTTCCCTTTGCCTTTAAGAGTTTTTTTGGGGGAGTAATAAATAATAATTACTTGATTTAAGATCACAAAGGTATACGTTTAGATGCCTGAATATAATCACGAACGGCATTCAAAGCATCCCTGTGGCAATGTCCCAAAACTGAGGCACCAAAGCTTAGTGCACTTTCCGCCGTCAATTTAACACCTATTTTCAGAAATGAAATAACTAGTAACCTTTTTCGAAGTATAGCGTATCGGCGACAATACAAAAAATAATGTTCTAATGATTTAAATTCTCCGCAGAATGCGCAGAGAGTTGATATTGTCTGACCAGCTCTTTGTACATACAGGTTTATGGGGGGGGGACACGAAATTGAAATTTAGTAATTAAAACTTCGAGCTTTCTGGACTGACTCCATTGGGGTCGCCATAGAAACTGGAGGTGGTTATATTCTGTCCATGTAGTTACTTTTTTTATCCTATCAGTGGAGATAACATCTGACAGTATGGATAAGACTGGGCCATCAAGTGCGGCTCGTGCTAAGGAATCGGCCAATTCATTTAATCTTAACCCACAGTGTCCCGGAACCCATAGTAACCTCAGGAGTCGGAACTGCGGGGGTACTAATGTTTTGAATGTCCTTAGAACCCGTCCGCCCTGCTGCGTGGCTCGTCTTCCTCGGGATGATGCTGATGCCGATGAGCTCAGATGGGTGGCACTCACCCACAGAGGGGAACGGGCCATGAACCGGGCGGCAGGATACTTAAATGAAACTAAAATGAAATTAAAGCCAATCTCGGGCCACCGCCGCGACTCCTTTTCTTTTTCCCTGTCTCGCGCGTGCTTCGAACAATGCTGCGTCTGCGTCGAATTCGCTTTAGTCATTTCTTGTTATTTATTAACATTCGTGCCAGCTTCTTCTTCTTTGCAGACATCCAACTACGTTCATGGCGCGCACTTCCAATTCCGCTCGCCTCGTTTCAAGTTCAGCGCACTCCACCCGCTTTAAATTGCACGCACTCCATTACACAGACACAGCGCGGCGCCTCTCGCGCGGCTCGTGCTCGCGCTTGGCGGTACGGTCGCAGGCAGCTGTCGCCGCTCTGCTTTGGCTCTGAAGTGGAAGTGGCGAGATCCCCACAAGTCTCTCTGCCTCTCACTACAAGTCGGTGGTGGGCCGGAGCCCATAGAAGTCGATCCGAGTACATCTTGCACTAACAGCGGTCGCACTAGCTCCCGATATGCCTGGGGAGGGGTTGAGGCTGCCACCCAGGATCCGGCGAAGGACGACTCTTGCGACACGTCTCACGAACAAGTAGAAGATGCGTTTAATTTACATATTTGCAAGAGAAGTACATTGCAACGCGAGCGTACTGAAGCGCCTTTCCATCACAAGGGCCCAGAGCGCACTCGAGACGAGCGGGCCAGCGAAGTTGAGAGAGAGAGAGTCCAGCGCACTCCCGACACGCTCCTTTTATAGCCGTCCGTGCACGCGCTAGACGCCGACTGCGTACAGCAGGCCTGCCGATGCGCGTTCCTCGCAGCGCGCCAAGAGATTTCCCGCGTTCCTGTGGAACGCGGACAGCGTATGGCAGGTACGCCGATGAGCGTCCCTTGCATGCCGGTTCCTTGTATTGCCGGTTATGACAGCTCGTCCGCCGTCCGAAGAGGTCACGTGAAGGCTGCAGTGGCGCTGCTCCCTGAAGTGGCTGTAGTCCGTCTCCGTAGGCGCAACACTGTCCACCACAACACAGAGACACTCACCACATAGCAGGTCTTACGGTAGGCGCATCTCGACGTCGTAAAGAGGCCCAGCACATCACATACTTGGTCACAGCATGGGACTGTCCACAGCTGCAAGGGCCCCATGACCGCTGCCTGGTCGTCCACTGGCCGAAGGAAGCAGGAAGCCCTACCGAAGTGCCACAGTCCGCAATAGCTGGTTCGTCGTGTCCACCCCGCCATGCTGTTGGACCGGTAGGCATAGCAATCTTCTGCCTGCCTTTAGCGGGGAAGACGCTCTCAAACCGGACACCCACACTGAGAACACTCAGCTCTCCCGAGAATCACCAGGTGTAACTTGCTGCAAGGCTCGTAATTTATTGCACAACAGAAGACTACACTATGGTGGTGACCAAGTGAACTCGAACAAAGAAATAAAAACGCGCGCACACACGCACAAGGCTAAATAGTAGCACTTGCGTCTGACAAAGGACTCAAAAGAATTGTACAGTTCCGCGTTTCCTTTAGCTATTCAGCTACGGAAAACCTCGGCTCAGGCCATCGGCATTACCGTTGTCTCTGCCTTTGCGGTACTTAAGCTCAAAGATATGCTCCTGCAACGCTAAACTCCAACGCAAAAGCCTTCCATTTTTCGACGACATACTATGCAGCCATGTTAAAGGACAATGATCTGTCTGGACCACGAAATGGGATCCAGCCAGATAGCATCGCAGTTTCTGTATTGCCCATACGAGGCACGCACACTCTTTTTCCGAGGCACTGTACGCCTGCTCACGAATCGTGAGTTTTCTACGGACAAATACCACGGGGTGTTCGTTCCCTTCAGCGTCGTTTTGACTGAGCACAGCTCCCATTCCCCAATCACTAGCATCGCACTGCAGTACAAACGGGTGGTCAAAATCAGGCGCCCTCAACACAGGCCAACTGGACAGAGCAGATTTCTGAGCAGCAAATGAGCGTTCCTTCTTTTCACTCCACTGCACTTTCATAGGTTCGTTCTTTTTCAAGCTATCTGTGAGTGGACTAGGAATCTCTGAAAAGTTGGCAATGTAATGCTGGTAGTACCCAACCAATCCAAGAAAGGATCGAATGTCAGTTTTATTGGTAGGTCTGGGGTAACCAGCTATTGCTGCGATTTTAACCTCTAGCGGACGCCGGTAACCTTGACCAACCTTGTGGCCGAGGTAGCTGACCTCTCCTCTTCCCAACTGACATTTCTCTGCCTTTATGGTTAGCCCCGAAATCTTCAAGCGCGTTAACACTTGTCGCAGATGCGGGAGGTGGTCCTCCCAGCTACCAGAAAAAAATCGCAATGTCATCCAAGTATGGCAATGCGTATTCCTGCATGCCTTTGAGAACGTGATACATTAGCCGAGAGAAACAAAATGGTCCATTCTTCAGCCCAAAGCTAAGGACTAAGGGACGGAAAGTTCCAAGAGGAGAAATAAACGTGGCATAGCGGCTTGCCCGTTCAGTTAGCGGAACCTGCCAGTAGCCTCTGGTCAGGTCGAGCGTCGATATATACCTTGCACGGCTTATGATTTCTATTCTCTCCTCTAGGTTTGGGACGGGGTAGGGTTGGTCCCGAGTTTCTGCATTTAACTGACGATAATCAATGCATGGCCTAGGCTTTTTACCTGGAGCTTCCACGAGAAATATAGGTGAGGTATACTCACTATCCGCTTCGACAATCAAAACAAGCTCCAAAGTGCGTTTGATTTCACTTTCCAAGATTTCTTTCTGTCTAGGAGACCAACGATACATTTTTGACCGAATGGAGTCGTTAGAAATCAGTTCTATGTCGTGTTCTATTAGAGTGGTCTTCCCTGGCGTGTCACTAAAGGAACCTTCAAACTCGCACACTAATTCACTGAGCTCCTGCCTTTCTTGGTTGCTTAGGTGGACATTCTCCTCAATATCTGCTAAAAGCTTTTCGAACGAATTTTCATGTTTCTGTTCTGGATACTGAAAATTGGTTTCTACCTCCTCAGGTACATTCAGCGCCATTTGAACCACCGCTTCGCGTTCCTTATAATGCTTCATTAAGTTGGAGTGGTAGATCTTAACCTCTTTACGCCGCCCTGGCATTTTAACGACATAGTTCGTGTCTGATAGCTTTTCTACCATTTCTGTGGTACCTTCCCACTGTACTTGCAATTTATTCTTTCGGGAAGTGTTTAACAATAACACGTTGTCTTTCACAGCGAAAGTTCTCTTGCGGGCATTTTTGTCATAGTACAGTTTGGCCCAGGCTTGGGCGCTTTTCATGTTGGCTTCCACCAACTCCTTATATGACTGAAGACGGTTTAGGAGCTTCAATACGCAGTCAACTACGGTATGATCTTCTCCACGGCCTTTCCATGCTTCGCGCAGCATGCAGAGGGGTGACCTTAGAGACCTGCCATAAACTAGTTCTGCAGGACTGAACCCAGTAGACTCATGTGGCACGGATCTCAAGGCGAATAAAAGGGCAGGTAAACAAGCCTCCCAATCTTTCTTCTGTTCGTAACACATCGCGCGGAGTACTCTTTTTAGCACAGCGTGCCACGCCTCCACACTATTACTCTGCGGGTGCTGCACTGAACTTTGAACAATGCGAATTCCGCACCGCTCCAGAAGCGCCGTCGTCAGAGCGCTGGTAAATACGCTACCCTGATCGCTTTGGAGCTCTGTTGGAAAACCTATTCTTGAGAAAACAGATAGCAGCGCATCCACCATATTTACTGAATTGACTTCACTCAGTGGAATAGCCTCGGGAAACTTTGTGGCTGGACAAATCATGGTTAAAAGGTACTTATAGCCTGATTTGGTCACGGGGAGCGGCCCTACTACATCTACAACAAGGTGCCTGAAAGGCTCTGTGATTAGCGGCACCAACTTCATGGGTGCTTTCCGAATTTCATGTGGTTTTCCTACTCTTTGGCATGCATCGCATGTTTGTACATACTTCTCAACATCTTTAAAGCAACGAGGCCGATAGAACTCCCTTAACAACCTCGCCTTAGTTTTCTTCACTCCCAAGTGGCAAGCCCATCCCTCGCCATGTGACAGGCAAATAATCTGTTTCCGATACTTCTCAGGAACAACCAGCTGGTCTTAATGGACCCCTTTCTTATCTTTGTATTGACGATACAAAAGACCCGAACGGCGTTGGAAACCTATTCGCCAACGAGATACTCCTTCCTGGACAAGTTTCTTTAGATTTTGCATCGACGGGTCTAGATCTTGTTCGTGCACTAAAGTTTCCTTGTCAACATTGAGGAGGTCAAGTAAACTTTCAGAATGTGGTAGCACAACATGGGGAAACGCCTGTTCCATTGTGTAGCATGCGGGAACTTGCGTTGATGATTGAATAGCAGCCTCTGTAGCACTGCTATCGTCTACTGTCACAGGTGCTCCAGACATGCTTCCTTCCTCACGCGTACTAGTTGATGCTTGCTCACAGTGATCAGCTGGTACTGGCTGTTCGACTTCATTAGTCCTCACAGCGGGGAGCTCGCGTGCCTTGGAACAGGAATAGCCTGCGCTACAAATTCCCCGAAGCTGAGGCCTCTCTGCTTCAAAAGAATATCAGACTTGTTCGAAAAAAGGTACGGGTACTGCTTAGGTAGGTTCGGAGATACTGCTGGCTCAGTCTCCAGTACCCCAAATGGACCCTCAATTGTTACCTTTGCGATAGGCAGGCAAACGCTGTTCTTTTCTACTAGCTGCTTTATCCACGCGCACTCACCCGTGAAGTGTTTAGCTTCAACGTATTCAGGATGGACAATGTCCATTGTAGCTGCAGGCTCACGAAGGACCTTACATTCTTTTCCGTTTACGACTAAGTCTCGAAGGTACGGTCTCAAAAGCTGCATATTTTCGTCGCCACTGCCCGTAAAAGAAAACACTACCTTCGGTTTCCGACAGCCAGCCGCTATGTGTCCTGGCTCTTGGCACCGGAAACACAAAAGTGGATTTTTCACCTCAAAACTCCTTTCCTTCCCCGAGTTTTCCTTTGCTTCGGTCTCGGGCGCATTCATTGCAGAGCTGGCGCCCTTACGCACAGAGCAATCTTTGAGCGGCAGTTTGCTGAATGGACGAATGCGTGCTTTTTCTGGCTGGCGATGGACGGTGTACTCATCAGCTAGCTCAGCCGCGCGTTCCATGTTCCTCTCCCCAGGTCTATCTTGAATCCACAGGCGCATTTCCTCATCCAAGCACCCATGAAATTGCTCAAGGCAGATCAAGTCCACCAGCCATTCCGATCCTCGTAGACACCTTCTCCCTTCAGCTACTCCACCAAATCGGCCTTCATGTTGAATGCGAATTCCTGAAATGTCTCGCCCGTTTTCTTTTGTGCGTTCCTAAACCGGCGGCGAAACGCTTCTGCTGAAAGCCGGAATTTCTTTAGGAGGGCAGCCTTCAATTTGTTATAGTCATCCGCGTCTGTTGCTGGCAAACGCGCAAACGTGTCCGCTGCTTCGCAGGGCAATCCCATTAGTAGCTTTTGAGGCCACGTGGCACGATCAAACCCCATCCTCACACAAGTTCTTTCGAAATTTACAAGGAACAACGCTATGTCCTCGCTCATTTTGTAAGGCTGCAAGAGGTCCCTCATGCTCACTCGTGCGCCTGCCTGAATCTCTGCATTTTCTGTTCCCAGATCACTAGCGCCTTTTGCCTCTGCAATCTTAAGCTGAAGCCGCAAGCGCTCAAGCTCCCTTTCTTGACTTTCCGCTTCTTTGCGCCTGACGGTTTCTCTTTCAAACATGAGGCGCTCTCGCTCTTCGACTTCTTGTGTTTTTTTCATCCTCTCCTGAATTAGCTCCCAGCACTCGGCGAGCTCCTCCGCATCCTCGCCAGAATCCTTAACTGCCTGTATTAAAAGTGAATTTCTATGTATAGTCGCCACCTCAATCCCCAGCTCCTGGCACAACAGCACTAAATCCGGTTTCCTCAATTTGTTCAAGTCCATGGTCACCCCGTGCAGACTTCCGTTGCTCAAACTGCCGTGAAGGTACCTCTAGTAAACCCAATCCTTCACAAAGCAGCAACTAATCCACCCTTTTGGATAAACATCACCATCTATCCAAAACACCTGGCAGAATCTCTACGGAAAGTGAGCACTCACCAGCATCGGTACCAGTAAAGAACACGAACCAATCCCGCCGCTGCCAACCAGCTGATATGCCCGGGGAGGGGTTGAGGCTGCCACCCAGGATCCGGCGAAGGACGACTCTTGCGACGCGTCTCACGAACAAGTAGAAGATGTGTTTAATTTACATATTTGGAAGAGAAGTACATTGCGACGAGAGCGTACAGACGCGCCTTTCCATCACAAGGGCCCAGAGCGCACTCGAGACGAGCGGGCCAGCGAAGTCCAGAGAGAGAGATCCCAGCGCACTCCCGACACGCTCCTTTTATAGCCGTCCGTGCACGCCCTAGACGCCGACTGCGTACAGCAGGCCTGCCGATGTGCGTTCCTCGCAGCGCGCCAAGAGATTTCCCGCGTTCCTGTGGAACGCGGACAGCGTATGGCAGGTACGCCGATGATCGTCCCTTGCATGCCGGTTCCTTGTATTGCCGGTTATGACACTCCACACTATCACCATGCAGCTAAAGTACTTATTTAAAGAAGGTGGTTTTTGCGCTCTCTTCCATATTTCCCTGCACTTTTTCATAACATCTATGACGCTTCGCCCTAAACCAAAATCAGTTACAGCAATCAGCACGGATCTTCTAATTAAAATATTATTTTACTGCGTTAATTTTGACCTCCACATGAAGGCTAAGAAATTTCCCGTTGAGGGGTATTTGTAAACAAATATCACTAACAATGGGACAAATGCCCGGTCACTTACAAACAAATTAAAGGCAAACAAGTATGTATGCGTTCCATAAAGGCACCACTGAAGAATTTGGCATAACAAGAAGATAACGTTGCATCTTGCTTCCTTTGTTGCTTACCCGTCGTGCTTGTCTCGCAGTGATGCTCGACTGCAGACTTTATGGTCGAGGGATGAAATCCGAGCCATGAGGCCACATTTTTATTTAGGCGAAATTCTAGAAGCCCGCATAGTTTTAAGGGGGTGTTAAAACACACGGACACGCACGCACGCACACACACACACAGGTGGTCAAGATTTCAAGAACCCTCCGCTGCGGTGTCTCCCATGATAATACCTGGGTTTTTGGGTGTTAAACCCCAACAATTGTTTGAAAACAGTGTCTTCGTTTCACTAATGTCTCAGCTTGTCTTCGAAGCTGCAGCACATCATCTCATCTTAATGCCAAGTAGCCGGGCTACAGCAATTACATGTAAGCTCGTGGTGCGTTAGCTGCAAGTCATTGTCGTCAGCTATAGGTTTAATCAAATTTCTGGCCATTTCGCACCAAAGATGCGAAAGAACATAAAGTTATACCTTGAGGGGAATCTGACGCTAGTGTCTACGCGGGGTCCTTTAGCGGTGTTTGTACCCCCATGGGAATCATGGGAAATACAAGCTTCGGATCCGCTTCGGATGGATTACGTTCTTGAGACTCGCGACGCTTCTTTTCCAAGCGTAAAACAAAGTGATATGAACTTATATTTATTTGAAACTTGCTTCATTTATTTGTACACAGACTTTATTGCAAAACGTTTTGTGACAAGGCAGCAAAAGTGAAATCTGGGGAAATTTAACCATCAGGGTGTGCATTGCTTTGCCGTTGCGTTCCAGATTTGGCATGAAGATTTGATGAATTATTTTTTACAACAATAGAAAACAAGCATGCTTGTTTTTTCTGTAAAATACGCATTATCCTTTTATGAAAATAACAGTGCAGTATTAAGTGAGAAACACTTGACATTTCGTCTTCTTCGACGCTAGTTGCGTCTGTCCAAGTGGTCTGGCCCCAACGCACCTCTGGGTTTGTTGTAAAGTCAAGTCAGTGGAGCGTGACGGTGCATCTTCTTAGCTTCGTCACCGTTTTTCGGTCGATTTAGGCAAGTTTAGGCAAGACACGCTCATAAAAAAAACAAAAAAAAAACATGTACTTGATGCAATATTCTGCACAGGCATGAGACGCTACATCTATGCGCAGCGGTGAGTGAACGAAGCTTCGTTTATACTGTGAAATACTATTCGTAAAGCTCCACAATGCAGCAAGTCAAGTGACCTAGTGGTCTTCAGCATCTTTGAACAAAAAAATACACTGCGTCAGCGCTTTTTACCGCACACAACTACCCGCACTGCGCGAATAACGAAACTGAAAATGTAGAAAAAGGTCTGTAGACAGTTCGCCAGCTAACCCTATCCAATCCGAAGTCTGTACTTCCCATAATTTCCATGGAAGTACACAATAGCATCACCAGATTCCTCTTTAGGTATTATTGTATGAAACTCTATGCGAAAGACAATCAGTACGTTCGGCTACCGAACACGCAAAGCAATTATCTCACATGCTACGTCTCACCATCTTGTCACCCCCGTGCAACCTTTCTTGTGAAACTTTCAGTTAAAAAAAATTCTGGCTGCATAAACAGTACTTCTTTTTTTTGTTCATTCTTTCGAGAGCACTTTCCGTGGACACATTAAATAAAGGAGAACTGCTTTCAGGTACCTTATCATGCGAAAAGCGTGTGTAACAGCCACGCACGACACTTTTTCATCCTCATCCATGGAGTATGAGCCGACCTAGTCTTTTTTTAACTTTTTATCCCTCGTCGTTCTTTTCAAAAGCAGTCAAGCGAAGTTCAAGCCCCGTCTCGTTATTTGTCTTATTTCGGCATCAATGTGCCCTGTGTAACCTTCCTCTGCAGTGCAAAAATAAAAGTTGAGCACATGCTGAAGAATGCAAAACATGTCATAATGCAACTTTTTCTTCGTCGCTTTTAATTCTTTCCGTCCGCTGCTCCAAATACTGACCCGTCAGGGTTACAGCTGTTGGTTATCTGTTTTTTATCTCCTCACCGTATGCAACGAAGTGGTTTGCGCAAACTTACGTCACATTTGCTTCAAACAAGAAGCGAAAGCGTGTGATGTCATTGTGGTATTGTGATGAGTATAGGCTTCGGGTTTTTTGTTTCACATTTACTATAGTTTCTCTCCAGATTCTACATCTAAGTAAGGTGTTAAGTCAAGGAGTCTCTCCAGGTGACCGCACAGTGTCGCAAGGTGGTTCCAGGTTTCTGCTAAAGTCTCCGAGAGCTGATGTTGCTGTAATACTTCAGAAGTTAAGAAGCCCAGACATCTAGAGTTCTTTCATTGTTTCATTCTCACAGCTGTTTCTTTCAAGCGTAGAAGTTCATTAAACCAGCCCCAAACAATTTTATTTGTTTAGCGTAACAAATGCATCTAGTCAAGCGAAGGCAGTCTAGGTGTTGTTTCACTGGGCTCAGTCTTTGTCGTTCATTTTCCTTAGGGGAGGCTTGAGCAACTTTTGCGCCCTGCTGAAAAAACAAACTTGTTTTAAATGTTTTTACACTGCTTGAAATTTCATAATTTAATATTAAGGAATTTCTTGCGCTGTTTGATATTGCCCGCCACCCCTGGTATTGCAAGTGTTCACTAGGAATCATGCGAATCATTGTATAGCGTAACAGGCTTCGTCAGGTGCATCAACTGATCCATCACAAATGCGCTGCTCGCAAGTGACATTCTCACTTCTTGTAAGAACGTTATTGTGTTTGTGGACTTATTTTATTCTATCCCACCCCATTAACAATTCCAAAATTCAGGGCACTTACACTTAACATCATCCTGCCGTTCTTTTACTTTCACCGTTTTCTCTCTCTGTCCCTCCGTCATTGATTCCACGTGCCGCTTCAAGCACGTTTTCGGTGAAATCAGATGAGTGGATGGATGGATGGATGGATGGATGGATGGATGGATGGATGGATGGATGGATGGATGGATGGATGGATGGATAGATAGATAGATAGATAGATAGATAGATAGATAGATAGATAGATAGATAGATAGACAGACAGACAATATTCTATCTTTTGAAATCACTACTGATACCTACAGTTCGCAAAAACACAGCCTTCAAGGCGGAGGAAGAGAAATAAACCTTATTGAAAACCAGCGATTCGAAGGACCCGCCCTAGGCCTCCAACGTGGGGACATCGAGGTCTCGCCTCTTTGCCACCTTGCGGGAATCCGCCACTCAACACAGCGAACGCGACGTCATACTTACGCCTTCTTCTGTTCTTGCCAAAAACATGCTACGGAGCGAGTAAAAAGTGAGTATAAAGTGGACGTACCTCCTACCGTATAGAACCTGACCAGTGCCTCGCACTCGCCTCACTCTTTTAGAGTAGACTTATTAACTGCACAACAATTACCAGTCAAAAGCACCTTCTTTTAAAGTAAGTACGCTTATTTTTTATTTATTCAGGTCACTCCCGGATTCCACTTGAGAACATTGAGGGAGAAAGAAACCATTTGCTTTGTTTTACAGAGAGCAAGCAAATGAAATAAAGGTAAAAAAAACAAAAAAATAAATGTTCTGCTTGGTAGCAGAAATGGAAACAAACGTATTGAAAGGACAAAGAAAAACATTGCACAGCTCAAACGCCGATACATAAGCACAGCATGCAACTGATGAACGTTTGATTGAATTAAAGCTAGAAACTAAAGAGAGATAAAGCATTACAGAATGATTAGAACGGTATGCGGATTTATGATCAGAAACGAGACTCAGTACAGAAATAACATACACAGTTAGGCATCGTTTCAAACAACTCCCTCAAGCTTTTTGTACCTTCGATGTTAGCTATTCTTTACAATGACACGTGGTAATGCCAATAAATAAATGCGTTAGTGTGACCATAGAGAGTATCCCAAACTTAGAACCTACTAAATAACAACTCAGGTACACTAGAAACAAAAAAACTTTGCTGCGAACGACGGGATAGTGACGGTAGTGAGGGAAAGATGATAAAACAATGTCATTTTTTTTTTATCGCTCCCTGAAGCGGCAGTGGGCTATAAATTATACTGCTCTTTTGTTTTTCTTTTCATCCTTCGCTTACAGCGGGAGGAGCTATCTCCAAACGACCAGAACGCTGTGTAGGCGGACGCTGTTCGTATTATGTTAATAAAGGAGACTTTATTGTGGCTCAGTGCACTAGGTAGTAGCCAAGTAATTGATAGTAAATCGAGTCACCCCTCAAGCCAGGGACTTAAATGATTCTCTCGTATGTCGCATGCTTCCTGCCACAGAATATAAAAAAGTGTGCATGTAGATGACTTCCTATGCCGGTGATAGCAGAAACAAGCTAAGAGGAGGATATTAGAACATTATTGCAAGAATGAATGCGGAGGTCGTGGAGGTGCGTTTAGCACGCCTGAACGTCAGCCAGAAGCCCTTGGGCCCTGGTGACGTCCTTGGTCCGTCGCGTTGACCAGAGCTGTTCCTCTGGATCTGTGTAACAATTGAAGAAATGCTCTCCCGAAAGCAGTGCTGTCAACGAAACCAACAATAAGACGACCGATCAGCGCCCAGTTTTCGACGACGACATGTAAAGAGAAAGATAAAGTAAGCTACTCCATCGGAAAAGCGCCGAGCAGTTTGCCTGTCGATTGCGCTGGCTTAGTGCTCCAGGCATGTGACATAAACATTAAACTCGCACACAAAACCGCGAAAGTTCTTTTAGAACAATGACTTTTCCGTGCACTTCCTGTGGCTACGTTTTTTTTTCTTCAAGTAGCCATGTCTTACTATACAAGCACGTTTCTGGTGTTCGGCCTCTATTCACGGGAACGTTTCCGATATAGGCACGCATTTCTTGGTGGAGTTGCTCTTCTGAAATTGAGTCAAGCAAACTCATGCGGCCCGTTCCTCTTCCGAGGATAGATATCATACATCTCGATTGATTGATATGTGGAGTTGAACGTCCCAAAATCACCATATGATTATAAGAGACGCCGTAGTGGAGGGCTCCGGAAATTTTGACCCCCTGGGGTCCTTTAACGTGCACCCAAGCCTGAGCCCATAGCCTACAACATTTTCGCCTGCATCAAAAATGCCGCCGCCGCAACAGGGATTCGATCCCGCGACCTGCGGGTCAGCAGCCGAGTGCCATAGCCACTAGACCACCACGGCGGGGCAGATCATACATCTCGGTAGGTTTCTCCTGTTCACGCAGCTCTATGCACTAATCTGGTTGATGCGTTACATTGGCTCCTAGAGGTCACTGCGGTGTCTATTCTCGCCAACATCAGCCACATTGCGTTGAAGATGGGCTACGGAAACCACGGTGCAATAACAGTTGGGGAACGTTTAAAGACTGGAGAAAGAAGCTGAATCCTTACCCAGATACGTTGACTGACTTCATGAATGTAGAAAAGCACAACTGGCAAACGGTAAGATAGCAGAATGAAATAATGATGGACAAGGTGGCGCTGCGTATGAATCCAGAAGCTTTTTTTTTCTTCTAGGGGCGAAACTCTTTATGGTCTAGGGCAATCCCTCGTACCTTCGGCGTAACCGGTAGCGTCTCCCTCATCATACAGTAGATGGCGTTGTGTGTATATGTCCTTGGAATTATTATAACTACATATGGCGTCAGTAGTTTTCGTATAGTTGACGATTTCGTACAGTTGACGGACTGAGGGACAGATAGACAGAAGTTTAGGCCTTGCTCAACGCCCAGCCATCTTGATCTGGTGGCTGTGTTCATACTTGTCAACGTTGTTGATCAAAAAGCTCTGTGTTCTACACAAGCTTTGGTTACCCGACATTACTGCCAGATGGCGTCAATATCTGAGGCAGGAGGAACAGACAGAATACTATCGTCTTTCGGCGACATTTGCTGTGAAGCAAGCAAATATGCAGCCAAGTTTTTTTTTCGCCTTTTCCACGTTTCTTGTATCTGTTTGTTGTACCTTTTGGTTTGTATTGGTTTTTTCTCTATATGTATATTTGTATGTTTATTCCTCTCTGCCCCATTCATAGTCTCTATGTCTGCTTAGTTATCTTCCTTCATTGTTTCTCTTTCTTTGTTGTGTCGGTTTTTCTCTTACCATATCTTTTCTTCACGTATTTTACACGCTGCGCTTCGCCGAGTAGAGTCTTCGTTTAACTCTCGAGCCTGTTGCACTCGGTATTGGGGACTTCCCGATTCCTGTGGAGCATACCCACTTGCGTTTTTCTGTTTTCTGCGTGCTCGGCAACGAAAATGCCGATAGTACTGCTCGATAAGCTTCGCAAGGCGTCAAGAAGGAGGCTGTATCGCTTTTACGGTTTGATGCTGCTGCCATGCTTTGAATGAACTCCAATGTTATTTCGTACTCCTCACAGAATACAAAAAGCCAATATGACTGGCATCACCACCTGAAAGCCATTGCTACGGTGTCAAGTACTAATTGGACCTCGCCGGAGAGAAGCTATTCTTCTATGCCGATTATGGCTAAAAGTGGCTATCATAAAGCCATTTTAATTTCGTATAGGGATGGCTCACAATGCTCTGTGCGACGTCATTGGTACATTGGAAACTTGGAAGCCCATCTTCGGTGATTGCCCTTGCTTCGCCGTGCAGATACGATCTCTCGAAATCACTCTCGCTCGCCTTGACAACCGATCGATGCTGCTGGTAACCATCTTCTAATGTCATTCTAAAAACTCCTCCAGAATTCAAGCAACCAAGGCATTGCTAAAATTTCTAAGGACAACAGACTTGCACGAGTGGCTGTAAACTCGTAATGAAGCCGTATGCCCCACAATACTACTGCTTTGCTCGGTCCCCGCCCCGGCGGTCTAGTGGCTAAGGTACTCGGCTGCTGACCCGCAGGTCTCGGGATCGTATCCCTGCTGTGGCGGCTGCATTTTCGATGGAGATGAAAATGCTGTTGGCCCGTGTGCTCAGATTTGAGTGCACGTTAAATTTTTAGCCCAGGTGGTCGAAATTTCCAAAGCCCTCCACCATGGCGTCTCTCATAATCGCATGGTGGTTTTCGGACGTGAAACCCCACATATCAATCAATAAATTTTGCTCGGTTACGTTGGGTGTGTGTGCGTGTGTGTGTGCGTGTGCGTGCGTGTGTGTGTGTGTGTGTGTGTGTGTGTGTGTGTGTGTGTGTGTGTGTTCTTCTCTCTTTCGCTCTTACTCTTAATTTGATCCTCCAATCCCCTTCTCTTGTGTAGGGTAGCGTACTGGTTACACCAAACAAGTTAACATCTTTGCCTTTCCTCTCTCTCCCTTGCCTGTTTTTCTTTCTTCTTTAATCAAGCGCTGATTAAAGAAAAAAACACACAGTGTGTTTATTATGTATTCGTTTAGTTTACCGTGTGTTAGGTTGCTGCTCTGCCACTTCAGAATCCATTGATACACGTGAGCTGTTCGTGTCAGTAACCTTCAAAAGCTTTTCATTTTGACAGCGTGCCATTTCAGTGATGTGATTACAGTCCCGTGGGTCATCTTCCCGCAAACGCTGCAGGCTTGTTTGCGCCTTTCTTCGCCGGTGTTCAGCACATACGCAAGCACACACATGAATGTCGTCCTACTTTCTTGCTTGCTTAGAAGCAGCACCGTTAGCGTAGCGTGGCAGTCGCCACGTGGCATGGTTTTTTAATAACCTGTTCGGGTCAGTGATATTTAATTAAGCTTATTAAAAAGTTCAACGTGCCGGTGGCTTACAGGCCCTTCTTGACAATCGCCGCATTGTTTTCGCCTTCGGCGGTGAAAGAAAACAAAGCGGGCATGCACGACTCTTTTATGTCGGTGAGATGAGAAGAAGAAGAAGAAGAAGTGGGTGCTGGAGAAAGAAGGCTCCCGTATTTTTCTGCACGTAGCCTTGAAGGGTTCAACCAGAGATGGCTAACCACAGAGGTGAGCGCAGTAAGGGAGAAGAAGAGGGAGGAGTGGAGGAGGCCGCCCCTTTTAATCGTCTGAGAGGGTTGCCAAGTTTGCCCCATACCACTACTCATTCGGCCCGGCCTGTCTTTGTTTACTGTCCGATGCAATGCATTGGATCAGGGTCATGATTATGCACGTTTTTGGCAATAAAGGTCACAGAGGACAACTGATGTTGCACAATCGGAGAAATTCTGCCTTTTTAGTTAGATGTTAGGCAATATTAAGCGCAAAGTGACTTAAGACGAGAATGAAAGACACAGCACCAGCGCCAGCGTTCGTGTTGTGTCCTCCCTTTTCATCCTCGTGTCACTTTGCGCTAAATATTGACTGACACTGATGTTGCATTCCAGGAGATGCTTACTTCCTACCTTTACCCTTAGGATGTCGGCAATCAAGCGTAGGCTATTGTGAGAGCTCCCTGATCGCATCTTCATTTTTGCATACATTGTGGAGGTTCTTTTCGTTTGAACTCGACCACCAGAAGGGATTCGGGGGCGAGGCAAGCGGGGCACAGCCAGAAGACTTTGACACCCCCCCCCCCCTCTTTAATGAAGTACCATGCGCACAACGTGCGCCTAACAATGCGATGCTCTTGTTAGGCGCTCAAACATGATTTCAGTTTAGTTTAGTTTAGTACAGTACCGTTTATTCATTAAAAAAAGTTCGCAGTTAAAGGTATGCAGACAAGGGTCCCAAAGTCGGGTGAGTGCTGTGAGACCATCGATGTTTCTTGTACTTGAAACGCAGTCTTGAGTAGAGCTTATGGTGGGAGTTGAAATACTGCTTGAAGTGAAGCGGTCACAAATGGTTTTGAAGTATACAAATGTTGTAACTGTGGCGACATCACGGAGGCCTTTCACTATTAGTAGCATGAAGACCAACGGCCTCCAGTTTGTAACCTTAACGCAAGCGTTGGCCTCACTCATAGCATGACCAGACAGAAAAGGGGCGCGAGCGTTCTATAACGTTCGCGCGCCTTTTGCAGTCTGGCCGTGCTCATAGCATCCGCCCATACCAAAAATAGCTTTGTGAGGTGCACTAAATTTTCTTGGCTCCACGTTTCCTGCTTGCGTTTGCCCCATGAAAAATCACGGCCGGTAAACAGGGTAGACACGACACACGTTCCGCTTCCCTCTGGTGAGTATTCTAACATGCCGCGAGTGGGCTACCTAAGCGCAACTTCGGCGTTCAATCAGTGACGCTCTCCTCGCTGTCACGCCGCTTCTCTCACTGTTGACTACTAAAGTTACAAAAAAAAATCTTTGACGACAAGGGTTTGTTTATTAATTGTACGTTAGCCGTTGGGAGGAAGACGTATCACTAAGCGTCAACGTGGCTGCATCCACGTTAAACGGTGATAAAGCTGTCAAAAATCAAAATATGTTGTGAAAACTGTCGTATATGAATACAAAGTAAACATTCAAGGATCTCTCTGAGAATCCGCGTTACTTTTATGTTGTACTAATTTCCGTGACGGAGGCATAGACCACATTTTTCTTTGTTTTTTTCAAAGACCAAACTTATAAACATCGCTACAAACTTGAAGGTAGACAACTACAACTGGAAGAATTCGAGGCACAGCTTTATTTCAAAGCTACGATCGGACAGCTTGATTCGGTCAGTTCGAGTACGGCTAAATGACGAAGTGGAGCGAACGCTAAGCTAGATATTGGCCGCGAGGGCCTCCGCTAGAGAATCCAACGCTGTGATCGTTTCGACGTCACAAATAGGATTCGCGTGCTTGCCTTGCTTGCAACGTCCCCCATGGCTGCACCGGTTATTAGTCACGATTTTACGATGAAAACTAAACACCAGAGAGCCACCGGGGGCCCCGATTTGTTCTTTGCTTTCCCGTATTATCAGGTCTTACCACTTCTTTAAGCACTGAGCTTCGAAACAAAAAAAAGCACGCACAGTGTCCACGGCAAAAAACGCAGAAAACGCGGTGTTCAAGCAGACAACACAACCCGGAATCCCATGAGTGACGTCATCACATAGGTGGCGCCACGGTATGTCCTCCAGGCCAATGCACACGCACGTTTGCGATTTGAAGACAACGCCCAGAGAACAATGAATTAGGAAGTAGATACGTAAGTAAGGAAGTAAATGTGTGAATTACAGAGATGCGTGCGACATGCGGTGGCATCGCCACAGCTATGAAGCCCCAGCTGGTACCATGCTTTGTTAGCATGCTCCGAGACGCACGCTCGAGGGCTTAGTGTTTTGAAATGGAGCCAGAAGAGGCTGCTTGCGAGACGCCGCGCTGTGGTGCCAAGATGGTGAATATATGAGATCGGGAGACGTGTTTCGTGTAACAGAAAGAAAGATGCGAGAAATCACGCATATATGGTTTAAAGAAAGCTTCGGCGAGCCGTCGATCACAGGCTGTTAGCCGACAGCACGACCATCACCACGAATTTAGAGGCATCCAAAGGATGGCTTGTAGACTAAGTACGTTGGGAGCTTCAAAAAAGGGTGGACTAAACCTTTGAATGAATGAATGAGTGAATGATCTTTATTTCACTCATATCTCATACAAAATAAACACAAACTGTATGGTCCCAAAGCCAAAGGCTAGTGCGGGTCCCATTGAAAGTATACATAACTGAAACTGTAATAGTTCTAATTAAAAATAAACAGAAGTAAACAATTCAAATTTGATATCATCATACAAGAAGTAATGTTTATCTGCTAACAACAGTCACTTGAATTCGATTGAACATAGAAAAAAGGGAAAGTACATAACTTGTAGTAAACACAAATATTTGGTGATTAGTGGCGTACAGAACTGAAGAATGATACCTGTAGTTGCAAGTATGAATAGTGGTTCTCTTGTACGGCTTAATATAGAGAACAAGGGTATTGAAACATCTTTCAAAGAAAACACTAAACACATAAAGGGCAATATATATACATAATGAAAAATTACAACCTAAAGTATCAGTCAACTCAAGCAGAGAAAATTGCTTCAAAGTAGTATTTTTTTCAATGATTTGGAAAAGTTCTGGGTATTCTTTATATAACGTGGTATGCCATTCCAAACTTTCACTCCGGTATATTGTAGTACACGTTTGCTATAGGCGTTTTTTATGGGCGGTATATTGAAGTTGTTGAAAGTTTGGTTCCTCGTTTGGCGTCGGGGAATACACAGTAATGAAATTGGGAATGGTTCATTGTTCCTAACGACACTGTTAATACATGTAGCTAATTTTAGTTCCTGCACAAAATCAAACAGTAAGATCGTTTACCTAGAAAAAAAGTGGTTTGCTATGTTCGTAGTAAGGTGAGAAAGTAATCGTACGTATAGCCCGTTTTTGCAGCCGCCGTATTGGTGGTAGGAACGCGAGGTATCAAAATGCTATCTTATGAAGGAGGTTAGTTTGCTGTTTTACGTGAACTACGAGTATGTCGGAAGAGGAGAGTGGATTGAAGCATCAACTGTCACACCATTCTTTATACAGTGTGTGCAGGAAAGATGGTTATTGTAAATCTTTACATGTGCGATCGAGGGTCAGTTGCCTATAGTACTTTCGATTATTCCCGAGAACGCTATCCAGCAGTAGATCCAGAATGCTGTATGCAAGGTTTATTCTCCATGCACTTAGCATGACAAGCGTGTTTGTTTCAAGCGTTACATGTGTCTCTCGGATAACTCACACCTCGTACTCCCGCCAACCGACTTCATAATGCCGTAATGATCAACAACGTCGAACGCGGCAGCGCTACGAGCCGCGGGCGCACCACGAATTCCAATAAGCAATCCTTTCTCCTCTTCGAACCTTTCGGTAATCCCCCGCGTAGACTATGACGTAAGCACTCTCGTTTGCTCGTGTAATAAACACACAAAAAAGCCCGTTTGTATGCTCGCAAGAGCTCAACTGACAAGAAGGAAGGAAAGAAACAACCGTAGCAGTCTTGTGAGCCATAAGAGCTGAGAATATATGGCCCATTCGACAGTGTAAGGCCGACTTCAACAACAATCGTTAAATAGGTGTATGATACACAGTGAACTATAGAACTAATGTGCTATTCTTTCACTCGGGAATTTCGCAAGAGACGAAATAGCGGCGCACGTCTCTCGCAACTCGCACGACTCACGGCAGCGATAGCACTCCGAGCGCTCCATTCACAATGCATGCTTGCGAACGAAACTCGCCATCTGAGCGCATCGGCGACACATTGCTCCGCTATATATAGCGTTAGCAGCAAGCGCGCTATGTGTCATGGTCGCGGTATGTATAAGGTGGGAAGGGGGGGGGGTAAGTTGGGGTGTTGTAGTTAGGAAAAGAAAGGCGCGGCGCTATTTTCTGCATATCACAAAGGAGCCCAGCTTGTGTCGCAGGGAAGGGAGTAGGCGGGGATGGCACAGAGGAGGGATGCGACAGAGGATCCGGCTCCCACGTATTGGTGATGCAAGGAGAGGGGAAAAAAAAGCAGATGGATCAAAGAGGAGCGGAGAGAGTGGACGGAAGGATGGAAAGGTATTTCGCGGGATGAAAAAGAAGCGCCGCGCCAAATTGAGATGCATGCGCGCGCTCGCGTAAAGGATGAGAGACGTGGCTACTAACACCACAGCGAGCGGGCGGGAAAGCGTGCATTTGTACAGCAGAAGACTCGCCTTGCGGCTTGACGCTCTTCGCGAGAAAGACAGCGAGCTCTGTGCTAAAACACGGGGCCTTCGTGAATCGGTACTGTCACGCGCCTCCCCGATTCACCCAGATTAACAGCTCTGCATGTTTCGTGGACGGTGTAGCCCGAGCTTCTCTTCCTTACTTGATATGCATATGATCTCCCGCCTCTCGCCCCGTGTCTTTGATTTCTATCCAAGCCCCTCCCGTTTTTTTTCTTTTTTGTTTACAAAAAAGACTTGCAAACGCTCGTGTCGACAAACGCAAGATTTATCGGTGATTACATGGCTCACATGCAAAAGCTCGCATGTCACTACGGTTGCTGTCTGTCGCGAGGGGCGCTGGATACGTACGCGAGCATTCGAGAACCATAATTTACCCCCCCCCCCTCTTTTTTTTTCACACCAGACGCACGCGCGTTTTGGGAGGGGTCAAGCAAAAGTAATGTGTTTGCCGTGTTGCAGTCCGTAAACAGCGGCGTATAATGCAGCTTTCTGAGACCCGCCGGCGCGTTTTGTATCCCTTAGTGTGGCATGAATGTTGTGTAGACGCTAACTATACTAAGCTTATTTTTACATCCGTGCAACTACACGGGCTGACCGCAGCGACTGGAGATTCGCTTGGCATTGCCTTCTGTCAAGCTGCCTATCGCGCTCGCATTTTTAAGTCATTAAGCTCTGTGACAGATAGCCTGTGCGTGTTTGCACATTTGCATACAGATTAGCGCCGTTAGTATCATTTTCTCTCCAGCAATCTTCACGCGTGTATGCTTTCTGAAGGGAATAGAAGTGGCCCTACGATGTCGTAGCTATTGAGTGCACTCAGCGTGCACTAATGTCTTCGGCGACGAATTCGGTTTGTGTAAAACGCCGTATTCAGTATAGGGAGTCGAAAACACGTCGTGGCCGCTGTATTTTACACCGCCAACCTGGCAATTTCACATCAGCTATACACGAGGTTGGCTACGAATATGCTGCGTCGTTTTCTATGATCGGGATATTGATCACCTGACTGTGGTATTTATTTGAAGAATAAATAAATAATCTAGAGTGCGGAAACGACGACAAACGAAGAAGCCGGCACACAACGTGAACGCGCAACTTCGTTGCCTATTACAACTTGTTTCGCAAATGCAATAGCAGCTAGCTGGCCTATCGACTTTATTGTCATGACGTCATCATCGTATTCGTCACTGTAACGCTGAAGTTCGGTTTTGGAGTGAATTACTACAGATGCCCAACCTTCTAGTTGTGCAGGTCTGGGTAAATATCTGAAAATTTCATTCCTCGTTTTCCTCGCTGTTTGCGAAGTTTCAGAATGGCCTTACATGTGTACTCAGATGCCAATCTGTTAGTAGTAGAAGGAAGTATACACTAGCAACTGTACCATCTCCGAACTAATTGACATGCGGTAACAACAGGCTGTTTCAGCGAACGGAACTTCATCTCGGGAAGTACTGCACGTACATGTGCTATGCAAACAGGATGACATTGCGCACAACAACATTGTCTGTCTGCAGTGGATTTGCAAATAAACGGGTTTTCGCACCGCAGATCTCATATTCTGAGTACAAAGCCCAACCTATTGCAAAGCCTCTTCTAGTTAGTGGAACGAGTTAGCTTACATGACAGTCATAGTATGCAGATGGAAGCCTCCTGCTTTCTATCACATTATACGCGTGTTCGTGGGCGGCTGTGTGCTTTACGATATTAGGTAGGTAAACAGCGAACGGTACCTACATATCATAACCGCGAAAAATATGCATATTTAGGCCTATAACTTCATTAGTAAAGAGATTCGCTAAGGCACTTTGCTGGCTAGTTGGTTGGAGTTCATCATTCATATGACGTAGCACGCCACGGCAGGGACAGACAAGAGAGACACAGGTACATACAGTGCTTTGTGTGTGCGTGCGTGTAATTGTGTGTGTGTGTATGTGTATGCGTGTGTCTTCTCTATACTATTTGTGGTACCCTGAGCCATATTAATAGTGAAGAGAATATTTTCATCTTATTTTGCCAGAGTTAGCACGCATGTGTTCTCGGTAGTGTTTCATTCGACTAATGTCGGAAGGAAAGCAGGACAGTTGTAAAATTGAGTTGATCCTGGACACAGGTGCGACAAAAAAAAGTGCGAATGATAACAAAGGCTGTAGAGTGGGTGATCAAGCGGGCCTTATTTTGGGGGTGCTCAATCGCCAAGAGCAAGAACTCGTTGCCGTATGTAAACCACTGCTTTCAATTCCATTAGCCACTTCACAATTCACGTATATTCCAAAGCGCTCGCCGAGTGCATAATTCCTTTGCTTAATTGAAAAAGGCCGACCAAACCACGCGCTAACTAACCCACCACGGCTCGTACTGTGACAGCCCGACACACCGCACTCAACACGGAAGCGAGGATGACTCCGCCGGAGGCGATGGGGAAGACGGAGGAGGCGACCATGACGGAGTAGCAATGCAAGATGACAGAGACACACTGGTCTCGTACCACTGCTTGCTAGCACACCATAAGCAACAACGAGAAGCACACCCCTCTACCATAAAATCAACTCGACTGATGAAAAAAACAAACAACAGATTGCAGATGATTGCAAGCCAGAACTTTCCGAAACCCAGTACATTTAAATTGCAGACTATAGCCAGGAGTGAGCTGTAAGGTCTTTAAACACGAAAACGCAGATATGACACATATCCCATGGTACACAGATTATGGTAGTATACCTAGAGAGAGAGTATAGGACTGGACCGTCTCCAAGAACGCTCGCTAAGCGCGCCGACTAGCTCTGATCTGCACGCCGAAATTGTGGGCAATCCAGCAGGTCCGGATAGTGGTGGAAGGAGTATGTCTCACTGCACATAATGTTCGAGTGGCTGAGCCGGCGCTGAAAACCTTGCAGCTGCTTTTTAAAAGCGATAGTCTTTTTTTGGGTACTTCGACGCACAAGTTTTGGTCTATCGACTTGTCTGTCGCCCGAATCGAATGAAATCCAAGCACATCGACAGCTCCCTCCAATATTGACCTGGTTTCGGCGTTCATAGTTGTGTGTATTGTCACCTAAAAAGAAATATTGCGCGTATCTGAGGCACAACCTCAACACTTCAATATCTTTGGCGCGTTTTCTCCTACTATAAAATGCATACATAATTAATCATAAGGAACGTAGCGTTATTACTACGCGCTGACAATGCAACGCTATGCACACAAAAGAAATGTCTCGCCTTCCCGAAGGGAATCGTGAGAAAATGGGAATGCATTGCGTAGCATCTATAACGGCGTTTCGCACGTGAAAATCCAGCGTTAGAAGAATAATGTTTTCTCTTTAGGAGCGAAGCTTCTTACTCCGTGAATCGTATGTGCCGTGTCGTCGTCGCAGTAGCCACCTCTTGTTTAGTCTTTCGAATGTCCGCTGGGTCGCGGTACTTGTATATAGTGAATATATGATGAAAAGATGTGAGATGGTGGTACTTGGAGTGTTCACCAGATGGACGGACGGAAGCATGGACGGACAGACAGACAAATAGACGTACGGATGAACGGGCATACAGATGCACGGATGGACAGACAGACAGAGACACGGATGGACGGACGCACGCATTGACGGACGCACAGAGGAACGGACGGACGCTTCGCCACACTCATCATCATTCACTCCGTGGATATTCTGTGATTTTCTTTTCTTTCACCGTGCAGCCAATAGCGCCACTCGACGCACGTGGCGTTTTTCTGTGGCGAGAAATGCGGTATGCGCGTCCAGCCCTAGTAGCTGGCGTGCACGGTTAAAAGATGCCATGAAGTGAACAAAACAAACAGCGCTCTCGGCTCGGCGTTGGCATTTCACAGCGTCGTCTCGAGCACACATTTCCGGATGTTCTTGAGAGGCGTCCAGCCAGCGAACGGTGGAAAGTGAGGCGCGAGCGAACGAGAAAGCGTGGTGCAGGGAGGAGGGAGATCGAACGTTGGGAGGAGGAGCGGCGAAGCACTGCGTCTACCCTCTCCTACACTCTCTCACACCACATGCTCCGGTTGCTAGGGGCGAGGATAAGCACGTGCGCCCACAGCTGTTTCTATGGGAGAGAGAGTGAAAGCGGAGAGTTAGAGCAGCGCTGCGTACGCCACGGACAACGCCGGATGCCTGACATAGGGTGGGGCTACCCGGTGTCTTACATTCTACAAATTATGGCCTCCAAAATTGCGCGCACACGCCACGCGCTCACTATAATAAAGGCCATCCTTTCGTTTTCCAATATTACTGCCAGATAGCACTCATGTCTCACACAGCGCCTCCAGAATCCCATTCAACAATTCAACAATCCCATTCAACAAAAATAAACGTTTTATTCACTCACTCCGGACGCATGACTATCGTATTTTGTTGACATTTGCAGTGAAGCGTGCTGATATGGGGGCAGTTTTTCGAATAAATTTCTCTCCGTCCGTGCGTCGCTATAGTGGGTGGGTAAGTCCGAAGATGAAGGGGCAGCCTGATGGCGACAACTAGGCGTGGCGGAAAGAACTAACGAACACATAGAGCCCTGATTTTACACTTCCTTGTGAAAGTCAGCTTAAAAAGCGCCTCGTGGGTTTTTGAAACCCCGAGTAGTATCTTTACAGACGGAGCCCGAACAGAGGCCAGCATGGTTCTTCGATGTTTCTGTTGTGAAATCACGTTTCTGACAAGTTAAGCATCCGTGCGATTAAGCTCGTTTCGTCGAAGTTAGCTGAAGCGTATTGTCGAATCAGCGAATGCGGCTGGACACGGCCTTGTTTCGGTACCCGTGCAAATGAAGAAACGACAATGCGAAAAAAGTACAGACCATGAAAAAAAATCAAAACTTGCTTAACTCCGTATGATTTGGGGATAAAGTCTACCGGGTACGCTTCGCTTCTGGGACGAAATTACTGGAGGTAAAATTTAAAAAAGTCAAATAAACAAACAAAGAACTTTCGATGACGCAATAAGACGTCATAGTCGTGTGTGGTTGGCAGGGTGCACTGGTGTACTACTGCCACTGCACTGCACGCTGAAACGGCGGGCGGTAGACCACGCAATTCGCAACAATTTCGCTGAGTGGCGCGCACCTATAGGTTCGCGAACAAGGAGCTGAACAAGCCGGTTGCTGGGAAAGGTTCGCGCTTTGAAAGACGACACAAATGACCGCGCGCGTGGATATAGTCTGTCGCTCTCATCTTCTCCCCTTCTCTCGTTACAGCTTGCGGCTGCAGGTCCCCCGCTGCGTTGCCTAGCTGAAGGCGCGGCAAGCCACTTGCTACGAACCACTGGCTTTCTGTATTTCTTCACTGTTCAAAATCAGATTCTTGCGCGAAGCTCCCTGATTTCGTTTTCTCGAGTCGTCGTCGTCGTAGTCGTCCTCCCCCGGGAGATGCCAATCTCCTCTTCCCCTTCCTTTCTTTCATTCTCTCCTCTCTTCTCTCTCGTCTTCTCTTGCGCCATTTGTAAATCCCAGAGCACAGTCGAGAATGAGGAATAAGAATGCTTCTGTCCTAGCTGTTCAGCAAGTCTTCAGTGTGTTTTTTCATCCACCCGTTCTCTTTGTTTTTTTGTTTATTTCACTTATCTCAGCTCTAAATGGCGTCTTCTTTCCCCATCCTTTGTTCCCGCCATTGCTTTTCTACCGGCGGCATGTGTGTGCCTCGCACTGCAAGCAGCAACGAGATGCGACTCCTCACGAGAGGGAAAATTCAATTACCGTTTCCGTGGTCGTCTCTCGTGTACACGGACTTGCAGGAGGACCACTGCCAGAGCCAACCCGGGTGAGGAGGAGTGGAAAGAGGGAGATAACACTCGGTGGGCGTGGCACAGTCGGCAGCGCGACAGCTGAACCAGCGAAGTAGCGACCCTACCGAAAGGGAAGGATAAGGATCGTCTGGGGGAATCCACTAATCGGGTATCGTCTTTTCATTAGGAACCTGGCAAAACTCTTAGACCTATCAACTCGCTGAGAACTGATTTGCTCCCCTGCCTCGTTTTTTCCCCTTTAACCCCTTTTTTTTACCTTCGCCAAGCTCCGTCATTTTTCCCCCTTTGGGTTCAATGAAAAGCTTCATTCGTTGTCCCTTTTTTTGTACGCACTGCTTTTTCAATTTGTGTGCATTTTAGACTGTCAGTTCACATGACCATCGTTTCATTCTTGATTTGCATTATTAAAAGCTCAATCGTTGGTCATTGCGGGTCAATGTCTGGCGAGAAATGCGAGTAAATAGGGCTGGTTATGCGACTGTTGACTTGACACGTATTACCGAATACCGCATCGGTACGTTGCGCACCACATATTGCTTGAACTATATAAAAAAAGCTTGATCACAGCGTCAAACCTAGCGGTCACATCAATTCTTCACCTTTGGCCGGTCGAGACTATCAAGCTCTATGTTTTGGTCACGACGTCCACAGGGCCATGTGGATATAGACGTATACTGACCCGGGCAACATCTACACACATCGGTTGCAGTGTGCTTCCCCAATCTTCAGTTAGTGGATCGAAGCAGTCGAGGTTAACAAGCCCGTGAGCCTTCCAAGTATGGTTCAAAACTCTGTACATCATCGCTCAAATAATCATCATTCTGAAGCCCGAAAAGGCAGGAAGGCGGGGGGAGGATGTGGTTTTCAAACAGGGTCATATTCATATACATAGCATATAAAGAGCAGATGCGGTTACTTTCCATGGTAAGCGGATCATGGATCGATAATCCGGAGTAGCCCATGCTAGTTGCAGTGCAAATAACTAATGTCTTTTTAAAAGTGACCTTCTATCTCTCGTCCTGCAATGCTTTCACGGTTGCGTAAAGTTATTGCGCAAATGCATTTTAAACCGATATAACCGATGAAATAAGCACACCGACACGGTATGACGCTTATTTTAAACTAAACGTCATCGTTGTACTCGACACGTCATAGTGCCGTTATACCATTGGTTGTCATTTTTGCCACGAAAATGCTGTTGTACCGTACACTGCTTGGCATTTTCATATACATCACTCTTACTGCTGCCGTTCATGCCTCCTTCCAATGGTCAAGTAGTGGTTGAATGGCAGTTGTATCATAAAATTAGTTAGTCTCGCAATATTGTAGTGACATTGATGAAAAATGAACGCTGCGATAAAGCATATATCATGATTTAAGAAAATAAAAAAACAAAACAGAGGAATATACCATGCTTAAATAAAAATATTTAGTATTAAAGTTTACAAGCCTAGCGGGACATTCGGTTCAAATTGATTAGTTAATCTTGCACAACATTTCCGTCGCTGAATCTTACGCAAATAAAATATATGAGGGGTGATTGCGATAACTCCGTTTAGAAACTTAAGGTTTTCGATAACTGTAAAAGTCGGATGCTTGTTTCTTCCTGAATCAACTTGTTCCTATTTCTCAAATGACTCGCTAAAGGATATACGGGCTCAGTGCCAGCAACTCCTTGACAGTCTCGAGGATGACACCAAAGTCTAGAACGGTTCTCGTACTCTACGTCTCAGGGAGAACGAGGACAGTCAAAATTAAGTCGATTTCTACGACTCATGGTGACCGTCGTAATCCGATACTACGCTTTGCACGTTGCGCATCGTATATATGAAGGCCCCGTAAACCACACAGAGTTCAAAGGCAAGATTTCTCCCTGCATTACCTTTTCTACTAACGCTATCAAACTCTCGCCTTTCATTTCTTCCGGAAACTCGCGGAACGTAGGCATTAAGCGTTGATTCAATCAGAATTTAGTGCGTTTAAAGTACACGCTGCTTTCATCACTTGCACAGTCGCAAACGCAGACAACGAAGTGAGATTAGTTTGTCGCGCACGACAGTCATGACAGACGCGGTAGACCAGGCATGCGACTGCGTGGCAAAGCATGGATGACGCCAATTCACAATAAACATTTCTGGCACATTGACCAATCGAGAGCCCATTTTGTCCTGACGTCACGTGAGCAAACAGCTGGCGTCACGAATTGCACTGCGAAGACGGGAAGCGCCGGTAAAGAACTACACGCTTATTTTTTGTACTTTCAAAGGTGGTTGAGGGGTATTTTAAGAAAACTAAACACCAAATGTATGACTCAAGAAAAAAAAAGTCACAGTTTCGCCGCAAAGGCGAGGCAACGAATGCAATAGCAACAAACTAGAATTTAAGGATGATTTAAATAAATAAATAAATAAACAAATACAAAAAATAAATAAATAAGCCTTAGTGACTTTTACCTCGATTAAAAAGTGCAGATATTGAACAGGAAGCCCTTATTCGATTTCTAAATAAAGGTGATTTGTTGAATGTCTCTTCGAAAAAAAAAAAGATGAGAAACTGGATGGCGCTTCTCTTGAAATTTACATGATGGTATGCGCGCCAAGACATCAACACTCACAACTCAAAATGATCCGGTCAAAAGGTACGCAATGTACATACTAAATTTTATGTTGTTTCAGGCCGTTGTGTTGTGTCTAGCCGTTATCAAGTGACGGTGCAGTCCGCTATCACCAGCTTGAACACTGTGACATGCCCGCACATTACGCAACAGCACTTGGGTGTTACATTCAGTAAAGATACAAATGTGCCTGATGTATCTACCCCCCAAACCAAACAATTCCTTGCCAGTTTCTGAGTCGAGAAATTGAATTTATCACTCACTCACTCACTCACTCACTCACTCACTCACTCACTCACTCACTCACTCACTCACTCACTCACTCACTCACGAAAGATATTCTAAAAGCGCGCTTCTCCTGTCAAAGCTTATTAATGCAGCGAAGCCAGCTTTGCTCACAATATTTAGCAAGCAATGAACACGTGCAAGCAGGGGCAGCTTATCATGACACTGCAGCTACTTCAAATCGTAAGACGGTTAGCGCGACCTTGACTCCCGAAAACACACACACAATCACTCACTAATCCTCCCGAGTAAAACACACGACAATGAGCGTTCACTAGCAACGCTGAGCGTCGTGTGTGTTACTCGGGTGGATGAGTGAGTGTTTGCAGGAGTCAAGGTGTCGCTGATTATCTTACAATTAGACGAATGACCAACTAGCCAAAGAACAAGTTTTATTGTGCAGCTACTTCAAGTTCGTGACTAGGCGCTATCAACCAAGCGGCGCGACGGCGACAAGCAGTTGGTGGAGAGCTCGCGTTTTCGTTCATTCAGAACGTGTGACTAAAGCTGCGGTTTGAAACGTATACCCGGCGAGACGTGAAACTAGCACGTGCTCTGAGTAAAACACTTACCTGTACACGGTAAAGACTCGAGGATGATGTCTCTGTCAGGGGTAACCTTGCGACATTAGTATATCTCGGACGACTCCTGCGAGTGTAGGGAGGAATATCGTCATTTTCTTTCTATCTGCAGGCAAGTGTAGTCCTTTACAGGTGTAGGAGTTCGTGACATCTCAATTTTTGTTTTTCTTATGTTTTGTCTGGCACGCAAGCATTTTCTGACTGTCCTATTACTAGTTTGCAAAGATCTCTTCTCTTTATAAAGGCGTCTGCAAATTGAATAAAATATTTGTGAAGAAATGATTTTTTAAGTGACTTGCTGCACTGATTGTTTGGTTTTTTAATTAAGTAATTTTATGCCATTTGGCACAATACGCCCGCCCCAGTGAAATTGTAAATATGTTGACGCTGGAATCGCTAAATGCACTGTAATTACGTGGGCGACGCCATTGATGGCTTTATCGCAAGAAGGTAAACCTTCTAGCCTCGATAAAACACCCTGCCTTACTCATTTTCCTAAATGATTGCTTGATAAGAAATTTAGATATGGAACGCTTAGCCATAGTAAATGAAACAAACATTTCTCCTTTATATATAAACCAAAGAAAGTAACAGTTTCGCAACAGGGACGAAGCAACGAACGAGATAGCGAAAGATTGAACTATATCACGAGAAGCGACAAAAAAGTTCTGAACTTGCTGCGTGCTGCTAGGACGCAAAGGACCCATGAAAGGAACATACTCGGAGTGAGCGTGTGCTAACAAGAGCCACTGCAGAGAATTTGTCGCACGTCGTTCCAACACAAACATGGCGCATGAAAAGAACGCATAGGTATACACAGGACGAGCGTGAACTGTCACAGTCGTTACTTCAACTAGCTCCTACATAGCTGCCTCGTCGAAAGACTGTCCTCGAATCCAAAAGGAGCGCGCGGTTCTCAGACAAATGGCCCGAGACAACTCAACACACAGGGAGGCAGCCGAAGTAGTCCGGCGTCGGCGTCGACGTCGGCATCATCGAAAGTCTTCAAAGAAGGCACATTCCCGAGACGCTCCTTCACACTCTGTAGCGGTTCCATCCAGTAGCGCCGCGAAAGGGCCCACCACTTCTACGAAAGAAACAGAGAAGCCTCCTTCTCTGGAGGAATGGCCCACGCTCCCGACGCGCTCTTCTGCCAAGAAACCTCTGCAGGTTGTGCACACACAAGAGCCGTCTCCAACCATGGAAGATTTGCCTAAAACTGATCGTCAAGTGATCTCGGTGCTGCGTTCCCTTATAGAAGCCATCCGAGCGATATTAGTCGACATGAAGACACCATCTGCTCGAAGCGCACTTGGACTATTGGACGCCCTAAGCCCAGTGCTTGAATCTCTCAACTAGGAAGATGGCTACTCACACCTCAACATTTCTTAAAGAAGTCAAGGCTGCATCCGTCATCCAATGGAACGCCAGAGGACTAAAATCACGCCTTTCAGATTTTCGTCAGTTTGTGTTTACCAACGTGTTTCCAATTATCGTCATTTGTGAACCCAATTTGTCGAAACCAATAAGACTATCGGGGTACGAAGCTGTCATGTCTTCAACGAACGGTGCGTGCAGCAAAATCATCGTCTTTGTTCGTCGTGAACTGACGTATGATGTGCAACCAATTGCACCTCACGATGACAACCAGTATGTCTGCATCACTGTGAAAAAGAACAAACTCATGTTTACTCTCATAGGCGTTTATATATCGCCGTCAAATAATCTCGATTACAGGAGACAAGCGGATATTTTGAGAGTGTGTCCTGCACCATGGGTCATCATAGGTGATTTCAAGCGCACAATCACGCATGGGAAAGTACGCGGACAAATGCAAGAGGACGCAGGTTAGCAAACATCACCTACAACTATGGCCTTACTCTCCTGAACGACGGCAGCCCCACTTTTCTTCGAGGGGTGACATACGGCAGCTGTCTCGACATTGTCTTTGTCTCTAACTCCCTCACGAGATACGTCAAATGGTTTCCAGATGTTGAGACACGAGGAAGTGATCACATTCCAATCTACCTTAACATCCAAGGCTTGTCTAGTTATGGTCCATGGACGACCATTCGAGCAGTCCAATGAACCAACTTCAAATCTGACTGGAAGATGCTTGCAGCGATGGCCTACGATCTAGGTTAGAGCAAACAATTAAGAGCACAATTAAGAGACGATATCTTTCACACGAAACAACTTTGATATAGAGTTGGAGTGACTCCGAGCACTGCGAGGCCGGGCGGAGCGTCGGTATCGGCGTACAAAATCGATACACGATCTTAGCGCAGCCAGGAGGATGCAAAAGAAGATTTGGCGTCACATAGATAGATTAGCGTCGGAACGATGGACAACGTTTCGCCAGTCACTAGACCCTCGCAAGCCACTCTCACACATTTGGAAAACGGTGCAAGGTCTGCGTCACGCTACGGAACAGCGCTTTCCATTCAAAGCGCTCGCGCTATTTCAAAGGAGGCCAGACATCGATGTCGCAGAAGATTTCTGTGCGCAGATCGCCAACCAAGCCACTCGTCCAGATTCTCCAGTGAGAGGTGACGTCCCCCGTTCCCGTGACTACCACATGGACCTCCTTTTTACAATGGAGGAGCTCGAGGCGGCACTAGCTCTCTGCAGGCGTTCAACTTCTCCGGGCCCAGATGGTATTCCGTACCGAGCCTTGTGCAACCTTGGGGAAGGTGCAAGGAGAGAACTGTTGAGCCTCTACAACATCTCGTGGCAGGATGGCAATGTTCCTGATGACTGGAAAGTAAGCCGCTTGTTACCCATCTTGAAGCAGGGCAAATCCCCACTCGAATTAACCTCATACCGCCCAATAGCACTGGCCAGCTGCGTAGGGAAGATAATGTGACGGATGATACTAGGCCGCCTGGAGTGGTATCTTGAACACTACAAGATTTATCCGAATTCAATGGCTGGTTCCCGAAGCGACCGCTCTTCTATTGACAATGTCGTAGATCTAGTTTCGTACGTTCAGCACGAAAGATCCCGTAAGCGACTATCTGCAGCTTTGTTTCTAGATGTGAAAGGCGCTAATGATAATGTACTACATGAAGCCATTTTGGGTGCTCTTGCGGTGGTTGGCCTTGGTGGTCGAGTCTTTCGGTGGATTTCGAGTTACCTGGCTGCAAGATCATTCTTTGTGTTAACAGAAGATGGCCCTACTACGCGACGCTATACTTCCAGGGGTGTTCCTCAAGGCGGAGTTCTTAGCCCGACGCTATTCAATCTTGCACTAATTGGCCTTGCTGAATACTTGCCAAGCACCATTAAAATATCAATATACGCAGATGACATCTGTGTCTGGACATCGGCAGTCACACGTCCTCAAATACGTTCCCGGCTTCAAAAAGCAGCAACTATGATTGCCAACTACTTGTTCAAACAAGGTCTCAGCACATCACCAGAAAAATGCGCGCTGGTGGCTTTCACTCGCAAAGCAATGACCCCTTATGTCATCTCAATCTGCGGGCGACCGATTTCTTACGCCAAAGCCCACCGGTTTCTGGGAATCATTATTGATAGGGACCTCTGTTGGAGTCCGCATGTGACCTATATGAAGAAGCGCCTGACCGCTGTTTCTCAACTGTTCAAGTTCCTGGCAGGAAAGGCGTGGGGGATGTCAGTAGACGCAATGATGGAACTCTACAGGGCCCTGTTTCTCGGTTTCCTCAGATATAGCTTGCCTGTGCTTAGCAATACCTGCAAGACCAATGTTCGTGTTTTACAGGCAGTACAAGCCCAAGCGCTGAGAGTGTGCCTCGGTCTGCCCAGATGTACGTCAACAGAAGCAACAATTGCAATTGCTGGTGACTATCCGATACAAACTCACATTGTTGTAGAAGTCCTGAGAACGCACATCCGACACTTCGCACGTGCCCCCGGCCATCACCTTGCACTGTTGCCTTCAGAGAGGCGCCAAGCATCGTTCGCCAAAATTATCGTGAAATACAACGATAAACTTCCCTCGGGCTTCACTCATGCATCTAAACCATCCATACCACCTTGGTGTCTTATTCAACCCACAGTGCATCTTAGTGTACCAGGGATCCGGAGGAAATCTGAGTTTTCGTCACCCGTGCTGAAACAACTGTCTCTTCTTCTTTTGCACGAGAAATATTCAGACAGCATACATGTATACACCAATGGTTCCACGAACCACCAGTGTTCGTCAGGGGCAGTAGTCATCCCAGCAAGAGGTGTTACCATCAGCTTTAGGACTGACCACTCCACGGCATCTACAGCAGCGGAACTAGCTGCTTTGCGCGCTGCACTTCATGTGGTCCATCGCGAACCACCGCAACAATGGTCGATTTTCAGCGACTCGAGGGCTGCCCTACAATCTGTGCTCTCAGCACTGCGTCGCGGCCCGTACGAACAGCTTGTTTTCAAAATTCGATGCCTTCTCCATACTTTACTCGAGAAAGGGCATCATGTGACGCTTCAATGGCTGCCAAGTCATTGCGGCATCATAGGAAACGAACATGCCGATACTGCCGCGCGGGCAGCCCTTGAAGGAACACAAAAAGAAGGCATACCACTTTCGAGGACTGATGCTGCCAGTAATCTTCGACGACTTGCGCGTGAAATCACGTTTTCACTATGGTGCCCACCAAGCATCGATACGAATCGTCAACACCACCTGTCCTATTTGATGGATCTCCGCATGCCCACTGGGCTTGACCGAAGAGAAGCCACCCTACTTCATCGCGTATGGCTAGGAGTGGCATTTACAAAATCTTACTCCTTTGTCATAGGAATGGCCGACAACGCTCTCTGCGATGCCTGTCATTGCGAAGAGACGCTACACCACATCCTGTGTGACTGTCCATTGTATGAAATCCAGAGACAGTCACTGGCGTCTGCTTTTGCGCGCATCGACAACAGCCAAATGTCTGTGGAAACTATTCTGTCAAGTGCCCGAGAGAAGACACTGCAACAGAAGGCGACAAAAGCTCTGTTGAAATTCCTACGCGACACTGACTTGAACAAGCGACTGTAACAGCAATGTCACACACCGCGAAAGACAAAACTGGACTATGAGTGTGCGCGCATGTGCTGCCAAATGTGCTGTTTCTATCTTCCCTCTCTGCTCTCTTTCATCTCTCCATCCCTCCCCCATGCGCAGGGTAGCAAACCGGCTGCCTATAGGCTGGTTAACCTCCTTGCCTTTCTTTTTCCTCTATTTTCCTTCCTTCCTACATTGTATCTTCCAGCTGCTTCGCGAAAGCTCCTCCACTCCCTTCGCAAGCAAGTGAAGCGAGCGAAGGGACCTTCATGTGGACCAAAGTTTCAACACAAACATGGCGCATGAAAAGAACGCATAGGTATACACAGGACGAGCGTGAACTGTCGCAGTCATTACTTCAACTAGCTCCTACATTGTATCTTCCAGCTACTTCGCGAAAGCTCCTCCACTCCCTTCGCAAGCAAGTGAAGCGAGCGAAGGGACCTTCATGTGGTCTAAAGTTTCAACGCAAACTCTGCGATGAAAGCCCAAGACGTACAATATTGCCCGTGAAGAGACTAGCACGCAAGCATGATTTACCACGCCATCTACCTCAAACTACCAGTAGGAGGCGAACAACAACACTATCGTGAAGCACTAAGGAGCTTGAGGATTCGAGACACAAGGGGTTAGAGGACCGAGGAAATTGTAAGCTGCCAGGACGCATTCGCGAACCCGAGCCACTCTTGTGCGATTGTGCTCACGTTCTCCCAAGACTAATTTGCGTGGGTTGCTAGCGATATGATCCAAAGGCCACGCGGGCAATGGGTCAGCATGTCCCACGTTTCACAACTTCCATTTCGCCATGTGTGGCGTCGTACGCGTTTCACCGAAAGCCGCCTGTGGTTCATCAAATTCTCGAATGTTGCTGCTCCTCTGAACCTGACAGCAGCCTCTCTGCTCTCTATCTTTCATCGCCCCCATCCCTCTCCCATGCGCAGGGTAGAAAACCGGCAGCATATAGGCTTGTTAACCTCCCTGCCGTTTTTTGCCTCCTATTTTCCTTCCTTCCTAACACCGCTACTAGCGGAGCGATGACCCCTAAAGCGTGCCCTTCGCGCATTCTCGCAGGCGATAATGAACACTCTGTAGCCTTCCGAGCTTTGTGTACCATCAGCGGTAAATGTATATAACAGCTTGCTGTTAGTGTCCTGGAGGACGTATGGTGTGTGATGAAATTGTTTCGTGCAGCGCGCTGTGGTGGTCGCAGTTTCGACTCCCATGTCGCACGCTTCCGTAATATGTATATTGAGTCGTCCAAATACGTCCGTAACAGCAGTCGTGAAAGCAGACTACGTAGGAATGTCATCCTCGGGGTTATTAAACTACATGTACGTGATGTCCACGACACAGAACGTGACGTATCTCACCTTACTTTGGTCGCCCGATTTGTTACTGGTGCCGATTTTGTCGTGCCTCACCAACCAATCTTCCACGTTCTATTCAGTGGAGCTGGTGAAGATGGAGAAATCTCGTTTAAGATACACGGCGCCGCAAGTGACATGGACGGCCGAAGCTCCCACCTGGAGATGAGTCTCGGTGGCCTTGTTGGCGAGAGGGAGCGTATAGGAGAGAAGTTACAGTTTCGAACGGGAAGTCCACACACCCCCACCAAAGGTCACGTGGTTTATTTTCGTACAAGCGTACTGGAGAGTCGAGGAACACCAGCAGGCCGCAAAACCAAGCAAGCACAAGCTTGGCTGATGATGATGATGATGATTATGATGATGATTATGCTCTTTGGATCATTGGCACCTACCCACTCTGGGGGATCGGTCCGACGCTGTGGCTTGCCTTCCTGGCTGCTTCGTCGTCCTCCCACATTGTTCACCACATCATATATATATATATATATATATATATATATATATATATATATATATATATATATATATATATATATATATATATATATATATATATCATCAGCCTGACTACGACCACTGCAGGACAAAGGCCTCTCCCATGTTCCGCCAGTGAACTCGGTCCTGTGCTTGCTGCTGCCAATTTATACCTGCAAACTTCTTGATCTCATCTGCCCAACTAACCTTCTGTCTCCCCCTAACCCTCTTGCCTTCTATGGGAATCCAGTTAGTTACCCTTAATGACCAGCGGTTATCCTCTCTACGCGCTACATGCCCGACCCATGTCCATTTCTTCTTCTTGATTTCAGCTATGATATCCTTAACCCCCGTTGGTTCCCTAATCCACTCTGTTCTCTTCTTGTCTCGTAAAGTTACACCTACCATTTTTCTTTCCATTGCTCGCTGCGTCGTCCTCAATTTAAGCTGAACCCTCTTTGTAAGTCTGCAGGTTTCTGCATGCTCCGTAGCTACATACCGGCAAGATACAGCTGTTATATACCTTTCTCTTTAGGGATGGTGGCAGTCTACCTGTCATAATTTGAGAGTGCTTGCCAAATGTGCTCCACCCCATTCCTATTGTTCTAGTTACTTCAATCTCGTGGTTCGGCTCCACGGTTATTACCTGCCCTAAGTAGACATAGTCTTTTACAACTTGAAGTGCGCTATTACCTACCTCGAAGCGCTGCTCTGTTCCGAGGTTGTTGTGCAATACTTTCCTTTTCTGCAGAATAATTTTAAGACCCACCTTTCTGCTCTCCTTGTCTAACTCCGTAATCATGAGTTGCAATTCTTTTCCTGAGTTACTCAGCAATGCAATGTCATCGGCAAAGCGCAGGTTACTAAGGTTAATATATATATATATATATATATATATATATATATATATATATATATATATATATATATATATATATATATATATATATATATATATATATATATATATATATATATATATATATATATATATACCACATACCATCTTCATTTTTGTGAAGCGGGAAAGTGTGAACTGTTACATTAGTATTTGCACCTCTTCAGAGAAGCGTGGTACCGGCTAAACACCTGCATTCCGCCATGTGCACTTTGCTGGTGCTGCTGCACGCGACAACGAAGGATCTTGTCTGAGCCTTTCGTAAAGGGTAAGAAGTATACAATGACGCAGTCATTATGCAATTCGCATTGTGACGCCAGTTTGCTACTGTAATTTTCTGAAACATACTATTATGAATCTTAACGCGATTCCTTAGCCGACATGACGCCTGTATAAGGTCAGTTTGCAACGCAGTTTCAAGCAGAGGGTGACTCTGTGGCAGAATACTGCGCTGCCACACAGAGCGTCTAGGTTTGATTCCCGCTTTATGCCGGGTGCTTTTTTCTAAACTACTTATTTCTTTATTTCGCGTGACAGTGCTTAAGGACTTTCATTGCTCATTAGCGGTCGTTTTCCCGTAAATTGTCTTCGTGTTACACACGGCAACATGCTACGAAGTAATCTTTACAGAAGAAAACTTAGGTTGTGAAATAAATTTTGGGGCAAAATTTGACAAGTGTTTGTTAATGAATGCCACTAAATCTTGATCATAGGCTATTTGCTACACTCACTGCTGCTTTCCTCAATTTTTTGTGGACTGGTGGTGAGTGGGGTGGTTTACCAAATTTTCGTGGCGCCCATCCGTTTATGATGGACCGTCACGACGATATGACACGCCGACAAGCCGAGACCTGAAAATGCTTCGCCCCTAAAAGCCGTGAGAGTGTTCATATTGCGGTGCTATACGACGTCTTCCTCCCTGCTGTAGTTCGTAGAGCGAAACCCTACTCGGACTTCTGATTCTACAGTTGCGATAAATGATGTTTAGACAAAAGCTGTCTGCAGGTATTTTCGTAAGGGTGAACATGGCAGGTGGTCCTGCACTTCTAACATCACTGGTATCATTACATTTAATAACAAAATATAAGGAAGCAAGAAAGACAGGGATCTTAATAAAAAAATCTAGGTTGGTTACCACAAACCTGTAGCGCAAAAAGAGGATTAGAAAGATAACAGTCACATCAAAGGAGTTGACTGTTGGGCGAGTTGGCGCTTTCAGATAGAAACCATCGTGAGAACGCAACTAAACACAACACACAAGGATTGCGCCTGTCCTCGTCTGTTTCTTCTTGTGTGTTGTGTTTAGTATCGCTCTCACGATAGTTTCTGTATAACAGAGATAATCAGAAATAATAAAAGACTGAACACAAGTAAAGATAACATATAAAAAGTATTGTCAATTTACTACAAGTGCAAAAGTTGTAAGCTAAAGGGATATTAAAGTGGACTGAAAATGACTTGGCTCCGGTGGGAGCTGCAACAGAAACTTCCCAAGTTCAAGCAGGGAGTACCGCGTGGCACTTAGATTTCTTGAAGGCATTCTTATAAAGACGTCTGATGGTTCATAAAGTAGTGATGCATTGTCAAATGTCTCAAAAATAATGTCGCGATAGCGCCTGTAAGGTAGATTGAACGGATCAAAAGCAAAGTCGAATGGGTGGCCTGAACGTTAAACTGAAATTCGGGTCAAGTCTCAGTGAATGCGTGTTACTTAAAATCGAACTCAATCTCTGTTCAAGTATCTGACACACAGCCACTTGTGTAATACTCCTCTCTAGTTCTGCGGCGTTGTGAAACTGTCTAAGCCATCTCTCAACTTCGCACACACATGTATTTTAATGTTTACTCCACAGCTCTCAATCACTAGTGCTGGCACGGAAACACCCCTTTTCCAGTCTTTCACACTGTCCCCCTTTATTTGTGTCTTCGCGGTGGTCCCATCACAAAATGTCGAGTGTAGGACTCTTTGTTACGATAGATGAAGCAACCTTATAGTTGCGAGTGAATGACCGCAATTAAACGAGATAACTTGCCGAAGAGTCATGAGTGGTCAAGCTGTTTTACTAGTGGTCAATAGAGTGAGGATGGCTGCGCAAAATCAAGAGGGAAAGGCCCACAGGTTGGTGAGAAATAATGCCTGCGCTGTTTTGCGTCGCAGCAAGAGAGTGAACGAACGCGTGAGCATGAGAGAGAAATAGAGAGAGAGAGAGTGTGTGTGGGTGAGTGAGGAAGGGACGAAAATAAAGGAAGAAAGAAGTGTAAGACCACTAATCTCCGTCTGCCACCCCCCTTTTTTTTTTCTCGTTCTTGTTTTTTGACATCTTGATGGCGCAAGAGATTTAAGAGACCAATTTTGGCGTGGTCACGTCGAGAGACACAAGATAGTTGCTTGCAGGATTAAAGAGAGTGAGAGAGAGAGAAAGAAGGGCGTCGCCCTTTAGAACTTTGCTTGCAAGACAATGTTGGGAGCTCGTAATCCCAGTCCGCTGCAGTACTTTGCGAAACGTCCGTTATGGCGCAATAAACCGAAAGGTGTTGCGACAATAAATTGAGCCGCTTTAACGATAATCCTTCAGCGATGGCGCACATATGTGTATGAGACGAAACAACCAGGTGAAGGTAGACATAAATTGCAGTACACATAATAGGAACCTGACAGAACCTTGATCTACTTGTTTGCAATAAATTGTGCTGGCAACACGAAATTTTTATTCAGAAATTTTGAGAACAAGTCGCTCTTTGTGAGGAGCTTTTCGTGACAGCTGGAGATTATCTCCGGCGTAGGCGGTTACTAGAATTGATGTAGTAACCTTTTTTTACAATCCTAGTACGTTTAACTTGTCTTCCAATTTGTTACGTCGAGGTGAATGCCCGATTGGTGGCGCGTGTTAAACCGACTATCAGTGAAACTTTTGTAAAAATTCAGCTACATAAGTGTAATTCTCTGAAAAATAAAAGCCTGGGCGACCTGCTATGGTTCAAATTAGCCGGATCAATTTCTGTCTTTTGATGTCGAGGCTCTATCAAATCAAGCATCGTATTTTTTTACACGTATTGCAGTGAGGAGCGCAACCTTTGGGTTGACATTATATCCAATTGAGGTAGCTCGGCTCACACGATCTACACAAGGCCATTTCCCAGTCTTTTCTCGCTACATCTTCGCGGGTTCGCGACTGGTCTCTGAACCAGTCTTAAACCATAGAAACAAAAAAAGAAGTCTACAAACAAGGACAGTGGTTTCGTGCGACGATTCAAACTCTGACCGGCAGCCTCGTGAATTGCTACCATACTTCGTCGTCAAGCCAACAAGTGGTGCAATACGCTCACGTGCACGTGACGACAGTCGAGCGGGTCTTTATCTAGCAACCATAAACCACTCGTTGGAGTCGTCCAAAATATGATCCATGCTAAGAGCATCGTCCGCGAGGGAAGTGGAACAGAAGGAGAAGACGTTGCGCTACAACAGAACACCATCGCTGCGACGCCCAAACTGATGAGGTGGTCTTAGAAAGCCGGCCAGCTCTCGCATCGACTCCCAGAGTGTCATCGGGGGGTCATACTCCCGAATGAAAGTGGATATCCGTAAATTTTTTGTCGCCAGGTAGTGCAAACAGGAATTCTAATCTGGAACTGGCACGCGCCCACTTCGAGCTCCAACTTCTGCTCCGCTTCCACAACGCGTGCAGCTATTTGCTCTACGTAAAACTATAATTGGTGAGCTTGTTCATGACGAAACATTCGGCGGGGCCCACGTACCTGGAAATCAATGTTATGCAAAGCATACGGAGTGAAGGTGAACATGTGGCAATTGTTTTTATTGAGCGACACGTCACCAAATGACACTAAATATATATGTTGCACGCACAGACACACGTTGAACAGTTGTGGATGTTCGCATAACCAGTCGTTTGCACTTGCGCAACGATGCCAGATGGAACATGCTTATTAGCAACACCAGAAGCTCATATGAAGCGCTGATGCTCGCGAGGACGCTGGCCCTGGACAATGATACATAAATCAACTTCAGTGCATGGTAACTAACCACAATTGACGTCAACCCGACGTGACGGCTGTATCAAAGGAGTACATATGTAATGTTTATAAAAATGAGTAGCCAGCGCTGCAATCAGTACTGACTTTTCACGAACATTATCGTCTATTTGAAAAGTAGTTTCGAGACCTGGCGTAGCTCTGTGGTACATTGCTTCCTTGCCACGCAAAATGCTTGGGTTTGATTCCAGCTGGGATCCTGACGTTTATTCTTTGTACTCATCGGGACGACGCTACTGATGTCGGGTATTTTTCAAAGCTCGCGCGTTAAAATCGCCCATGTGTTTTCTCGACGTTCCTGGGTAGATACGAAGTGTCAATCACCTGTGGGACATACTTGCATATCAGCACCAAATAACCGCCCGTGGGTATGTGCCACTGTTTGGCGAGAAGTGTTTGACGACGTACGCGACGGGATTGCGACATTATTTATGTCTAGACGAGCGTGTCATATTCGTCGAACGATCTTACCCTCCTATGCTAATTTTGGTTCACGCCACGTTAAAGGGGTGACCATGAGAGCACCCAACTGTAAGCGTCTAGATAGACAGACAGATAGATAGATTGATATGCTCAAAGTCACCAAAGCTTGCTAAGAAATGCTTCACATATAAAATTTTGTAACATCACATAACAACACTTACGCGACTGAAATTCTGTCACGTCGCGTAACCAGTAACGCGATTAAAATCGGGTAACATCATGGAGCTACTGTTCATGTGACTAAACATCACGTAACATCTAGGCACATCACTAAAAACCACTTAAAATCACCTGACAACCAGTCACGGGAGCAAAATTACGTAACATCACTTAACTAGTAATGTGACACGTTCCCGCAAGTACGATACAAAACCTAGTCACGGATATAGTGAGAAACCACGTGACAGGTGCGTTGTGTGGGGAACTGACCAAAACCAGAGAATTATAGCCAAGTTTAAGCATACCTTGTACAACAATAACAAAACTTACCATCTCCAGAAAGAGCGTTGTATTACTAGCAAAACTTCGCTAGGTCGAAGATTAGCTCCAGTGGCTGTTCCAGCTTTGCGCTACAAGGGCAAGATCCTCGCATTTTTAATCGTATAAACCATTCATTTCTCGCTTCTTGTTTCAATGTTTTCTTTTTGTCGCTTTTGTATACTTGCTTCCCTACACGAATATGCCATCTGAGCACTCTACATAACACGCGCGAGAAAATTTATGGGCACGTGGATGTAGCCAGCCTAAACAGGATAAATAACCGGCGAGCAGCGCTTACGCCTTCATCGCATTAAATCAGCGTCGCCAGCTAGTGCGCGGTCACAACTAGCCTTTTTACTTTGAGCCTCCCCCCCCCCCCCCCCCATTTTACCGGTGTCTCCTGAATCTTTAACGTAATCCACCCTGGATACCCGGCAATTTTGGGACAGCTAACCACATCACAGTGTAGGGGACCGTATGTTCAATGAAAACTCTGGCAAAGGTGGCCACGTGCCTGCATAAGTTATGGGAACACCAGCACAAGCTTGTTAGGCGTTGAACACCTCTGGTGTGAAACTATTTCTGCGCTAACATGAGCACCGCTTCGTTCGCTCTTGGGTCGACAGAAGCCAAGGATACATAACAATCAACAATTAATCTCGCTTTCAGAGACGCAATAAATAAAACGGCCTTTCTTGAGGACCTCCCGAAAGCAAGCTATGGGGCTATTAATGGCGACTCTCAAAAAATCAATAATTCAGTGAATGATAAAACAACACGCAGTTTTTCGTATTGTGTCTCGTTAGTTTTTCAGCCTTCGTTTAATTGTTAAGAACATACCCCCCCCCCCCCAATTTTAAAAAGTTTATTTGTTTTTGCTTAAGCTTGGTGGTTTCTCGAGAAGTAATCAAGCACCTTACCTGTGAATATTAATGAGGGCGGTACTTTGGACGTTACTTTGTCTGCTCAATTAATTACTCCCTCGCCACAGAAGTATAATTGATTCCCCACTTCCGTGACGTCACTTATACCCCACTTTCATTCCCTAATTCTCTCAGGAAACGGGCGCCATTTGGCTGCTGTTCTAGGGCGACTCTGTTTCCGTTTTGGGTGGTTTGAAGCTCTGTGCGCGGAGTCGCTCAGACAGATTACGTGGGGTATTTGAATTTTTTGTCTCTCCCCGTTCAACAAAACAACATCGATGATGTCCCAGCTTAAATCGGTTTGCATCCACGTACTTGTAATAGCATACTGACGCAATGCATACTCTATCGGCTTTAAGGCAAGGCGGCTTTGAATACCAAGATGCAGTACTGCGAGTAATAAGGAACCGTACTCACGAAGTTGTTTCCACATAACGTAAATTAATTACTGATTGTTCTTTGAGGATTCTAGGAATGATGGTTGCGATAACTGGGACAGGAGCATTAATAAATTGGACGCAGCGAGAGCCGTCTGCTGCCCTATAACGCTTCGGGCCTGGGAAAATACTAAGGGTAATCGCATTTTCAGTCAAATAATCTGTGGAACGACAAACAATACAAAGCGATCGCTCGAGAATAAACAAAACAGCATATACGTCGCTTGCATCGCACAAAGCACCACTCGTCCTTGCTGTGACGGCGCTAATCACGGGGATGCAGGTTCGATTCCCAGGTACAGCACATGGATAAATAACTTGGATGAAGACTGGAGGGGTTGCCGAGAAGGACCCCTTGAGGTTTAGGTAAACAAAACACACAGAGACACAGATAATAGGCAAGGAAAAAGCTCAAAACTTTTAGAGTAGTGGTGGTTATAGTTGAGGGAACGAAGCTTACTTCTGCAGCCATATAGGAAACATGGTGCAGCGTCAGGGTAAGGGGAAGTGGGATATGAAGAAGGTAGCAGAAGAAGAAAAAAGAGAGACAGCTAGGGTCTCATACAATCATGGAGCAGCCCGATGGAAAAGAAGGAGCAGCAAGTCGCGCGGGCGCTCTACGGAAGACAGTGATTCCGGTCGCCTCCGCAAACAGCAAGAGGATCCGCACAGTCCCGAAGTCGGGATGCGATCAGCAGTTCGTTTGTGCTCTTCGCAGGGAGTCCCTATTGCCTATAGCGCAACGCCTGCCTCCTTTTTCGAAAAGAGGAAAGCTAAAAGAAAAAGAGTTGAAGGAAGTAAGAGAAAAAAATAAAGCGGGAAAAAGATAACACAAGTAAAAACAAATAAGTACTTGCATTAAAAATTTTCTATTAACACGAGGCCAAATTAATTAACACGAACACGAGGCCAAAGTAAAGGTCCTGCTCTTAACAATTAATTCGTTCCACGAACAGAGATTTGATCGTGGTTAAAGTTTTTCGAGTTACGCGCATCTCGGTTGATCTTCCTTCATCTTTCGGCGCATGCGCATTCGAGCTTCGAGGTTAACTTCAGGTGCCGTAAGAAGCTGCGCTAGTGTAACCAGTCGTCTAGTAAAAGAACGCGAGTGCCACGCAAACTGCAAGAACGTCGTTTGGCTTCTTATTCTTTATTGCTTGGTTATTCCTCCTCTTTATTTTTCCCCTTGTTCTGGTGTTACTGTGAAAACGCTCTCTGATAGCTCCTTTATCTCTTTTTGTGTTACTCCGAGAAAGTTGTAAGGTGTATGGTTGATCCTTCCTGGAGCATATGAGTATCTGGCACCTAATTTGTGCGCCAAGATCTCATTCCCTCTCTTCTCTCTATCTTTCATCTCCTCCATCCCCCTCTTATGCGCAGGGTAGTAAAGCGGCTGCCTACTAGGCTGGCTAACCTCCTTGCTGTGCTTTTCCTCCTATTTTCCTTCCTCCCCTTCCATCAGACTAACGAAAAATAGTATTCTCGAGCGAGTGCTTTCGAGCTCAGTTGTTAGTACACGCAAGGCATGTGGTAGCTCTCAGAAGCAAACAATCACTACAGGAAGGGAAAAAAGAAACAGTATTTAGGCATAGAAGTGTGCACGGAAAAGGTGTTGATTGGCGTGCTTGCGTGCGCCTTGACTGGAGAAGGCCACCTATCAGGAACTTGCAGACAGGAAAAGACGAGGGAAAAGGGCAAGGACAAAACGATCTCGCCAGAGAGGGTCCTTCATTCGCTGTCCTCGCTGGCAGGCCAGCTATCTCTTTCGTCAGCAGCCGAGCGGAACGCTTGGCGTTACCGACGAGCAAATCAATCCGGGAAATCGACAATAGACAAGCCGAGAACAGGATCCGACGGTCCCTACTAGCGGCTCGACTTCGTACAACATTGGGGACTGCAGCGCCCGATATCGAAAATGGACGGGGAACGGACGAAAGTTTGCATTTTTCCACCGTTAAAACATGAAACGCGACTTGACATGCCTGTGTTGTGCGCGCAGCGGGGTCCGGGCATGGTTTTCGTTGTACCTGTAAAGCCAGACGACACGATAGCGGCCGTTGGCTTTCTTAGCGGCATCCATTAGTGACGAACCGTGCTCCATGGCTTCGATTATCCCGTGTAGCCCATTATAGATAAAGAAAAAGACCCAGCGAAGCGTACAACGCACGTTGTCCTCGAATCGACGAATCGATCAGCTTTGAATTAAGATTTCGCTATCGATTCCATTTTTTGTTAGAGTAGCGGTTTGAAAAGATCGTCATGTACTCCTGAACACAGCTGTTAAAAACGTCGAAAAGACACATATAAGGCGAGGACAGGAAAGGTGCCGTTTTGATGATTTTCGTGAACGGAAAGTTGACTTTATTTTTTGTTTATAATACAGACATGGGCCATACAGGAAACCACATTACATATCGTTCATCTCCCGTAAGGTAGGTACGATGTCGCGCAGCAGAATACGTTCATTTCTCCGGAAACATGAGAGAGGTCATTTACCTTTGAAAAGTAAAGTAAAGAGGACTACAATTCAAACATGAATTTCTTCCTATACACGTATTAGTTCTTTTAGTCAATATGCTAAGTTTCTGCGACAATCCTGTGTGAATTAGCAAACAGTCAGCTGATATCATACGCTGAAGCATATAGACCTATAGTTTTGAAAATATATTTCTGACGAGGCTACGTGTGGTGCTATATTTAGAGGAAGCATCGTTCCAAGACTTTTCGTTGTCCGTTATTCTCTCTTCTTTCTCTCTCTCTCTCTCTCTTCTTTTTCTCTTTCTTTTCACAAACCCCCCATTAGGTAATCAGCTAGAAGCTTTTCTGGGTAAACACCGCGTCTTCATCCATTATGTTTAGTTTCTCATTTCCCCTTAAAAGATGAACATCAATCAATACAAAGCAATTTGCAGGGTAACAAGTAGCAAACTTCCCAGAGTCATCGAGCCTCTAGCCGGAGTCAGAGACGCACCACGTATGACACACAATAAAGAATTGAACGACCGAAACCCATGGTCGTACCAGAACTTCCCGGTTCGTCATTCGTTTCGTAATAAAAGGCTACGCGCTTTATGAACATTGTTTACTCGAGTGGGCTGCGCCTGAATCTCAACAACAGTCACGAAGTTTGAAGTGGTGTAGCATGGAATCGTGATTCCCTTCAACGGTAGCCCGTTTATTGCGCTATGAGACTTCTTTGAAAAAACAGAACTTGTTGATGAATTTTAGATTGATTGATGATTGATTTGTGAGGTTTAACGTCCCAAAACCACCATTTGATTATGAGAGACGCCGTAGTGGAGGGCTCCGGAAATTTTGACCACCTGGGGTTCTTTAACGTGATGAATTTTCGACCTATTGTTGTAAAAACCAAATAAAGAATGCGGAACGCGCGCATCTTCCGACTATCAGGCACGGAATGCGATACACTCGGCTTGTACATGCAGAAGTTAAGCGGGAACGAGTTTGGAAAACCATACGTTACGACGTTAGAATCACTTCAAAGTAAAACGATAAGTCAGAATAAAGTCCTCTTCGTCCCCGTAAATTTGCGCTACTACACCATATGGTTAAATGATGTCTCAACAACTAGCCCAGCTCTCAACCCTACTGAACTTCATTTCTATTACAACGGGCCCTTTTATATAAAAAATGTCCTCTTCGTCCCCGTAAATTTGCGCTACTACAGCATATGGTTAAATGATCAGAATAAAGTAGTGTAGACTGGAATGTTTTGGCACCTTCGAAGTGAGCGTTCGTTGCGGGAAAATGAAAATTTTGTCTGGAAGTCAAACACCATCGTTTGTCTTCGCATCTCACACTTATCACAGCAATAAGGCTGTCATATTTGGCATAATTTAAAAAAAAATCTATCAGATATGAAGGTACAAAGTTTGGCAAGTAGCTGATCGCTTTACCTTTCGAAATTTATTTAAATGAACGTTATAAGTCAAGAAACTGCATCTCATGTCACGTTATTCTTCCCATGACGTGACAAAATTTACCTCCTTTTGAGAAACAAGAAGGAATAGCAAGGTGATTAACCAGGTGAACGTGTGGTTCACTACCCGGCTTTGAGGAAAGGAAGGAAGGGGCGAAACAATAGAAGCAAAAAAGGAGATTGACAGAATCATGCACGTGATTATCTTTGGTGGCTGGCGTTCCGCGTGCCAGTATAGGTTCTTAATCTGTATAGGCAGAGCTGGTTATGAATAATTCGATACAATTCAATACTTTTAAATCAATCAATCAATCAATCAATCAATCAATCAATCAATCAATAAATCGGTCAATAAATTACTCGATCATTCAATCAATCAAGCAATCAATCAGTCAAATAGTTAATCAATCAATCAATTATTCAAGGAACAAACTCTTTTTTACGCTTTGTACAGGGCCGAGCAGCAGACAGGGAACAACCTCCTTCACGTGGTGTCTCGTCTTTTAGTTCTTTACTAGATCAAAGAACAGTAGCACTTCACGAATGATGCTTATTGATTTTCGAGATATACTATCTAACGATCTAGCATGACAGTATTCATCATTAATGTCCCATTAAGCAGGTGAACTGACACGAATTGTGGCACAATGCTGGTACGAGTGACTCTTGCGCACGAACTGTAACAAAGGAGCAGCCGTGTTCGTCTTGCGGCTTCAGCAATAACTGTAGTATACCCCATTGGAGTTTTCGTAACCAGTCATCAATATCAAAAATGATGAGTTCGATAGCGAGAGAAAGAAGACAAGAGAAAGAGGAAAATTATCCACACGTATTACGGCTTAAGAGTTGAGTGCCCCATGAAAGGATAATAAAGCCCTAGTTACAGGTTATTCAGTTATTACACCCGATGGTTACTTTCGAGTGTCGATAACCCGCGCCGGTGACGTTACACAATAGGCTAAAAGGGATCGTCCGACGATCCTGTTACGGGGCAACTGCGAGTGCTGATAGGACGAAAGAACATCGCTCCCCCACTATACATGCGTAATGCAGCTCCGACAGTCGATGCAGCTGCTCAGAAACAAAAAAATTGACTACGCAAGGTGAACAGCAAGGAAGAATAAAATGAAACAAAGCAGACTGAAGCCGTGAAGTTGTTTTTTTTTCGAAATGTTTTTGTATACAGCTAAGGGAAGTGACTTTGGCAAGAATAAGGAGTATATAAATGAATAAAAGCGAACAAACGAATGAATCGCGTGAGTCAAGCGCACGAACAAACGAGGGCAACGACTTTGAGGATTATTTCGAAATGCATGTGCCTACTTCACGCCTACTAAAAAGGTTGTAAAAATAATAAAGAAAATTTCGAAGTGGGAAGCGGTGCTATGTGTGATCCTATCTTCGTGCTCAAGCGCATAGTTTTTGGAATGTGTGGAGACGATCGAGCTTCCCGAAATTGGAGAGCGAAATAAAAGGAACCCCGCAGGGCTAGGTATCTCCAAAAACGGAAAAGGAAAGGCGTACAAAGTTTAGAGTAAGAATACCACAACAACCAGCGCCTATCCAATCATTCCCAAGTTGTGAAAGAAAATGCGGTGCATGCTCGCGGTTTTTCTGCTATAGGCGCCGCGTTGATTGGAAGAACTGATTTCGTGTGCTGAGAAGCCAAGATAGTGTGAAGTTCAGTCATTCGTATGCAAATTACGCATGGAGGTCGATGTACGCTTTTTCTACTTTTTATTTTGTTCCGTACAAAAACACAATATCGTAATAAAGCAATAGGGACGCAGGTGATGATACTACACAAAAAGAAGCTATCTTTGTTTTTTTTGTTTTTTGAGACTATTAAAGAAGCTTTTCTTGAATATGAAATACACAAAGATATGCAGAACAGTGCTCGAACTGTTGAAGCTCTCCAGTCCACCATCTATAGTAATATTGGAGTCTCCCCCCTTCCCCCAACCCAGTTTTTTGTATTTGCTTTTATGTTACATGCTCTATTTCTCTAAAATTTTCTGCAGTCCATAAAAACAAGGAAGAGCAATCTGATTTCAACTGTATCATGCTGGTGGGGGACTTGCTAAAAAGAAAGAAAGAGAGAGAAAAAAAAGGAAGATATGTTAATGTCACCACAGATCGATACAGCATGGTATACATCTGATACTTAAAACTGTCCCATCTAGTAATCTTGCTTTACTGCAAATACATATATAGCGGTTTCGTTCTCTTCTTTCCAGCAGTGCTTAGAGTGTTACATGACGGCGCTTACACCGAAATACGTTTCGTGACCGTCTCTCACATCTCCCGCGCATCCCGTTTCCTAGTGAGCACAAACTAGCACCCGCCTAACCTAACCCAATGTTGTAGACTACAGCGGAGCCCAATCCAATATAAAGGCACCACAAGGGCCCCTTATGAGGGAGCAGAGGAGTGGAGAAATGGCGGAAATTACTCACGACGGCGCACTCATTGCAGCCCTCGTGGCGGAACGCTGGTCTACAAAGAGCCCTGCGCACCGCGGAGCGAGAGAAATAATTAATGTCAAACGAAACAAGAGAAGCCAGCGAGGCATTGTCGGAAACCCAACAGGCTTTGCTTGAAGGAGCGCCGAGCTGCCACCATAGTTGCGAACGTTCGTACGTCAGCGCTCCAGTGTGTGGAACGGAAAAAGGTGACCTAGTGGCAGCTTGTGTTTCTTTTTAACATTAACGTCAGCGTTAGTATTGCCAGTGCTAATAGCAGTACGACTACTTATATTAGTAGCAGTAGTGGTAGTGGTTGTGGTGGTAGTAGTAATACTAGTAGTAGTAGTAGCAGAAGTAGTAATAATAGTAGTAGTAGTAGTAGTAGTTGTAGTAGTAGTAGTACATAATCCTTGGTAAAGTTTATGTACGAGTGTAACTTGTTTATGTGTGATGAGCCTCTGTTTTTTCTATGTATGTTTGTTTTGTGTTATGCTAAAAGGCAGTCTTTCGAATAAAAAAAAAGAAGTTGTTGTTGCAGTGTTATTCAGTAGCAGTAGAAGTATCAGACGTTATAGCTGCTGTGGTACATAGGTGGTGGTGGTGGTGGTAGTAGTAGTAGTAGTAGTAGTAGTAGTAGTAGTAGTAGTAGTAGTAGTAGTAGTAGTAGTAGTAGTAGCAGCAGCAGCAGCAGTATACCAGTATAACAACCATGCTGTTATCCTTTGTACAAGCCTAAGCAACGGGAGCGGTATTATTAGCACTAATTATAAGATACCGGTAAGAGTATTTCGAATTGATTTCATGCTTTTCACTAGCAGTCGATATAGTCACCCTAATAATTACGATATTCTTTCTACTTCCTTCGTACATGACAATCAGCACTGTCACGGGGACGTGCCGCACACAGACCAACAACCATCAATATTAGATATACTGGATGTACAACCTCATTGGAGGCACAGTCTATGTTTAGCACATGGACAGACGCCTTCAACCACCTACTTTTGCATATTTTTTTTTCAAATATGAAAATCAATTTCAAGCCTTAAGGGTCTTATTGGATTGTTTGTACATAGTACAATTGACACTGCGGCCAAATATAGTGTGGTGCTACGGGACAGGCCGATGTCACTGGAATCTCAGTCTCTCGCCTCACTTCGAGTACACTTATCGCAGCACCAGGATAACGCTGAGACTTAGTCATTCTTTCACAATTCAATGTTGAGCCACTGTTGGAGTTAAGATAGTAACACATGTACCAACGCGTTCTTTGACTCTTCATCAAGGAGGGGTGGAGGGGTCACTAAGAGAGAGAAAGGGAGGCTGCTGCGGCATAGCTGGCGCGATGATTGTTCCAGCGTAAGAAATGAGACTTCCCGCGCGCTTAGTTTCACTTCATTCTCTTGCTTCGCAAGCCGCAACCTCCCTTTGGTAACCAGAGAGCACAGAAAGGGGACAACGATTAAACTCACGCAAACGCTTGCAGACTCCGGACGCCGTGTCTAATCTGCACGTTCGACGCATTGTTTTGGGTGGTAGTAAGAAACAGGAAAAAAAATAAAATGTGAAATTGGTAGGTTCAACGTATGGTTCTCGGCTGGCAGTAAGAAACAGCAGGCCTCATTGTGGTTAGGACACAGTGGGGGAGGCTAAAAGGGTGAACATAGCAGTGGTGAGTTGTGTATAAGTCGGCGCTGTGTTGGCGAAGCGCGCATATTGACCACAGAAGAACCAAACAGCAACAAAAGAGAAGGACTTGGCCACATGCTAGAACATGGCGGTGCTATCACCAGGCTAACGCGTCTTCCTCTTCTTTATCCGACGTGCAGTGTATAGTTCTTGTTCTTTCGAGCAATGCCGTCAGATGTCGGCGGGCATCTGTGAGAGTGTGTGATCGGCGAGGAAAACTCGGCTTCTTCTCTTCCTGGATGTCCCAATGCCTCCCGCGAGGGACATCGAAAGCAGGCAGCAGCGGCGCCACTTCACTTCAGTGCGTCACCGCTTTCATGCACGTGTGTGTGTGTGGGGGGTGGCGGTCCGCGCCAGCCAAGAAGCTTTCATCTTCTTTGTTCTTATCCCCAGTGCGAGGACGGTATCTGCGTTTGAACAGAGCTCAAATAAAAGAAAGAAAAGAAGAAGAAGGAGTGCTTGCGCAGTATACGCCTTCTTTTGCGGCCTCATTGGCGGTGGCCGTATATTTTAGAACGAGCCCCTTGTGGTACGTGCGTGTGAGCGAGAAGGAAAGAGTGCTATATTTTGCACTCTTCGTGTCATCTCCTGGCCGCTGGGACATAGCCGCCTAAATAAATTAAACGACCAATTTTTTTTAAATTAAAAAGTTAGGAAACTTCTTTTCCCACCGAGCTTGAGAAATTTTATAGCGGGTTCTCAGTGGAGTGTATGCGTGCTGTTCGTGCGTTGACGTTCTGTAGCAGTCTTACCAACTTGTCCTACGTCTTTTATAACGGCGATTCTTCTTCAGAGCCCTCTTGAACTTACGTATATAGCTAGCTTGCCTGCTGCCAGAGCCAGCAGTAGAGTATAGGTCATAGTTGAGGCCGTTTAGTGGGGTGCCAAAAACTAATTCTGCTCTTTGAGATTTTCTTATTGGCACGCACCTAAACATGTGAGTATATTGGCGGTTGAAGATATCACTAGCACACAAAAAAACAATAGCATCATATGTGAGAGAAAGAGAGAAGCAAAATCTTAAACGAGACAGGTACGTTAACCAGGACTCAGCCTTGTTAGCACCGGCTTCTCCGAATTGTAGAAGACAGGGGGGGGGGGGGGGGGGGAGTGCAAGGATACAGAAATGTCAGTGTTGGTGTCTACGACCCAGTGAATATTCTAGGCACTATTTCGCACACAGTGTCTGTTGATGGAGGTGGTGAAGATATTGGTTTCGTGGCTTCAGACCCGTCTAGTTCAGCGAGCATATTTTACAAACTCTTTAACTAAGCGCGTAATGCTGGCGACCACAGAAAAGTTTTGCCGGCCATATAAAGCCCGGTCCACTCCGAAGAAATGAAATCTGGACGAGTTTGTAAGATTGCATATTTAACTCCTGTGCCAGATTTGGGTGCACGTTAAAAAAACCCCGGGGGGTCGAAATTTCTGGGGTCCTCCACTACGCCGTCTCTCATAATCATATGGTGGTTTTGGGGCGTTAAACCCCACTTATCAATTAAGATTGCATGTTTGAGCAGATAGCGAAAAAAAAAGACCTCGGTTAGGTAGGCGAGCTGGAGAAGTCTGTCTCATCATAAAACAAAAAAGTCACAGCTTCGCAGCTAGGGCGAGGCAGTGAATGTGATAGCAAGAAGTTGGGATGTCACAAGAAGAATGACAAACAACTCGACATTGTGGCAGAAGGACGCTCGAAAAAGACGCTCGCAAAGGTATACACAAGACACGCGTGAACTAACAACTGCCACAGTTGTTACGCTTATCTGTGTTGACAATGCAGAACCCAATGCTCTTTCATATTTCATTTCAGGGAACCGTTATTTGTGTGCCTCCATACATCATGCGCATATGAAGGCTTACTATTTCTTTTCGTTTTTGACTGCGGAGCTCGAAGCGACCAATCGGGGTCTACTGCCATGCGATGGCGTCTGATGCATGGTACGCCTAATGCGCCTGAGTTCCCAGGGTTACTTCTTTTTCGTTCCACATGACAAGTAAGTACAGCAGGGGGCCATATTTAGTGTGCGTTTCAAGGGCACTTTTCAAATTTGAAGAAAATGTACGAGCGTTGCGTGATGGATAGCACACCCAAGCTCACTCAATAATGGTGTATATACTGGGTCAAATCCCCCAGTCGTGTGCTTCGAGTCATGTGCTTATATATATATATATATATATATATATATATATATATATATATATATATATATATATATATATATATATATAAGACACAAAAACATAAGAAGAAACGGGAATTCGAATGTACTCCTGAGTTCCAGCTACGGATAGTCGTCCAATATATCGCATATGAAATATGTCGTGACTACAAAGATAACCAGTTGTTCAACATTTTGGAATATGTCCATGAAGTTTTGTCAAAATTGTGCATGCGTATCCTGAAACAAAGAAGAAAACATGGCGGTGTTCAGTGGAGCAGAGTTCTACTAGTTTTATGGCATCAATTAAGGTCAACTTTTCTTTGTACGTTTTTATTATTGGTTAAATTTGGATTATTAAAGTTATTCTGGAATTTGTAACAATTTTCTTCGGTAAGCTTCATTTGTGTTGCTTCAAGCATACTACTCAACAATTTAACTATGTTCCAACGTCTTCCAGCGTATTGTACATTACGCCATACCAAAAGCACGAGCATTACATAAATAATAGACCTCACTTTTTATCTTTGCCATCTACAGACGCAGTTCTGAAAGTTTAAGGACACTCTGTGAACCACAATCCAACCCGGAAGTCAAGAGTATATATGAGACATGACAGCGACGTCAACAGCAAACATCCGCCCGGAGTGTCCGTATGATTGCTATCACAATAAAACACACATACACTACCAGGCAACGCATTGTCTGTAGCGCGATACTTAAGCTCTGAACGAGGTTCTCATCGTAGCTGTTACATCGGTCATATAGTAGCGTACATAAAAAAACACCGAGTGCATGAGCACAATAGCGAAGCACAATACGGTAAAAGGACGTTTCCAGTCATGTTTTATCAAATTTTAACTACACCCCTTTGTCGCGCCCTTTTTATATTTCCCCCTTTTTGTTGTGCTGTCAAGTTGTGCTTATTACGACGGTATATATGCACCCTTTCGTTTCGCCTAGATGATATCATCGGCCGGCATTGTAAACCGCACAGAAGCGAAATTGTTGAAGCTCGCCAGGTAACGCGCGAAACTTACGTTAGCATACAGAGTTTCCACGAGGACCAACTGTTGTTTTTGGTTAAGCTTCGGTATAGTAGTTTAGGTGACTGCAAGTCGGGGTAGCTTGAGTAGTTAACTCAGGCTGCGTAGTCTACCTCGCTCCTCCCTTCTTTTGTTTTACTAAATTTGTAAACACGTTAAGCGTTGACGTGTTTATAAATCCTGCTCGCTATAAAGTCTGCCCCAGTTATACGTTGTTAAAAAAACTAATACCACTAAACTTTCATCTAGTTTCTGAGAAAGCAGCCTGCGGCACATCGATGTCCTTTCTGCGTATTACCAACGCCAAAGGTAAGGGTGCTAACTTGCTGACGCATAGGCACAGTTGTTATCGCGCATTCTCAGCTCGTTTCCCGAGATAGCAAAGTCAGCATGGAAGCAGACGGGTACCGAAAAGATGAGGCGTCGGGCGCGGCGTCATTGCGAATGCCTATGTTTTCTCGTTAGGCGGCAAAGCCTCGCGTCGGCTTGACAAGCGCCCGCGCGTAGCAGCTCGCGGGGCGCGGAATTATTACGCGGCTGTCGTGTAGAAAAGGATGTGTGAGCACATCTAGGATAACTCATGCAGAAACACACGCACGCGGAGGCTTTCGCGTTGCGCGGGAAAGTGTACAAACGTGCCAAAGTGGTAGTATAGCAATGTGGCCGTTCACCCGAGCACCGAGTCCTATAAACTCTGCTTTCTGTCTTTTTTTTTTGAAGAAAGCTACCTCGCTACTCATGGCGCTCTATTTCGATGTAGAATGAAAAGTTGGACTAGTCCAAAAAAAAAAAACACAATTTGTCTTTTTCTTCCTGGTTCCACGTCTTCAACTTCCAGCGCTGCATCAACTGGGCTCGCTTTTGTTTGTTTTTCAGTGCCGCGATGGGAGCCGGTGCCTAAAGATGGGGTATCACCTTTTCTATGTTATATGGCTTCAGCAATACACTCACAAACATGCAACAATTGATTGATTGATTTGTGAAGTTCAACGTCCCAAAACCACCATTTGATTATGAGAGACGCCGTAGTGGAGGGCTCCGGAAATTTTGACCACCTTGGGTTCTTTAACGTGCACCCAAATCTGAGCACATGGGCCTACGACATTTCCGCCTCCATCGGAAATGCAGCCGCCGCAGCCGGGATTTGAACCCGCGACCTACGGGTCAGCAGCCGAGTACCTTAGCCACTAGACCACCACGGCGGGGCACAAACATGCAACAAACGTGTAATACGTTGATTATCCATAACGTAAGAGACATGAAAACAAAAATAAAACACGGAAAATTTAGGCCTAATGAGTAAGCAGCAATATTGCGCATAGCTTGATGCCCTACACTCACCTACACTCGAGTGTTCAAAACTTGAGTGTAGTGAGTGTAGGGCATGAAGCTATGTCAACATATAGGTAAGTGCAAGATATATAGTTGCTGCTGTATATCATCGGGACAGCACTTGTAGCTACGCTGCACTATGGGCATGTAGATTGTGAATCACCTGGACTAATGCTCTCTGTAGCTCTCATTCTCCCCGCCACCTTTGCTGTACCCGTCTTTGTAGGTACAAGAGATATAGTCTAATTAACCGCTCTGCGTTTCTTTAAAGCCTCCTTCTCTATTCTCTCAAGGCAATATAAGCACTGCTTGCGAAGCAACATTTTGTCGAGTTTGTCCCTTTTCTATAAGCACACCGCGTGCTTTAAAATTCGCTCGTAGTAGACCACCCTCCTCTGCAGAGTGCTCGCTAGATATCTGCGGTGGTAGCACAACACGTACGTTGAGAGGATGGCGATTCTTATATATAGGCCACGCTAAATGTTTCTCGTGGTGGTTTGCGGTGATGGGGTTTAGTCCACTCGAATATCGATTGCGTCACGTGCGTGACACCACGATCGACCGGTTCGCATAAATCGCGTATAGTCCATAACAAAGCCGTGGCTCGCACTCGCTTGAAATGCAAACGACGCCGAACAGCACCAGTGGCCGCCCGATGCCCCCGCGTGCTGATGGGAGTGCGGCTGCCATCGAATGAAAGGAGGGGTCGTCGATTTTGCCGCTACTGGCGCCGGCAAACTGCCCCGTTCGGCTCGCGGAACCCTTCGCGGGGTCATTAGGTTCGATAGACCTCGTTCAGGGCTCTCGTGGGAGCAATAGGCGTCGGTCGTGTGCACACGCACATACGCGAACGCGCCACGAAGAGCGGTTACGTACATGACATGGACGTATAGAGGGATCGGGCTAGTCTGCATTGGTGGCCCACATCTGTAACTGTGCGCGCGAAGGCGCAGAACAAGTGAAGAACTACGTAACGACCGTGGTGCTTATGTAGCAAAATGAAAGTACAGAATGGCAGTTTAGTGAAAAGCTGAAGCCCATTTTCGGTTCTTATTGCTTCACTCTCTCTTTTCACAAGTGTCAGTTTGTCCGTACACTTGTCTGTGGTCATTCGTCAACGAAATAGCCAAAGCCGAAGCTAACCGCGAACGAAAATAGGTATGCGGGGAACGGTCTTGGTAGATAATTTGAAGAGTTACCCGTGTGTTTCTGTTGCAAATGTTCGTCTGCCGATGAAGCTTGGAATGGGAGGTGTTGGTGGTGGGCACGACTTTCAGCGGAAGCGTCGAATGTCGGGCTCTTGGGTGCGCGTGCATGAGTCAGCAGGCTACTCCCGTTTAATGAATGCAGAAAAGAGACGTGTAAAGAAGTTTGTTTCTTTTTTTTATTTCCAGCCTGGTTCGCACTTCTGAAGGCCCAATAAATGCGGCTCCACTTTAATGAGGCCCGTTATGCATATGACGCCGAGCGGCTATATACGAGAAGTACTTGTTGCCTCTGAGTAACGATCCATGTCGCCCCAAACACTTTTCACAGTCGTCGGTTATATTCCCCGAGTAAAGTCGCGAAGAGATTTCTTACTTTTTAAATATTCTGTTTATAATTTTATTTTGCAAAGCAGCCGACGTTGCCAGAAAGAAGCTAGCCGGGAGAGATGTGCGCCCAGGGAAAAATTACTACTGCTGCGAAGTAGTGTTCGCCTTTTTGAAACACGGCCACTTTATGAGAACGAGAAAGAGCAAAAATAAAAGTAAGAAACATTTCTTGCGTTGTCAGTTGGGCTCGCACGCTGATTGCTTTGATCGTTAGGCGTTTTCTTTTGTTTTGTCAGGGTGAACCAGCTTAGTTTCGTGCTACGTTGAAAAAGGTGAAAATGAAAGAGGGATACAGTGACATAAATGTAAACAAGACAAGGCGTTGTGCTTTGAATAGTGCTATTCCTAAGACATTTTTTTTTCAAGCACCTGCACACAAGTATAGCCACACCAAGTGCTGGAGATACAAACTCTCGTTTCTCAGACTCTTATATACATTTTCGCAGAGATTGAAAGCCATCTCTATGATACAGAGAAAGAAAATTTATTGGTGCGCCTGAGCAGTTTTGTGTTTTGAGTACTGCAGTTCATAATTAATGAAAAAAAAATTAATGCAATAAACAGGGCAACAAACAGAGAAACATACAGGACGAAGCGTCTGTCTTTTTTTTTCGAGAGCGTTTATTGCGCCCGTTTTCACCTAGTGTGCATCAACAACTGGCCCATACTTCTACTGTTATGCAGCTGACAAGTTAACGTTAATTATAACGCAGCTTGCTCCGAGAAACCAACCACGTTGGTCTATAGTGTTTGTGGCGCTTGGCTGCTGATACGAAGGTCGCGGGACCGAATCCCGGTGGCAGCGGTGACATTTCGATGGAGACTGGAGGCCCGTGTGCTAGGATTTCGGTGCGTTTTAAAGAACCACCGATGGTCGAAAAACCCCAATAGCTCGTATTATTGAATCATGCAAATGGGATTTATACGGACGGCGTCAGTTGAGGACGCCTGCTGTTAATTGTGATGCCGACGACGATGCCGACAACAACAACAACAACAACAACAACAACAACAACAACAACAACAACAACAACAACAACAACAACAACAACAACAACAACAACAACAACAACAACAACAACAACAACAACAACAACAACAACAACAACAACAACAACAACAACAACAACAACAACAGCAACAACCGACAACAACAACAACAAAAACAATAATAATAATAATAATAATAATAATAATAATATTAATAATAATACTCTACCCCAAGCAAGCGCGAGAGGACCCTCAGGAGCTCACTTCTCGCCGACCAGCAATGGGCCGTCCAGCAGGCCCATGAAGTGGCCGCCAGGTACTCCCTGTCGGTCCCTACGTGGGAGACGCCCGCTACGCGCTAAGCACGTCCTGCAGGACTGAAATAAAGCTTTTTTCATTCCATTCCATACCATTATCTAAGATTTGGCGTCAAAATTTCATGGTATAATTATAAGGGTTACTGTAGTGGAGGGCTCCGGTAATTTCGTCTTGGTGGTGTTCCTTAACGTGAACTGCGACCACACAGGCTTCTAGCATCCTGCCTCCACCGAGAAGCAACCACCACGGCTGGGATCAAACCGGCGACTTTCGGGTCAGCACACGAGCACCGCAGCCACTGTTACACCGAGGCGGACACGTCTGAAACAAGTTACTCATTCAGATTTGCAGCGTGCACGCAAAAAGGAACTGCGGACAGCTGTCCGAAACTTCACTCTGGTTTGATAAGGAACCATTTCACGCTTCTCAGAATTCACTTGAGCGTCCTTCTTGAGTGCAACATCATAGCCTTTCACGCTGTAATACTCATTAGTTACGGTTTCGTAATTCTACTTATCAACTAGTCCGCTTCACCCTGAAGTTTATAGTTCTGCTCAAGCACTACGGCCAGTGTTCTCGGAGCGCAGATACGTGAAGGTACACGGGTACCTGGTCGATCACGTCACTAGCTGTTAGAACCTTCCATGAAACCAGCGCGGCGACCTACTTACGATGCCACTTTACGTAAAAGCACTGCCAGCGCCATACGCCTTCACTCATTAGCGGGTGAGCAGCCAGGAGGGCTGCGTTAATTTAAACCCTGCAGCCACTCAAACAATAACGATTTCTAGTGAAAGCACAGGTTTCATATTGATGGCTCAGTTGTCTAAGAAATTTTTTTTGTTGTAAACTTCGCAATTAATGTTTCTGAAAGTTATTTGCTTCGAATCGATAATGAATGGTGGTAGTGCAGCGAGGAATATTAGTCACTGGACATTAATTAACATCAAATTCATCGAAGAAAGAACGCGTTAAAGAAAAAGCGAGAAAGAAACATGTAAATTACTAATCATGTGAGAAAGCGTACCAAACAGCTCTGCAGCTCGAAAGAAAGTCAAAATTTGGCGGTCGCCTTTGACAAAGCGAAAACATTGGCAAGCCTTCGTGAGCACGCAGGCAATACATGCAGTGGCAATGAGCGTTTCTTGGCTCAGCTGTCAGCAGTTGTGGTTGTCATGTGCAGTTCGTTCCATAAGCACGAAGACGATTGCACTCGGATGATAAACCTGACAACTGCGTGAGCGAGCCACCGTCGACTGTGATTCCTAATATATATATATATATATATATATATATATATATATATATATATATATATATATATATATATATATATATATATATATATATATATATATATATATATATATATTATGTGGCGCGTGATAAATAAACCTTCAGTTTTCGCCCTACGCATGCTTGAATGTTCCCTTCCATCAAGGAAGCAGGGAGTCTGTATTTAATTTGATTTTTTTGACCTTTTTTCGTTTTTGACGTTTTTTGTTTGTAATTTTGCTCATGTAACCCCCCCCCCCCCCCCTATGTAATAACCTCTCACGAGGGCCTTTAGGGGTATTATGAATAAATAAATAAATAAACACTCAAGCATTCAAGCATACGGGAATTCTGTAACCACATTGCGCAGTAGGTACTTAGGTTAGTAACATTTTTGTATTGTGTTGAGAAGGATTATTGAAAGAAAACAAGACCGGCTACTGCTCAGCTTAATCTATTGTGAAACTTTCCACTGTAACACAACCTGCGAAATGCCCCGCCACGGTGGTCTAGTGGCTGAGGTACTGTGCTGCTGACCCACAGGTTGTGGGATCGAATCCCGGCTGCGGCGGCTGCATTTCCGATAGAGGAGCAAATGTTGTAGGCCCGTGTGCTCAGATTTGGGTGCATCTTAAAGAAATTCAGGTGGTCGAAATGTCCGGAGCCCTCCACTACGGCGTCTCTAATAATCATATTGTGATTTTGGGACGTTAAACCCCCCATATCAATCAATCACAACCTCCAATATCCAGTCATCGCTACGTCACCGACATTCACGTCACATTACTCATTCGTGGGTTTACACATGCTCATTTATCCAATGACTGACTTGATTTGAGAGTCAGATGGTTAAATTTCTACGCTCAATTACTGGCTTTTTTATTTAATTCTTTTAGCAATAATTTTCTCTTTGACCCACCATGTTGCTACCTTTTTAAAGTCATCTTCTCCTGTAGTGGTGTCACAATGCAGTGAAACAACTGTTGCAAGGGAAACCAGTGGCGAAAAGTCCCCGTAAAGCTATAAGCTATACAAATAAATGGACGGACGGGTGAATAGATAGATAGATAGATAGATAGATAGATAGATAGATAGATAGATAGATAGATAGATAGATAGATAGATTAGATTGGATAGATAGATAGATAGATAGACAGATAGATAGTTAGATAGATGGAAAGATAGATAGATAGATAGATAGATAGATTGGATAGATAGATAGATAGATGGACAGATAGATAGTTAGATAGATAGATAGATAGATAGATAGATAGATAGATAGATAGATAGATAGATAGATAGATAGATAGATAGATAGACGTTTTTTTTGGAAGGGTGGGGGCGGATAGTACATCGAATGTGGGCGACGCGCAGGAATACGTGGTAAAGTGTTATTTGGGCCTTTGTTATGCCATTGGAAAAAACATTTCAGGGGGGGGGGGGAGAGATCTGGTTACGGTACTGCCCTGAATTGTACCCTACGCCTAAATGTAGTGAAGGTGACGATAAAAAGGCACAGACTACACTTGATTGTTCCACATGCTGACGTCTAGTTGTGCTGTTGTCGGTAAGTACATCGAAAGTTAGTTTGAAAAAAAATTCTTAGACAGAGTAAGGTACTTGAATGACGGAAGGATGAAATCAGAAAGCGTCCCAGTACTTGTATAAGAAGAGGGTTGACTCACAGTTGATAAAAATAACAAGGAGACCCACCAGGAAGTACACAGCAGGCAGTGTAAGCGATATGATGCCAAAGATTGTTAAGCGAAATGTCAGAGGCAGAAAAGCATTGGACAGCAGTGATGGAAAGAAAGATGACTCTGGGTAACGACCGAAAGGTTAAGGACAAAATGAGTGAGGGAACACTTTGCGGTAATTCAAAAGGATGGGCTTTGCTGTTTGAAGCGAATTCGGGTTCCCATAGTACACATGGCTATAAAGCGAGATCGAGAAAGGAAAATGCACCAGCGCCAGGAAGGGAAGCAAACAATGTAGAATCATTACGTGAATCAAAAGACGTTATCCTGGTGCGTGTTAAAGCACTAGTCCACATGTGAAGCCTTGAATTTTAGGGACAACAGTGTAAATGTAATCATATTGGTGAAAGAAGTAGGTGAAGTTTGACAGCGGGAGAAGTGGCGGAAGAGTAGGCAGATAAGAAATAAACAAACAAATAACAAGTAAATAAAACGGTACACTAACGTTAGTCTCCGCCAAGGCTCAGAAAATTTTCGCTTTGACGTAATAATAATAATAATAATAATAATAATAATAATAATAATAATAATAATAATAATAATAATAATAATAATAATAATAATAATAATAATAATAATAATAATAATAATAATAATAATAATAATAATAATAATAATAATAAACTATAGAGCTTGGTGAAGCGCAAGTCACCACCCCATCATGCGCGCTAAAAAAACTTCCTTTTTGTCTTCTCAATAAAATTTATTGATTGTCCCTACCGAGCTATTATTTTTCCCGTTGGCCTTGGTTTGGTGACGTACTGGTTAAGGCAGTTTCAGTTTAATTTAAAGGAAAATTCATTCTTCGAATGTATGTAGGAACATCCCTCTCAGGCATGTCACGTCGATCGTCCTCATATTTTACCGGTCGATGTCGAGTGAGAAAGAGAAATTACCCTACGCCTGATATCAAAGTCGTATTACCACGCTACTTACTGCCCTACGCTGCCCCCCCCCCCCCCCCAAAAAAAAAAAGAGAATCGAAAATATTATACAAGTAGGGTATAACTACCTTTCGGTTGGCCACCTTGGTTGAAACTGACCACACTGTGTTCGAGAAAACTGCGTGTGTGGACCAGCGGTTCTGGTGGCGTCACCACTTAACAACGGGTTATATATATATATATATATATATATATATATATATATATATATATATATATATATATATATATATATATATATATATATATATATATATATATATATATATATATATAACAAGCGTTTCGTCATCTCGCAATGTGATTCGACTTTTCTTGGATGAACACAAGAGAGAGAGAGAACAGCTGTCGAGAGCACGTCCCGGCTCGCATTCTGTGGAGGCCCATTCATCTTCAATAATGAAAATGGGAGCATCAAAAAGGAAAAAAAAACAAAGGGAAACAATTTTAGCTGTGTTTGTAGCACCTACTGAAGACCAGCTACACAGAAACGAGGGAAACACACGCACTTGTACGAAACAATCGAGAAAGCTCGGGTATTGTCGCTTACATCTTGCGTTTCTCTTTTGTTTTTGTCGGCTTTTTGTGTCCGCGCGCTATTGTTGCACAATGGTGTGCCGCCGTCATTCACTAGCGGCCGGCCGGGCCTCTGCCAACATCTCGCTCTCGCAACCTCTTGTGCCTTCCCTTTCTCGCGTTTCTCCGGTGTAATTGTATTTCGTTCACTGCAGCGTCGGCGACGGCAGACAGAGAAGCCAGCGAACCCTCTGTTTGTAGATCGGGTTTCTCCAAAGCCCCAAGCCACACCCAGGAGAAGATACCCAAGCTGATTAGAAAGAGGATGCGTTGCCTTCCCATAGGAACGGTGCTTGAGCGCGTGCACGCGCGCACACACGCAAAGTGTGCGAAAATATCGTGCGGCGGGACGCGGCTGCCGAGCAACGCAATGTTGAAAAAATTAAATAAACAACGCATAATCAACGTAAATTCGGACGAAGAAGAGATGAAACAAAAATCGAGGCCGACAAACCATCGTCAGCTTCACCAGCGTCGCGCGTCATTGCCAAGCCCTAGTTCCGACCGGGAACCACTCTAGTTCGAGCCAAGCTTCATAGATGGCACCGCGGTCGCGTAGCGTTGCCCTGCGGGACATCTAGTGGTGGGGTCCCGAAAGAAAAATACGGAAAGGGCAGGTTTCACATCCCCCTCTGCCTATCTTTCTCCTCCTCTTCATTGTATTTCACTTCGACTCTCGCTCTCCTCTCCCCGATTTCTTTCTCCTTTATTTCTCACTCTCCGCTCCGTCTCCCCTTTTTCTCTCCCTCTCGCACAAAAAGACGCGGCGCGCCAGTTTTCGGCCGAACGACATCGCAGGCGACGGACTTTCTCGTCGCTCGAAAAAGTGTGCCAGGAGTGCGCCCGCGTGCGCGCCTTGACTTAGCGAGCAGCCGTATTAGTGTACGCTGCAGTAAGCGGTTGCCCGTTAACACCAACCTTTGCGCATTTCTGTCGTGCGCGTGCTTCGAATTTCCCGATTTCGTCGCAACTCTGCTGCGCTCGTTGCAAGACCGCACTCCGGACACAGTTCGCGAAGAGTCGCATTCTCGCCGACTATTTTTGTCAATTTCTGATAATCCCTTTCCTTTCAAGATTTTCCCGAGCCATCCAAACAAGACCTTTCTCCCCACATTTGCGTTTCCAACCCCGCTGTCATTACTACACAAGTGTTTTCAGCAGGTGTATTCTATGTTTATTGTCCTTGGTGAAGCGTGAGAAAACACCGACCGACACGGTGTGACATCATCGCTGGTGGCACCTGTGAAAGAATTGATCGACGTCATCTGATATTACCAGGATAGCTGAGGCTCTTGCATCCTTTTCTGGACCCCGAGATAGGTGTCGTCGGCCGTCAATGACGCTTCCAGGGCATCCGCCTTGAAGAAGACAAAAATACCCAGGGAAACAAAAAAACAAAGACACAGGCTTCCGTATTTGTGGAAGACAGCGGTATTGCGCCGTGCAAGCGTGGAGTAGCCGGCGGCTGTTATGCTGGTGATCTCCTCGACGCTGCTATGGCTTCGCAGTGCGGTGACGTTGATACTTCTGGTGTTGGTGTTGCCGGAATTTTCATGGATTAACAACGCCGCCCTAGCCGAGACGACTAGAGAGTCAGTGCCTGGTGAGCGTGTCTGCTTTCATATCTCTATTGTTATCTGTTGAAGAGTGCTATACTGTAAATTACACAGAGGTTCAGTTTCTTTCCTGTCAAATCTGTTATTGGCGCATCCTGCGAGAAACCGTACAATGAGTGCAAACAGTTACCATGGTGTTCTTTGTTGTTTTTATTTAGCAGTGGTCAAAAATTCTTCGGACTAGCAGAATAAATACTCTACTGGCATGCTGTATTGTAGCGGGCTCTGCAAAAACACTATGGTCGTGCAATAATATTAGAACGAAACATCACACACACACACACACACACACACACACACACACACACACACACACACACACACACACACACACACACACACACACACACACACACATCACACACACATATATATATATATATATATATGTGTGTGTGTGTGTGTGTGTATAGCGAGGAAAACTTTATTATGATACCGGTTTTTATCAAAATACAAAGCATGACAAGAGTAAAGTTTATGTACATGTGCATATCACTGAGATGAAGGTGTAAAAGTGACTTGAAAAGCAACATATATATGGGATCTACAAATATACATATCACTGCTTTCAAGAGTACCTGATACACGTGTAAAAACATTAGGTATTGCGAGCAGGTTATTTCCAAATACGAAGCTTGGGAACTCTCTGTATGACAAGTAGCACAACTCGTAATCTAAAAGCTCGAAAAGGAAAAAAGATATATTTAAAACATGAACGAGAAATCACCAGGCCTGTGCGAAAAGCGCATCACTGCCACAGCGAAAGCCGGAAGAGCGGCCGGTCTACAGCTATTTTATGTATCGCCTGGGTAACCGCTACAAGAACTAGAGTATAAAGTTGGGCATGTTGGTAAGACATAGTTGATCGACGTAGCGCGTTTAGAAACATAGGACAAGGGAAGGGACAGAAGGGAGCGCTTACTTCCAACAAAATCTTTATCTCGAAAAGCGTACATATATATGCTCACGAAATTCGAAAACAACCGATAAACAGATGAAAAATCCTCTATTGCCATGCGCTAAAAACTTATAATCTCAAAAATAATAATTCTTTTTCACAAAGACCGAGAGAAGGAGTGCTGACGCAGTTCAGCCCTAATCTACTAATCTTTTCTGCTTCAATAATCTGCCTTGTCACTTTATTTCTGTTTTTTTCCTATGATTACCGTACCATGAAAAAGTGGTTTGCAGCCACACGTGCTGCAATGTAGTGCCAAAAAACCATTTCGACCATTTCTTACGTTGCAAGCGTGTTCGTGGAGCCGGTCATTAATGCACCTGCCAGTTTCACTATGCAGGGATCCACTATGCCTTTTTTTGGAGAAGCATGGTACCTGCTACACACTTACAAGAAATGTTATGCAATTTTCGATACCATGGCGGACGAAGACGAAGTATACCTAACGCTATTGTGATGCATTGGAGCATTCGACCACACACACATTAGGCAATTCACATTGTTTGACGTCCGATTGTTCATTTGCTAATCTAAAACGCTTTATTACACACATTAACCAATTTCTTTTTGCGACATGTAGCCTGTCTAGGGCCAGTTTGCAATTGAGTTCAAAGCACTGACGTAGCTCAGTGGTATGCAATACTGGGCTGGCACGCAGGGAAGTCGGGTTCAAATCACAGTCTGTCTTCGTTGTATTTATTTACTTACTTTCTTGCTTATTTCTCGCGATGGTGATTACAGACACTGGCGCTGGCGGATATGAAACCATGGTACAACGACCCTCCCTTGTTGTTGTCTCATAACAGCTTTTGCTGTATAATAGGTGTACAAAGTACGTTCTCAGATAGGTGCTACGTTACCAACCAACATAAGCGATATATTATGAGTTGCCAATCAAATAAAGAAAACTGAAGTAGGTGATACGTGTTACAAAAAAAAAAAAAAACAATCTTCCGACACTTTAATTCATACCAGACGTAACAGCATCAAACTTACAAGCGAGGAAGGATACACTGGCTTCTGTATAATTATTCATGTGGAAACCAGATTCGAATAATATCACCTTTAGTTGTAATTGCTTCACATTTGAAACTATCAATCAATCACTCAATCTATATATCTGTCTAGCCACCGACATCCGGGTGCTCTCATGATCACTCCCTGTATTTAGGGTAAACTAAAATGGTAGGGCAAGATGGTTTGACAAATCTGACTCGCTCGTAATGACATGAATAATGTCACAATCACATTGCGTACGTCGTTGGTGCCACAAGTGATTGACAGTTTATATTTACCAAGAAACTGCGAGAACAGACACGGGTAATTTTTACGCCGTCCACAACAACGTCTCTCATGATATCATGTTAGTTTTGGGACATTAAACTTCACATTTTAAATCAGCAGCTTTAGTTTGAGGTTCGTATCTTGTCTGTTTCGTACTCTTAAGTAACAACTTAAGAGCCACTGTGCCACTCAAATCAAAACGCTAAATGGAAACGCCACAAATCGAAATATGCAATAGGAAATGGAAGAAAACAGGGACCACCCACTCACCCGCTATTAATGGGGGTGTCGTGCAAGGTCTATGTGGACATGCTTTTTGAGCGAGACGGCTTCTGGAAATGTATCATTGTGACCCTGAATTGCAGTAGACATTATAATCGTGGCTCATGTGGACGTTGATTCTAGGGGCTTTCGATTTACCCGGGATGGAAATCTTTTTTTTTCTCTTCCGGCTGTGTACGCTGCAGTCAATGATAGACGGAACAATAAACGGTTCTCTCTTTTGTTTGACCAGTGCCGTTGTGGTGCATCCAATAGAGCTGCGTTCAAGTCAATGTCTGCACATTCTATATTCCGTGGACACGTTAGATGCTACCAATGTACGTTTCCAGTGGGTTCGATAAATCATTACAGCCGTCGTTTACAATAACAAAACTGAACGACGCACGGTGCGGAGCGCTTAATTCCGTAACATCCGCATCTCAGTCTCCACGTGGGAGTGGCCCGCAACACAGTGATCCGTGTTTTGGAGGGCCCAATAAAAGTTTATCCAATCCAATCCAAATCCGCGTTCTCCCCTCTGATTCTGCGTTTCTTATCAGCGATGATCTGCTTTCAATTTCGTTTTCGGTTTTCGTATTTGTTACGCTTGCTTTCCGAGCACACGTTTTAGGATGGCGAACTTAGGACCATACACATAGATATTTTCGTACATTTAGTTAAGAAAGACCGCTCTTTTAGTTGTCAAAGTGTCATTATGACTGAGAGAATCGCTAAAATCGGGCCTTGCACTTGTTAAAATATTTAGACAAATTTTGATCATCGCAAAGTTCATGGCACGCACGCTGGCGACAAAGTCGTAGTGAACACTTCAAATCACATAGCTTAGTTGAACGTCTCAAAATTGCCCAATCTGTATTTAACTGTGGAGCTGTTCTCACCGTATTTATTGTGGTGATGCAAGAATTTCCACAGACAACTGAAAAATTTCCCACCACAGAGTACAGCAGGTTGGAGTGTTGAACGAGCACTATGCTGAGCGAAGTGCAGCGCTGAAGCACGTAAATGAAAAAGAAATAGGAAGAAAAAGAAAAAGAAAATAGAAAGAAAAGAAAGCAATGAAAAAAAGAGAAAGAGAGAAAAACTCTGGGATAAACGGAAACAAAGAAATAGAGAATAAAAAGTGAGAGAACGAAGCAGAGAGAGAGATAAAGAGAGAGATAAAGAGAGAGAGAGAAAGAAGTAAATATAGAAAGAGATAGAGAAATAATGAAACAGAAGTAAACAGATACAAAAAATAAATACACGGATAAAAAAAAAAGCTAAGAACAAGGAAAGAAGAAAAAAATTGGCAGATCCTACGCACCTGGGAATCGACGTTTTGCGAAGCATGCGGAGAGAAGGTGACCGTGTTGCAATTTTTTTACAGAGCGAAACGCATGAAAATGACGCTAAATATATGTACAAATGTTGCAGGCACCGGCATATGTAGAAAAGTTCCAGATGTTTATATAACCAGTCGTTTGCCCTTGCGCAACCATGCCAACTGGAACGTGCGTATTAGCAAAACCAGAAGCTGATATGAAGCGCTGATGCTCGCGAGGATGCTGGCCCTGGACACTGCTATGTGAATCAACTTCAGTGCATGACAACTAACCACAATTGACGTTGAGCCTACGGGAGGGCTGTATCAAAGTAGTACATATGTAGTGTTTATAAAATTGGGTAGTCAGCACCGCAACCACTATTGACGTTTCACGAAGATTAGCGTCTATATGAAAAGTAGTTCCGAGACCTGGCGTAGCTCTGTGATAAAATATTTCATTGTCACGCAGAATGCTTGGGTTCGATTCCAGCTGGTACCCTGACATTTATTCTTTGAATTTTTCGTGTCGACGCTATATCGATGTTGGTTGCTGCTTAACGCTCGCGAGTTAAAATCGCCCATGTGTGTTATCGTCGTTCCTGAGTAGATACTAAGTGTCAATCACCTGTGGCACATACTCGCAGACCAGCGGCCCATAACCCCCCCCCCCCCCCCCCCCCTAGGTATGTGCCAATGTCTGGCGAAAAATGTTTGACGACGTACGACGCGACGGAATTGTGGCATTATTGATGTCTTGACCAGCGCGTCATATTCGTCAAACCATCTTACGCTCCCATGCTAATTTTGGTTCACGCCAAGTTAAGGGGGTGACCACGAGAGCACCCACACCGAAGCGGCTAGATAGATAGGTAGATAGATAGATAGATAGATAGATAGATAGATAGATAGATAGATAGATAGATAGATAGATAGATAGATAGATAGATAGATAGATAGATAGATAGATAGATAGATACGCTCAATGTCGCCGAAGTTCGCTAAGAAATGCTTCGCATTTAATAAACAAGGAAGGACTTCTAGCTGCGCTCTTCCTTCAGGAAGTTACCGCTACTGCGAAGCTGCCCCGTGTTTTTTTTACGCCGTAATGAAGGATTTAGTAATAGTTTTGACCTCTTGAAATTCCTCAGTATGCACCCAATGTACGGCACTTGAGCGTTTAAGCATCGCATTCTCTTCGAGATTCAGCCGCCGTCATGGCCCCGTGTTCCAACCTTAATCTCGGCATGACGCACACACGTCCAAACAAGCATGTTCGATCAACACAGTCTGCGATGGTAAAACGTAGCGACGCGTTCGTCATCCATAGCTCACGAGAAGTGTCTTCATGATCCACAACTTGTAAAAGAATATCGCTCACCGTTTTTCATGACCACGACCTATATTGTATACTGTACTTGTGTAGGTTTTAGCCAAGACTATGCTATGGCATAATACAGCGGTTGTCACGGCTGTGTAAGCCCTATGCATTTTGCTTTAGCGCTGCCTCGTTAAATAATAGCTTATGCCGTTAGTTTCTTTGATAGCGATTACTCACATTTTATTCGGCCTTTTATTATTTTCATTGCTGCTTTAATGAAGCATGTCTAAAGCAGCCGGTGTTCTTTGTTGAAATAAAAATATTTTCTACAATTTACAAATTAGATAGACACCTTCGCAAAGTAATAATCTTATGCCAGTAAAAAAAAGTATCCCCAAGCTCTTGACAGGGCTGTTCATTATTCAGGGCGAGTTTAATTAGGCAGCGAGTGTAATGATATTGGAGAAAGAAACCTAAATTGAATTCAAAAAGGTGGAAGAGATTTCTACTTGTTCTATTTTCCGGAAGAACCGAATACAGGGAGGAATATTTATAACCAGTTATTAATTGACTGGACTTGACTTACCGAACCATTTAGTTACTGAAAGCAACTAAGGACAGCGTCTTTTCTCCCCCAATTTTTGCGTGCATGAATTGCTTCCTTCACATCAATCCTAGTCTCATACACCCTGTACTTGTATCGTTCTTCCAGTTTAAGTGCGGTGCTGCAACTCCTGCCTTTGCCCTATAATGGTTCTTCCGGCATCTTTTTATTCTGTTATTGTTCTAAAAGGAAAAGAAAGCGATTGACTCTGCATCCGGCAATGTAATTTTTCTTGGTTCATTTTCAGAATCGCTCTTGGTCTCTTTTCTTCTTCTTCTTCTTTTCATTTTTGCCAACACAGTTGATCAAATATATTTGTCTACAGCCAAGGCTATAGTATGAGGTAGAGGTTCACACACACACACACAAATAAGTAAATCTATCTGAAACATAGAATTACTTGCCCTCCTTTGAAAAATGGAAGCTGTCTCTCCAAGAAATAAAGCAAACAGGACTGGACGCCAAACACTGAAACGAGATATTGAAGTTTGGCATTCCTTACATTCCTTAACTGTGCAGAAAACCCCACAGTCCAATCCTTCGCAAGGGCAACGCAGGAGGGCTCCGATGTGATTCTCCGTCTTGCGCTTCCGAGCCAGGGGTGTTTTTTCGCCGTCTCATTGTATGCTTTCGTTTTAAAAGGCAAATAAGCAAGCAGAGAAAGTACCAACAGACAAACTTCGAGGGGCCACCAAAGCTTTCTATCCAGCGGTTCCGCATTAGAAATACTTCGTGGTTTATTCGATGTTTCTCGGCACAGTGGCAGTGCCAGAATTCTTCCCCTCCACTCTGCCGCCCCTCAACCCAGAATAAAGACAGGCTTTATTTCGCTGAACTGGCCGGAAGTTTGGTTTCGCGAAGTTTCTCACAGTTTGAGAAAAAAATAATTCTAGTATCACTCTGTACCACCAGGGCATTGCTATTTGAAGGTGTTAGCACGAGATTTATGACTGTTAGACTGCGTTTTAACAATCATAAATTTCATGCTAACACCATGCTCCACATGCCTATTTCAAGACACGCGCACCTATTCTTTTGAAAATCTGCAGGTCACATTACTTGAACCTGGTTTCCAGACACATTATGATAGAGAAGCCCGTTAATCATTCCTCATCTATAGGTTTGACACCGTCGCGTCTGGTCTGAATGAAAAGGTAAGGAAATTCAGTTGCCTATCTGTATAAACAGTGTCACCCTGTCCATCTGTTGCGCTACATTGTTTGTATCGGCGGCTCACGTAGCAGCTTTGTAATGTTTTTTTATATAGCTCTTTCTTGTTTTGTTCTTTTGTTCCCCTTGCTATTACCGGTCGGTCTACTCATCATGTTATGCGTTTTATCTTTTATCTTTTATTTGTAAACGACGTGCTCGCCATGTGCTCGCGCATTGAAACGATATCTTTTACACGTGTACCAGGTGCCCTTAAAATCGTGTGACATGCATTTATGTATTCCCATATATTGCCGTGCATGTCAGTTTTCATATTTTCATCCTATTGATGTGCACATGTACATAAACAGCACTCATGTCATAACATCATTCTTATGAAGGCCGGACTCGCGGCCGAGACGTCAATGAAATCACTTCGTACATGCGTCTATCTCACTGCAGATATATAATTATATATTGTCACGCGACAAGAAGATTTGATTGAGTGATACGTGCGGTTTCACGTCCCAAAACCACCATATGATTATGAGAGACGCCGCCGTGGAGGGCTCCGGAAATTTCGACCACCTGGGGTTCCTTAACGTGAACCCAAATCTGAGCACACGGGCCTACAACATTTCCGCCTCCATCGGAAATGCAGCCGGGATTCGAACCCGCGACCTGCTGGTCAGCAGCCGAGTACCTTAGCCACTAGACCACCGCGGCGGGGCACGCGTCAAGAAGGAGAAAAGAGGTGCGAGGGAGGTGTCCGTCCTGTCCCTTGCGCTGGACAAAGCATCTCTAACCTTTCTCATCTACCCATCGCACCATTACAGTTTTGGTGGACGTAGGGGGTACGTCACTGTGAATGACCGAGCACTACCCCCCCCCCCTCGACGCAGTAAACGAAACATGGCGCCGGAGCGTGTGAATGCACCTTAATCGGACCCGACTCTTGAAGAATGGCAATTTCTACCCAAACACTACGCGTGCAAGCGTGCGTCTGGGCGCACTTTCTTCAAGCAGGCGGGAGTAGGCAGGTGGCGCTTCTTTAAGATCTTCGAAATGATTTGTATGTGGTTCACTACTTTCTGTAAGTCCAGCTGGTGCTGGACAGAGTCATGCCGCACCTCTTAGTATGCCATAGCAACGCCTCCTCTAGAAAGATGCCTGAGGAATGGCTTGCGCTTCCAGTGGAGTTGGCCTGCCTTCAGTTTTAAACAAGCTCCGCGCGGTGGCGCTCGCAACCAACCAAAACGTATTGATCAGGCACTACCAGCATTAATGTACGCAGATGATATAGTGCTAATGGCCAACAACCAGGAAGATTTGCAGAGATTGATGGACATCTGCGGTAATGAGGGAGATAGGTTAGATTTTAGATTCAGTAAGGAAAAATCAGCAGTCATGATTTTCAATGACAACGAAGGTGGTGAGCTTAGGATACAGGACGTCACGCTAGAGATAACAGATAAATACAAATATCTGGGCGTATGGATAAGCAATGGGACCGAGTACCTGAGGGAACACGAAATATACGTGACGACTAAAGGTAACAGGAATGCAGCAGTGATGAAAAATAGGGCACTGTGGAATTACAATAGGTATGATGTTGTGAGAGGAATATGGAAAGGGGTCATGGTTCCTGGGCTGACGTTCGGCAATGCGGTCTTGTGCATGAGATCAGAAGTTCAAGCAAGATTAGAAATTAAGCAACGTGGAATAGGTAGGCTTGCTTTAGGAGCTCACGGGAATACACCAAATCAGGGAGTACAAGGTGATATGGGATTGATGATGATTGATATGTGGGGTTTAACGTCCCAAAACCACTATATGATTATGAGAGAAGCCGTATTTGAGGGCAGGGAAGCTAGCAGCAAGATAAAATTTGAGAAGTGATTGAGAGAAATGAAGGAGGAGCGTTGGGCTAGGAAGGTTTTCAGCTACTTGTACATGAAGAATGTCGATACAAAATGGAGGAAGCGAACCAGGAAGTTGACTGGTAGATACTTAGAAAACAGCAGGTGGCCAAACCAAAAAGAACTATCGGTTAAGAAGAAAGTGAAGAAAAACGGAGACTGACATGTGGAAAATAGCATGATTAAGAAGTCCGCACTAGAGATCTATCGAACTTTTAAGCAGGAAATTTCCAAGGAAAGGATCTATGATAATACTCGGGGTAGTTCTCTACCGTTTGAGGCAAGGACGGGAGTACTGCGAACCAAGACATATCAGGCCAAATACGAAGGGGTAGACACAGTATGGAGTGCGTGTGGAGAGGAAGAAGAAACTGCCGAGCACTTGATAATGTTCTGTAAAGGGCTTCACCCTATAGTTCAGGATGATGGCGCAGAGTTTTTCAAAGCACTGGGATTTAGGGACCGGGAGGGCAAAATAGACTTTAAGCAAGTAGACTTAACTAGAAGGAGGTTATCTGATTGGTGGCTAAAGTCAAGGCACGAGTGAAAATTAAACTCTTCACTGCAAAGTACGAAACTCACTTTTTAAGGAAAAAATAAGTAAATATAGTTTTGAGTTCATTAAGTATTACGGCTTGGTGGCGCTAGCCTCCGCCCGATCTAAAGGGTACAGCCATATCCATTCATCCATCCATCCATCCATTCATCCATCCATCCATCCATCGGCACTGCGATGGGCGGTACCAGCTAAGCGTTTTTCATCTGCGGCCCATAGGGGCGCGTCAGTCGAGAGTTGTTCGAGATTTGCAACTGTGCACCACTGTTTCGGAGGCTATGCAAAGTGTTGCGTTGTTGCACCGTCCGGCACAGGTGACGCTAGCGACCGAGAACATTTTCAAAATGAAGGAGAAAAAGGGTGTGGCAGCTGTTTTCTTTTTTCTCATGCGTTAGGCATCTTCCTAGAGGAGGCGTTGGCTATAGACAAATTTTACCGGATTTACGTCATAAAAATGTGGTGGCGCTGTCTTGGTAGGCAAAAGACGCTCTGCCTACCGTAGTTTCCGCTGGGTTTTCAATGGTTCATGTAGTGTTCTCACCCAAGCAATGAGAAAAAACAAACGGTATGCCGACGAACTGCGTCGCGGTTGGATGTGAGTCGCGTCTCACAACTTAGTTTTGTTTGTTGGCGCACATCACAGCCCTCATCGCTTATGGCTTTCACAACGCTTATGACGTCTCACAACGTTGTTTTGTTGGCGTACATCGCAGCCCTCAGCGCTTATCGCGGAAGTTACGCGCGGACGTCGCTATAATTTTACACATAATATCAACATTGGCCTACCTGTGTTTACAAAAATGGAATGGTTCTATACGCACCCCATGACGGCACACCAGCAAATTGTGTGTTCATGAAAACAAGAAGCTCGCGAAAGAAAATTATTTACTTAGCGCCATATAGAAAGTTGGTAAGATAAAATCTACGTAGACAGAACCCCCGACATATGCTCAAGCAATGTCCGTTTTAAATTCTAAATATTGTTTTTTCTAATCGTACCACTCAAATATCTTTCTACTCTGATTTAGCATTGCGGCCTAGTAAAGACAAACTTTACTCATCACATCCCAGCGTTTTCATGGCTTCTCTCTTTCTTACTCATTACTGTAGTGGGACATTGAATCCGACTGGTTGATACATGTCAGTGTACGAAAAAAAAGCCACCTGCATATTTTCATGGCTGAAACTCAAGCAAATAACCATCACACGATGACGTCATCGTACATTACAGGTCACCAAATTTTATAACGTCATAACTGTGTCTGTGACGTCAAAGGACATTGTGGGCCGATCATAAAGGCAACGCTAGCCGCGTTAGGCGCAGTATTGAGGATATTAATATTATTAAGTCCTTTATTTTTCATTAGATGAGAGAAAACAAGCAGCTTGCATAGCTGCTGTCTCCCAAAGGTACAATGCGGCGAGTTCACAGCAGTGCAGAGCAGCTATAGTGCTACATCAGTGCAGTTCAGTCTTATTAACAGAATAAGTAAAACAATCAAGCGAAAAAAAAAGGACAGAAAACTAGGATCGGCAACAAGAATGCAATGTATTTTCATTCAAAATAATATAACAAGATCACATTAAACTACATTTAATGCAACATTAAACACCGATATTTCTGATAATTGCGTATCCACGAGAATTTCATTCTGATAAACGCCGATCTTCCTATGAAAAGTAAACGCCAAAAGGCACCCATCTAGTTTGAAGAAAAGTAAACTCCGAAAACAGGAAGTCCTAAGTATAGCACAGTGAAGTGTCGTGCACTACAGTAGAGCATCGTCTTATATATTGTAGAGGTTTCCATGCATATATATACAGGCTCGATGCGTCACAAGCTGGCGACGCCGCACGAAGTCGACCTCACCAACGCCCCCGTTCACACGTCTGGCTCAGCGGGGCGCCGTCTCAATTTTCTGTTGGCTGTATGACGAATGCATCGACTCCTTGCCTTCCACGCATCCTCATTCCGCCCTGTCTCTGTCGCGATGGCCGCCTAGACCGGGTCAAGCGTTAAATAAGGTTGCTCTCACTGGAAGGGCTGGGTCGGGTTAACCACGTTTACGGCTTGGTCGTGCATAATTGATCGGCAGCCGCATACTGCTCTTATCACTGTGCGGTCGCACCATGCCACGTGTGCCCCGCAGTGTCGTATTCACTCGCTCTCTTCGTCCATACTCTTACCCATTCTTTCGCCGACTGCTGGTCAGAAGCAACGGGTTTATTCACTCGACGGTGGCCCAGCCGTCGTCACCCCCCCCTCCGTTCCATCCCTCTCTCGCGTCTCATCTTTGGATGTCGGAGATGAGACGGGTGCGAAATTGTTTTTTATTAGAGTTTAAAGCTTTAGCACAACCGAAGGAGGGGGGCGATGGCAACACCCCTGTTTATGGTGACACGAAGCACGCACATGTAGGCACCTTTCACGAGAAAACAAAAATGTCTTGCGATATTTTGATATGAAAAGGGAGAGTAATAAGTCGTATAAAAAGTGAACAAACGAGCGAGGAAAATAAATTACAGTAAAGGTGGGCCTGATAGATAAAAAAAAAAATTTGTTAGGGCTCACTGCGTGGTGGTAAGTGGAAAGGAGATTCAGGAAGAGGAGGAAGACGGCAATACACAAGAGAAAAGTAGCATTAAATCTCACGCAGCTCAACGTGATTTTCAAGTTTTACGACGAAGGTCCACAGAGCTTCACTCACATATAAGGTTTCGTGTTGAAACTATATATTAAGAGAAATCTGGCTCTTATTGAACTCGGGATGCGGGGCAAAAAGTGCAAAGTGGGCAGTCTGCACGATTATGTGAGCGACTCACAGTTGACTGAATATCACGCATTTCGCGATTGTGTGTGGAGGACGGCCATGAACGGCCACTCCACTACATAAACATTATGATGATTTACGATGCAGTGCGTACCGTGAAAGTCAATTTGTAGCAGTTTCCTCAAGAGTGCTTTTTTTTTTAAAATTTCACAAACGCCCTATTCTAGCTGACGCTGTGGCTATCTTGGTGGCTGGTGGTCTTTATTTCCCTCGGGTGTACAAGAAAGTGTAAAGTCCGTTTCACGTGACACAAAAAGTAGCGATATTTCAGTCTGCGAATTCGCTCTCAGCGAAAAAAAAAAATGGCAGTTCGCTCCAGCCGCAGCGGTCTGCGGCGAGCTACCAACATGTTGGAAATTTTCGCTCTGATCGCCACTGGCGAAAGCGATTTCTGTTCGGGAACCGCCGAAATGGGGTCGGGCCGCCCAAGCTGTCGAAATTGCGTCGTCGTGTTTGTTTTGGTATTGGCCCCTGTTGCGCATTAGAAAGTGTAGTTAGATTGGAAAGTGTTCTTAAATGACAAAACACAAGTGCTCTTCGCTAACGTTCATGGAAACTTAATATCATGACGCACAGATTGTTACATCATGTTTGAAAACATTCTATTGTCTGCCACAACTAACGGTAGCAAGAAACCTCGCTCACAGCTCCAGTCACAGAGCGAAAAAATCATGGACCAGTTCGCGGTCTATGTGAAACGAAACTGGAGCGAACGGAACGATTTTTTTCGCTGCAATCGTGGCATGTGAAACAGTCACATGCAGAGATCGCAGCTAAAAAAGTCGTTCAATTCGCTCCATTCGCTCTGTTCGCAACCGCTGCTGATGGCGGTTTCGTTTCACATGGACCGCGAACGGTGCGTTATTTTTGCTCTACGACTGGAGCGGCGAGTTCTTGCCACCGTTCTTTCTGGCAGACACCGCAGAATTTTCAGAACGTAATGTAATGATTTGTGCATCATTATATCATTAGTTGCTATAAACGGTAACGAAGGGCCCGCGTGTTTCGACGTTTAAGAACACTTCTTAATCTAATATAATTTTAAGATGCACAGCATCGGTCATTACTAAAACAAACTACGTCGACTATATTTCGACGGCTTGGCCGGATCAGCCCTATTTCGACGGGTTCCGACCAAAAATCGCTCCCGCCGCTGCGATCAGAGCGAGAATTTCCAACATGTTGGAAGCTCGCCGTGGACCGCTGCGGCGGGACCGAACTGCCCTTTTTTTTTTTCGCTGCGAGCGAATTCATAGCCTGAAAATCGCTACTTTTTGTGTCATGTGAAACGGCCTTAAAGCTCTATGATATGAACTGTTTCGCACACTTTCTGATGCATTCTATATAGCGTGAAAGGAAATGTTAAGCAACGCAGGCACTATCGGCCTTCATCCCACATTTTTCGTTTGGTTATTACATTGGTGTGTGAATGTTCAGCCTTTTTCGTTGTGTGGTACTTTGGTAAAGCTCGTACTTTTTCAAGAAGCATTTTCTGATTGCCGTTTGTTTCATTCTAGAATGTTGTTATTTTCACTTTTTTTACTTGCATACCGGGCTATTTGGTTGTACGTGCTCTTGAGAACAGCTGGTCGAAATTCGAGGTACCTATATTAACATACGCTCATTATGCAACACGGACACATACAACGCCTCTGCTATGTGCATCATTGTTTCTTTGTGTGGTCTTTTTTTATAATATTGCGCTGCTCTTCACAACATTTTTTTTTGGTCTCTTTAACTTTGTGTTGTCAATCTATACATGAAATATCGCACATTTTTGCGGCAATATCACTTCTTTTCTTAATCCTCCCCAATCGTTCATTTCTCTACATCCATGTTTTTGCATAATCCGCTCTTGTCTGGGGCCAAATAATATGGCTGTCAGTATATTGAAGGTGGTCATCAAAAGCAGCGCTTAAACGATGGACGAACACTTAATGTTATGTTTGTCTCGGCTTACATGTCCGTCTATTGTTTACGTGCTGCTTTAGACTATATTGAATAACTTACCCGAATTACGATCCTCGTATACGAAATACACAAATAAAAAAACTGAGTTTAGAAACGCCATTGCTGGCGCGTATGCTGCTTTCCTAAAACTTTCACGGAAACGCGCAGCTCACTGGTTGAAGAAGTATGTTGTTTGCTTGAAAAAAAAGTTTCGCCACTAGGGCGAGTCAATGAATGCGTTAGCAAGAAAGTGGAATGTTCTATATAAACAGATCGTCGTGATAACGTGGGCGCATGCATGGCGCGTCGTAGCTGAGTTGTCTAATGCAGCGGGCTGCGTAGTACGGGAGGGGGGTTGGATTCCCGGTCGGGTGCTTCAGAACTCTTCCTTTAAAATAATGTTTGTTTTGACTTTTTAAATATACACATAGATATACATACCCGGGACATAATGGCAACGACGAAAATCTGCCGAGCATCCATATAATTGCTATCCCAATAATGTATAAGCTACAAGAAGACCGAATGGAAAGCATCGAGGTTATGTCAGTTGTGTGAAAAAGTAGAAAATATTGTACATTATTTCTTGAAATGTCGCAGGTATTCAGTTATTAGGAGAAGACTTCCATGAAGAAAGTCTCATTTCTCCGCTTTGAAAAATAGGCTTAGAGTTAACTTCAGAGATCGCTGTACGCTTCGGTGCCTCAAGTTTAGGATACAGCCATAGGGATACCTTTGCTTAAATAAGTAAATTCTTTCAAGCTACCAAACGTAAACAGTTTTAATGTAGACTTCAAGAAATATCCGTAAAGTAATTAAAAAAGCGTTAGAATTAAACGAATTCATGCGGGATTGTTCTGACCAGGTTAATATATATGTCCGGTCTACTAGCATAATATCACAGTAATTACAGTATTTATTTGATTTAACACGTTATATTTACCTTTTATTTTTTTGTTATTCAACGTTGTTCACATGATCTTCCAAATTTTAAACAGTTTTTGGCCACTTCCTCTGAGTGAGTAAATGTCCATAGTGTTAAAGAAAAAGAAGAAAACCCTAGAGAGAAATGAGCTCAAGTGAAACGACAAGAAATTATGGAGGTCCGTATAGAAAAAGAGTGAAAAAACCAGAAAAGAAGGTTAACGAAAGGATACAATGATCCGGAATGAAGCCTATTCAGCCATCGAGTCAACATTGTGAGTGCAATCGACACACGAGAAATCGAAAGAAAGCTCGTTAGTAATTGAAGAACAACATTTTCCAATTCGCCACTGCCAATCGCGTCATTCGAAAAACTGAAAATAGCGAGCGCAACGAAACTTCCTGAACATGCATCGAATAAAGTCATTTAACGAGCAAGTTCGTGTGATGGGCCCGAAGAAAAAAAACAAAGAAAATTCTAAAGCGCCACACACCTGCATGTTTATAGACTTTTCAAAAAGAAAAACTTTAAATAGAGAGAGTGTGGTGTTAGCCTTTGGCGAATGATGAAACTAAAAAAGAATAGCTAGGACTGTGCGTAATTTGGATAAATTCTAGGATGATTGCAAATTATTGAGAGTTGAATATGAATGGAAAAAGGAAAATGGAGAAAAGGAAGTTAGATAGAATCCTTACATTAGTCATATTATAATACGAATTATTAACACGTAGTTATAATGCTGACAAAAAAAAAATGCACTACGCTCTTTCGGCCAATCCCCCTGAGTGGGTATGAGCCACGAGTCTAGGTGAAACAAACAAACAAACAATCACGCTACAAAAGAGCGAGATGAAGGAATTGGGATTAAATAGATAGATAGATAGATAGATAGATAGATAGATAGATAGATAGATAGATAGATAGATAGGAGGAGGATACAACTTTAATAAAAGAGATTTCATGGGTTTCGAGATGGCCGCTTGTCTGCGGTGACCTCTTGTGCCCATGCAATGACTGCTTTCTGCAGTTTTTCGTCGGGGGACCGTATTAAGGTCTCCCATGTCGTTTCGGAGGGAACTGGCATAAGCTCTCTGGGTGGGGGAAGGCCCTCGCGTTCCCAGAGGATGTGACTTTGGTTTGCTATGGCATTTTTGTCGCAATTTTGCAAGTTGAGTCAACCTCTCCACCTGTGAATATCGCTAAGTGGTGAGGAGTGGTTAGGCTGTTTGTTTCAATTGGGCGGAGGATAGTGGCCTGCGCTCTCGTGAGGTTGCTGTGCGGTATGGGATATAATCTCCTGTCATCTTTATACATATTTGGAAGTTCGTTATAGAAGGTCACTGCCTCTCTTATCGGGGAGCCCGGTTCCAATGAAAGCGCGACCTGGTTTGCTAACCCTCGGGCCACTTTATGCGCTTTCTCGTTACCGGGGTTTCCCGAGTGAGCGGGGACCCAGACCAGACTGATTTTGATTCTGTCATTCTGATTGAAGTTTCTCAGGACCTTGGCTGTATTTAGTCACACACTTCCCCTTACAAAGCTGAGAATAGCGCTCTTAGAGTCGCTAAGGACAGTGTGGGTGGTTGGATGCATAATGGCCAGCGCTATGGCCATTTCTTCGGCCTCTTTGATTGATGCGGCTCTAGTGGAAGCCACATTTACGATTTTAAGTTCTTCGTCCACGGCACTCAGGGTGTATGTGTTGTGTCCCTGGTTGGCGGCATCGACGAAGACCGCGGTTTGGTCTTGCTTGTGCTTTTCACTTAGTTTATCTGCTCTGGCTTTTCTCCTAGCGTCGTGTCTGGCTGCCAGAGTGTTTTTGGGTATTGGTTTGATCTGTAGGTAATGTCTGATCGCGGGAGGTAGTGGTGCTCTGCCTCCCGCGGTGTGTATGGGCGGAATTTTCAGTTTATGCAGGATATGTAGTCCTGTCATCGTGTCTGAGAGCCGTGTTATTTATGTTGTTTTGTGTGCTTCAATCAGCTCCTCTAGGTTGTTATGCATTCCAAGTTGTAGGAGCTTCTCGGTGCTGGTATAAACAGGCAAACCTAGGGCCCATTTATACGCCTGTCGAATTATAGCTTCAATTTTATCATTGTCTGATTTCCTGAGATGATAAAAGGGGAAAAAGTAGACTATGCGGCTGATTAGGAAGGCCTGAATGAGCCTACACAAGTCCATCTCCTTCATGCCTCTATGTCTGTTGGGCACTCTCCTGAGCAGTCCACTAATTTGTTTGGCGGTGTTCTGCAATTTTGTGAGGGCCATGGTATTTTGCATGTTATGTTGAATGACCATACCCAGCACTCTAATGGTCAGAACCAGAGGAACTGGGCCGCTTTCCAACATAATTTTTAGCGGTGCTTGTTGTTGGGCGTCCGTGCCTGGCGTCTTTTTGGCTTTACTTCTAATGATAGGAGTTCGGATTTCGAGGGGGAGCATGTTAACCCGTTGTGTCTAACATACTCTTGCAGAACGTTGGCTGCCTCCTGTAACGCGTCATTTATTGCACCGTCCGAGCCACTGTTCGTCCATATTGTAACATCGTCCGCGTATATGGCATGTTTGATATGTGGTATCCTGTTTAGATGTTGTGGTAAGTTCATCATGGTGGTATTGAAGAGTAGGGGCGAGAGGACCGCACCTTGCGGGGTTCCTCTTGTGCCTAGCGTAAACTTTTGACCACACACTTCACCCAGTTGGATGGTGGCCGTTCTTTCTCTGAGAAAGTCGGAAATGTAGTCAAAAGTTCTTTCGCCTACGTTCAACTGGGATAAGCCATTTAAGATGGCCTGATGCGCGACATTGTCAAAAGCTTTACTGACGTCCAGGCCCAGTATGGTTCGAGTGGCTCGTACTGGGCCTGGGTCAAGGATGTCTTGTTGCAGTTGAAGCATAATATCTTGTGTTGATAGACACTCTGTGAAGCCGATTAGGGTGTCAGGTAGCAGATGCTCTTTTTCAATGTAATTGTTGAGTCGGATTAATATGATATGCTCCATGACCTTGCCTAAGCAGGAGGTGAGAGAAATCGGTCGAAGGTTTCCCAGTTCCAACTTCTTGCCTGGTTTTGGAATATCGCCCGCTGCGGCAGTGGGTTTATTCTGGTTGCGGACTGCTCTAACTTCAGCTTCGTCTATATCGCCATCTAAAGCTGGATTGATTTCTCCTTCATATTTAGCCGGAGTGGGCATATCCGTGTTGGTGTTGAAGTATTTGCTTTGCACTTCCCGTATTAGGTCATTCTCCTCCCCAGGATAGGAATGGATTAGTTTCTGTAGGTTCTTACTTGCGTTAGGTTTCGTTTGTTCGGGATCTATCAGATGTCTGAGTAGAAACCAGGAGTTTTTGTTAGCTAATTGGCCATTGAGCCGGTCACACACTTGGTGCCAGTGTTCTCGACTCAACGCTTGTGTATAATTCTCTACTTCTTTGTCGATTTGAGCTATCTTCTTTCATAAGGTTCTGTTGGGTTTTTGTGACATCCATCTCTTCTGAATACTGTCCCTAGCCTCCCACAGGTGTATAAGCCGTGAATCAGGGGCCGGGTGATCCTCCTCGATCTCGGCTTCAGTGGTGGCCCTGTTCGCGTCTTGGATTAGAGTGGAAGTCCATTCTTCCAAGTTTGTGAGTTCTGTGGGTTCTCTCTCATTTCTAATGTATCTGAAAGTGTCCCAATTAGTATGTTTCATTCTGAATTTCCCTTTCTTTATTTTACTGAGGGGGAATGTGGTGGCAATAGATAGATAGATAGATAGATAGATATATAGATAGATAGATAGATAGATAGATAGATAGATAGACAGACAGACAGACAGACAGACAGATAGATAGATAGATAGATAGATAGATAGATAGATAGATAGATAGATAGATAGATAGATAGATAGATAGATAGATAGATAGATAGATAGCGAAAGGTGACTGAACATTGAAGAGGAGGAGAGAAGCATGTATTAACACGTGCATGCAATAAATTTATACATGAGATATGAGCTTCACAACTTCTTTTCAACTTACTTCTGACAGCTTTGATCGACTTTTACGACATTCTTATGAACGAGAAAACCAGTACTGTTTTAAAGGTCCAATTTAAAAATTCGGCAGATCCCACGTACATCGGAAATCGACGTTATGCGAAGCATGCGGAGGGAAGGTGAGCATGTCGAAATTTTTTTCATTAAGTCACAAGTCATGAAATGACGCTAAATATACCTACAAATGTCGCATGACCAGATATATGTTGAAGAGTTGCAGATGTTTATATAACCAGTTTTTTGCACTTGCGGAACAATGCCAACAGGAACATGCGTATTACCAACACCAGAAGCTGATATGAAGTGCTGATGCTCACGAGGATGCTGGTCCTGTACACGGCTACATAAATAAACTTCAACGCATGCCACCTAACCACATTTGACGTTAACCGGACGTGACGGCTGTATCAAAGCAGTGCACATGTATTGTTCATAAAATTGGATAGGCTGGACGGAAACCACTATTAATGTTTCACGAACATTAGGGTCTATTTGAAAAGTAGTTACGAGACCTGGTGTAGCTCTGTGGTAAAATGCTTGATTGCCATGCTTGGGTTGGATTTCTGCTGGGGCCCTGACGTTTATTCTTTACATTCTTCGGGTCGACGCTACCAATGTCAGATATTTCTTAACACTCGCGCGCGAAAATCGCCTATGTGTGTTCTCGTCGCTCGTTGGTAGACACTAAGTGTCAGTCATCTGTGGCACATACCCGAATACTAGCGGCACATACCCGCCCGTGGGTATGTGCCACTGTGTGGCGGGAAGTGTTTGTCGACGTACGCGAAGGGATTGCGGTATTAGTCGTGTCTTGACCAGCACGTCATATTCGTCAAGCCATCTAACCCTCTCATGCTAATTTTGGTTCACGCCAAGTGGGTGACCGCGAAAGCGCCCAAACGTAAGCTGCTAGATAGATAGATTGATGGATACGCTCAAAGTCGCCGAAGTTCGCTAAGAAAAGCTTCGCATTTAAAAAAATGCCACCCGCAATTTCTCACGGCGAGAACTCGAGTAAATATGCGTCGAAGAGTAATGGTGGTATCACGTGGATGTTGCCTATAATTGGGTATGGTTTGGGACTGCTTAATTGTTATTTCGTCTTTATTATTCTTATTTATTGAATGAAGGAGACGCATTGCCTTCAGCGAGTGGTGGGACGCTGATGTGCGATCCAGTGCCTATATACGGGGTGGCCGGTGAGCGGTTGTGCAGCTCGAGCAGTCGGTTTTACTAGCAGACACTGCCTGCGTCGGCCTTGCGATACGAGAGATGGTCTGAGAATGCCTAATTGTTATTAACCTTTATTATTTTTATTTATTGAATGAAGAACGAGCATTGCCTTCAATGAGTGGTGGGACGGTGATGCGCGATCCTGTTCATGGTTTACAAACACACCCCCTTGATGACTTCCAGTTTAGTCCTCCGATGTGCTTTAATAGCATTGGTCGATCTCGAGAGCTTTAGAAAATAGCCCGCTGATTTTCCACAGTTTCTTCTCTTATTTGGCAAAATATATTCAAATAAATGTTTTTTTGAGCTACATAACAATTATATAACATTCCCTTGTACTATACGTGCCGTTTAGTTTATGTGAAAAACGAAAGAAACAGTTTTCTTACGCTTGAAAAGAAATTGAAAACGTGCCCGCAGTTTCGACGTTAGGAGGTGGTAAATGAGGTGACCGGAAGTTTTTTTTTTTATTGGGGGGGAGGGGGGGGGGTACCACACTTGTGACCTTGAAACCGTCTACCAGTGAACGGTGGTGCAGCTTGAGAAGGAGGAGGAATAAACATTATTATAAGAAACCAGCAAGTTTAGGTGGCTGGGCCTAGGCCTCCCATAAGGGGACGTCAAGGGCTTGCCTCAACGCCACCTCACGGGCGTGCTGGGTCGCCCAGGTTTGGTCGTCAGGAACGGGGCTCCGCAGAGCCTCATTGAGCTTCGACGAAAGGGTCGTGTGTGTCTGTACTGTACAGGGCACTCCCACAGCATTTGCGGAAGCGTACAGCCGGGTGAGTGCCACAGCACCGGCAGTGGGAGGTTGTGTACACGTCCGGGAATATGAGCAGTTGCTTTTTATTAGCAGACTGGTCTTGCAACGGCCTTGCGAGGCGAGACAGAGAGGGAAGCAAATAGTTGGCATGAGGTGCAAGCATGTGGCACTATATATGCGTGAGGCGCGATCTTGCACAGTAGGGTTGGGGACATCGCCGCCGACGCATGACATCGTGCGACTAAGAAATGCTCCACAATCAAAACTGCCACCTTCACAAAAATGTCCTATCAAGGTGGGGGAGAGACTACCGCGAAAAGTGGTTCTTGGAGTCGGCTGTAGTGCCTACAATTAACGGCCGTCGAGCCTTGAGGGAACGAGGTGACTTGCAAACCCAGCGTCTAAGTTGTGCGTGAAGCGAGGAGCAGCAACAGTATTTTCAAGCTGGGTATACAAATGTAGCCGTCGCCCATCTGTCAGTGATAAATTACTGACTGTGTCTGTCACTTATCTTATCATTACCCCAGAGCACAGGTGGCATAATCTCGGGAGTGAAAGAGTGAAGTAAGGAAAAAAAATTGCCCGCAGCTTCCCTCGGGGGAACACTGAGGAGGATGCGGAGCATATAATTGGTTAACGGGGTGTTAAAGTGCGACTTACTTGGGTCGATGGCTAAATTGGTTAACGTGGTTGTGAAATGGGGTGTTAAATTGCGACTTACTTGGGTCGATGGCTAAATTGGTTAACGTGGTTGTAGGAGGGGGTGTTAAATGAGTGAACACGTACACACGTATGCGAAAGGGCGGCGCTGGTCGAAGGGACGTCGATCATTGTGTTTGTGAATTCGTTGGAATTCATTTCACCGCGACCTTGGACGTCGACGCGCCGTACAAACCAACCGACGAGCGGCAACTGAGCGAGCGAGCGCCGACCTTGAGTATATATACAGCTCGACGGCGCATGCACTGTCAGCTGTTGAATGTTCTCGAAGCGCGACGCCACATGCGCGTCCACTGGAGAATCAGGAGAATTGTAGATGTCGAACGCGGTGTGTAGAGGAGGAAGGGTGCACAGATGGTGGAGGAGTGAAGCGCGCGCGGTGTGTAGAGGAGGAAGGGATGCACAGATGGTGGAAGAGTGGGCGACGGCGCATGCGCGCGCGTCAGCTGTCGAATGTTCGAGAAGCGGTGCGGACGGCGCACTACAAGGCGCGAGTATAAGATGCTTCGCATCTAAAAAGAAAACGAGTGCTAAAGGAGAAAAGAAAATGAGTACTTTCGCGAGTTCTTTAGTAAATTTGCCTTGTGCTTGAAAAAAAGAAAAGAGTACTTCCTGTGAGTTAAGGCTGTCGGGCGAAACTGGCGGGCTACGACAGTGATTTCGAAGCGAAGGTGCCATGACTTCTTTGCCCGCCAAATCGCTTTGCGTGACTTTGCTGCCACGCGTGCCAGACGTTTTGACACCCGGTTAAGCATCGCCTTAAAGGAATGTCCGCCGTATCTTTTAGTACGGTGATACAGACTAAGTAGTTGTATGATGAAAGCAAAATAAAAAAAAGGAGTGTATTCATCCCCTGGAACCGTAACTACTACGAATTGCAATGTCATATTCAAGAATAATAACATTTAATACTTGTTGACAATAGTCGAAATTAACACGCAACGGGCACTACAGGCTGTCACAAAGCGCCAAGAAGGACGGGCCTTTTCTGACCTTTATTGAATGTTGCAAAAACAATTGAAAGATGACGTGCTTGTTCAGGCAGAGCGTGGAGGAAGGAAAAATGAACAGGAGGGAAAAGAAAGGCAGTTGTGTTAACAAGTCAAGAACTACTGGTAAGCTACCCTACACTGGGGACAGGGTTGAGGGAGTTTGAAAGATAGATAGAGAGGAGGGCACACGCACTCACAGTCACACATCACACTAATCCTAAGATTATTAGTCTATAACCACCTATATCAGATGCCCCGGTGTGCTTTCGGCTATATACGTGTGCATTGGTTCCTCATAACATTAAACTCCGAAGATCTCGACGAGCACTTGATTGTATGTTTCCCCATTTGCCTCTTCTTCCCTTTTCCTTTCTTTAAAAACTGTTTTAAACATACGACAGGCAACATTTTTGAAACTCAGCGATGCGAACAAATGCAAACGTGTTATTGTGACTTATGATATAACATGTATATTCTCACTTGAAATCATAATAATAAAATAATTCTTGGGGTTTCACGTTCTAAAGCCACCTTATGATTACGAGATACTCCGTAGTGTAGGGCTCTGGAAATTTCGACCGCCTGTGATACTTAACGTGTACCTAAATCTATAGGCACACAGGCATCAAGCATTTTCGCCTCCATCAAAAATGCTGCCCCCTGTTATGCCTGCGAGTCCGCTGCAAACGTCCAGCCTCGGAAAAAAAGAAATGTGTCAAGGCCAGCACGCGAGCCCGCCTGACGCGATGAACAGCTCAACGGCGTCAACACGCGACGGCGCCTTTCTGTCGCCCACGTGCAGTGAGTCACCTCAGCAAGCGAGCCGTCGAGTAAACAACCGGCGTCTTCCTGTCTGGGGGGGGGGGGTGACGCAATGCCTGGCGACGTCACTCGTCCTTGGGTGCAGCCACCTGCAGCGCAGCCTCTCCAGATTCGATGAGAACGAATGACGCGGCCCAGCGGCGACACCATTGGAGGATTCTAACCTCACGACCAGCGGCGCTTCTGGTTGGACATTTGGGTTGGACCCGGTGCATATAAAAGAAGCCCTGCGGCACGTCGAGAGCAGACCCCTTTGACAGCAGACCCATTTGAGAGTAGAGCTATGTGTTAGAGAGAAGAGCTCGGCTCTTCGCGTCTCTGTCGGCCCCAGTGCCGAATTTGTAACGCCTCTGTATATATGCTGTACATAAACCTTCTTTAACTCACCGTCGTTTCGTCCGCTCGTCTATCAGCTCAGCGCAGAAGCAGTCGCGAGCTGAGAAACCTACGCTACCAAACGGCTGGTGACCTTCCCTGCGGAGTTCGAAGCAGTGGCGCCTTTGGGACCGTGTTGGCGTCGCCGTCTTTCGAAACAGTGGTTGCAGCGGTGAGATTTCGAGGCGCCCTTCGTAACGTCGTCGGAGGCGCGCGTCGCAACAGTGGTTGGCAGCTTCGGGATCGGCCGGCGTCAGCGACATTGATGCGGTGAGTGCCTGATGTTTTCCCCTCAGTTCACCAGACTACTCTAGCTCAGGTTGTAGTAGTTTAGAGAAGGGCTGTGTGAAGCATTGAAGTGAGCTTTGATCGTTTCAAGCAAAGTCGAAGTGCTTTGAAACCAAAGTTAATGCGGAGGGGCTAAACACGGGAGTGTGAAAAATTGCTTGCGCGTCTCGCTAGTTGACTTATAGTGGCTACGGCAAGTAAATCGTTAACAGGAGCAAACAGCAAGAGGCTAGTGTGAACGATGGAGAACCTTAAAGTGAAGCAACTCATCGAAATTTGTGAGGAACTCGGCATTACTTTGGGCCGTGCAAAACGAAAGCAAGCGATCCTTGAGATCATGAGAGATGAAGGAGTTTCGGCTGAGGAAGTCGATGAGGCCTGGGAGGATATCAAAGCACGCCGCGAAGAGGCTGAAAGGCGAGAAGTAGAAGCTCGCGAACGTGAAGAAGCTGAAAGGCGAGAAGTTCGTGAACGTGAAGAAGCTGAAAGGCGAGAACGCCGTGAGGAGGCCGAGAGGCAGGAGTGCCTTGAGTTGAAACGAATAGAATTGGCAATCCTACAGTGTTCGCAGGCGCCTAGCGTAGCTTCTGCGACAGTTCACGTCAGCGGTCAGAGAATTCGCGACCAACTGCCACCGTTCGTAGTAGGCGAGGACATGGCGAAGTATCTCGTCAAGTTTGAACACGTCTGTGAACGAAATGCTTTGGAGCGGTCTCTTTGGGCGCAGAACCTGTTACCTCTTCTTCCCGGCGAAGTGTCCGACGCGATAACTTGCTTGTCGAGGGACGCGTTTGAGAGCTATGACGAGGTTAAGGAAGTGCTCTTGAGACGTTATAAGTTGTCACCCGAGGCTTTCAGGCAAAGGTTCCGGTATAATAAAAAGGGGAATGAGTCACACGTTGACTTCGTGTTTCGTCTTAAAGCCGATTTAATTGAATGGCTCAAGGGCGAAGGTGTTTATGACGACCGCGATAAAGTGGTGGAATGCGTTGCATTGGAGCAATTCTACCGCTGCATCGAGGAGGATGTCCAACTTTGGCTGCAGGACAAACTTGATGAAGTACAGCTAAACAAGGCAGCAGAGTTAGCTGAGGAGTATTATACTCGCCGAACGTTGCATAGCAGGGCAGTGCGCGTTGAAAATGATGAAAGGAAAGAGGGCTTTTCAAAGAAACTTGATCAACGGAAACCCGCTCCGCACCGTGATTTCAAGAAGGACCCGTCTCTTACGAAGGACACTGTAAGGGAAGGGCAAACGGATGCTGAGAAATCGAGTGAGGTTCCTAAACAACGCACTGATTCCACACGGGCGTTTGAATCACGGAAGCCACTAATCTGCTACAACTGCAAAAAGGAAGGGCACATCGCGATAAACTGTAAGCAAAAGTTTGCTTTTGCAACAATCCGAGAATCGGAAAAGAACATGCGGTTGTTGGAGCCGTATATCCAAGAAATTAGTGTGAATGGGCAAACGTGCCGAGCACTTAGAGACTCAGCGGCAACCATGGACGTTGTCCATCCTTCATTGGTGTCTCCGGATGACTTTACAGGAGAATGCGCGTGGATCAGGCAAGTCGCCGAGGAGCAGAGTGCTTGCTTACCAATAGCTACGGTTGTCATTGAAGGCCCGTTCGGTAAGCTTCGCACTGAAGCGGCTGTGTCTGCCGCGCTTCCCGATCGTTTTCCTTATCTTTTCTCTAACAACTCAGAGCAGCTTCTTAAAGAGCAGGGTAAATCGTTCTTCCCCAACTTAGCGTACATGGCCCTCACGCGATCGCAAGCACGGAAGCTTTCGCAGGCGCTTGATCTTGTTCAATGCGGTGAACTCTCAAGTGACCTTGTCGGCGGGTCGACAGTACCTCAGAAAGGGAATTTTCCGCGTGAGTCATGTGAGCAGTCATGCGAGCGGCCCGTCGCCGAAGCGACCGGCGCGGCTTCCGTAGCAAAGGAAGACGACATGGCGCTATTGAATCAGAGCGAGAGGGCTGCAACGCTCTCGCCTGTAGCGGAAAGTTGGAGTGAGCTGTCGAGGGTTGATCCAGAAACGCTCATTCGAGAGCAGCGTGAGGACCTCTCGATTGAAGCGCTAGTGGAAAGCCACATGAAAGCTGCACAAGTGTTGTCGAAGGAGTACGATGACAAATCGGCGAAGAAACGCGCTTTTGAAGTAGGAAGTCAGGTATTGCTGCTGCGGCTGTCCAAAAAGAACAAGCTTGAGGTTCATCGGGAAGGGCCTGCAAAAGTATTATCGAAGCTTTCTGATACCGATTATGAAGTGAAATTAGGAAGGCAGCCGAACAAAATTTACCACAGTGATTTTTTGAAACCATACGTTCAACGTCAAGCGGTCGTAAATCTGCTGTTGAATGCTTCAGAGGAAGAGTTAGCAGAAATTTTGAGTTCTAGTGATATAATCGAAAGGGGATCGGAGGTAACCTTGGAGCAGGTTAACCTAGAGCCTAGCTTAAGTGAAGTCCAGAAGAAGGAGCTGAGAAAGAATGTTCCTTTTTATGAGAAATCTGGACTCCCCTATTGTAGTTACACAGATGTGCATCGTCGCAAGTATGAGCAGCCCTTAGTACCGCATAGGTATCGTCGCCTAAAAGTGGCCGGTAACTGATGTGGAGCATGATACTCCAACAGCACAACTTTGACGTTCGCTACAAAAAAGGAAAGCTAAACGCTAATGCAGACGCATTAAGCCGTGCGTTTAGTTAGTACCTTCTCCACCTTTCGGTTTCTCGCTGGCGATTCGGGGCAAAATTTTGTACTCATCACGGTCTTAGCTGAGCGCTCTCGTCCAGCGTGAGCTCAAGGAGCCAACTTTATGTTCTATTCTAATTCGTTACGTTGTTGTACGTGAAAAAAATTTGAGTTGTCATTTTAAGAGTCTTGTGTCCCACATGTGCCTCTTGATGTAGAGGGAACGAAATTCCGATAGACACGTAGGTAGGTATATGTTGTACTATACTTTGTCTGGTGTTCTGTCGGGTGACCGAGGGCACTTGCTTGTGTCGTGTTTTGTCTGTTGTCGATCCGTTCTTGACAAGTTGCAGAACCATCGACAAGTGCTGAAACCAAGGATCGTCAGAGACGAGCGAAGCTGGCCGGCAAATTGTGGCGACAAGCCAGTGGAGCTGGGATCCGTCCTCAAGAATGGGATGTGTTCCCGGAACAGAGTCTCTCCCCATAGCCCTGGAGGCGAACCTGGAGGGACCTGGCGAACGAGCGCACCCGACATCCAAGCCCCGTGGAAGCAGCTCGTCTTTCCGGCGCATTGTCTGGCGGCGGGGGTGCTGTTATGCCTGCGAGTCCGCAGCAAACGTCCAGCCTCGGAAAAAAAGAAATGTGTCAAGGCCAGCACGCGAGCCCGCCTGACGCGATGAACAGCTCAACGGCGTCAACACGCGACGGCGCCTTTCTGTCGCCCACGTGCAGTGAGTCACCTCAGCAAGCGAGCCGTCGAGTAAACAACCGGCGTCTTCCTGTCTGGAGGGGTGACGCAATGCCTGGCGACGTCACTCGTCCTTGGGTGCAGCCACCTGCAGCGCAGCCTCTCCAGATTCGATGAGAAAGAGTGACGCGGCCCAGCGGCGACCCCATTGGAGGATTCTAACCTCACGACCAGCGGCGCTTCTGGTTGGACATTTGGGTTGGACCCGGTGCATACAAAAGAGGCCGTGCGGCGCGTCGAGAGCAGACCCCTTTGACAGCAGACCCATTTGAGAGTAGAGCTATGTGTTAGAGAGAAGAGCTCAGCTCTTCGCGTCTCTGTCGGCCCCAGTGCCGAATTTGTAACGCCTCTGTATATATGCTGTACATAAACCTTGTTTAACTCACCGTCGTCTCGTCCGCTCGTCTATCAGCTCAGCGCAGAAGCAGTCGCGAGCTGAGAAACCTACGCTACCAAACGGCTGGTGACCTTCCCTGCGGAGTTCGATCAAGTGGCGCCTTCGGGACCGTGTTGGCGTCGCCGTCTTTCGAAACAGTGGTTGCAGCGGTGAGATTTCGAGGCGCCCTTCGTAACGTCGTCGGAGGCGCGCTTCGTAACACCCGCGGTCGAGATTCGATCCCGTGACCTGCAGGTCAGCAGCGGAATGCCTTAGTCTCTACCACCATGGCGGTGTATACTTGAAAGAGCACGCGAGTCTTGACAAGATATAAACTCTGGATTCTGAATTAGATTTGCTGTCGTAAGTGCAAGGTTTACGCTAAGTGTGAAATGAGTGCAAACCCCCATATCACTGTCCCTCCCGCTATGCTCTTTAGCTCGGCAAGTTCATATGTGACTCTCTCCGTAAGCGGCGCCTTCTGCCAGGCGTGTACTACATGAAACGGCCCTCAGTGCTTCTGCTCTGCCTCCGATCATGCCTGCATCGCTGCGGCTTTGCGTTCAACCGACCGTTGCCGCGTGATTCGAGCCACCCTCCACGAAAGCGGCGAGTTGCTGTGATGGACGCGGCGTTTAGCTCCAGGGAGCGTTCCGCGCCTGGAGCCATTTCGTGCGAGTATCAGCAGAGCGTGGCTCTGCGGAAATGTGCAGCGTGGACGGTAAAGTGCACTTTGCTCTTGTAGCTGAGAGAGAGGGAGAAAACAATAGCAGAACATTTCGGTCTGCAGTGCGGGGAGGATCACACTAAGACGCCTATTAGACAGCGGATCGGGTATGCCTGTATATATCCATATAACAGTGGGAGGGGTGCTGGACGCGGTGCGGAGCAGACGATGAGCGCCCACCTGACTCATAAACCAGTGCACGCCACTTTGTGTGATCACTGGGTGGTGAATCGGCCCGCGCGATATAGGAAGCGATGAACGTTGGGCATCTGAATCTCTTTATTGTTTTTTTATTGTGCCACGTTCCCTCGTTATGGATGCTTTTTTTGCAGGCGGGGAGTCGGCGTTAATGTGCGCCCTCGGCACACTATATGGCTACGTGAAGATGGTAGTTTGGGAAGGCGGTCTCGGTTTCGGTTAGTGGCAGGTGGCTAGAAGCGAGCGAGGTTTGTGGCGCAGAGGTTAACGGTTAGCGGTTTGGGTCTTACTGCGCATCGACAATTCAGATGTTCTGATCGCTGAGCTGAGAGGATAAGCTTCAGGATTGCTAGGTTTGGCTACTTTGTGCCAATTTGGCTACATTTTTAGGATAATGGTGCAGTAAAAAAATGTCTTGGCTACTTGACCACATTCGTGTTCCTTCGATAACAGCCAAGTCAACTAATATCTGGTAACGTTGAAGGCACAGGTGTTCGGGCACGCGTTTTGAAAACATGGCTGAAGTTGCGTGCTTCCAGCTCCTAAAATAAAATTTGGTCCTTCCACTACCCAGAAGTCAAGACTGTTGTGCATGTCAAGGAGACTCAGTAAAAATTGCCTCATGAGGCCCCATTTTACACACCACCTAAACCATGGGCATATCTGGAGAGAGGAGAGGGTACCCTTTCTTTTGCTCCGACAATTTCGAACTTTGCATAAGTCAATGTACACGCACACATATAGGCATACATGGACATACATAAAATATGGTTGAACTTGCTCACCAGCTAGAGAATTCTTTCTGCAAACATATTTGTGAGAGAACAGGGTGATTGAAACGTGATTTGTCCTCAGAGAGATTAGAAATTGCATATCTGTTGACCTTACTTGTGTCATTTTCCAAGGACTACGTACGAATTGCTTTTCAGGACCAATGACTCTTCTAACTTCAATGATAAGAATATCTGAGGTTTTGCGCATAATCAGTGAGACATGTCGTAGCAGAGCGCTTCGGCAATTTCATGCTTGGACAACGTAATCCCGTCAGTAATAATTACAAAAGCGACTACACTACATGCCTTCATCACAGCAGCTGTGACCTTCAGCGCATTCATGTCACATACATATTTATGATCGCCACAAGACTGCTGCCTATGATACTGTTAAGCAAAAGACACGCAATACGCGTGAAGAAAGTCATTTTTCTGACTTCGTCATCCTGAACAAATTATTTGTTAGGGTCGTCAATTTATGCTTGAATACAAAGAACGCTGCTTACGTAGATGAGGCGAGAAAAATCCCCCTCTCAACCGACGTAATAGCTCCCCGTTACATTCAGTTTCAGTTTTTATTCATTCCAAATTACAAGTTCACAGTTAAAAGACGCAAATGAGAGTCCCGAAGTCAAGCGACTGCAGTGGGACCTTTTGATATCACAAAAGGGGAGTCAGTCCGTTATTCTTGAGAAAACCAGTCCTTTTGTTGTCTTTCCAAACTGTCCTTGGCGACTGCATGTTCCAAATTCTATCGTTAGGGCGCTTCCTTCCCGGGTGCAGGTATAGCGTGTACCGCGCTCAGCCAAGGTCAGCTTCCATATGCCTCTCTTCTATTCTTGTTATATCTCTCTCTGATTGATTCTATATTGTTCATTCTGTACTTACTTGCATGTCTAAAGAAAAATGTTTGTCATATAAATTTCACTTTTAGGACATTTGGCTTGAGCTGGCTACTTATTTGCTAGCTTTCCAGTTCTTTGGCCATATGTGGCCTTTTTGAACTGACAACTATGAATAGCGTGACTGATAATATACAATAATATATTTTTGTTTTGAAACTGCTAAAAATGAAGGGTGAACGACAACAGCAATGACGACGACGACGACGACGACGACGACGACGACGACGACGACAACAACAACAACAACAACAACAACAACAACAACAACAACAACAACAACAACAACAACAACAACAACAACAACAACAACAACAACAACAACAACAACGACGACGACGACGACGATGATGAAGAAAACTTGCAGGGCATTTATCGCGGGCGAAACAACTGTTTTTAACTGGCCGGTGCCACGACCAACTTTCCTGTGTTATTCAACAAATAATATAGCGCTCACTCAATGACGCGTTATGATTCTCTGTGATACTATAAAAGTTCGACAATCATATACTGAAGTGTTTTTTAGTGAAGTTGAAAGCACGAAAATTCATGTGCCCTGGGAAGCAGTCGCGACGAACTGGACATTTCAACTACTTCATTGTACTGTGACTGCTTTGACGGGCTGTACTCTACTAGTCCTTGTGATATGCATTTGTTGCATGCCCTGCATATATAGTGCTTTTCCGGAATTCGAAAGACAAATGAAGAAGGCTACTTCAGCATATCTTGCGACTACGTAGTAATCACTGGTGAGGAAAGCTTCTTTTGATGTCAACAGTAATGGTAGGCGAACGTAGCTCTTTTTATGCAAATCTGGTGTTCGTACGAATGCGTCTCCACGAGATAACTAGGACACAGCACAGATACTGCGACGTACACAGGTGCGTTATCTTCTTGAAAGCGATTTAAGTATCGACTGAATTTATCAGTTGCAACGCACGTTCTTCGGTTGAGATTTTATACTGAGTTTTACTGAACTAATCAGTGTCTAATGAAGCCAAACGACAAATAAGGTGCAGGGGACATTATTTAGATATTTTTAACTGCAGTGTAGTAACTGTGACATGAATAGAAGGTCATTAAAACAGACGAATGAATAATTTGTTGCTGGTAGGGACCCACTAGGAGATTAGATTGATGTCATAAAGTGACATCATGTAGTAACGCCATGTAGGGACTTCGTCATGTAACGTTACCATGTCGTCAGAAAGTATGGTCATCCGCTATGTTATGATGTCATTGCTCGATTGGAGGTGGTAAATTTTTTTTGACGTAGATGGACGGTGCTGATTCAAGTAGGTGTGTTATTTACAGCTCCTCTGTAAAATTTGCAAGCTGGTGCAAAACTCGCAATATTCGTTCCACAAAACCACACATCAAAGCGTCCGCACGCGCACATCAAGCCTCTTCACAGACTCCGGAAAGCAGGAAGGCGCTGGTAGCCGAAATGTTCTTACTATCCTGATAAAAAGGTCCATAATATCTGCGTAAGATTTTACCTGTAAGAATTTTCGCATTTGCGTGAAAAATAGAGACAATTACATCGTCTTTATGACGACAACTTTTCGTAGCGTTTCGCTGAACAAATGCTGCAATAGGAGTGTTGGCTTTCCTGTTGTTTTTGTTCCCTCGTGTTCTTCCTCGAAGGACGCAGTTCCGCACCATGGCCTTCCTGCGCGAACTTTTTATTATTGCCAAAAAATACTGGTTGTTGAGTTAACTCGCGTCTTAACCTCCCTCCACTTAAGAATATCGGGCATTAAAAAGACGGTATGGAAGACACCACAACTGCTCAATTCAACACTAAATTTTTTCGCGTGGTATACCATGACCAGTGGCTGAAATTCTAGGCTGTTTAACTCTTACTCTTTTTTCGCTTTCTTGCAGAAATGCCATCATGTCTTTCGGGTCGACCCATTTATTTTTACAGCACAGATACGCTGCGACGATACAGAAACGTGAAAACCAACGCGTCATTGTCCTTCGCACGCGTAAAAACAACGTGCCTTCTTCATCACGACTCTTGCGCTCTTCAAAGACGACGACGAAGTTACTTAGTGATAGAACGCGTCTGTCACTTCTAACTGTTTTTCGTTATATTTTCCACGATTCCTGGGACGCTCTCTGCGTCCCGCCTTGTGGCGATGGCAGCGGCGACTTCTACAGGCCCACGTGGTCAAATGTCAGCGCCCTCAAGCTCTTCTGTGGCTCAAGGCTCATGGTCCATCACCAGCGACGGCTCAAGAGATGCTCCTGCTCTCGTGCCCATGGACGAAGAACGAACTGCTGGCCCGTCTGGCTACAGCTCAACATTTGTAAGCTCCGCAAGGAAACGAGGCTCTTGGTGCAGCTCCAGTGAAGACACGGACATCTACTCAGTCGACGGCGACGACTCATCAGATGGCAGCTTCGTGTCTGTGATGAGCCGCAAGGCCAAAAGGAGGCTCATCAAGACGTCATCACCAGCAAGCACGTAAACCGTGAAGGCAAGGAGTGAACGCTGGCCGCATACCATTCTCTTCATGCCCGTGGATCCTTCCGCCAGCCTTCGAAAATTGAACAGGCAAGCCATTTTCAATGTTCTTGAGGGAATAGCACAGAATGAAATCAAAGAGGTCCGGCTAAACACACGTAAGAACGTTTTAGCCGTTGACACAACACATGCCAACACGCTGGAGAAGCTTCGAATGATGACAGAGTTTGGAGATGTCAATGTACGAGCGGTCCTACCGATGACTGGGACCTGCACTGCAGGTGTCATTTACGACATTGACTTGGCAATCCCAAACACGGATCTACCCATTCTGATACAACCGGCGTACGAAGGAGTGGTCATTAAGCATATAAGCCGCCTCGGGAACAGCCGCTGTGTTAAGATAGTCTTTGAGGGCGACTCAATCCCTACGCACGTCAAGGTGGGACATTTCCGGCATGTGGTATGGCATTTTGTCCCAAAGCCGCTTCAGTGCCACAAGTGTTTCAAGATCGGTCATGTCAAAGGCGTCTGTGTGAACTCCAGCGTATGCCCCCGGTGCGCGGAGGCGCACACAGTAGACACCTGTTGTGCAACAACTTATAGGTGCGGCAATTGTCGAGGTACGCATGAGGCCACGTCTAAGGAATGCCCAAGACTCAAGAAAGAAATGGGTATCCTGAAAGAAATGGTCAGGGATAACTCCATCCATATAGAAGCTTCACAGAAAATCCGGCGTCGACGTCGCCACCGACGGAAGCGCTCCAGTCATGGTGATATTCATGCACCACTTCGGTCTGCACCACCATCAACATCCAGTAGAAAGCCAGAGAGTACAAGAATACCTCCACCGGCGAAGCCTCTCTCCCCTGAAGACTGGCCGGTGCTTGCGAACGCACGGCCTTCCGAGCAGCCTTCCCGCTCTCTGCTCCCAGTGAAAGCCAATGCTGCTGATGACGAGGCTCCAAAAGCAGATCGTCAAATTATTCCTATGCTGCGATTCATTGTGAGTGTCATCAGAAGTCTTCTGACAAGCTTCGATACGCCAACTGCTGGGAGCGGCCTACAGGTGCTGGACGCGTTGAGTCCGGTCCTTGCAAGCCTTTAGTAAAGCCATGGCCGACAATCACAAGTCGTTCCGTCAGGTGGTCAGAGAAGCGTCGATTTTTCAGTGGAAGGCAAGAGTTCTGAGATCTCGCATATCTGATTTTCGCCAGTTTGTTCGTCTGTACCGATTTTCTATCATGATTATATGTGAACCGAAATTATCGCACCCAATCAGATTATCCGGCTACGAGTCATTTTTCTCTTCAAGTGACATCGAAAGTAGCAAGGTTGTTGTATTTATTTGCCGGGAGCTTACTTACGTCGTCCAGCCAGTGCAACCTCACGACGGCAATCAGTATGTGTGCTTGTCTGTTAAAAAAGGAAAGGTGACATTCGCACTTGTAGGCGTGTATATATCCCCATCAAGTCATTTCGACGCCAACAAACTAGACGGCATATTAAGGGCACATCCGGGTCCATGGGTTATCACCGGGGATTTCAATGCGCATCATCCCATCTGGGGAAGCTCAAGGCTTAATTCAACGGGACGACGTCTAGCATCGTTGGTTTCCAGCCATGGTCTCATCCTTCTGAATGACGCCTGTCCTACGTTTTTACGAGGCACCACATATAGCAGCTGCCTTGATTTGTCCTTTGTTTCACGCCGATTTGCTACACGGGTAAAGTGGTTTTTGGACATTGTGGAAGCGACCACATACCCACTTACCTGAAGATTAAAGGTATTTCGAACACTTACTCCTCTACCACAACACAAAGAATAGATTGGAGTGTGTTCAAAACTGAACTTGAGGATGCTTGTGAAGAAGGCCTGTCCAATGGTCTTCAGCAAGCTATTAAGGAAACTGCACATGCGACAATGCGCACAATAATATGCTCTTCGGAGTACTCTGAATATGACCTCGAGCTGGAGCGACTTCGTGCGATACGCCGTCGTGCCGAAAGACGATACCGACACACCGATTCCACAGACGATCTACGGACAACCCGGCGCATCCAAAAGAAGATACAACGGCGCCTTGACAAACTAGACACCCAACGATGGAGGAAATTTTGTGCGTCGCTAGATCCTCATAAACCACTGTCTCAGATATGGAGAATTGTGCGAGGCCTACGTTCTGTTCCAGAGCAGCGTTTTCCCTTCAAAGCCCTTGCACTTTTTCATCGCCGGCATGAAATTGAGGTAGCAGAAGATTTCTGGGCTATGACCGCGGGCCAGACAGCGTACACAAGCCTACATACAGTGAATAATATCCCTCACTCAACGTGACCCACGCATGTATCTATTGTTTACATCACAGGAGCTCGATGCGGCGCTCGTCTTATGTAATAAGTCGTCGTCAACTGGCCCGGATGACATCTCATACAAGATGCTGTGCAACCTTGGTAAACGGGCACGAGAAGCACTCCTTAACATCTTCAACGATTCCTGGCAAGCTGGCGTCGTTCCGCAAGATTGGAAGATTAGCCACTTGGTACCGATCCTTAAGCCTGGCAAATCTCCCCTGGACATTGCCTCTTACCGACCGATCGCACTCTCAAGTTGCGTAGGAAAGGTAATGGAGAGAATGATCTTGGCCAGGCTTGAATGGTACCTGGAATACTATGAGATATATCCGAACGCCATGGCTGGTTTTCGCCGTCACCGATGTTCGATCGACAATGTTATAGATCTCGTCACATATGTCCACCAACAAAAGGCAGGTAAACGACTATCTGCAGCCATGTTCCTGGACGTAAAAGGAGCATACGACAACGTTCTACATGACGCCATCCTCGAAGCCATTGAGTCAGTGGGCCTAGGCGGGCAACTGTATTGTTGAACACGCAGTTATTTACAAGGGCGGACCTTGTTTGTGAACACTGCAGATGGTCCAACTTCCCAACACCCAACGCATCGTGGAGTCCCGCAAGGTGGCGTCTTGAGTCCAACCCTCTTCAACCTCGTTCTCATTGGTCTTGTAGAACGATTACCAAGTGTGGTCAAGTTATCCATGTACGCTGACATCTGCGTCTGGACATCTGGCGTGACAAGGCCTCAGGTACGCGCAAGACTTCAGAAAGCTGTGACGTTGGTATCAGTGTACCTCAAGGACCAGGGTCTGAAAATCTCGCCAGCTAAATGTGCATTGATTGCTTTTAGTCGAAAGCCAATGAGACCATACGCTATATCAATCGATGGCCAAGTCATACCATATGTCAGGACGCACAGATTTCTAGGCGTATTCATTGATAGAGACCTCTGCTGGGGCCCAAATGTGGCCCACTTGAAAAAGAGGCTGACAGAAATTGCTAACTTATTCAAGTATCTCGGAGGAAAAACCTGGGGGACTTCAGTACATGCAATGATGCAATTGTACAAGACGCTTTTTCTTGGCTATTTGGGCTACAGTTTGCCTGTGTTGACCAACACCTGTAGAACCAACATTCGGACTCTCGAAAGCATCCAGGCCATGGCTCTGCGAGTTTGTCTGGGGCTACCGCGATGTTCATCAACAGCTGAGACAATCGAGATCGCTAATGACTACCCGCTAAAAACGCATATCATGATGGAAGTGCTTAGAGCACACGTGAGGCATCTTACTCGTGCCCCTGCCCATCATCTAGCTTCACTGCCAGAAGCCCGACCTCGTGCCTCATTTTGCCAGACAGTCTTGTCATATCGCACACGCATTCCTACGGGATATACAACTCCATCGAGGATTTCAACTCCCCTATGGAGTATGACCTGTGCACATGTTGAACTCACGGTTCCAGGCATAGGGTCAAAAGCCCGGCTCTCGTCTCCAGCGCTAAAGCAGCTTTCTCTTCTCTTGTTATATGAGAAATACAGTGACCATACTCATCTATATACTGACGCTTCAACTAAAGTGAATGGGTCTGCAGGGTCGGTGATCTTTCCTGCAACAGCGACAACGGTGAAGTTTCGTTTATCCCACCAGACATCATCGACAGCTGCGGAACTTGCTGCTCTACGTAGCGCAATTCAAGTCGTTGAACACCAAGATGACAAGAAATGGAGCGTGTTCACGGACTCTAAGGCAGCACTACAGTGTTTGATATTCGCCTTACGCCGGGGACTTCATGAACAACTAGTGCTGGAAATTAGAGAGCTGCTTCACCACCTCTTCGACGAAGGACACAGAATCACGTTTCAGTGGCTTCCATGTCACTGCGGCATATTGGGCAACGAACATGCCGATGCAGCTGCCCGATCAGCACACGAAGATGGTGAAGAAAAACCTATACCATTTTCAAGGACTGATGCTGCAATGACCATCCGAAAAATCGCTAATGCAGAATTAAAATCCCTGTGGAACACCGAGTGCCTACGGCACACGCGACTGCGTAGACTGGACACGTCTCGTCGACTCCGGCCTCCGCCTGGACTCTCCCGACTCGAGACAACGGTGCTTTGCCGACTATGGCTTGGTGTCGCCTTCACCAAAGCTTTCGCCTTCCGAATCGGCATGGAAGACAGTGCTGCTTGCGGTCATTGCGGCAGCGATGAAACTATAGAGCACGTTCTCTGTCACTGCCCTCGTTACAGCGTGCAAAGACGGCAACTAGCTGCTGCGTTAGCTCGCCTTGACGACAGACCTTTGTCTAACAATCAGTGCTGGAAAGACGACATGATTTGTGTGCTCACAGAAAATCAGTGAATGCCTTACTGAACTTTTGCGTGGCAGCGGCCTATTGTATAGACTGTAGCACCCCAGCTCCCCCCCCCCCCCTTTTTTTTTTCGCGCACGTCTATTTCCCTCTTCGCTTTCTTTCCAATCTTTCTTCCCCATTCCCCCTTCCCCTAGTGCAGGGTAGCAAACCGGATGCTCCATTTTCTGGTTAACCTCCCTGCCTTTCCCTCATTTTATTCTCTCTCTCTCTTGCGCTCTTCACAAAATTTGAATTGTGCTTAGTCTTCACGGTGAAAGAAAGACCAACTTCCAAGCTCTCTCTGTTGCGAAGTTCGCTCAAAGAGCTTTCCAAAGCGAAGGGTGGCTACGCCATCTACAAGTCAGCCCGCATGACTTCATGCCTTCCGTCTCCATCTCTCATCTCAAGCCTCTTTTACGGGGACCAGCTGGCCCGAGCAGACACGGCGTCGGTTCAATGTCGCGCGTTCTTTTGAAAACGAACCACGAAAGGGATGTCGAAGTGTTGGAGTATTTATATGTGGCCGCCGTTGCGTATTTGTACGTGCAGTGGAGTTGCCCGCTCGTCAAAGCAACCCTTCCTGTTAATTGAACGCGAGACAAGTCAGGGTGCTCCCAAATCAAGTAGTACAAACGTTGCAAACACGGAGTTGAAAATCAAGATCGAATCGCACAGACAAGAAAATATCCAATGCCCTATTCTTACGGACTCCTTGATAGCGAGAAATAACAACAAAGAGAAAGAGTGAGGGTTTTTTAAATTTAGTTAGACGAAACTGGTGGTCTCGGATAGACAGAGCGGAGTCTTCTATCTAGTCGGAAACGCAATACCCGTCATAGTTGAGCAGCGCGCTTCGAAATAAATGACTCTGGAAGCGTCGCGGACGGCCGATGCTTGAGCGCCCGCCTGCTTTGTACAGTTATTGGAAGAATGGTGCTTTTATTTGGCTGGACGATGACAGAGCCCATCGAGCGGCCGCGGCTAGGTCACTCTAGACGTGGCCCCACTGTGATAGCACGAGCGCCACTCAGTGAGCAGCGGCAACTTCACGAGCCTAGAGTAACTGTATATGGATACAGTTACTCTACATGAGCCTTGCACTACGTGCCCACTAGCGGCGAGGAGATTGGGTCGAAATGAAAATTTCAGTATTGCGTTTGAAGAGAACATCGATCGCAGGCTCGAGGTGGGGGTGGTAGAGTATAAGAGGCGATATGAAATGGGGTACATGCGTGGGTGAAAAAGGCGAGGGGGAGGGGCTAGAAGGGTGATAGTGTGCAAATAATGACAACGCATTTTTTTCGCCATATGACAAAGCGTGACTTGTTTTTTCTCATATAATGAGAGTGGCTTTTGAAGGTTTTCCTCTTGATGAAATTGAGTTGTAGTAGAGTGCGCAATACGAGCTCTCTGGCAAAGGTGTTAACACATAGATCCCATTGAAAGAGACGAAGTAATTTCAACGCTGAGGTAAGCTTCTCGGGCTCACGCGTCAGGATTAGCACGGCGTAGTCAGGCATAGATGTTGCAGGGGAACAAATTAATGGGGATAAAGCAAGACAGGCAGCGTCAGTTTAAGTATTTTGTTGACCCGGGTATCAATGAGCAAGAAGTTTAGTTTTAAAGCCCCAGCTTTGGTAGTTCTTTGATAATGTTTATTTGGCAGCTCTCCCCTACGCCCTTTCAGCTGATAGCACGTTTCAGGACGGTAACCCCAGAATTCAATTCAACATAATTTACTACCAGGGGTGAATGCTATACGCTATCAGTGGGTATTAGTATACTTCTTTTCGTCTTACTGCTACTGATTCTACTCTAACAATGACTACAATATGACGACTTTAGTAGAAATACCACGAGAATGATATAAATAACAATATAACACGACTATAACAATAGCACGGCTACCTAGAACTGCTTGTGTGAGGCCTAGTCATACAGGTGTTAATGAAGCTCAGCATGCAAACAAGAAAGACGAACATCAGCATTTATAAAATGTCGTAACTTGCTCCGTTGTAGTGGTCTAGTGGCTAAGGTACTCGGCTGCTGACCCGCAACGCAGATGGCGGGATCGAATCTCGGCGGCGGCTGCTGCATTTTTGTGTGAGGTGAAAATGTTGTAGGCCCGTGGGCTCAGATTTGGGTGCTCGTTAAAGAACCCCAGATGATCGAAATTTGGATCCCTCCACTACGGCGTCTCTCATAATCATATAATAGTTTGATTGATTGATTGATATGTGGGGTTTAACGTCCCAAAACCACTATATGATTATGAGAGACGCCGTAGTGGAGGGCTCCGGAAATTTAGACCACCTGGGGTTCTTTAACGTGCACCCAAATCTGAGCACACGGGCCTACAACATTTCCGTCATATGATAGTTTTGGGACGTCAAACCACACATTATCAATTGGAATGTCATAGCTCTTATATTGGCGAAGGCAGGAGCAGGCACAGTTTGCTTAGATAACGAAGGCTTTCACATTTTTCTCTCTTCTTCAATGGGAGGCGCTTGCTATTTGTTCTGACGCCGCATCTTGCTTCCTGTCAGCACAATGAAGTTAAATACCACTGCACGTGGATGACGTCGTAGTGAAAAATTAATAGTAAGGAACGAAATAAAAAGTTTAAAGGACAAAAAATAATGAAGTAGAAAAGAATGAACGAAAGCGAGGGGTGCAGAAAAAAAATGTGGAACGAAAGGCTACTAGAAACAAAGCACAATAGCATTAGGTGGGTTCCCATCGTCCACCTTCCCAAGTGCGCAACGTTCTGCGGATTTTGTTTCCCTTGACTTGAGTTTAAGAACGGGTGAAAAAGTGAGGTAAAAGATGTACGAGACAGAAAAAATAATGTGAAAAAGGTGCGGCACTAAGTTTGACATCCTATAACCTAAACGTGAGTTAAACGTTATTATTACGGGCCTCAAGACAAGAGGGTAAACGAAACCACTCTGGTTCCTGGTTAAAGTTTTCCCGCGCCATTGTTTTGACAGTGCTTTTACTTAAGAAGACGTGCGCGTCAGCAACAGCTGCCAGACGCGCTTTCGGTTGCGCGGCGTCCGGGTCGGGGTGTCATGT